>OY292387.1:25280000-25880000 GCA_958496215.1 Verbena officinalis | reverse complement strand
TATATGGCCTCATCATAATAGAATTTTACATATGGTGAAAATCTCTACATATTATCGAAGAGATGCTAAATACTGGGAGAACATTAAACAAATTCTCCAACATGAAATTGCAAATCATCCTGAATATAGACTTTTAATAAAAATGATTGATGCAAGGATCAATCAAATGAATGCAGTCATACATGTGACTAATAAAATTATTAATAGATCACTAATTGCTTGATTATTTTCAGGATGAGCCACCGTGGCAGAGGAAATTCCTCTTATAGAGGAAGAGGTGGACGAACAATTGCTCAAATTGGGAATCAAAGGCTAATAGCCGAAAATATTGCTAATATCACATCGTCCTCTTCAAGTAATACTCTAAAAGAGGGAGATGAAATTCTATTCAAAGAATTTATGGAATTCAAAGCAAGGCTTGGTAATACCAGCCAGGGCAACTCTTCATATGCTAATATTGTTATTGAAGAGGAAACAGATGACTTGCCCTATGAGCAGGATATCTGCAAGGAGGTAATATTACTCCTCGAAGACAAAGATCTTCGTTGGAAAGGTGAAATATGGCACCTTATGAACAGATATCTTAATACTGCATCATTTACTGCTGGTTCATATAAACAGCGTATGCATTATGAAAAAATTCTTAAATCAACTGGATCTTGTGAATTTTCACACTTTTATCCAGGAAAAAATACTCAAGCTTATAGCTTTAGTAAGGTTATCATTAAGCAGATTATATCTGCAGAAGAATGGGGACTAAGTACCTTAGTGAAAAGGAATATTTCCGGCCTGATCAAAAGATTCAGGTTAAATTTAATTTTTGGGATTATATTGAAGCATTTAATAAAGCTTTTTTATATGAGAATCCATTGAAGAAACATACTTGGTTCTTCAAAATCTGTCCAAATGTTTATACCAAGGACATGTCAAATTGGTTATACCAATGGTGGCTATCTTTTGGCCCTACGGTAAAAATTTTACCTGAACCCTATAAAGGTCTTTATAATGAATGGGTGAAAATTTCACCAACTCTCATAGAGGCAGAATACACAAATAAGTGGATTGAGGGAATACCCTTTTTACATTTTTTCATTGAGTTTGGAATTCCATGGATATGGAAATGGGAACCAGAAATGGGTTATACCCAACAAAATATACCTTGTATTAAGAGGGTATCATATACCAAATTTTGGAAAAAGATGTTGAGAAAAAACGAGCAAGGAGTCCTTGAAGGACAAGAAACTGTTGACAACATCCAGGATCATATCCGACAATACAAAGAACAAATCCAGTTGAAACAACAAAGGGAAGCCCCTAGTCCGTTTCAACATTTATCTAGGAAATTAAATTTCCAGAAGGGACAGCTGACTAATAAAGAGTTAATTGCTTCCTATATGGAGGAAGTGAAAAAAGATTTGATAAAAAATTTTGGAATTGAATATCATTCCGATACCTCTATGGCCACTTCTTCACATGATGATGAAGAATATTGTAATCCTGGTGAATCACAAGACCCCTATGGGGAAGAAGCAGATATTACTATTGATGATATTATCAATAATGTTGAAAAATCAATCACGGAGCAAATAGCGAGCTCCGCCACAGCAAAAGGCAAGGAGAAAATGGACAAATAAGTCTTCTTTGGATCCCTACCTACTTTCATATTGGTCAAGGGAATAATTGAGTATTCACTTTAATAAAGTTTATGCTTTTTAAAAAAGCAATGTATAATTATTTTATTTTTGCCTTCTTTTGTTTGATTTTTCCTTTTGAGAGATTCTTTCCCCATCTTTATAAGGGGACTCTTTCATTAGTTCAGGCAGGTTCAAGTTTAGAGTTCTTAGTCTTGTAAAATACTCTTTGTAAATTTCTAGCAAATTCGAAGTTTCAAGTTTCTTCATTCTGGTGTGTTCATAAGTAAGTCCTAATTCTTCTTTTCATTATTATTTTGAATTACAATTTTATTTCTTGTACTGCCGCCTATATGGCCGGCTAAATCCTTGTGTTGAATAATGTCACGATACTAAGATCTGGTAGTATGGTTTGAAAAAAAAAAAAAAAAAAAAAAAAAAAAGAGTACCAGGAACGAAAATTTTTGATTTCTGCTATGGTTTGAATTAAAACAGGCAGGGATTAGGTTTAACACCGAAGTCTGGATTCGCCCACTTTGTTGCCATGTTTTAGGCGTTTTTAGGGCTTGCCTCCATGACTGGTTAAGAACTAAATCCCTTTACAGTTTTTAATTCTGTAAAATAATCCATGTACAGGTTTCAAGCTTTTAGTTTGTGGTACTCACCAAAAACAATTGAAAGTCTTAATATGTAAAAAAGGTCCTGCCCCTAAATGGTATCAGAGCCATGGTATCATGATCTTGGTAACTGATATTATTCAACACAAATCTCTTATGATGTATATCATAAGAAATACAGATATCTTTAAAATTTACTTTAAAGAAATACAGATATCATAAGAAATACAGATTCCAATTTACTTTAAAATTTTGGACATACCTATTTTAATTTGAATGATATTATTATATATTTTTTTATTGATGATTTTTTCTTTTATGGTTAATTTTTTTTTTATATTATATTAATATAGTTAAATTTTAAATGATTTATAAAGATATAGGAATATAGATAATAATGTTATAAGTTATATTTTTAATTTAATTTGATTTGTAATTAATATATTCCTACAAAATATTTAATTCTTTGGATAAATATGAATAATAAATAATAGTTTTATTTACATGGTAAAATATAATTTATTGAGGTTATCCTTTATTGAGGTTATCCATTTGGATTGCCTAAAGGCTTCTGATAGATTTGAATTTAATTTATAACTAACATATGTATACAAAATATTTAATTCTTTTAGATGAATATGAATAATAAATAATAGTTCAAAGGGAAATTGTCACTGCTTATGAACCTGAATTTGAGTGATCTATCCATGGTCAGGATGAAGCTTGGGTGAAACTAAGTGGAGGTCCGAACCGACTACTGTTGAAGAATCAGCGGATGAGTTGTGTGGTTAGGGGTGAAATGCCACTCAAACCCAGAGCTAGCTGGTTCTCCTTGAAATGCATTGGGCCGCAGCAGTTGATTGGATATCTAGGGATAAAGCACTATTTCGGTGCAGACCATGAGAGCGATACGAAATCGAGGCAAACTGTGACGACCCGAATTTTTCAATAGTAACTTGGTATGTCTTTCGTGTTATTATTTTCGTTCTTTTCCCTAATTTCCGTAAATTGTGAATTATATGTGTTATTTGGTTTTATAATTTTCATATCCACGTTCGTTATTTTATTAGAATCGCGTTGCCTATAATATCTATATGTTTGGAGATTAGAACTTGTACCGAGATTTCGACAAATTGACCATTTTACCCCTTTTTCCAAAATAGCCATTACGTCACAGATTCCTTTTCTTTCTTTTCATCATTTTTCTTTCCTTCTTCAATTCTTCTTCCTCCTTACGTAAGAAGAAAATAGAGAGATAAGAGAAATTTTACAAAGTTCACCGTCAATCGTTGATCTATCTTTACAACTTCATTCCTTGCCTGAATTCAGTGCCGTCAGTTCCTACGCATTTCTCATATCGGATCTTCGAATAGGTACCAGAATTATCCTTAATTCTTCTCGTTTCTGCATGTTGTGTTGAAAATGATGAACAGTGCTCGTATATGTTAAATTTATGATTCTTGCTCATTTCTTGGTTAATTGTTGTGTTACTTGGATAGATAGCTATAGAATGAACTGCATAAGCTTCGTTAGGTGTTGTTGATTGCCTGATTTGCTAAATCATGTTGATTCGAATGATTTTTGTTGAAGAACTGTCTGAGTTCGATGTCTTTCTGCGCGAAATGAGCAAACTCACGGTAAGTTGCACGGTATGCAACATACCGTGAGGTTTACCATTTCACGGTAAGTTGCACGGTAAGAACTTACCGTGCATCTGCATTTTCACGGTATGCTACATACCGTGAGCATCATACCGTGAGCCCTGCATTATGCCGTGAGCATGCATTTTTCAGAGTTTGGCTACGTACATGAACAGTGTTATGCATATATTAAAAATCCCGATTTTGCATACGACCTCAGTTTTGACATCTGCACCAGTAGCTCCTATAAATCATGATATTGAATAATTGGCGAATTTTATAATTTTCTGACTTCGTTCGGGTAATGAATACTGACATTTTCGGTTTGCAAATTTTGTACGTTTCTCTGATTGATATGAAACTTATGTGATAGCTTCTTTATGCATATTTAATGTTAATTGCATGATTGTGGATTCAACTGATAAGCCATTCGTCTTTAATTGTTTGTCTTGTGGTTTTAGAGTTATGTTTTGATCCTCTAGGTTCTGTGTTGTTACAGATCAGTCCCAAGATGAGGGTCAGTAGTCTAGCAGTCTGGTTTTAGCGTGAAGAGATCCAGGTGAGGATTTTAAATTATTTTCAAGCTGGACAAGAAACTATATGTATAAATATTACTTGTGAAATAAATGTTACTCCTCCCCATTGTTTATATCGTTTTGCAATTTAAATTCAATTATACGATATTAAATATTTCGAGTTATAAATTAATGGTTTCGATCAAAATCGATTTGATATCAACTTGTATATATGTAACCTTTTGAAAATGGATTTTCAATGAGACATAAAACGTTTTGATTTAAGAAGTAGGTTTTGGGTCTTCGACCGCTACACTAATGTCTAAAAAAAATGGCTTGTTTGGCCACAACCGTAATGAAAGATTGCAAATGCAAGAAAATTATAATGTTTAATGTTTTTAAAATGGGCCCGGAGGTTATATGGAGGGTGAGACTCGGAGACGAACGTCTAGAGTAATAAGATCCCAAAGTATAATATTCAAACTGTAATTTCCAATGGGAGACCGATTGGTGGTTGGCCAGTCTTTCATTGGGGAGATGGTGAATATTGCATGTGTTGCATGTTTTTCCTGAAATTATCGTGAATGAATGTGTCGGTTCTCGGGTTGCTCCTTGACAGACAAACGGTGTTGGAAGTATTTATTGAATGTGGAGTTATAAGGTAGAGGCCTGTTCTTGCCTAGATAATTATTGAATAATGTTAACGAATGTATATACCGAGACAAATCACAACCAGAATGTTAAAACAAATTACTTATTATTTTCATGAAAACCGGATTCGCGACTCGTTCTTGCTTTCCTTACTATTATGTATAGCCCCTTCATTGAGTTTCTTTTGAACTCACCTCTCGTGTTTTAGTTCCTGTCTCAGCTTTTGGGCGGCTGACATGTGCAGCATGTCGGAATGGCAACAGTGTATTAGTTAGGACATTTTTTGTTTGGTTCGTAGAGTTGTTGTCGTTTCCTTATATGTTATGGATACTCTTGTTATAGTTTGCTAAACTGCTAGTTTTAATTATGGATTTATACTCTTTCGGCTTAGTGGCTCCTGTGTGAGCATAGGCTCATAGCTGGGTATGTTAAAACTGTTTAGGATAGCTGATTGGCCTTGAACGACATCTTTTGTTGGTTATATGTGAATTATGCTTCCGCTATTCTTATTGTTGTTATTGTTGTTGGTTGTGAGTGTCGTTCTATATCGGGCTACGCTGTTGCTAATTGTCAGTGGTAAACTCGGTTGGTTGGGATGGGTTTCTAGGCGGTGGTTTCAACCACGGCTTGGGAATTCATTCCGGCTCGGGGAAAGGACTGTATTGGGTCACTACACAAACTCTGAATGCTAGATATTACCTCCAAATAATAGGGGTCAAGATTAGCCAGTGAGACGATGGGGGATAAGCTTCATTGTCAAGAGAGAAACAATCCGGATTATCATCTTAGGCCCTAAATGATCACTCATTGATCATTTATTAATAATTGGGGTTTGGCCCAATGGCTACCAAATATTACTCAATTTATATATCCGAACTCAATTTATGCGAATTTTCTTCACTCAAAATTTTAGTGGCACATCGAAACAAAAATAATTTTTTTTTTTTATAAACTAAAAGTTCTGTTTTCAATAAATGCAGAACAAGAATGTTGACCGGCTGAGGGAGGTGGACTGGTGGCTAGTGGTGGGGTAGAGGGAGGTGTGACGAAGCGGTAGCGGAAGGAGGTGGTAGCTGAAAGGGGGCGAAGGGATCTGGAACGGGACTTGAGGGACGGCGACGGAGAAAGGTCATGGCTGTAGCAGTGGCGGTTGGGCGACGGTGGAGGTGACAGCTGCATGGGATTGGAAAATTAGGGATTTAGAGTCGGAGAAAATTTATCCGTAAAGAGAGAGAAAAAAACATTGAATTCTGACAAGGGTAGCATTGGAATATTAAAAAATATTTGAGGGTATTGTGGTCTTTCTATGCATTTAAATCGACAGATTATAAGACCTTAAAAATAAGTGACCAACTTATTTTAGAAGAGCATATAAGCTCTTAAAGAACTTATTTTAACATCTTATAAGCTCTTCTTAAAAAAAATTATCAAATACTTTTTAAGAGCTTCTAAGCTCCTATAAGTTCACCCAAACACCCTCTTAGGGGTAAATATATTAACATTCTCACCATAGCTTGATTATTAAAAAATACAGAGGCACTTCCTTAACTATGCCTTCGTAATATTTTGGTCCTGTCGTTAGAGTTAGAACTTATGTAGACAAAAAAAATTCCTAAATTAAGGGGGTGTGTAAGTGTAGTAACTTCTTTTTTTAAGTTAACAGTCATTAAGGGTAAAATATTTATTTCACAAACTTCTGTTAAATTTGTAGGCTTTGGTTAGAATTAGGGGATTTATCTGTAAAGTTTAATAATCGATGGAATCTTACTGTATTTTTCAAAGTCTTGGAGCGTAAGTGTAATTATCCCATAAATTAATAATTTCGTGAAATATAACCAAAACAAATTTGGAGTTGCAGAGTAATCGTGTTGTCCATTAAAACTTCAAACGACGCTTTTCAGTCTTTCACAGCAGCAAGAGAGAATAGAATAATATAATAATATTATAATAATAATAATAATAATAACAACAAAAAGCAAATTCAAAAGCAAAAAGAAAGGCATGACAACTGGGGAAATCGAACAAGAATAACTGTTGCACTTTTCTATTTCGATTTCTGCCATTAATCAAAGACTTGTAGGAATGGGGGCGAGGTTCAGGTCAGCTAAACCCTAGATTTCTCCCGAAGAATTATTCGCAGTAAGATGGTGAAGAGGAGCTGTGCGTATGGCTATCGTTTTTCCCCGGTGAAATCGAAAGGATTTGTTGCTAATAATTCTTCGATCGTAACCTGTGAATGGAGTCGTCGAAGAAGCCGGTTGTGAAGGTACAAGAGGAGAAGCGGGGAGTACGGGACGATCAGCGAGAGAAGGTTATAGATTGGGAGGATTACGAACAGGAGCTTGCGCGTTTGTGCAGTTTGACCTCCGCACTTGAAGAAGCGAAGAAGAAAAAAGTGTTACTTGAAGAGAAGCTTCATTCCTTCATACAAGTAAACCTTTCACTTATTTTGTTGTCTTTTTATATTATATTTTCTTTGCTGCTGAAAGGATGCAAAAGGGGAAGGAATTAAGATTATGTGTATTAGATGTCGTGATATTCTTTTATGTTCGCTTAGTTGGAAAAAGTTAGTGCGATATAGAGATAATACATTTTGCTGATGCGGCTTGTGAGACCTAGCTTTATCAGTAGAGATATATCTTGGAGATTTTGTTAGTGTTCACGAGAGAGATGTATAATTGGATATTGAAGTAATATGGGATGTGCTCTGTTTGCTGCCATGAAGTCCAGTGGAAGAAATGTGTCTCAGTTGAAAAAATCTTGCTAATGAAAGAGCAATGCTGATCTAAGTAAAAAGGATTAGAGAATTTAATCATAGGTAGGCAGGTTTATGTACTGAAAGACATAGTTGTTGAAGGTTATAGTGTATCCTTACTTCAATTTGCAATTTGGGATACGTGTATCATGGAAAGAAACCAGTTTATGTACTGAAAGACGGGTTGGGATACGTGTATCATGGAAAGAAACCAGTTTATGTACTGAAAGATGAATTGGGATACGTGTATCATGGAAAGAAACCAGTTTATGTACTGAGAGACGGATTTGTCGAAGTTTGCGTGATCTCCTTACTTTCAATTGGCATTATGATACACTTATCGCGGGAAAAGACCAAAGTGATTTGCATCCTAGCAAAAAATAAAATCATTTCCTTAATAATTAGTCAGTTATATCACTATGTGATGGTTACATTGGAATTGTGGTTCAGACTGCATTTGAGTACTTTGTGGTAAGATGCTCATTATCAACTGGTGCTCCTTACGAGTTATGACCATGCCTTGCCATGTCATATGAGTAGCCTTGCTCCATTATTTCTTCCATTCTCTGATGACTATTCTTCATCTATAAGCCTTCAGCTGATGCCCCTTTTCAGTTCCAACAAATGCTGACCACTTCTAATATAGACTTTAGTATACTGTACTGACATGAAATGACATAGAATTTCCCTCTAAATCAGGATTTTACAAGTTCTGTGGACATGACTAGAGGATTGCCAACGTTTGTTAATTTTTACTTTTTAGTTACCCACTTTTGCCTTTGTCCTAAGCATAACTGATTCTGCTAATAACTGTAAGTTGAGTTGGCACTTGTTAGAAAAAGTTTCGGCTTCTTGAGTCTCACGTAGATAATATTTTAATCTTTCCTTTGGTTGAAGATATTTGGTTCTAATCCCCATTGCCTGTGAACAAGTAATACTGCTACTTTTGTACTTTTATCACGTGCATTGAAATGTTCCGGCTGAGAAACTGAGTATTTTATGCACTGATCAAAAAGAAAATTGTACTAACACAACTCTTAATGAAGGGTACAATTTATTTGGGTAACTATAGAGCTTCATAATTCTTCTCCACAACTCTTTAAATTTCTTCCGCTTTGCTAATATCCATTGGTGGCACTATGATGGCAGATAGAAGCCGAGTCATTAAGTCGGTCAAATGAGCTTGATCAGATGCGTGAAAAGTTGGAATCTCGTAAATTGGTGATGGGAAACATGTCAATGCATTCAAAGGTCGCAAAGGAGAAAGTAAGAAAGCAGGAAGAACAACTTAGTGCTGAAATTAGATCTTTATCGGTTGGTGGAAGTTCTCTTTCTGTGGCCAACGATCGTTTGCAGGTAATCTTAGATAATAGTGGTTACTTATTTAGACTTTTCTTCCCAGTTTTCCCCACTGAAATGAATTAGCACTTGGACCACCAACTTTGGCTGTTCAAATTAAATCCAAGTTATCTGCCGTTTGATTATATGAACTGTGGTTATGTTCGAATGCAGGATTCAAGTAGGTCTCTTTCCGGAGAAAAAGGTTATGGTCATCTGAAAAACCTGCAGAAATTATTGAGATTGAGGCAACAGTGTATGGTATCACAGGTTTCCCTGCTATATCCAGTAAAAGTTGTGATCCGAAAAGATCCCGAGCAAGAACTTGAGTCATTTAATAGCAGTATTAAGTCGGGTAATAGATCTTACATTTATTTGGCGACTTGAGATATATTGTATTTTTGATCTGATCCTATATTTTGTGCTGATAAGATGTAAAACTGGGCCAATAATTGTCGCTTGGAAGATTGTTTCATTGGGATTTTGGTTCCCTTGCTTTTAGAGTGTTAAGTTCAATTCACAAAACTCTCACCTGGGGATCTGTAAGAAACTAAATTTATGTGCCATGTCTTTTCTGAAGAAACTAGATTCATGAACTTGACTGAAGAAATCTCTATGAAATCATGAAGTGTTGATAGCTGGATTCACATAGATGGGGGCTTCATAAGTTTCTGCACTAACTTGAATTACCATGCTGTTTGCTTACTTGACTAGACAAAGTAAAACTAGATGTCCCTTTAAAATCAGAATTCCTTCTCACACAGATTATGGAAAGTCCCTACAATATCCTAGACATAACAATTTGTTAACAACATAACTGAACATAATTTTTTAATAAGTTTCAGTTATCTTATGTATGTTCTCTACAACTTCTGTAACTACTTCAGGAGAAAGTAATGCATCCTTACATGATGTTAATATCGACCAAGTTGCTCTTACCATTAGGTGTTCTTTTTCCATATCCAATGCCTGAACACATTTTGAACTGTATTCCTGTTTAAAATTTTTATCTGGCATCTACGACTACAATAAATTCATATTTAGATTTTGGTACCTCATGCATGAACTTGAGCTGTTAAACATGGAGCTCTCCCTACAAACTCTTAAAAATGCTACCTGAAAGGATTATAATTAGAGAACATTGCTAGAGTATTTGGTGTTTCATATAATGAATGCTGCCGTACACAAAACCATTTGACGTGATCAGCTGTGTAAAATATTGTTAGCAGATTCCTTATTTACATGGATTATTAGTTGTTTAATTTTAGGATTATCGTTCTATATGGCTTCTACATTTCCTAGGAGTGGCATTTGAGGCTTAGATTAAAGTCGTTTGTAGTCTTGCAACCTTTTTCTTAAATTTGGAGTTGTTATACATGTTCAGTAACCTAGTTGATGTAGTTAAGTAATTACTTATTCATTTCTGGATCTGGTTCATCTGAAGCATTCATAATGTTCATGCTAAATATTTTTTTATGCTTTTTGGCTCTTGCTCCAATTTCAGGTGTTCCTGATGGATCAAAGCCTGTGGATCAAGGCACATTAACAATCTCAGGTCTGGACCTCACTGTCATCCCTTTCACGAAGATGAGCTTCTTCACTGACAAGAAGGAGGTTCAACGATCCTCTACTGCCCTGGGATATGTAGCTCATGTGTGTTCTTCCCCTTTTACTTTACAAAAAATCATACTTCCATGCTGATCATATGCTGTGAATCTCTGTTCTACACTAAAATATATTGAGCAGCAATTAAGGTCTTACAAGCTAATGTTTCTTAATCACGGTATTTGGTTTGAAATATGCAGGCTGTTTCACTTCTTGCTACTTACTTGCAAGTTCCTTTGCGTTATCCGTTACGGCTAGGAGGTTCTCGATCATATGTACGCGATTATACTCCTTCAATTGAACTTTCAGCATCCAGTACAACTTTGGATTCAATAATTTCAACGAGCACGAAGCCTGTAGAATTTCCCCTCTTTATTGAAGGTCAAGACTCAACTAGAGCAGCTTATGCTGTATTCTTGCTAAACAAGGTGTGCACCTTTTCTAGATTACCGCTTGTGTTTTATATATGATACTACAAGATATTTTGCTGCATTAATGTCATAACAACTAATGTGAACATATTATGTCCTACATTGACTTTACTAGTCATTCACAATTTTAAATACTTCTTACTTTAGTTAGTGGGTTAATTACACTTAGACCCCAAAGGAGTTTGCTAAACTACAACTCGTGACTCTCTTAGTCAAACAATTACAATTATATCCCACATGAAATTGGATATTACAAAAACACCCACGGATTAGGGTTCCATTAGGATTCCAGTATCTATTGGATGACGCCGTCAAAAATAAACAGTGAATACCGAAAATACCCTTACTTTTTTTTTTATACCATGGGTTTTCCTAAATTTCACTTGGGTATTATTTGTAATATCATATTTCACTTGATGTTTTTTGTAATATCATTAATATCTTTGGTGGCTATATGTAATTTTTTAAAATTAAAATTGAAATTGAATCTTTTATTTCACGTCAAAAAGGGAATATTTTGTTAATTATCGACGAAACCCTAATGTTCACTAACGAAACCCTAATCTGTGGGGTTTTTTTTTGTAATTATCCAATTTTGTGTGGGGTATAACTATAATTTCTTGACTAAGAGGATTATGAGTTGTAGTTTAGCAAATTCCTTTGAGGTCTAAGTGTAATTATCCCATTAGTTAATTATCTCTTAATTTTTGTGATTCTGTGCCCAATAATTGATATTGATTTATTGATTTGAAAATGTTTAAACCTTGATGTCTTTAAGTTAATTGTAAGGATTTTCTTTACTACGTAAAGACGATCTGTTGTAACTTTTCATAAATGTGATTGCAGGATTTAGAGCAGCTCTTGAATTTTATTGGTGTCAAGAGCTTAGGACCACGTCATGTATTAGCAAATTTAAAGGAGCTTATAAGGACTATTCTTTCTCCAGAGTATATAGATATGTGATCGGAGTTGCATGAATTCATTGTAAGTTTCTGTAAATGGATTGATTACCTGTATTGATTAAGGGGTGCCTTTGTTTTTTTTTTTTTTACTGTGTTGGTCCCTTTATCAGAACAATGGCAATTATAAATGATAAAAGTTGCATATTTTCTTTGCATTTTTTTTTTAATCAAAATTTTATGGGCAATGACCAGAGGAGAAAGTAGACCACTTGTCATCGTTTTTTCTTTCTATAATCAATTTTTATTAGATGTTTTTGCTTCTGTTGGCTGCATTATGAAACCCTAAGGCCCTTAAAAATAAGTTTGAGGGAATCTTGGTTTGCGGATGAATTACAAATCCAGTGTAGCAGTTGGTAATGGTGATTTTGCTATAAATCATTAGTCATGTATATGGGAGATTTTAGGACCCCCTCTGCTAGCCGCCAACGCCTCCCATCTACCAGCTTCAACCTCCTCTAAAATGCTGTATGTAAGACGCTCCTTTGTGAGATAACGGGTCACCTTGACGGAGTCCACATCTTGGTTGGAGAGCCTCACCATTCCACAAAACACTTGGTTTAACCAACTTCACACAATTCATGATAACCTTGATGATAGCCGGAGGAAACTTGAAGAAGACCAAAGTTTTCTCAAGAAAAGACCACCACACCTTGTCATAAGCTTTTTCAAGGTTGATCGTGATAATCATTCCACCCTTGGTACATTTCGACCGAGTCAGGGAATGCAAGAATTCCTGAATGATAATAATATTTTCACTCGTCCCTCTTCCTGGTAAGAAACTGCTTTGATGAGGGCTAACAGAGGTTTGAGTAGGAGAACCAAGAGTTTTGTAATAACCTTGAACAGGACACTACAAAGTGCTATACTGCTATTAGTCAAAATTCTTTGATGCTCACCGGATTAGCAACCTTCGGAATAAGAGTAATATAAGCAATTCCCAGCCTTGTCGGTAGAGTATCTGACGAGAAACATTCTCTGATGAATGAACAAACCGATCCACCAACAATGCTCTAGTATGTCTAATAGAAAAAGGCCTAGCAGCCATCCGGGCCTGGGGCTTTGTGAGGACTAAAGCTCTTGATAACACGAAGAATTTCTTCATCGGATATATCACTGTTCAAACTATCAAGAGCAGCATTACCAAGCTCTTTTTGCATGGCACTACGAACGAGAATTCCATGCAAATCCACCGACCATTCTCCTCCAAATACAGCCTCGTAATATCGATTAACATGCCGTTTAAGAATTGTTTGATCATTAGCCCACTGACCATCAATCTTCAGCGTCTCCACCTTGTTTCTCCTCCGGCAGAGAGTCGACATATGGAAGAAACGAGTATTTCTGTCCCCAAATTTCAACCAATTCACCCTCGATTTCTGGAACCAAAGTAACTCATCCTGTTTAAGAACAAGATTAAATTCTCAGATAAGATTCTCCTCTGTCCGTGCTAGCGAATCGGTAGGAGAAGCAGCAAGCCGCCTCTGAACTCCATCAAGTCTCTCCCTAAGCTTGCGTTTGCGAAAGAAGATATTGTCGAAATCATTCTTATTCCATTCCTTCATCTTGTTAGGTAAAGCTTCGAGGGCTAGCTTCCAATATTCCATTCTTAGCACTCCACACATTCTAAATCACCCCTCTACAACCCTCATTAGTTGTCCAAGCCAGCTCAAACCAGAAGGGTTTCTTGATTGGATTGCTATCGAGCCCATTAAGCATCATGAGAATAGGGTGATGATCTGAGTGAGATCTTGGAGCACTATCAAAAGCCTCTTTTCAAAGTGTGTTCTTCACTCTTCGTTAGCCAAAGCCTTGTCAAGTCTCTCATGCATAATGATTATGCCATTTAATTTATGTATCAAAGTATACTTCGACCCCTAAAATCCAATATCCATCAAGTTGGAACTGTCAATATTATCTCAGAACTTAACACAACGCTTCCAAAGTGCCGGCTGACCTCCAGTACGCTCATTCGGACTAACCAAATCATTGAAATCACCCATAAGAAGATAAGGCCGATCGACATGAATATTGAAGCCTCAGAGTTCTGCCCAAAGATCATCCCTCCGAGAGATAACCAGGCTAGCATAAACTCCTGAAAGAATCCAAGGAGAATCCGAATTCGGACCAACTAGAACATGAAAACCTGAGTCGGAGCACGGCATACATTCGGAAAGAATTTCAATCTCAACCCTGTTATTATCCCAAAGTAACCAGATACCACCTCCTCTACCACTCGTCGGAGCACGGCATACATTCGGAAAACCATGTCTAGTAGAAACGATAGCAGCCTTATTTTCAGAAATCTTAGTCTCAATAACAAAAACATTATCAGGAGCATTATTAACATGCATGATATCTCGCAATGTCATACGAAAACCATCATTCCCAGCACCTCTACAATTCCATGAAAGAACTTTCATTGGAAACTAAAAAAAAGGGGAATTGATAGACCTTACCAGGTCGGAGCAGCGGGCTGCTGGAGCTCGACCTCCTGTACCATATCATCTTCGTCCATATGGATGTCAGAGTGACCATCAGAGAGGTTGTCCTCATCACGATCGGAACAGTCTTCTTCCTTACCGCCAGAACATTCCCGGTCGGGTGGATCATTCTTATGTGAAAACTAGTCCAATTCCTTAATTCCCTGCACACGAGCGTCCTCCTGTTCAATTCCCATGAAATTATCTTCATCGTCATTATGAACAGAATTTGTCTCCGTTCCTGTAAATTCCCAATCATATGCGTTAAGGGCAGTGAGCTCATTTCCAAATAGGCCATATGTTTGTTGGGCTTCTTTGAGTTGTTGACTACCTCCACATTAGGCCGAGAACTGGGCAGGCCCAGTAGTTCCATCCAATTTCGCTTGTGGACCAAAAGAGCCCACCTCCCCCACTATGTCATCTTCACTCTCAGTAGGCTTTTATTGAGAGCTCGACCTCTTTTTTACGTTAGTCCAAATTTTTGGAGTCCAATTCTCCTTAGTATTCTCCTCTTCATGCATGGAATCCTCCTCGAATAATGCATTAAATCTGTTACGTTGCCCATAATAAGCTGCCTTCGATTTCTCCTTATTCCCCGAGAAATGCAATTTTTCTTTTTTTCTGACTATCATCCAATCTCTATAGGGACTCTCATTGATCTTATCCAAATCAAGCTTCGTCGGACGGTTGCTAGGGTTTTGCATGTTATCCGTTCCCTTGGGCGCTGCCGGTTGCTCCGACACCCCCTTAGCACACTCCGAAACTTTATGTCCAACCATGCCACACGAGAATCAAATCGCAGGGAGATTTTCGTACTTAATCGGCATTTTACGTATTCGGGTCGATCTTGACGGGCTTTCCTATGCTGTCAGCAATCTTCTTAAGGATGAGCTCCGTATAATGGGAGACTGACATTCTTGGAACATTCACCCAAGTTATGGTTGTTGTAACACGATATTCATCCGCTTGGAAGTTCAGGATCCACGTTCTGACCGAAAGATAATGCCCATTGATAACCCAAGGTCCCCTTAGTAAAGGTTTAAGGTTCTTCCCCACATCATAGTTTTTAAGAACGTAACATCCATTCCCAACATCAATGAGATCGAATTGTCCCCGGAGATCCCACATATCGTTAATCCGAGAGGACAAAACATTATAGTGTAGTCGTTTGCCGAAAAGTTTAAGAATTAAATAGTCACTCCAAGGTTTTTGGATCTCCTCTTTGTACTCCTCGGAAAGAACTATCTTGGGGAACGGGTATTCTTCAGTCAGTTAGATGAGTTGAACTTTATCCAACCCTTCCTCTTCACTTGTAGAAAAGTCAATCGGTGCCGGCATTGGTTTCTCTCCTGTTAAACTTCTCAAGTAGGATTTCCTAGTCGGCGCTTCTTTGAAAGAATTAGCCCCTACTTTAGCATTATCATCCAAATTCATATCTTCAATGGAGAGGTCTTCTCATTTCGAGGTTTTACATACCTTTTTCGAGTTAAGGCAGAAAAGGTCTTTTTGGACTGTCAACAGAGCCCTCACCGCGGAAGCATTCTCAGTACTCATGGAGAGCATTTTTAGGTGTTAAATCCAAATAACGTTAATTATTCGTGACTTCACATGTCTAGGTTGAATGGAGTGGTGAAAAGCTTTAAAGCGGTTTGAACCTGAGTGTGTTTGGCGTGTTGGTAATAGTAATAATATTCATTTCTGGCATGATTGGTGGCTATGGTCGAAAGCTTTGCATGAGTTTATGGATTCTTCGGAATCTGTGACTGATGATAACACTAAAATGGTGGATGTTATTAGAGAAGATGGGAAGTGGGACTTTAGCAACCTTACGGTAGACCTCCCTTCCCATGTTGTTGACCTGGTGCGAGGTTATCCGCTCTCATTAAACCATAGTGCAAAAGATGAGCAGATTTGGGGAGCTTCGACTACTGGTGTTTTCTCAAGTGCTTTGGCGTACAAAGCTCTTAGGGGCTGTTCCAACACCAATGGAAAGAGATGGAATTTGATTTAGGATTTAAATTGTCCTCAGAAATTTAAATCTCTTCTTTGGTTGAGCCATCATGGTCATCTGATGTGTAATGCCCTCCATTTTGATCATAACTTTGCATATTATGCGAGATTGCACGATTGCTAAACAGGTGTGGGAACATCTCATTAATCCGACTGAATTCCTTGCGTTTATGGGACAAAATGATGATAATTGGTTTGAAAAACAGACACGGGCGGTATATGGCAACCAATGACGGAGATAGTAGGGGGCTAAGAGGGGCGGACGCCCCCCCTAATTTTTTTTCCTGTATATATTTTATTTAGAAAATGTTGTATTCATTAATTTTGTACACAAAATTTAAATAATTTATAATTTCGCCCCCCTTAAAATTATGAAAAAAAAGTTCATTTTATTTTCGCCCCCTATAGTTGAAATTCTGGCTCCCTATTGTCAACATTATTATTCCACAATGCCCCTGGTATGTGATTTTTCTCTTGACGTGTTGGTCTCTTTGGAGAGTGCATAATAAATTGTGCATGGAGGGGGTGGATAGTAATTTTTATGCGGTGGTTAATATGGCCAAATACTTGGCATGGGATTGCTGGAGAAGTTTTCCACCTAAGAAGAAACGGATCC
Organism: Verbena officinalis; assembly: GCA_958496215.1. NCBI lineage: Eukaryota > Viridiplantae > Streptophyta > Magnoliopsida > Lamiales > Verbenaceae > Verbena > Verbena officinalis. Next base: position 25,862,749 of record OY292387.1, on the reverse strand, counting down.
TCACGACTTAAGCTGATCTTCGTTGGTTACCTCCTTATGTCGGGTGGTCCAAGATTAATACTGATGGAAGTGTTTTTGATAATTCTCGTTCCGGGGCAGCAGGGGGAGTTATTAGATATGACCATGGACATTGGATTGTTGGTTTCTCCATGAAACATCATGATACGACGATCACGGTTGCTGAAATTTTGGGGCTTCGACAAGGCATGGCCATCGCGTGGGAATGAAGGTTGTGTCGGGTTATTTTTTAAACTGATTCGGAAGTAGTGGTTAATCTTATCGAAAAGGCCGATGTGGATTTACATCCACTCGGGCTGATTATTTAGGATTGTCGGAGTTTCCTACATCTCCCATGGGAGTGCAAGCTTACTCATATTCGAAGAGTGTGGAATTCTTGGGCTGATATTCTCGCCAAGATGGGGTATGGGCTTAGAGAGTATATTACCGTTTGGAACGACCCACTTGATAAGGCGGTTGATTGTATTCGGGCTGAGATGAGCCCTGACTAGTTTGTTTTCGTATCTTTCCCGACCAAAAAATGTATATGCTTGTTTTTTTTGGTGTGTTTTCTACTTTATCATGCAAGGTTTAAAACATTTTGGCATTGTATCGATCACATTAGCCATGGTTGTGCAAGTCAGAGTGTGTTTGGCTGAGCTTATAAGCTCTTTAAAACATCTTATAAGTTGTTTAGGAGCTTATAAGATGTTACAAAGTGTGACAAATATTTTTGGAAATAAGCTTATAAGCTCTTAAATAAGATGTTAGGAGCTTATAAGCTCCTTTAAAATAAGTCTGGGGACTCCAACTTATTTTAAAGTTTTAACACACCCCTTACATTTTGACCATATTAATTATAAAGTTTTTATTATTAACATCTTATAAGCTCATGGTCTTATTTTTATCCAAATACCTTTTCATCTTATTCATAAATTAAAATCTATCATCTTATAAGCTCTAAAAACATCTTATGATGTGAGAGTTTATAAACTCTTTAAATTAAGCTTAGCCAAGCACCCTCTAAGTGAAACTAAGAAACTAAAATAAGAAAACATTTAAACAAAATGAAGAAAATCATGGATAGCCAACCATATGGCTAATTCTAAAAGGGAAAAAAACTCTATACCTCCTGACCTTTGCGGTGTTTTGCAGATTACCTCCTTACTTTTTTTTTCCAACAAATTGCCTCCTCAACTTTTACGATATTTATAAGTTGCCTCCTAAATACACTTTCTATAGAATATTCCATCCAGATGCCAACACGTGCGCTACGCGTGAGTTTCTTAGAGGTAGAAAAGTCATTTAAAATTCAACCTGACCCTTTTCACTAGCCTAACCGACCCATACATTTTAATCTAATTAATTACTTGTATGACGACCTAGTTGCTACTGATCTAGTTTCCGTTGGACCTCTCCCTCCATCTTATTATACCATCATTCAACATCTTTTTTCAAAAATTGATTTTCCACGATAACCATAAACCGCACAATGAATAAAGGAAAAAACTCACCATAATCTGGCGTGTTACGCCCAACCCGTATTTTTTGTTTGCTCATACTTCTAACCATCCACGCCATGGTCGGATTGCAAGATAACAAGAAATGAATTGAAAAAATTGAAGAAATCGCCTGACGATGTGAATGAGAGAAACTTCGATTTTTTTTAATTGATTTGGGAGAGAAAACATTAGACTGATAATTAATTAGATTAAAATATTTGGGTCGGTTCGGGCAAGTGAAATGGGTCGGGTTGAACTTTAAATGATGTTTCTACCCTTAAGAAACTCATGTGTTGGCATCTTGATGGAATATTCCGCCGGAAGTGTATTTTAGGAGGTAATTTGTAAATATTGTGAAAGGTGAGGAGGCAACTTGTCGAAAAAAAAAGGTCAGGAGGCAATCTACAACAAACCGCAAAGGTCAGGAGGTAAAAAAAAAATTTCCCATTCTAAAATGAGGTACCCTGGATTGCTTATTTTCCATGGATTTTATCCCACTTCAAATCTAAACTCTTCAATTTTGGTCAACACACTCTACTCTTTGCCACTGAAGTTTTCCCAAATCTTGACCCACCCGCTAAGTCTGCGGATGGGTGCTTCGAGTCAATGATAATAGAGCTTTCCAAGTTCTCATGTGCCAAGGAGAAGTAGAAGATGCAATGTAACACCCCAATTTTTCAAGACGGAATTTTTGGTACGCTTCGACATTCGTTTCTCACTTCTCACCTTTATTTCTCGATTTATTTGATTTAAATTTCATATTTATTTAAGAATTTTGTAAATGTATGGTTTGCATATTTTAATTCATTACGTGAGAACGTGCATTTAAAATGCAGAATTTTGACTGAGTATCCTTTATATTTTGGTTCTTGCTTCAGGTAGACAGGTGGCGGCGTCACCTATCTTGTCAGTCGGCATCAGCAGGTCTAGATAGGCTCAGTCTTGTAGTCTGGTTTGTCTTGTCAGTGGTCCCAACAACCGTCGAGTCTTGATTTATTGTATTTACTTACTTTCGTACCATTTACTGCTTTATTTACTTTCTGTACCTTATGTGCCCCTGATGTGGGATAGTTAAAGATATCTAGGATTCCACAGGATAGGCTAGTTGAGCCATGAATGGTACTATGTGTTTATGATTCTGTTGTATTTCGAATTGCACATGTTTGAATGATATTATGTTAGCCTCGTAGGCTTTTATGGAATTTGTCTGTTTTCTTTTAAATCGCTTCCGCATTGCTCTGTATTGTTGTCGTTGTTGTTGGGATGTCGTTGTTGTTGCCGATAGTTATTGCTTCCGTGTCGTTTGCCGGAGTGGGTTTTTGAGTTGAGGCCCCTCGCCGAAGTTCGGAATCCATTTCGGTGCGGATGTGGCGTTCCTTCTTCAGGAGGCGCTTCAAGTTTGTATGAGGATCCAATGGGAGCATTGATGAATCTCAAGTAGGTATGGACAGTGAAGAAATACTTGGATAAATTTGATGAGCTCATGAACTGTTTGAGTTTCAGTGAATCCTATACTGTAAGTTGTTTCTTAGCTGGGTTGAAACCTGAGATTTCAGTTCAAGTACGAATATTCAAACCCAAGCTATTGCAAGATGCAATTAACTTGGCAAAACTGCAGGAACAAGCTGTGTTTATGAATTCAAGGAGGGGACCTGTAATAGCTGCATCTAAACCCTATCCTTATAGTCAGAAATCAAGCGGGGGAAACTCTACGCGAAAATTCTCACAGGCACTACCTGCTTCACCTACCTACAACAACGGTGGAAGAAATGTGGGTACAAGAGCAGGATCAACCCCTTTAATTCCATCCAGGAGGTTAACACCTCAAGAAATGGAGCTAAGAGCTTATGTTTTCTGGGTGATGAGAAGTTTGAGAGGGACAGACCTATGCTAGAAGGAAACAGATCTTCATTATGAAAATTCAAGAAGAAGATCCTGAAGAGATTGTAGAGGAGAAGACATTGGAAGCTATCTCTATGGGGGAGGAGAGCCCAAGAGGTGATGCAAATTCACTAATGTCTCATGTTTCTCTCCATGCAATCACTGGCATTCATGATTACAAAATAGTGAGGGTAACTGGCATTATAGGGGGAAAGATGATCTATATCTTGAAACTGCTAAGAAGTTGGGGTGTAAGATGGAGGCAGTTAAACCTTTTCCTGTTACTATTGCATATGGCAACAAGTTATTTAGCACGCATGTATTTAAGGGATTCAAATGAAAGATATTGAATCAAGAATTCACAGCTGATATCATGGTGTTACCTATGGGGGGCTGCAGCATGGTTTTAGGTGTGCAATGGTTGATCACACTTGGGGATATTCAATGGAACTTTGATCAGTTGAAAATGGAATTCACATTGGATGGAAGGAAGGTTGCACTGAAGGGAATCCAACCTAAAGCCATCACTGTGGTGTCTGGGAAAAAAATGAACAAGATCTTACAAAGGCCAGCAAATCTATCTATGATGCAGGTGGGTTTTGTACAGCAAGTCACCAGCAAGAGAAGGGGCCAACTACACCTATCAGAACTTAAGATTGACAGGAACTTACAGCAACCTGGACTTGAGCAGTTGTTACCTGAGTATGGAGACTTATTTGTTGAACCCACATCCCTACCACCTTCTAGGGATTATGACACAGTATAGTGTTAGAGGAAGGGGTGAGAGTTGTCAATGTTAGATCCTACAGATATGCCAACTTGCAGAAGGATGAGATAGAAAAGATTGTGAAGGAGTTGCTGGATGCTGGGGTTATAAGACCAAGTTCCAGTCCATTCTCTTCACCTATTGTCTTAGTGAAAAAGAAGGATGGTACTTAGAGAATGTGTGTTGACTATAGAGCTTTGAACAAATACACAGTCAAGGACAAGCTCCCTATACCAGTTATTGAAGAACTATTGGATGAACTTGGTGGATCCAGGTACTTCTCAAAACTGGATTTCAGGTCAGGATATCATCAAATTCGAGTGCATCAGAATGATATTTGTAAGACTACATTCAGAACACACCATGGCCACTATGAGTTCTTGGTAATGCCATTTGGCCTTACCAATGCCCCCTCAACTTTTCAAGCTTTGATGAACTCTGTGTTTAAACAATTCATGAGAAAGTTTATTTTGGTCTTCTTTGATGATATTTTGGTGTATAGCAAGACTTGGAAGGAGTATTTAACACATCTGAGGATTACTCTATCTACATTAAGGCAACATTCCTTGCTAGTTAACCAGATCAAATGTCAGTTTGGGGTGGTGAGGATTGAATATCTTGGACATATCATCACTGAATATGGAGTTGCAGCTGACCCTGACAAATCAAAGCAATCCAAGAATGGCCTATCCCTTCTACAATCAAAGAACTTAGAGGATTTTTGGGTCTTACTGGATACTACAAACGGTTAATTAGGGATTATAGAGACATAGCCAGACCCTTAACAGATATGCTTAAAAAGAACAATTTCCAATGGAATGAGAGAGCAGCCACTGCATTTGAGAGCCTTAAAAGAGCTATGTGAACAGCTGCTGTACTGGATCTACCTTATTTCACCCAAGAGTTTGTAGTGGAAACTGATGCATCTGGAGGGGAAATTGGAGCAGTATTAATGCAACAAGGTAATGCCATTGCTTTCTTAAGTAAAGGGCTATCTGGAAAAAACTTGGGATTGTCTTTGTTTGAGAAAGAAGTGCTTGCTATAGTCACAACAGTGCAAAAGTGGAAACCATATTTAATTGGAAAATATTTATTAATCAAGACAGATCATCAGATCCTTAAGTACTTAGTGGAGCAAAAAGTATCAACACCTTTACAATAGAAATGGGTTAGCAAATTGATGGGATATGATTACACCATCTCCTATAAGAAGGGGAAGGAGAATGTTGCAGTAGATGCTCCTTCTAGAGTTGTGAACCCACAGCTGGAAGATACACCCTCATCTTCCACCAATACTCCATCCATGCTGTGTCTTGGAAGTTATGAAATCACTCCTGAGTCACTCTTATGCCCTCTGCAGAGTCCCTCCACTGATATGGTCAATAGAATCAAAGCAAGTTGGCCATTTGATGATAAAATTCAGAAGATCATCCAAGAAGTGACTCAAGATCCAACCAGGAAACCTCATTACGGCTGCAAAGATGATGTTCTTACTAGGAAGGGGAGATTAGTTGTGGAAAATGATCAATCCCTCATAAAGGGATCTTGGAATTATTTCATAACAGTGCTATTGGTGGTCATGCAGGGTTACAAAGAACTTTGCATAAGGTGAAGCAAGCTATCTATTGGAAGAAGTTAAAGCAAGATGTGCTTCAGTTCATTAGAGAATGTCAAGTCTGTCAACAGTTCAAGGGAGAAAATTGTGCTTCCCCAGACCTACTCAATCCACTGCTTATCCATGAAAAGGTGTGGGTTGACATCAACATGGAGTTTATAGATGGTTTGCCTCCTTCCCAAGGAAAAGCATCCATCTTTGTGGTTGTGGACAGGCTCAGTAAAGCTGCCTACTTTATGAGTCTTAAACACCCCTACACCGTAGCTCAAGTTGCTCAAACATTTCTTGATCATGTATTCAAACTGGATGAATTATCCCAGAGTATTGTGAGTATGGGTGTAAACGAATAAAATATCCGCTGGATAGTGGATATCCGTATTCTAATCAGTTAAGGAAATTCGATATCCGAATCCTTATCCGATATCCGGCGGATATTATCCGGATATCGGATTATCTGAATCAGTTAAGAAAATCCGATATCCGGCGGATAGTGAAAAGTGATATCCGTATCCTTATCCGGCGGATATTATCCTGATATCGGATTATCCGTATCTGTAAGAATATCCGATTAGTGGTATCCAAATATCTGAATCCGTTTACCTGTTTTAAATTTAAAAGCATATAACTTTTACTAAAATAAAACTTTCACAACACAATTACTAGTTAAATCCATACATGAATTTATCAAAAGAAAAAAAAAATATCATCCATAAGTCCTTAATCGCCATAATGTCTTTCTAAAAAAAAAAAAAAAATATATATATATATATATATATATATATATATATATATATATATATAATACTCCTTCGTACGGACCATCTCGTAACTCAGAACATATAAGCTATAGTATATATTTATTAATATAACCATATAAGTAATAAGATCCTAACACATACAAAATTATATTTATGCATATACAATTTAGATATAATAGTAAGATCATATAATCCATACAACTATAGATTACACAATATTTTATTAAGATAAGTAATTATAGCAGATATCTTTCTATATCCAAAATAACTATATTTTCTTAAATTAATTCTAAATTATTGAAATTATATAAATTATAAAACCATTCATTTATCTTTAAAATATATTTATACATAATAACAAATATACATATATATATATATATATATATATATATATATATATATATTATTTATCGAATACAGATACGGATTTCAAATATATCCGACGGATATATGTTTACGGATAATTAAACGGATCAGATGTCTGATTACCATATCCTTATCCTTTTACTAGTCGGATGTCTATAATCGGATATGGATAATATCCTCTTCAAAACAGATGCAGATAATATCCTCTCTAAATGGATACGGATACAGACGGATAGCAGATTTTCGGTTATCCATTTGTAGGCCTAATTGTGAGTGACAGGGATTCCATATTTATGAGAAAATTTTGGCAAGAATTGTTCACTTTAGGGAGTTAAGCTTTATCCTTCTACAACCTATCACCCTCAAAGGGATGGTCAAACTGAGGCTGTCAATAAGTGCTTGGAAGGATATTTGAGATGTATGGCTAGTGAGAGACCTAAAGAGTGGAGTTTGTGGCTTCCCCTTGCTGAATAGTGGTAAAATACCACCTATCATTCCTCTATAAGCACCACTCCTAATAAAGTTCTGTATGGTCAAAAGCCCCATGTCCATCATGCCTATTTACCATGTCATTCCTCCCTGGATGCAGTGAATAGAAGTTTGCAACATAGGGAAGACACCATGAGAATGATGAAATATTAGTTAGCTTTGGCTCAAAACCGCATGAAGGTGCAGTCAGACAAGCATAGGAGTGAAAGGCACTTTAAAGAGGGATATTAGGTCTTTGTCAAGCTCCAACCTTACAAGCAAGTTTCATTGCGCAACCAACCTTTTCACAAGCTCTCACCTCATTTCTTTTGTAACGACCCGTTAATTCGTATTATGATACGGTAAGTTGTATCGATTTATTTGCGTAATTTATGATTAATTTTAATGTTTAATATGTGAATTATATGATTTCTTATGAATGAGTGTATTTCGGTTTTTAAACCATTACATGTCAACGTGTTCTATTTCATGAATTTTGACTGTGATATTGTCTATTTCTGACTTGCATTTTTGGGCAAGTTTAGTCTAATTACGACTCTACTCCTTCGTGTTTTGGCCCAAAAATCATATATTTGATAAAAGGACCAAACTCTTTTCTTCTTCTTCATTTCTCTCTATCTCACTTTTCACTCCCCTCTCTTCACTATTCATCACCTTCTCAAGCTAAAACCTTAGCTCCATCTGCGATGAACGAAAAGAGACCCGAGCTTCACGTAAAATGGTCCCCATCACCTAGTAACTGACATACTCCGAGCTCAAGTCTTGTCTTCCAGCGGATTCTCGTCAATCCCCATTTTTCTCAATTTGTGCTTCTTTGATTATATTTTCGTTTTCCTCTCATTTTGATGGATTGAAGCATGAATGTCGTTAGAATAAATATTCCTAAGATGATAATATATGTTTTTTGTGTTTTGAGTTTTAGCTTTGGGGTTGTTTTTGAATAAATGGTTTTTGTGTAATTTTGTGGATTTATTCGTAACTTGCCGGAACTTCGCGAAACTCTCCATTTATGTTACTTTTGATGCTTATAGATCATTTCTATGTGTTTTGGGCGAATTGGGGTCAAATTTAGGGTTTAAAACTGAATTTTATGGTTTAGGGCTGTTATTTTCCCGCTGAGGAAGATGGCTGTGGTGGACAAGGGCACGCCACACCCAGTGGTCGTGGGCAGGTCTGTGGTCCATTTTCGGACCAACTCATCTCGAACTTCATTTTTTCTCGTTTCTTTTGCTTCCGTTGGTCTTAAAACCTCATTAATTCATGAAATATATTGAGTTTATAATTTTTGGACATGTTCAGGTTTTTGAATAGAGTTGGGGGGTGGTTTTTGTAATATTTTCCAAAAGTTATCCGTTTCTTCCGAAACTTTCATGCATGCTTCCATATCGCATTTTAAGCATGTTTATAAACTTTTATCTTATTTGGACTTGTTTTACTCATTGAAATACATGATTTTTATATAATTCTTGTCAATTTGAACTTAAATGCAATATGTGAGTTTGTAACGTGCTTTTATATGTTTTAAAGATTTTATATAAGTTGTGCATCGTCATTAGTCAATTTGGTTGTGTCCTTGTTTATTGCAGACGATACTCTTGAGGAGTAGCGTGGCATTTGCGTGGTTTTTGTCTTTGATCCGATAGCCAACAGGTGGGCTTTTCCGTTTCTCTTCCAGTATATCTATGTATATATATATAAATAAGCCTCACTCCTAAACAAGCCTTGTTTTGTTATTTGTTTTCACACCGTTTATATATATATGTAGTAAATATTTATGCTTATACCTTTATGATTTTGAAAATGTTTTAATATGAAAAGTATTATGTATATGTTTGTGAAACGTTTGCGAAAGAGGCAAGAAAACCTTTTTTTTCTAAAGCAAACTTTGGCATTATAGCCTCGCACACGACTTACCTCGAACGGTCTTTTGGTCATATGAAAATGTTTTAAAAGCGAGATATGTATATGTATGTGTGTGATATGTTTTGATAGGTCCGGAGTAAGGATGACAGGACGAAGTCGGTAGACATCGGGTCTACGGCGGAAATCCTGTGGTTCCCTCCACCTTTGGGAGCTTAGGGTGAGGCTGGAGTGGCAGCCCTTTGAGTACCTGAGCTATTTAGGTATGATTTGTGTAGTTCGGGATAGCTTCTTGACTACAACTGGAGGAATAAGGAGGATTTCTGTTTTATGAATTGACTTGTGGTTAAGAACTCTTCTCGCTGAGTTATATGAAAAGATTTGTTATGTTACATTTTGTGCTAAATCACCAACCGTTTAAGAAAACCTTTCTTTTAAGTTGTTTAATTTTCTGTTTAAAAACTGGTGATTTACTTTCGTTTTGTAATATACACTATTACCCCCCCCCCCCCCACTTAGTCGTTTGACTAACCCCCTTTGTCTCACCCTTAGTTTCAGGATACTAGGCGGGCTTCGTTTGTTTGTCGTCGTAGTCTTTAGAGTTGCATTACTTTTGCTTTGATGTAAACTCTTGTTTTTTGTTGGCTATTATGCACTTACGTTATGTATATGGATTGTAGGATATGTTTGTTTATGAACTATGTTCGAGAATATTATTGTTGAACCCGTTGTAAATTATTATTAGTTTATCATGGAATTATGCTAGCCTCGGAGGGCTTTACTTAACTGCGCATTTATTTTATTGTTTATGGTTTATGTATTTATTGCTTCCGCTTTCTGTTTGTCGTGGTTTAAAAATCACCGCCTAGTAATTGAGTTTTGGTTTGTCGTTCACCGGGTTTTGGTTCGGGTCGGATTTCTTTCGATTTCGGGTCAGAATTCGGTGCAGGGCATGCGTTTGCCTGTTTGGCGGCGCCCGCTACATCTTTGGACCCTTCCAAGTGATCAAGAAGGTGGGCACTGTTGCATACCAATTGGATCTCCGTGCAAATGCCAGAATTCATCACACGTTCAATGTTTCACAACTTAAGAAAAGTTGTGGTACTGGGCCCTATCATCCCCAATTGCTAGTGCAAGTGACTTCTCATGGCCATGTTCTGTTGTATCCAGATAAGATTTTAGACAGACGCTTGGTGAATCGCAACAATCGTTAAGTTACACAAGTCTTGGTTCATTGGTTCAATACCCCTGCTGAAGATGATTCTTGGGAAGATCTTTATGTGTTGCAACAGCGTTTCCCATATTTTAATCCTTGAGGACAAGGATTTTCTGAGAAGGGGGTATGGGTATTTGTTACATGCCCAATTTGTTCATTTCTATTTTCATGCAGAAGAAACGTAACGGGGGGGGGGGGGGGGGGGGGGGCGGGGAACGCTTTTATAAGTGGGAGTTGCGTTTCTGAAGTCTGACGTGGAAAAGAAAAAACCCAAAAAGAGTTGCATCTTTTTATTAGCACTTTTATTATTTACGCGTTATTGGAGTCGGAGTTGTTTTTCTTAATTTCAGCACTTTCACTTAATTAGCCGATAGGGTTAATTAGTCCAAATAAGACAAGTTGTTTAGTTGCCTACTATACATAGAAAATGGAGGATGTAATCTTTTTTCGTGTGAATGAAATTGATACTTTCTCCCCAAGTCTCTCTCTCAATACTCTCTGCGTTATTTGCAAATTTCCAGCTAGGGTTCTAGTTCAATCCAGCTAGGGCTCCTACTTGTAGTTGTTTTTAGTAAGTGCTTGATTTGATCATCACACTCATTAAGGCATCGACGTACGTCCCAACAGCCGGCAAGGAGCACCTCCATATACGACTGCAGAGGTCCCATTAAGGAAGAGCTATTTCGGTGCATATCTTGTCGCGCAGTTGCGGTCTCATCACCGTACAACAAAGAAAGATCTAATATCCTCAAATGGATAGAAGACTGATATCCTCGAATGGATAGAAGACTAAAGCCCGTGGAAAGGATTCTAAACCTGAATTCCTTCGTTTCCAAAAAGAATATGGATGATGCCTATAGATGTTTTCATCTTCACCTTGTCGAATATAGTGGCTTTGAGGCACATTTGTTGTGTAAATTTACATACATATGATGTGGTTGCAAAATAACAGGAATTCAATTTCCCTAGGCAATATCAAATTTTATTATTTTTTATCATATTTGCCAGTTGAATGTTCCTAGCAAATTATTACAATATCATTTATAAAATAGCTTATGCTGCACATTTGTACATAATACTTGATTCTGCACCAGTCGAACTACGAAAACCACGTAGAAATCTGAAACTATGCACCACACACATGCACGTAACAGAGCAAATTAAATTAATACACAATGCTGACAATCATTCTCGACAAGAAATTCAATCAACATTTGAACATTTAATTTGATTTTAATATATATGATATATCAGATTCTGCAAAAAACTAAAAACGAATATTGCAAATGAGTACGTGTATTAAGCCCAGTAAATCGCAAATGACTGCACAATTTCTCCTTAACAAATGGAACAAAAACAATAACGAAGCAAAAGTATTTGAGTCTCATCACAGAATGCAGAATGGTTGCAAATACAGTTTTATGAACTAGAATTTTACCTTCGGACGGATCGTGCAGATAACATGTTATAAAATCTTATATGCATAGTAGCACTCACATAATCAGTTCAAAACACATCAACATGCTATTTGACCTGAAGCTCAATCACATGGCATCACAGACAGAAAGCAATATAGTGTCCGTAAGCGTACAACAAAAATCAACGAGTAAAAGATATTTTTGAGAGAGAAATTACAATCCTTATATGAAATGAACATTTGTAGAGCAAAATGTAGGAAATATAAGCGGGTGAAAGATCAAAGAACTCCAAAGAAAGGATTGCTAATGGCACTGTTGAGCTCATTCCCTGCAGAATGAAGCACAGCAATGTCGACTTTTTCTTTAGGTAAATACAAATATTCACCTCCTTCAATTTTCTCAAACCCACAAAGTTCAAGAAATTCAATGCCTCCTTTCAGTTTCCCGACTCGATCCTGTTGGATTTATTCAGAGTATAAAATTTCAGACTAAATTCTTAATAAAATAAAAAATATAGATTACACTGAAAAATTAAACGGTTACATCTTGATAATTTCATATTTCAAAATGTTAAAATATATTTAAATTCATAAGTTTAAGTATTTAGGTTGCTTAAATAAAAATTACTAAACATAAAATTAATGATATCTTTAAATGTCAATAGGACTTCATAAATTTGAGTTGACCACAAATTTTAAATAAAGAAAATACATAAAAAGTTAGATAATACGTTTTCTTCTCAAGTCATTTTAAATAAAATAGTATTGACCACAAAACGCTACGGAAAAAGTCATAAAGAGGAACAAAAACTATGGTCCTCGATAGAGCATGGGAATGGAGATATATGATCCATAGAAAACATAAGTAAATCGAACAGTTTAACGAATTGCACCTGAAAATTAGCATTGGTGAGTCTGATTTTGCGAAATTTCTCTTCATTTGGATTTGTAGCAACATTCTTCGCAAAAGTTAAAAGTGTGTTGAAAGCAGTCTTCACTTTGGCATCATCCTCCTAGTCATGCACAACAGATTCATAAAATAGTAAGATAGGAGCAGTAATATCAGCCTAAGCACAGTTTGAACAATACCAAGATAATTTCATCATTTTCCTTTTTTTCCCCTTTTTTGTGTATTCCAACAGCTTGACAAAGTTAAAATGGTGCAGCTTAATCATTTTAATTTTTTCCAAAACAATAAGCTAAACTTGTAATATTTTCATTTCATGTCCTTCATGTTTTTCTCATACATAATACTATATTTTTCACCCTTCAAGAATCAAGATTCAAATAAGCCCATGCTTGAGCACCACCCAATATTCTTCACTGGAGGGTAAATTGTCCATACCCAAGAAGAAAACAGTGTTTGAATTCAAATTATCTAATATACAACCATAACAAATCACAGTTATTACCTTATGATTCTGTTTAAGGGTTCTTAAGCACTCTCTCATTTGCTCTGCCTTAGAAGCTGGCCTGACAGGCAGGAAGCTCTGCAGTTTGTTTGATTTTGAGAAGAACAACTCAGAGAACCAAACGACAATGACAAACAGAAAAACTAGCAGACAATGTAACTAAGATAGTGTTTGCAAACTTTAAGAATAAGTACTTTTGTGCTTTTGACTTTTTTTCAGCAATTTTGGTTTTTCAAACACTTCCAACTTCTGCTCAATTTAAGCAGAAATAAGCTAGAAGCTTGAAGCACTTAAGGACCTGCTTGTGGTGGCTTCAGTTTCAAGCCTGTAGGTCATTTTCATAAGTAAATGAAAGTTTCTTAAGAGTGGTAAAAGTTGTTCCTAGCTTTTTTTTTTCAAACACTCCCTGCTTTTACTACTACACTTTTTTATATCTTTAGCTTCTGCTTTAACTTCCCGAAAAGCAGTAGAGTTTGCGAACACCCCCTAAAGAGTCAGGTAAAAGCAATACCTTTTTTTCCTCCACTGATGGAGCTGAAGGTTTTACAGCAGCTGGATCTTCCGGGGGTAACCCAAGCTTTCTACGTCTTTCTGCCTGTCATACCCACAGAATCAAGAAAGAAGGACGAAAAGAATACTATTTTAATAGAAAAGAAGAAGCTTGTTCTTACGACATGGGACTCATTACACGATACATAGATCTAGACATCAAACAGATAGAGGGGAATATCAATTGGACCTTATCTTCCTCCAATTTTTGACGAATTTTCTCTCTAGCTCTTTGTTCTTCCTCTTTCTCAGCTTTTCGCAAGGCCAGTAAACTGCATGACAGCAAAATCCCAACCCATTGAGAATATCGACCAATAATTGCAAATGTCTCCCAAATGGGAATATAGAAGTGATGGCAAACCGTTTTCTTTCGTTTTCTTCTTCCATGCGTTTTGCTTCCAGCAGTTCTCTCCCCACTCGGATTCTCTCCTGCCATAATTTTGAAGTCATGTTACTGAAAATGTGGCAATGAATAGCATGAAATAACAGGTATGACAGAAATCACAAATTAGCATAAAATATATTAATATCAAATGAAAATGCGTGCACATATCAACCATGACTTGCAAGAATCTAACTAACTTATAACCGAGAAGAATTTCAACAACCTTGTGGATCCCCAATTTCAACACTTATTAAAAATTAGAAGCCAGATGATAAGATATATCTGAAGATAAATCAAAGGAAGATCTACCTTCTCTCTTTCTCTTTCCATTCGTTTTTCTTCCTCTTCTTTCTTTTTGCGAGCTCGCTCTCTGAAATTTATGAAGTGATAACAAAATTGAAGTAATAGTCTATCTAAAAGTTATAACATGCTACAAAAGATAATAGCATAATCCAGAGCATGAAGCGATTATTAGATAGAATGCTTCTATAAACAAGTAAACAGTATAGTTACCTGCAAGAAAATGAGTAAAAGAAACAAAAAAAATCCAAGGTTACCTCAACTCCTGCTGTTTCTGCTTAATCTCTTCTGGTGTAAGAGTTTTCTTAGGAACCTCAGGATTTTTGGAGCTGACAGGTACCTAAGCACAAGCACCAAAGATTACATCAAGATTTATTCTCTAACTAGTGAAGGAATCAGACGAAATAGATGTACTACGGAAAGCAGACATAAATTTACAAAATACTGATATTATATTTGAAGTGGCACACAGATCTAAATCATTCTTTTCAACAAGCGATAGACATTTACACAAATACGCGAGGCATGTCAAAAATTAAGGTATTGGGGTGAAGAATATCATATGCAAAATATCAAGCATAGTTATTAAAAGCGCACGAAGCGCGCGCTTTAAAACAAAGCGCAAGCTCATCGCTATTTAGCGCTCTGCGCATTGGACTTTCTCTAAGCGACCGCTTTTTGCGCTAAAGCGCGAAGCGCAGAGCGCAGAAAGCGCGCTTTATTACAAAAAGCCCTAGACTAGGGTTTACTTTTTTAAAATATTATTTTTGGTAGAAATAAGATTTTTTTTATTACTTATTAAACTAAAAGATAAAAATAACTTAACCTAAAACAAAAGAAAATAAAGCAGCAGCTTCTTCTCTTCTGTAACATTGCGAAGCTTTCTTTTTTTCTGTTTTCTTTTGCTTCTTCTTCTTCTTCCTTTCTTCCACCCACTGCCACCACTCTCCTCCATCCTCAAAATTATTAGTGAACTTCAAAACTATATTATTCGTGCTTTATCTTTATTTGGGTGTGTGAAACTAATTTATTTTGGATGCAAACGTGTGGAACTAATTATTTTGAGTACTAAAAAATTATGATTTTTTTTTCCTTCTATATATATGAGCTTTTTGAAAAAAAGCGCGCGCTTTGCGCTATAGCCCAGGAGGCCTCATCGCTATAGCGCGCTTTGCACTTTTAATAACTATGATATCAAGTACTAATGTACTATAAGTTGCCAACAATGCATACGCATAGAAACTCATACCAAAGGCATTTGATCAATGTCTGGGTCATTCTCATGTTCAACTATCCAATTTGCAGCTGCCTCAAGGCTAACATTGCCTGGAAGAATACCGAAACAGGATAAATTAATCAACTTCATTCCAAAAACTTACTCAAAAAAAATTCTTCATAAGCCAAAAGAGCAATGTACTAAACATATCACAAAAGCAATTAGACAATGTTGTGGCATACTCTCTATGTGTGTGCCTGAGAGACATACATATACATACTGACATGCACAATATATTATTTTGTCATCAGAAATAACTAGGCGAGGAGTATATAATGAAAATTGTAACAGTACAGAATTTCTGCCTCTTCCAGAAATACGCTTCAACATGTAAGCACGTAAAGGAAGGATTAAAGAAAATTGGGGCAGGAAGAGCCGAAGAGAAATAGATTTTCACTTAAGAAATGGCATACCAGAAAAATGAAGTGCACGGGTTGCCCTCTCTTTGGGAAATCCCATTTCCTCAAGTTCTGTCAATAGCTGCTGTTGGACTTCAGGAACAACCATATCTGAAAAGAGGAAAAGCATCAGGTAGCTGAACTATGTTCATGAGATCAAACCATGGTTTACTTAAAACAACCAAGTCAAACAACGCATACGATCAAGAAATGCCTTGCTAACTCTAAACCTCAATATTCAATGAATCAAATCAACATTATACAAAATAACTTCAAAATGAAATGCAAATTGAACTTGACGTCACATTCAAAAAAAGGCATATCAAACCAAACTATTCAGAACTGAAAACAAAAGGATGCAGTGAAAACTAAGAAATACTAAACATGGAGCGAATTAATTAAACACTACAATATACGAAGTTGACTCTTTGAGGAAAACGGCTTCACTTTTAAGTTTTAATGAACCATTACAAGCATGCACATGAACAGCATATGATCCAGATAATCACATATGCAACAAATACCTTCTTGCTGATTACTACTAATTCCATCGCCAGCCTCCTTCATCTCCACATCATCCTTAGGCTTTGAAGCCTCCAAAGTTATTGGCTTTGCTGCCTCTGAAGTCTTGTCCTGAAACTCAGTGTGCCCTGTCCTCTTAGTATGCAAATCAGTTTCCTGTCATCAGCAAAAAAACAAATCATAATTTTTTTTTTAAAATACAAATCACAAACTCCTAACATGACATCCTATAATCTAAAATACTTTAATTGTAAATCGACTTAATTTGATTCCCGTTACAAGACCAAAAGAGACAGATATTTTTCTGTTGCTGATTTATTATATGAGAAAAGTAATGTCATAATCACATTATAACAGTAGTATAACTAATCTTGACCCAAACAAAGACTTGGGCATTGTTTTTCAGTTGCAGATTTCATTATATGAGAAAAGGAATGCCAAAGTAACATGTTAAAAGACATGCACATAAAGAGCTGAGAAAAATTATGAGATATATCAATTGAGCAGAGAGCATAGTGGGTTGAATAAGTCATGACTAGAGTGCCTAGATTTGGATGGGAACCAACCCAACGCTTCGTATAATAATTAAAATCAAACTATCATGCATATATTAAAATTGTATGTCCATCGAAGCAAAGGTACTCCCTACACAATGGTGATTTAGTTTGATCGAACTCAAGAAATTAGTCTTAGGGATTGATCCTACAAAAGAGCACTCGTGAAAGTGAAGATTGTGATACGAGATCTAACGCACAGCACATCTTAGCTGAAGAGGTAACACAAACTACAAACACAGTTCAAAATAATGGCAACATCAAGTTATGTTAAAAATAACATCGAGTGGCATTGTGGCAATTGCCAATATATAGGTGAAAATTTGTAATGGATGAGATATTGGAAAGCACTTGCATTATTATAATTACATATAGCAATTAAATAATGAAATCTGGAGTTATCTCTGCTAACTTCTTCAGAAATTTTCAATAGCATAATCATGCATACTTCCATTGTTTCCAATTCCCAGAACCTACAAAATTTTAAGGGTAAAATCTTTGAAATAAGATATTGATCATGCAATCTAAGTGAAGATTGGTTTAGATCCCTATATATGTTTGAATATTTTTTAAATGCAGAAATCCAAAAGTCACAAGCACACTTGAGAACTACTACCATAGTAATCCAACTCTTGCTGAAATAAATCACGCCGAATGGTGAACTTTCTTTATTCTCTTCCCCATTTCACATATCATAATGTTTCCACTTCCTGGTAATGTTTTTATCACAATTCCTTGAACTATATTATGTCATCAGTCATCCATCTATAGCCCAGCCTCTCTATCACTGGACACTATTGTCGGGATAGAGGAGGCGGCCATTATTTATAAATACCGCGTCAAACACCACGTGACAGATCCAACATTAAGATACCATAGTGATGCCTCGTTATACTACATTTGTGTCCCTGTTGAAGCAAACATCAAACTCTGCAATTATAATATTAATTGCCCAAAGTTTTGCTAAACATATCCACAACACATCTACAAGGAAATAACTTAAGTATAAATGAATATATAAGATCAGCATTTGGTTTCAAAAAAGCATCAATCATGGAATTCACGCAATCATACGTCTATTACTAGAAATTTATCTAAGCGCGATACTATTTAACATAAACGCCCTCTCAACGACGCAAAAAATTGCACGCAGACAGCTATCAGAGATAACCCAATCATATCAAAATACAGCTCGGGGAAAGTACCGTTTTCGAGCGGCAAGGTTTCCCGCAGTCAGAGCAAAGTAAATTGAGCACGGCCTCCGTGGATTCGACAAAATTGCTGTGTTTAGTTAACTCGGCGTGCTCCTGGGCTTCCTCAACCGACTTCAGAAGCGTACCGCAGTCTCCACACTTCAACGAAAGCCCCGCCATAGTAGATTTACGCTACTAGATGCTCCAGCACTGCGATCCGGAAATGGTTCGGTTTCTCGATTGATAACTTGGTTTGGAGAATTTCCAGATTTCGCAAGGGTTTGTGATAGAAATGAAGTTGAAATTTCATAAAGAGGTCACTGAGTATAATTGGGGAAAGATCATCGTCAGAGAAATAGGCCAAACTGGAGAATTTGCGGGGTTAAAATTTAGAAATTCGTCCGCAGGCCCTCTAAAATCAGTTATTTTCATTTGGACCCCGAGAAGTTTTCTTTTTTAAGAAAGGAAAAGGAAATGGAATTCGAGACAAATTTTTCACTTTGTTTTTAATAATCATGTCATTACCACATATCATTACAAATTATCTCTTACCAAAAAAAGATATCATTACAAATTATACTAATTACTAAATATATATTAATGAGAAAAAGTATCCACGTGGGTTGGGTGGTAATCAAAACTAGAACCACCTATATACGAAGTCTTGGAACTTCAACATCAATCACTAGACCAAGACATCATTGGCTAGACAAAAAAAAAAGTTTACAAAAGTATTTTTAGGATTTTTTTTCTCAAAGAAGAGGAATATATTTAACTACTCAAATAGTCAATTATACAAGAAAGATGTAAAAAGATCGCAATAAGCTTATTTTAAAATATTTAACAAGAGGCTAGGTAAAATTAATTTTTATGACTGATTTTTCATTCTAAAATCAAATTAATCCATCTCTTTCTAATTCTCTTCAATGTCATCCTTCTGATCAATTATCGATGACATTTTTGGGTGGAAAATGGTAAGTTGACCGAAATGCCCTTATACTTTTAGTATAATATTCAATATCATCCTCCACTTTTCATATTATCTTTATTTTGGTCTCTCGTATATACACAAAATAAAATATCCTATAAAAATAGCTATTGGAGGTTTCTTTTTGTGTTTGAAATACTTATTTTTCAAGCTAAACAAGTGATCAATTGATCTCTAACAAAGTTACCAACATATACAAAACACAAGTATATGCTTATAACATTACCATTAACGTATAAAATACTCCATAAAAGATAGAGACATAATGTTTTATACTTCATCAGAACAAAGCAAATATATATTTTTTTTTGTCTAACAGCAAAGCAAAATAAAGAAAATAGAAACTAGCTACTACAACCTGTAACCAACTAAATACAAAAACACAAATTTAGCATGATTTCTTCGTCCATGAGTAACTCTCAGACTTGATATATCTCCTGTAGATTCAAATATATGAGTATATGACTAATCTAATAGTGGACACATAACTTTATTATAGTTATAAAATTGAATAAACGTTCATTTGCTTACCTAAAAAACTTAATTCTTAGATTGAGAGCTTCTGCAATTTACTACACCGTGAACTTGAGATGGGACATTCACAAAAAGCTAATTTAAAATAAATATACTAAAACTAAATCATCTACATGCTTACACGTGCAAGTCGGGTTGAACAAATTTTTAGTTTGAGAAAAAGAGTGCTACTTTTTGTTAATATTTGAAGATTGCCCTTTAATGTGCATTTCCGTAAAGTTGAACAAGAAGGGTTTGAGAATATTGGGAATATTCAATGGATGGCCATGAGAAAAGAGAATTTTGAGGTTTTAATTTTCTAAAGGAGAAGTTACCTTATTAAGTAAGTATATATAAATTAGAGGGTGTTTGGATGACCTTATAAGCTCTTTAAAACATCTTATAAGCTCTTTCAGAGTTTATAAGATGTTGCAAAGTGTTTGGTAAATATTTTTTGAAAGGAGCTTATAAGCTCTTAAAATAAGATGTTAGGAGCTATAAGCTCCTTAAAAATAAGTTAGAAATTCCAACGTATTTTAAGATCTTATTACACTCTCCTATATTTTGACCATATTAATTATATAATTGTCATTGCTAACATATTATAAGTTCATAGTTTTATTTTTATCTAAATACTTTTAAATCTTATTTTTAAAATAAGATTTAACATCTTATAAGCTCTAAAAACATCTTATAAGATGTGAGAGCTTATAAGCTCTTTAAAATAAGCTTAGCCAAACACCCTCTTTGATGGCGGTTGAGATCAACCTCACAAATTAATGCTTGTGAATATTTTAGTTTTTATATTATTTATATATATCATAAAGGTAAATTACGTTAGTAACCTTTTATTTGCCGGAATAGTTGCCGGAAATTGATTAGAAGGATGATATTGAAGAAAATTAGAAAGATAGGGACTATTTTGTTTTTTGGATGAAAAGTCCGGGAAGAATATAAATTTTACCCCTTGAAGATATATTTATTTCACAAGAAGCGCTTGCTTGGGCGTGGGAGAAACGTTACTGGAAACTTGAAATCGAATATGATTCGAAGGCTGTAAATCTTGTTGAGAAAATGGATGTCCATGACCATCCTCTCATGCACATTATTCTCGACTGCCAAAGGTTACTACATATGCCTTGGGATATTAAATTTGGTCACATCAAACGGGAAGGAAATGAAGCGGCTGACAAACTTGCTCATTTTGGGCACACAATCGCTAACAGAATTTGCATTTGGGAAAAACTTCCTCCCGTCGGAAGTTTATTAGTTGTTTTTCCTAGTTTTATTCTAATTTTACTTTTTTTTCACCAAAAAAAATGACAAGAGGATAATTTAAAAATTCATAAATTATGAATTCCGCACAGGCTAAAATACATTCAACCCAACTTCATTTTGACTGTTGAGGGGCATTTATATATGATTTCAAATCTCGTATCTAATTTTTGTATACTATCAGATTCATTACATTCCATATCTGAATGTCATCATCCAACCCATATGTAAGACGAGTTATTGTAACGGAGAGGGTCAATTACGAAAACCCACAAGTTTTAGGCCGTTTATGAAAAAAAAAGAAGTGAAACCTTAAAACATCTAAAAAATTACACTGAAGTTTGCAAAACATTACGAATACCCCTCTAAAACTGAAGGAAAATTGTTGACTCGGGATTTTTCGTAACTATCCATAAATGGTTAAAGGGTGGCACTTTTGTGAAAAATCTTATGCCAAAACACCAAAAAAGAGTTGCATTTTTGTATATATGTGCTTCTCAGTACTCTTGACGGCTTCCATTGTCTTGTAGAAAGAAGCTCAGGCAGGTAATTCAAGCTTTACATTATTGTTCCAGCTGAAACGATGAAATCAGAAAAGTTAATCAAGAATCTATTTGGAGATGAAATTTAAGGTTAAGCATGTGAAGGGGTTGAGGTCGTTTACCTTTGAAAGTAGTAATAAAAGAAATCAACATAAAGCAATGTCTGAATAAGTCCTGAAATCCAAGCTGCAAGTGCATGCAAAACCGGTACATAGATTGGCATCAAAGTGTTTCGCTTTGTATACGAAAAGGCGAATTACATCTACTACTCCTGACGTTTGTGAAAATTACAAGATAGTCATTTAGGTATCAGAAATAACGATGAGGTCCCGACATTTCAGTTTCCTCTTAAGACTTAATGGAAATTTGGAACATGTCATGAATGCTCCCGATGTTAGAAAAAGGTTATAAACTTACAAAAAAATCTTCATCTTTTTGTTTACTTACAAAATGATTCCTACAGTCGGACTAGTCCCTAAGGGTATCTTGCTCTCATAAAACTGAAACTATAGGTAGAAAATAAGTGAGAGTACTATCATCGTTATTTATGATACTGAGGGACTACTTTGTAATTTCCACAAACCTCAAGGTTTGTAATCATAGTAAAACACACACATGCCTAGAAACTATACCTATCCAGTGGACATAGTGTGGTTGAGTGAAGTAGCGATAAACCCAATTCAAGATGTATAATCCTCGGTATGCACTGCAAAATGTAAACTACTATCACCAGATGAACACTTGCAACGACTTACATCAGTTCAACTATTCCCGAGTTTTGCCTTAATTATAATTTAGTCCATCTGTTTTCAGAAATTATAAAAAACTTCCTGACGCATCCTTTATTACAATACGATCCCTCAACTTTTCACAATACTGAACAGTCCCTGGTGCATTTTGGTCTTCAAAGTTTGACATTACAGCAGAAGGGTGTTTGGATAACATTAAAAAAATGACGGGATAGCAAGAAAACCCTAATGGGTGTTAATTTTGGGTGATAAAACTTAAATGTTAGGGATTTTTTTGTAATTTATGAAAATAGAAGGACTGATTTTAATTCGCCCTAACTCTTTTAGCCTTATATGTAGGGATCATTATTGAACTTCATATATTGTGATACCTATTTGAATCATTTTCTTTATTAGTAGAAACAGACGGAGACCAGAACTTCTAATATATTTGAAGAACAAGGTTGCTTCTTTTAATTGCTTAAAAATGCAAGTTATTGAAAAGAAATTAAAAAGCACAAGGAAATTACAAATTACCCCAGAAGAAAAACATATGTCCCAGTCAGGTTGTCTATATTTCTTGTTCTTTGCAGTAAGACCAGCTGAGGTAGGATGGCCACAGCTTCTAGGTACAAAGAAAAAGTCCACATCACCTGTTTAACCATATCAAGCATAATATTTAGATTTTAGACCTACATAAATTAAATACTTCTAGATTCCCAGACAATCGGTCTAACTACATTTAGACCCCCTGTAGTTTAGAAAATTACACCTAGACCCCCTGTATTTGACTTGGTCTTACAAATTGCCCCTTCCATCCGCTTTCTTGCCATTTTTGGGCCAGATCTATGGAATATGCAACCCAAATTAGCTCTCCATAGTCAGAAATAAAATGTGTGTCCTGATTAGTAGATCTTGGTGTGAGTAAAATGCCCTCAGTGGAAAAGTTTTGTGCCCCCACATAAACTTTCTGTCACACAAAATATTCTAAACCAGGGTATAAAAAACTTCTCCGGACCATGTAATTGGGTAGTTTTCTCCATAAAAACATTAGAAACCTTAACAAAAGGAGCAGTTTGTAAGACCGGGTCAAAGTACAGGGGGTCTAGGTGTAATTTCCTATAGTACAGGGGATCTAAGTGTAATTATGAGTCAAGATGTAATTCACCCTGATTAAGTTTTCGAGAATGGGACACAGATAATAGTGAGTGAGTAGTACCTCTATGAAGGTAAACTTCTCATGTATGATTAGGGCTAACAAAAAACACGGGATGACAAGGAAATAGTGGCGAAAAGTGTCTTGATCTTTATCGTAAGATCTGCATACGATCTTATGCTGCCTTATATACCAAACGATGGAGAAAGAGCTCCCCAAAAATATAATTTTCATTAGCGTATTATATAGCGAAATGTAGGTTGTAAGTATATCCAAGTAGCGAGTAACGTAAACAATAAAAGTAAAGCTCCTGAGTCCTTAGAGATATTCCTGCACAGAAACGATATAGTCAACATTCGATGATTTAAAGCTAACCAGCAACAAAAACAATTTTTCTTTTGAAGATTAGTATTTGTATTGTAAATTCTGTGAGTTCTTCTACTTACCATATTCAGTAAAATTTCAATAGAATAAGACATCTCATCTATATTTGAACTTCTGACTCATATCTTTTCTAACATTTCTAATCTTTAAAATACAACGAACCCATAATTCTTTTGTTTTTTGGGTTTTTTCATGGCTCGGGTACTGCAGATACCCAATAATGCCCAATTAGGGGTCACTCTCGAATCCAATTGCTCCATACACAAGCTAGGGTTTGAATCCTAAATTTTGCTTAACGGATCTAGTGCTTCATCCCACTAGACTATCAACGGAACTTTTTACTAACCCATAATTCATATCACAAGCAACTAAACTGTGGATCATTAAATGGTGTTGTCTCCAGCTAAATAAGTCAGTGGAAACTGGAAATTGTCGGAGGGACTAACTGAAACATAATATAAACTTAAGTGACTTATAAGTTAGTTTTAGAACATTAGAGGAAAACGAGACAAAGTTGGAACTGTAGAGACCAAACGTGGTATTTGGCTTTTAAAATAGGGTCAATTACGAACAATCCTGGAGGTATGCGCATTTTACCGAAAAGCCATTGCAACCTTGCATCTCTATGGACAGCCCCTGGTTGTAAAATATTCTCAAATACTAATGAAACCTTGAAATATTACAAATATTCCCAAAGTCAATGATTTTAAGTTAGTTTTAGTGGTATTCATAATGTTTTGCAAACCTTAGGGTAAGTTTCGTAATGTTTCAAGATATAAGAATGTAAATAGTGTAAAAACTCATGAGGTACTTATCAATGGTATTTGCAGATTTAGACCTAGCTGAGGAGTTTTCGTAATTATTCCTTTAAAATAATAGTGGCAACAAATATCCATCATCCAGAACAGAAAATCAAATCAATATAAATCAAATCTTGTGCGGATCTTTGTGGAAGAAAAGCAAAAACATACCTGCACAAGATTTAATAGTATGAATCTTAAGGAGCAAAACAAGAACACTTGCCAAATGGGTCATATCTCCTGCTAGTCTAAATATATTCATCTTTTCGTCTTTCTCTTCTCACTGCCTCTGTCTCTCTCTCTCTCTAGAAATGAACCAGAAAACTGTCGGATTAAATTCTCAAATGGCCCTGAATGTAGATCTGTGCAGAAATTCCTAATTATCTTGTCTTAATTGTGTTTTTTTTTTTTTTTTTTTTTTTACACAAAAGATCTCACAGAGTGAATGAAATAAATTTTACCTAAAGACTAATTTTTTAAAATTTTTTGTAGACAATAAAAATGGTAGAAATCGAAGAAAATTGGAAATGGTTCACGTTACAAAAGAGATGTGATAAACCTAAATGTACGTGATGCGGGTGTCCCCGGTAGCAGTACGAGGAATTTTTGATTGGGAATCCGAATATATTTTTAATTAAATTATATAAAAATATAAAATATAAATTCTTATTTTATAATAATATTAGTTTTTATACCAAATTTTATGTGGAAATTTGTCTTTAAATGACCAAGTTCTCAAAAAATTTAGGATAGCTACCCACTTTTTTTAATCATCATCTTAGGTGCCCAATCTAAGTTTCAATTTTAACTTTGCTACCCATTTTGGTGAAAATACCGATTTGCCTATAACTTTTTACCCCTACCCCTTCTTCTCTCTGATTTTCTCTCTCTTAAAATCACGTTCATCACTGCGACTACAATCCATCGCTAGCGATAATCCCTCCTCTAGAGGCTGCGAAACAGTCAGGCGTAGGTCGTAGGAGACGAGCATTATAAAGATCATTCCAAGTGCGAGTTAGGTGTGATTTTTTCTCTTTTTTACTTTGTCGAAATATATTATTGACATTTCGTCATTAGGGCTGGATTTATCACATGTAGTTGGGTGATTTATGGTTCGTTTTTTAGAGTTTAATTATTCCAAGCCTATTCTCGGCCTCAACCACATGGGTGTCGGGTCTAGTGCTGGATTTTTCACCAATATCGTCTGTTCTTGGTTTCCAAATCAATGTTACGTAGATCTGATATTTTATTATATTGAGCTGAGATTTTATTATGCTGAACTTAGAATTGAGATCTCAGAGTGTCGAGCGCATAAATTTGAAAGTGGAACTAAATACTTAGAGCGCCGAAGTGCATAATTTAGAAAGTGGAACGAATACACAAGAGTGTCGAGCGCATAGTGTCGAGCGCGTAATTCAAAAAGTGGAATTGAATACTCATAGTGCTGAGCGCATAATTTGAAATGTGTAATTCAGATTCCATTTTTTTTTTCAAATGACAGAACTTTGAAATGAGCTCGGATAAGGGGTCTTCTTCAACTGCGAGGTCTTCAACCACGAGGTCCCATGGTAGTTCACCTCCCCCCGATCCAGAAATAAGGAGATGTTGCTGTGGGTTCACACTTCCCTGTCTTTGTTCATGGTCAAAAGATAATCCAGGACGAAGATACTGGATATGCCCAAATTTCAATGTATGTGTCATTAACTAATTCCAACCATTTCCTATTTGAAAATAATTCCAATTTATTAAAAAAAAAACAATTATGTTGGTAGCGTACCAACAGCCAAAGGTGCAGATATTATGAGTGGCGTGATGATGAATTTTCTCAGCGTGTGAAGGAAGTTGTGCGTGATCTAGTTGGTGGCATTGACAAACTTGAAAAACGGGTGCAAGATATGCACGAGAAAACGACGGAGTTAAACGTTGAATTGAGTTTTAGGAAGCAAGTTGAGGTGGATATGGAGATTGAAGCCATGACAAAGCAAGCTAAAATTAAAGCAATGATGAAGCAGATTGAGGAGATAAAGAAGCAGATCGAGGAGATGAAGAATGAAAACAAGAAGAAATATAGTTTTAATCTAATGGAAATTTTGATCCGGTGTGTACTACTGCTCATTTCAACGTGGTTGTTGAACCGTTGATTTCACGACAACTATGAAGGCACTCTAATTTATTAATATGTAATAGTTGAAAAACTTGGATACTGATAACTGCATAACCTCCAAAAATAGTTCCTTATTTAAGTGATTTTGTTCGGCATTATACAATATCAATACATCATCTAAACATAAGTACATTTCCATTCGAGGTTCGAAAATAAATTACGCAAATATCAGATAAAGCTTTTCATTTTAATCTTATTATTCCATATTTTACCAGAACAAGCAGATATCCAAAATAACTACGTATTTAAGTGTTTCTGTTCGGCATTATGGAATAGCAGTACATTATCTGAGGAACAATATAATTCCATTCGAGATTCGAAAATCAATTACACGGATATCAGATATAGATACTCATTTAAATCTTATTATTCCACATTTTACAACATCAAGCAGATATCAAAAAAATAGCTCCGTATTTAAGTATTTTTGTTCGGCATTATGCAATATCAGTACATCATCTGAACATGAGTACAATTCCATTCGAGGTTCGAAAATAAATTACGCAGATATCAGATAAAGCTTCTCATTTTAATCTTATTATTCCATATTTTACCAGAACAAGCAGATATCCAAAATAGCTCCGTATTTAAGTGGTTTTGTTCGGCATTATGGAATAGCAGTACATCATCTGAGGAACAGTATAATTCCATTCGAGATTCGAAAATCAATTACACGGATATCAGATATAGCTGCTCTTTTAAA
The DNA here is from genome assembly GCA_958496215.1 of Verbena officinalis. Classification (NCBI taxonomy): domain Eukaryota; kingdom Viridiplantae; phylum Streptophyta; class Magnoliopsida; order Lamiales; family Verbenaceae; genus Verbena; species Verbena officinalis. The sequence goes on along the minus strand of OY292387.1, from coordinate 25,835,037 downwards.
TCTTATTATTCCACATTTTACAACATCAAGCAGCTATAAAAAAAATAGCTCCGTATTTAAGTGTTTTTGTTCGGCATTATGCAATATCAGTACATCATCTGAACATCAGTACAATTTCATTCGATGTTCGAAAATAAATTATGCAGATATCAGATAAAGCTTCTCATTTTAATCTTATTATTCCATATTTTACCAGAACAAGCAGATCTCCAAAATAACTCCGTATTTAAGTGTTTTTGTTCGGCATTATGGAATAGCAGTACATCATCTGAGGAACAATATAATTCCATTCGAGATTCGAAAATCAATTACACGGATATCAGATATAGCTACTCATTTAAATCTTATTATTCCATATTTTACAACATCAAGCAGATATCAAAAAAATAGCTTCATATTTAAGTATTTTTGTTCGGCATTATGCAATATCAGTACATCATCTAAACATCAGTACAATTCCATTCGAGGTTCGAAAATAAATTACGCAGATATAAGATAAAGCTTCTCATTTTAATCTTATTATTCCATATTTTACCAGAACAAGCAGATATCCAAAATAACTCCGTATTTAAGTATTTTTGTTCGGCATTATGGAATAGCAGTACATCATCTGAGGAACAATATAATTCCATTCGAGATTCGAAAATCAATTACATGGATATCAGATATAGCTACTCATTTAAATCTTATTATTCCACATTTTACAACATCAAGCAGATATAAAAAAAATAGCTCCGTATTTAAGTATTTTTGTTCGGCATTATGCAATATCAGTACATCATCTGAACATCAGTACAATTCCATTCGAGGTTCGAAAATAAATTACGCAGATATCAGATAAAGCTTCTCATTTTAATCTTATTATACCATATTTTACCAGAACAAGCAAATATCCAAAATAGCTCCGTATTTAAGTGTTTTTGTTCGGCATTATGGAATAGCAGTACATCATCTGAGGAACAATATAATTCCAGTCGAGATTCGAAAATCAATTACACGGATATGATATAGCTACTCATTTAAATCTTATTATTCCACATTTTACAACATCAAGCAGATATCAAAAAAATTGCTCCGTATTTAAGTATTTTTGTTTGGCATTATGCAATATCAGTACATCATCTGAACATGAGTACAATTCCATTCGAGGTTCGAAAATAAATTACGCTGATATCGGATAAAGCTTCTCATTTTAATTTTATTATTCCATATTTGACCAGAACAAGCAGATATCCAAAATAGCTCCGTATTTAAGTGTTTTTGTTCGGCATTATGGAATAGCAGTACATCATCTGAGGAACAATATAATTCCAGTCGAGATTCGAAAATCAAGTACACGGATATTAGATATAGCTACTCATTTAAATCTTATTATTCCACATTTTACAACATCAAGCAGATATCAAAAAAATTGCTCCATATTTAAGTGTTTTTGTTCGGCATTATGCAATATCAGTACATCATCTGAACATGAGTACAATTCCATTCGAGGTTCGAAAATAAATTACGCTGATATCGGATAAAGCTTCTCATTTTAATCTTATTATTCTATATTTGACCAGAACAAGCAGATATCCAAAATACCTCCGTATTTAAGTTTTCTTGTTCGGCATAATGGAATAGCAGTACATCGTCTGAGGAACAATATAATTCCATTCGAGATTCGAAAATCAATTACACAGATATCAGATATAGCTACTCATTTAAATCTTATTATTTCACATTTTACAACATCAAACAGATATAAAAAAAAAGCTCCATATTTAAGTGTTTTTGTTCGGCATTATGCAATATGAGTACATCATCTGAACATCAGTACAATTCCATTCGAGGTTCGAAATTAAATTGCGTAGATATCAGATAAAGCTTCTCATTTTACTCTTATTATTCCGTATTTTACCAGAACAAGCAGATATCCAAAATAGCTCCGTAATTTAAGTTTTTTTGTTCGGCATTATGGAATAGCAGTACATCATCTGAGAAGAGCAGACTTCCGTGATTTTGACGGGTGCACAGAGAAACCTGCTCTAAATCACCTACAGATATAACCTCATGGGATTTTGTACAGATAAACGTGCTCCAATTAGAAGAAGAAGCTAGTTATTATTCCAGAATGAGGAAGAAGGATATCTAGATCATCTGGAAACATCTCCATTCTGAGATATTTTGAGGATTAATGGCTCTTTTTGGGTGTATTTTGACATTTTGTGTGTTTGTGGCTTCTTTTTATATAAAGAAGGAACAGAAGGAATTCAAAGCGCGTTTCTTGGTAAATAAAGTCTGCGTAACTGAGTTTCGTATATTTTTTTAATTAATTTCTTTTGAATATCCCCGCCAATAATGTTGTATTGATGTTGTACAACGTCGAACGGAAACAGATGTATGAGGATATATATTGAATATCTGCGTAACTGAGTTTCGTATTTTTAATTAATTTCTTTTGAATATCCCCGCTCCCAATAATGTTGTATTGACGTTTTAAAATGTCGAATGGAAACAGTTGTGTGAGGGTCTAATTTGGATATTTGTGTAATTTATAACATGAATAGTAAACTGTAATTAATTAAAATTTATACGTGTTGTCCCATCGTATCCCCGCTCTCAATAAAGTCTGCAACCTATTACCTTCCCAATGTACATTCTACAGCCTTTCCAATAGTGGTTGCTTAAAATGACTGGTTGAGAGTTAATACCGATCATTTACGATCCAACTACTACCACTTTAACCTTTGAATTTCTTTCGTTAGGGTTTTTTGTCTCAGTCTATATAAAGGGCACATAAATATCCAGGAAATCTTAAAAGTTCTAAAAATGGAGATGTATCCAGATGACCCGGGTATCTACTGTCACTGTCATGCTATATCAGAGATGAAGAATAACAGGCATCTTCTTCCAATTGGAGCACGTGTCTCTGTACAAAAACCCAGGAGGAGAAACCTCTTTGGGGTTTGGATCATGATTCCTTGTACACCTTCATATGATTGATCTCTTCAAGATTTCTACAAGCAGTGGTTGAATGGGGTGAAAAAGGGAACGTAAATGAAGCAAATGGGGTGCAAGCCGGTTTAGGATTTAGGGTTTCGAGTCTATTTCCTTCCCTTGCCAATCGGTTTGTATAGTGGATGAAGGGAAACGCCACCCCCGAAAGAATTCCAGATTGCTGGTGCAGCGTGCAAGCCGGTTCAGGGTTCAGGGTTTAGGGTTTTTCTCCTTCCCTACCCAATCTGTAACGACCCGCAATCTCCAAGTTCAAGATTAGCGCATTTATCGGAATTCGGACCGTCTATGGTCCCGACGTCTTGCATAATTGCACGTTTTCCAACTCTTGTATTTAAATATTTTTATAAATCATTGATTTGGTATTTAAAACCCATGGCATTAATTAGAATTTAATTTGCATCGTTTTGCCACTAACTAGGGTTAATTCAGTAAATTTATATTTTTAGCTCGTTTAATCGAATTTAGTAATTTAACGGTGTACATTGGACTGGGATTCAATGTTTTAATAATGCATATTTTATCGAGGTTCTAAATATTATTCATTAAATCATATTTTAAATAAAATTGCATTTTTAGCCCAAAATTATTTACACTTTAGCCCAACCCAGAATTGACTTTTCGTAAACTCATGAATTTTAATAAAACGAACCTCAATCTTTGTTAAGCATTTAATTTCGGTCATTTTGACACTAAGTACGCCTAATTCTGACACTTTACACAATTTGCACGTTTTTCGAGGATAGGGTATATTATGCAATTATTGAAAGATTTGGGGCCAAAATGAAAAAATGAAGAACTCACACGCAGCAGCAGCGTCGCGTCTCTCTCCCCCCCCCCCCCCCCCCAAAAAAAAAATTGTGATTTTTCTCATTTCTTCTCGGAATCGTGCATATGATATGTTGAATCGACCGTCTCGACGAGACGAACTCAACCCTACCATTTTTGTGGCGATTGGAGCACCGGTGGTGGCGCTACGGCGGCGTGAAGGTGGCGGAGGCAATGGAGCTCGTCCTGACTTTTCCAGCCACGGTGAGGCTTGGGCTTGGTCGGAAATGAAAGCCCTCATCAAGGGGAGTCTTTTGGCGGTGGTCTCACGACCTGATTTGGCCGGACGGCGGCGGAACATGGAAGAGACGGCACGGCGGAGATGGGCCTTTTCCGGTGGCGTGCGGCGGTGTCTTGATGGCGTACCACCGTGGTTGGGACGGCCATGAGGAGACGAAGCTTTTGGCACCGGTTTCAGGCCCTAGCTCGACAGGACGGCGGCACATGGGCGACGCGCGGCCGCCACACGACCGAGTTAGCGCCAGAGCTACCTCCGGCCACCATTTTCAAAGGGCTTTATATAGATTTCAACCTTCTCGACATGGGTAAGCCAATTTTGAAGTCAATTTCGTATTTCGTTGAGCCTATTGTCGTTAATTTTGATTCTTAGATTCTAGGGTTTTGGAGCTTCAAAGTGAAATTAAATTCCGATGGATGATCCGATTGAGAAACGGTTTTGAGGGAAGTGACTGGATCGTCGAGAGGAACATTTCGGTATAAGGGTTCGACCATCGGAGGTGGTCTGGCGGCGGTCCGGGATGGCAGGCGGTTTCTGGCGTTTTTGGCACTGTTTTGGCGGGAATCCGGCGATGGAATCTTTGGACAGATCGTGCCCCTCGATGCAACGGTTCTAGCAGCGCTGGTATTACTCGATTCCGACTTATCGTTTGTCTTTTATCGCATTTTTCGTATTATTGTGTTAATTGGTAGCTTTTGATTGTAGCTTCTAGCTTTTAGCTTTTCGGATTATTTTGGCATGAATTATTTGTACTATAGCTTGTGTAAATTGTTGATTGTTGTTGATATATGCTTGTGTAGTCGAACGGATGGGTTTCGGTTCGATTAGGCTAGAGATAGGATTAATATGAACTTGTTAGCTTTTGAGCTTTTGGGAAAAGCTATAAGTTGTACTTTAATTATTGTTGATTTAAATGAAATATACATGTTTGATGTTTAATTACAAGCCTAACCCCTGAATAGTTTATGCCTAAATGTTATTATTAATCAAATGTTAATTGTTATTCGTTTATTCCTCGTTTTACATGTTAAATGACCAATTTACCCCTACTTGCTCTTTTGTGTTTAAATATTGAATGATTATCCTTAAGCATGTTCGTATTTTGATAGCCGAGCGTCAATGTCTGTTTTCTTGTTGTGTCAGTCATTCATCCTCTGGACCTCGTGTTTTTCAGGTGGGATCTTTGAGGCCGAATTATAATTGCTGCTTCCTTTTCTTGTTTGTCGAGCTACAGGTAAGGGTTTAAATGTTTTCAACTGGGGCAAGAATTTAGATAAGTAGGTTTCGAAATAACTTACCACCCCGTATTTCTTATTGATTGCTCATCTTGCTTTTAATATTCCCTTATGTGGTTATCAAACCTTTTGATATCAACTTATACTGTATTATCCAAATTGATTTGTTTTCAAAAGGGCAAGTAAATTCCTTCTTTTTAAATGTGACAATTTAACTTGGGTTGGGTCTATGAGGGAAGTCGTTAGGGGAGTCCGTCAGCACATCCCGACACGTATGAAACTTGTAGTTACCCCCTTTGTCGTCACTCACTTACCCAATTGCCCGTTTGGCACCCCGAACCTTTCTTGAAAAGCGAGTAAATATTGGACATTTTATGGGCCCCGGGATTGTATCCGGAGGTTGCATCTGGGGACGAGCGTCCATGGTGTAACCCGAGGTGCTTCTCCCAAAACTAAGCGTCAATCGTTGCCCGTCAGGAGTTTGATAGCCACGGTTGGGAGTGATGGTGGGTGTTGCATGTGTTCCACACTTTCCTTAAATTCACTATAGTCGAGTCTTGGGTTGCTCCTTGGCTTGACACCGGAGATGAAGCTTACTTGTATTGATTGAGGGGGTTATAAGGAGGAATAGGCCCGTTCTCGCCGGTATTATTACTTACTATTGTAACTGCTTTTATTGTTATTACTGTTGATTATTTCGGCTTTCGTTATAAGTCGAAGCACCTTCCGATTTTCTCCCTTTAGCATACGTAGTTCCCTATATATGTATAAAACCCGGAAGCGTGACTCGAACTTACCGACAATAAGCCTAATTTGTTGTGAAAAACTTTAGTTGAATTACGAGCCGTCTATTTATCATTTCTAATTTATTTATGCTATGTCCTTCGAAATTGTAACGGCTTCGTGAATCAACTAATACCATTTCAAAATGATCAGCTTGACTTATGTGCAAATGTTTTCAAAGGATCCGGCTCGTCAATTTTGGGGTCTTCAACTAAAGCCGAACTCGAGTGTTGCTTATATTACGTTTTACAATTTATATTATTATTTACACTTCTTTATCAAAACGAGCAACACTCATATCTTTTGGTTTTAAAAGATAAACGACGAGCTACGATCAATACTATATGGTATTCCCCCCTTACTGAGTATCCTTTATACTCACCCTTTCTGTTTTGGTTCTTGCTTCGGGTAGACAGGTGGCGGTGTCACCTATCTTGTCAGTCGGCAGCAGCAAGTCTAGGTTGGCTCTTGTTATTGTCTTGTCAGTGTCCCAACAACAGTCGAGTTTTTATATTATGAATTGATTTAATTTATTGTACTTAATATTATGATTTATTTTCCGTACTTACGTGCCCCTGATGTGGGATAGTTAGTTGAGCCGTGGATGGCATTAATTGAATGTTTAATTAGAACCAGTGTATGAATTATGTTGCCATGGTTGGATTTTTGTGATTAAATTGTTATTTTCTGAAATCGCTTTCGCATTTCTCTGATTGTTGCTGTTGTTGTTCGGGCGTCATGTTGTTGTTGCCAGAGTTTTGATCGAGTGATTGTCGTTCGCCGGGATGGATTTTTGAATGGGGTACCTTTACCCCGTTTGGGAGTTCGTCTCGGTGCAGATGTGGTGTCCTTTCTCCTCCTACGGAAAGGGGCACTACACAATCATTCGTACTATTTCAAGGGTGGTTTTTAGGTTGATTTCCTTCCATTTCCAATCTTTCTTGCTTGTTTAGGTTTAGGGTTTTGTGTACTTTGTAAGTCGACTTCAAGCGTGTTTTGATATTATATAATGAAGTGAAACTTTGTTTTACTGAGGTTATCATTTTTTCAAGTAGTCGAACTGAAGGTTCATTTGTAGAGTAAATTCTGGTAATCTGTGTAATAGCAACCATATAATTGTCTTTAAAATAATTCCAACATATTGAAGTTAAATGAACGAAGCATTGTATATAGAAATTGTCGAACAAAATAAATATTTGCGTGGTTGATTTGGACACCTGCGTAATTGGTTACAGGACTTGCACACGGAGAGTATTTCCCAATATATGAAAAATAAAACGGATGTCGGAACTCGTGGAACTAAATTATAACTTGCTGAGTTTATTTGGACACCTGTGTAATTGGTTACAGGACTTGCACACGAAGAGTATTTCCCAATATATGAAAAATAAAACGGATGTCGGAACTCGTGGAACTAAATTATAATTTGCTGAGTTTATTTGGACACCTGCGTAATTGGTTACATGACTTGCACACGGAGAGTATTTCCCAATATATGAATAAATAAATGAAGAACAGATGTCGGAACTCATGGAACTAATTTTTAATTTGATGAGTTTATTTGGACACCTGCGTAATTGGTTACAGGACTTGCACACGGAGAGTATTTCCCAATATAGGAATAATAAAATGAAGAACGGATGTCGGAACTAGTGAAACTACATTATCATTTGTTGAGTTTATTTTGACACTTGCGTAATTGGAAACCTTATGTTCCCATAAGTGATGGTGTATTGAATGAGTACACAGAGGTCGATTGCATCCATTTAGGTATTGTATTCCTTATTGCTTCAATGAAACATAAGTCGTAAAAAATTCCACGAAGATACAAGTATGGTAATGAATAGTTTATTAAGTTTATATGTCCGAGTTTGATGTTAATATTACTTTCCAAGTTTGTTACTTGTTGAAATACAACTACAATGGATTGATAAACTTAATAAACTATATTAATCTACTAATATAATTGGACACAATACTTGGTCTATTAATTAAGTTTATCAATCTATTGTAGTTGTATTTCAACAAGTAACAAACTTGGAAAGTAATACTAACATCAAACTCGGACATATAAACTTAATAAACTATTCATTACCATAATTGTATCTTCGTGGAATTTTTTACGACTCATGTTTCATTGAAGCAATAAGGAATACAATACCTAAATGGATGCAATCGACCTCTGTGTACCCATTCAATACACCATCACATATGGGAACATAAGGTTTCCAATTATGCAAGTGTCAAAATAAACTCAGCAAATGATAATGTAGTTCCACTAGTTCCGACATCCGTTCTTCATTTTATTTTTCATATATTGGGAAATACTCTCCGTGTGCAAGTCCTATAACCAATTACGCAGGTGTCCAAATAAACTCAACAAATAATAATTTAGTTCCTCGAGTTCCGACATCCGTTCTTCATTTTATTTTTCGTATACTGGGAAATACTCTCCGTGTGCAAGTCCTGTAACCAATTACGCAGGTGTCCAAATAAACTCGGCAAATAATAATTTAGTTCCTCAAGTTCCGACATCCATTCTTCATTTTATTTTTCGTATATTGGGAAATACTCTCCGTGTGCAAGTCCTGTAACCAATTACGCAGGTGTCCAAATAAACTCAGCAAATAATAATTTAGTTCCACGAGTTCTGACATCCGTTTTTCATTTTATTATTCATATATTGGGAAATACTCTCCGTGTGCAAGTCCTGTAACCAATTATGTAGGTGTCCAAATAAACTTCGCAAATTATAATTTAGTTCCACGAGTTACGACATCCGTTCTTCATTTTATTTTTATCTATTGGGAAATACTCTCCGTGTGCAAGTCCTGTAACCAACTACGCAGGTGTCCAAATAAACTCGGCAAATCATAATTTAGTTCCACGAGTTCCGACATCCGTTCTTCATTTTATTTTTCATATATTGGGAAATACTCTCCGTGTGCAAGTCCTGTAACCAATTACGCAGGTGTCCAAATAAACTCGGCAAATAATAATTTAGTTCCTCAAGTTCCGACCTCCGTTCTTCATTTTATTTTTCGTATATTGGGAAATACTCTCCGTGTGGAAGTCCTGTAACCAATTACGCAGGTGTCCAAATAAACTTAGCAAATAATAATTTAGTTCCACGAGTTCCAACATCCGTTCTTCATTTTATTATTCATATATTGGGAAATACTCTCCGTGTGCAAGTCCTGTATCCAATTACGCAGGTGTTCAAATAAACTCCGCAAATTATAATTTAGTTCCTCGAGTTACGACATCCGTTCTTCATTTTATTTTTCATATATTGGGAAATACTCTCCGTGTGCAAGTCCTGTAACCAATTACGCAGGTGTCCAAATAAACTTGGCAATCATAATTTAGTTCCACGAGTTCCGACATCCGTTCTTCATTTTATTTTTTATATATTGAGAAATACTCTCCGTGTGCAAGTCCTGTAACCAATTACGCAGGTGTCCAAATAAACTCGACAAATCAGAATTTAGTTCCACGAGTTCCGATATCTGTTCTTCATTTTATTTTTCATATATTGGGAAATACTCTCCGTGTGCATGTCATGTAACCAATTACGCAGGTGTCCAAATAAACTTGGCAAATCATAATTTAGTTCCACGAGTTCCGACATCCATTCTTCATTTTATTTTTCATATTTTGGGAAATACTCTCCGTGTGCAAGTCCTGTGACCAATTACGCAGGTGTCCAAATAAACTCATTAGATGATAATTTAGTTCAACAAGTTCCGACATCCGTTCTTTATTTTATGTTTTATATATTGGGAAATACTCTCCGTGTGCTAGTCCTGTAACCAATTACGCATATAATGCAGTTGTCCACCTACCCAAATGGGATCCACCGACCCGTTAGCATACACAAAGTACGCCCAAAACCTTCAAAACCCTAAATTTCTACATCTCATCAACAAATATGAACTCCACATTGAAAATGGAGGTCGAGAAACTTAAGGAAGCTAAATGATGGAAGACTTAACGAGTAAACTAGCGGAGTATAATCAGATTGTAGATGATCTTAAACAAAAAAAGGCTGAATCTGATAGGTTGACCCAGCTGTACAATAGCAGGCTCGAGATATTAGCCCCACGAATTCTTAAACTTGAGAAATGCCTGGCTCAAATGTTACATGTCGATGTGGAAGATCTCGCTGATTTAGTGAATAATTTTGAGAAATAAGAAAAGGCCGCGATTGAGATGAAGGCAAAAAATTGTGCAACGCCAGATGAGGAAGGTCCGTTGGGGGCGAAGTAGATGTGCTCTTTTTTTTTTATAAGAAAGAAGCAGATGTGCTTGATTGTAATGGTTTGTACCCGTGCATAGATTTTATTTTATTTTTTTCATGATTTGGGGTGCAAATGCTTGAAATGTGAATTTCTTTCTTTTGTACATTGGGAAATACTCTCCGTGTGCAAGTCCTGTCAACAATTACGCAGGTGTCAAAATCAACCCCACAAATGATAATTTAGTTCGACGAGTTTTGACATCCGTTCTTCATTTTATTTTTAATATATTGCGAAATACTGTCCGTGTGCATAAAAAAGTCCTGTTTACAATTACGCAAATTTTCAAATCCACACCACAAATAATAATCTAGTTCAACAAATCATATCATCCGTGCTTCATTATCTTAATTAGAACATTTAAACGAACAGAAGAGAATAATTATACAAACAACATATTGTTAACATTACACAACAGATTGAAGAGCCCCATATTGCAAAATGGTACGGGCAATGTGTATGTGATACTGTTCAATGGGAATATTTTGAAAATATTCGTCGTCGTCGGGTTTGTCTTTGGCCAACTTCTCATTGAACATGCAAGAATATGATCCACAGTCCAAGTTACTGGAATCTTGATAGGGACGGAATTTTTTCGCTGTTTCAACTTTTCCCTTCTCCAGAACCTTTGCCCAACCGAAAAATTTCCAAAAACTCCACAAGAAATAGCCAATTAACTTCTCGGCATGCCGTACTGTAGTGCCCCTTTCTGTAGGAGGAGAAATGACACCACATCCGCACCGAGACAAACTCACAAACGAGGTAGATGTACCCCATTCAAAAATCCATCCCGGCGAATGACAATCAATCAATCAAACTCCGGCAACAGCATCACGACGCCCCAACAACATCAGTAATAAACAGAATAACAGAGTAACAGAATGCGGAAGCTATTTTGGGAAATAACAATTAATCATATAAGCCATCCACGACAACATAATCTATACAACTCCAAAATAAATATTCAGTTAATGCCATCCATGGCTCAACTAATCTATCCCACATCAGGGGCACGTAAGTACGGAAAAATATAATATTAAATGCAATAAATTAAATCAATGACTCGACTGTTGTTGGGACACTAACAAGACAATAAACGCGAGCAAACCTAGACCGTGCGCCGCCGTCCCGTCGAGTTAGGGCCTGAGACCGGTGCCAAAAGTTTCGTCTCCTCATGGCCATTCCAACCATGGTGGTGCGCTGTCAAGACGCCACCGCACGCCACCGGAAAAGGCCCATCTCTGCCGCGCCGTCTCTTCCACGTTCCACCGCCGTCCGGCCAGATCAGGTCGTGAGACCACCGCCAAAAGACTCCCCTTGACGAGGGCTTTCATTTGCGACCAAGCCCAAACCTCGCCGTGGCCAGAAAATCAGGACGAGCTCCATTACCTCCGCCACCTTCGCGCTGCCGTAGCGCCACCACTGGTGCTCCAATCACCACAAAAATGGTAAGGTTGAGTTCGTCTCGTCGAGACGGTCGATTCGACATATCATATGCGCGATTTCGAGAAGAAATGAGAAAAATCACAATTTGGGGGGGGGGGGGGGGGGGGGAGAGAGACGCGACGCTGCTGCTTAATGTGAGTTCTTCATTTTTCATTTTGGCCCCAAATCTTTCAATTATTGCATAATATACCCTATCCTCGAAAAACGTGCAAATTGTATAAAGTGCCGGAATTAGGCGTACTTAGTGTCAAAATGACCGAAATTAAATGCTTAACAAAGTTTGAGGTTCATTTTATTAAAATTCATGAGTTTACGTAAAGTCAATTCCGGGTTGGGCTAAAGTGTAAATAATTTTGGGCCAAAAAAGCAATTTTATTTAAAATATGATTTAATGAATAATATTTAGAACCTCGATAAAATATGCATTATTAATACATTGAACCCCAGTCCAATGTACACCGTTAAATTACTAAATTCGATTAAACGAGCTAAAAATATAAATTTACCGAATTAACCCTAGTTAGTGGCAAAACGATGCAAATTAAATTCTAATTAATGCCTTGGGTTTTAAATACCAAATCGATGATTTATAAAAATATTTAAATGCAAGAGTTGGAAAACGTGCAATTATGAAAAACGTCGGGACCGTAAACGGTCCGAATTCCGATAAATGCGCTTATCTTGAACTTGGAGATTGCGGGTCATTACAGTACTCCCTCCTTCAAAAGAATCTGTCCTCAGATTCTACACCTCACGTCGAACCGTTCTCTGCCAAATTTCTCTTTGGCTTCGGTTCCAAAATTTCGACCTGTCCAACTCAATACGTCTTCAGTACGTAGACAGACTCCTTTGATTCCTGAAAATCTGTCGTCCATGTTCACTTCTATTCTCAATTCGACCAGCTTCCGAAGTGTTCCTCTTCCAGGTCGATTTGATAAAGTCGACGCTAACCAGATCCGCATATCGAACTCGCAATAGAATCGCTCCTAGTCGACTAAGAACTCCTTGTCCTTAGTACTTTCTAATAGCGCATAACGAGGCTATCGAATTCTACGCTATCTACACAGAGATCATATAAAGCCTAATCAATTAATCATTCAATCAGCGCAATCACGAATTAAAAGGCAGTTAAAGCATGTAAGTCACATGAAACACTTAACAAATATTTAAAGCGACTAAACAAATAAGCTCGTCCGATCTCTAATGTGGTTTGAATTCCTCGAAATCCATGATGACTCTGTTTGATCAGAAATTGAATCCTTCAAGGTTTCTGATCCCCGAACTCTATCCCATCTCGATGTCTGACTCAGGTTGAACTTCTTTAACCATTCTTCATTTCACCATTCGGTTGCTCGATGTTTCATTCCCCTCACACGTCTGCATTGGTGACGTATGTTGGTTTCTGATACTTTTCTTTTACTATCTCATAGTTCGATTACATACTGAATTCATTTCTGCTGTCACCTCTGGTTCTACTGTACTCTGTCCGAAAGTAGGTCACGTAAGTCATTAGATAGTATCTCTAGAGGGTGAGATACTTATCATATTCCAAAGCTCGGTCGAGCTCGGTAGTGACTCCATCTGTAGAAACCTTCTACTGAATTGGTTCCTTTGTTGATCCTGATATGTTCGCATGCTCTGTCTGAAAGTAGGATGCATATCCCGTCAGGTAGTATCTCTGGGGTAGTGAGATACTTATTACATTCCCAAGCCCGATCAAGTTCAGTAATAATTCCATATGCAAGTTGCCTTTTACTGAAATGGTTCTCTAATTGGTCCTGAGATGTTCCCGTGCCCTGTCCTCGAAAGTGAAACATCTGTATCACGATCCCGATCTTCAAGCCCAAGTAACTCTTCATCTTCTGAATCTGTTTCGGAATCTGATTGTCAAGTGTACTTCTGAAATCACTCTATCATCTGTCTCGCTGGCCAAGGTAGCTGCCGTCAACTGGCCTTACGTTAATGGTATAGGAATTGGTAACCGTTGTCCTCCAGTAACTCTCTTTTACTACCCTCGTACCATGATTAGTACCTCTGAGTTGATCGTGGTAAACAAAAAGCAAAGTCCGAAAAGTCGAACAGTTCATCTGTAGCACTCTGCTGATCCCAGTGCTCCTCGTGTCTGATAGTGTCTTGGTCTGATTCCGACTCACAGAAGATTTCAATCTCCGTGAGTTCTATTCTGTCATCGTTCTCGAAAATGTCACATCAAGACGATCTGCCTCGACCCTCGGTTGACCTTGAAGATGCTCTGAAACTGGCTGAAGTATATGCTTCCTTTGCTTTCGTACAATGCAAACCCATCGCTCTCGTAGCTTGTCCACACTCGATTACGACCTTGTGCTATCGTGTCGTTTCGTCTGTCAAGTCTGGTTGTTGTTATTGCTTACCCACATTTATGGATGGAGCTCATAGGTTAAAGCGGTACCAACGCTAAAACCGGTAGAGAAACTCACACAAAGTAAAAGGACAACACGTAATACCATAAATACATTTAAGACAAGTTACAGGCGATGTTCTAATGCAATGCCTATTATGAGTTGCGTACCTTTCACCAATCCTTCCGAGTGTAGGACCAATCTCGTAAGCTGTATCCACCAAGTTAGTATCCTTCAGTAGGGTCCTATCTCGAAGGAAGATAGTGTTTGATCATCTCTGCATCACAAGGTTTCAATATGCATGTCTGATGAGGTTAGTATGCAACCCCACGAGGCATATTAACAAATAAATCGCGATCCTAAAGCCGCACGACCTATACGCCATAACCAAATAAGACACAATAAGAATTCCATGAACGACTCGTGTTACAACGTACTTAATACAAGAAGTATAAAAGATCCAGTTGAGTGTATAGCTCAACCGTGTTCGTTCTACAATTCCAGTACCAAGGATGACGAACACTCATCATACCACGAATCCGACACGGACTGACATGACCCATGCAGACACTGAAAGTAAGACAAGACGAGATATTAGAGCTTTCGGTTCCTTTTCAGGAACCTAGGCTCTGATACCACTGATTGTAGTGCCCCTTTCCGTAGGAGGAGAAAGGACACCACATCCGCACCGAGATGAACTCACAAACGAGGTAGATGTACCCCATTCAAAAATCCATACCGGCGAACGGCAATCAATCAATAAAACTCCGGCAACAGCATCACGACGCCCCAACAACATCAGCAATAAACAGAATAACAGAGTAACAGAATGCGGAAGCGATTTCGGAAAATAACAATTAATCATATAAGCCATCCACGGCAACATAATCTATACAACAATTCCAAAATAAATATTCAGTTAATGCCATCCATGGCTCAACTAATCTATCCCATATCAGGGGCACGTAAGTACGGAAAATAAAATATAATATTAAATGCAATAAATTAAATCAATGACTCGACTGTTGTTAGGACACTGACAAGACAATAAACGCGAGCAAACCTAGACTTGCTGCTGCCGACCGACAAGATAGGTGACAACGCCACCTGTCTACCTGAAGCAAGAACCAAAACAGAAGGGGTGAGTATAAAGGATACTCAGTAGGGGGGGGTACAATATAGTATTAATTGTAGCTCGTCATTTATCTTTTAAAACAAAAGAGGTGAGTGTTGCCCATTTTGAGAAGAAGTACAAATAATAATATAAGTTGTAAAACATAATACAAGCAACACTCGGGTTCGACTTTATTTGAAAACACAAAGTTGACGAGCCGGATCCTTTGAAAACATTTGCGCGTAAGTCAAGCCGATCATTTTATAATGATATTAGTTGAGTCACAAAGCCGTTACAATTTTGAAAGACATAGCATATATAAATTAGAAATAATAAATAAACGGCTCGTAATTCAACTAAAGTGTTTCCCAACAAAGGAGGCTTATTGTCGGTAAGTTCGAATCACGCTTCCGGGTTTTATACATATATAGGAAACTACGTATGCTAAAGGGAGAAAACCGAAAGGTGCTTTGACTTATAACGAAAGCCGAAATAATTAACAGTAATAACAATAAAATCAGTTACAATAGCATGTAATTATCCTGGCGAGAACGGGCCTATTCCTCCTTATAACCCCCTCAATCAATACAAGTAAACTCCATCTCCGGGGTCAAGCCAAGGAGTAACTCAAGACTCGACTATAGTGAATTTAAGGAAAGTGTGCAACATATGCAACACCCACCATTGCTCCCAACCGTGGCTATCAAACTCCTGACGGGCCATGATTGATGCTTAGTTTTGGGAGAAGCACATCGGGTTACACCCTGGACGCTCGTCCCCAGATGCAACCTCCGGATACCATCCCGGGGCCCCATAAAATGTCCAATATTTACTCGCTTTTCAAGAAAGGTTTGGGGTGCCAAACGGGCAATTGGGCAAGTGAGTGACGACAAAGGGGGTAACTACAAGTTTCATACGTGTCGGGATGTGCTGACGGACTCCCCTAACGACTTCCCTCATAGACCCACCCCAAGTCAAATTGTCACGTTTAAAAAGAAGGAATTTACTTGCCCTTTTGAAAACAAATCAATTTGGATAATACAGTATAAGTTGATATCAAAAGGTTTGATAGACACATAAGGGAATATTAAAAGCAAGATGAGCAATCAATAAGAAATACGGGGTGGTAAGTTATTTCGAAACCTACTTATCTAAATTCTTGCCCCAGTTGAAAACATTTAAACCCTTACCTGTAGCTCGACAAATGAGAAAAGCAAGCAGCAATTATAATTCGGCCTCAAAGATCCCACCGGAAAAACACGGGGTCTAGAGGATGAATGACTGACACAACAAGAAAACAGACATTGACGCTCGGCTATCAAAATACGAACATGCTTAAGGATAATCATTCAATATTTAAACACAAAAGAGCAAGTAGGGGTAAATTGGTCATTTAACATGTAAAATGAGGAATAAACGAATAACAATTAACATTTGATTAATAATAAAATTTAGGCATAAACTATTCAGGGGTTAAGCTTGTAATTAAACATCAAACATGTATATTTCATTTAAATCAACAGTAATTAAAGTATAACTTATAGCTTTTCTCAAAAGCTCAAAAGCTAACAAGTTCATATTAATCCTATCTCTAGCCTAATCGAACCGAAACCCATCCGTTCGACTACACAAGCATATATCATCAACAATCAACAATTTACACAAGCTATAGTACAAATGATTCATGCCAAAACAATCCGAAAAGCTAAAAGCTAGAAGCTACAATCAAAAGCTACCAATTAACACAATAATACGAAAAATATGATAAAAGACAAACGACAAGTCGGAATCGAGTAATATCAGCGCCGTTAGAACCGTTACGTCGAGGGTCACGATCTGTCCGAAGATTCCATCGCCGGATTCCTGCCGGAACAGTGCCAAAAATTCCGGAAACTGCCACCGATGGTCGAACCCTTATACCGAAATGTTCCTTTCGACGAGCCCGTCACTTCCCTCAAAACCGTTTCTCAATCGGATCATCCATCGGAATTTAATTTCACTTTGAAGCTCCGAAACCCTAGAATCCAAGAATCAAAATTAACGACAATCGGCTCAACGAAATACGAAATTGACTTTGAAATTGGCTTACCCATGTCGAGAAGGTTGAAATCCATATAAAGCCCTTTGAAAATGGTGGCCGGAGGTAGCTCCGGCGCTACCTCGGCCCTGCGCCGCCCGTGCGCACCCAATGCGCCGCCGTCCCGTCGAGTTAGGGCCTGAGATCGGTGCCAAAAGCTTCGTCTCCTCATGGTCGTTCCAACCACAGTGGTGCGCCGTCAAGACGCCGCCACATGCCACCGGAAAAGGCCCATCTCCACCGCGCCGTCTCTTCCACGTTCCGCCGCTGTCCGGCCAAATCAGTCGTGAGACCACTGCCAAAAGACTCCCCTTGACGAGGGCTTTCATTTCCGACCAAGCCCAAGCCTCGCAGTGGCCGGAAAAGTCAGGACGAGCTCTATTTCCGCCGCCACCTTTGCCCCACCGTAGCGCCACTACCGGTGCTCCAATCGCCACAAAAATGGTAGGGTTGAGTTCGTCTCGTCGAGACGGTCGATTCGACATATCATATGCGCGATTTCGAGAAGAAATGAGAAAAATCACAATTTGGGGGGGGGGGGAAAGAGACGCGACGCTGCTGCTGCGTGTGAGTTCTTCATTTTTTTATTTTGGCCCCAAATCTTTCAATAATTGCATAATATACCCTATCCTCGAAAAACGTGCAAATTGTGTAAAGTGTCTGAATTAGGCGTACTTAGTGTCAAAATGACCGAAATTAAATGCTTAACAAAGTTTGAGGTTCGTTTTATTAAAATTCATGAGTTTACGAAAAGTCAATTCCGGGTTGGGCTAAAGTGTAAAGAATTTTGGGCCAAAAATGCAATTTTATTTAAAATATGATTTAATGAATAATATTTAGAACGTCGATAAAATATGCATTATTAAAACATTGAACCCCAGTCCAATGTACACCATTAAATTACTAAATTCGATTAAACGAGCTAAAAATATAAATTTACCGAATTAACCCTAGTTAGTGGCAAAACGATGCAAATTAAATTCTAATTAATGCCTTGGGTTTTAAATACCAAATCGATGATTTATAAAAATATTTAAATGCAAGAGTTGGAAAACGTGCAATTATGAAAGACGTCGGGACCGTAAACGATTCGAATTCCGATAAATGCGCTAATCTTGAACTTGGAGATTGCGGGTCGTTACACGTACTTTTGGCAGCGTTTTTAACGAGTTATATGAATAGAGTCTCTTTGACGCGGTATCGTATACAACCATGTGAAAATGATAGTTTGTGAGCATTGGAAAGATTATGTACCGACAGCTGTCGATCACATCCGAGTTTAGCTGGGACAACCATTTCTTCATACTATTGCTTAAACTGTCATGGAATTTAGGGAACTATTTTTCGGTTAAATAGTGCGATTTCCGACCACT
Organism: Verbena officinalis; assembly: GCA_958496215.1. Classification (NCBI taxonomy): domain Eukaryota; kingdom Viridiplantae; phylum Streptophyta; class Magnoliopsida; order Lamiales; family Verbenaceae; genus Verbena; species Verbena officinalis. Next base: position 25,816,270 of record OY292387.1, on the reverse strand, counting down.
TTTTCCAGGATTCTGGATCTGTCTCACAAGCTCAGACACCATTAGGTAATTCACGGCGTATATTTTATGGGGTTTGTTGGGGATGTAAGTGGGACCCATCAATATCTCAAAATAAGCGTTAATAACGCTACCTTGCGCCGGCCTACCCCATAAAAGCTTCAAGATACAACATCTTAGTACATGACTATCGTTCGTTGAATACACAACAGCGCTGCAATAGAATCAGAGTTTCGACATGTCAAATATCTATGTATGCATTTTCAAATGATATGAGTTGAGCATTCCCAAACTAAAATTACTTATGTAAAGGAAACTTACGATAATACATCATTTTTCTTCTCAATTAATTCATCAATCTGATCAAGGTCTAAGCCATTACTAATTGCATCATTGCGACCTTTGAAATCCTTTCTCCCGAGCACCTTTACCAAATCTTCATCTACATGAGCAGTATACCCATCCCTAGTGTATTTTATACCCGTCCGTTTCCGTTTCCATTTTCCAATTCCTGTGGTTGGTGCATTGATACGTCCGCTATTAGCAACATCGGCTAATAGCGTTATGTCGCTATCACCGGTCTGCTCTGCAGGGACAATCTCCATATTATAAGAATCAATGACAAGTTCCGTCGGATTATTATTGGAATCCACTTTTTGATCGACACCATCAGCTTTGTTGTCCCCCTCATCCTCATCCTCATCCTCATTCTCATCCTCATCGTCATCCTCACGCTTCTCATGCTCCTGCTCACGCTCTTCGTCCTCAACCCCCACAAACTCATCTGCACCCTTTCTATCACTATACCCAGTTTCCCTAATAAAACTAGGGGGCAGGTTCTATAGGCTTCAGCAGTTTCGCCTCTTTTGGGTCTGAAGCTTCAATTTCATGATACTGCAAAATGAAATTTTAATTACGTTGAATAATATATTAATTCTGCAAAAAAATGATATTTCAACTCTTCATAATAACAAACAAAAAGCCATGGAAAACGAGCTAATTATGCTGGATAATATATAAGTTCTGCAAAATGAAGATTTCAACTCTTCATAATAATAACAAAAAGCCATGGAAAATGAATTAATTATGCTGAATAATATATAAGTTCTGCAAAATGAGATTTCAACTCTTCATAATAATAACAAAAAGCCATGAAAAACGAACTAATAATGCTGAATAATAATATATAATTTCTGCAAAATGAGATTTCAACTCTTCATAATAATAACAAAAAGCCATGGAAAACGAACTAATTATGTTGAATAATTTATATAAGTTCTGCAAAATGAGATTTCAACTCCTCATAATAATAACAAAAAACCATGGAAAACGAACTAATTATGCTGAATAATTTAAATAAGTTCTGCAAAATGAGATTTCAACTCCTCATAATAATAACAAAAAGCCATGGAAAACGAACTAATTATGCTGAATAATATATAAGTTCTGCAAAATGAGATTTCAACTCTTCATAATAATAACAAAAAGCCACAAAAAATGAACTAATAATGCTGAATAATAATATATAAGTTCTGCAAAATGAGATTTCAACTCTTCATAATAATAACAGAAAGCCATAGAAAACGAACTAATTATGCTGAATAATATATAAGTTCTGCAAAATGAGATTTCAACTCTTAGGCTCCAATCTTTTAGAGTGCGCAGTTTCTCACTAACAGCCTTATCCGTATTGGGCATTTTGCTCCCATTCCATTTGAACATGCGTGGGAAAGATTTAATTTCTTTTGAAGCACCAAGCATTAGAAAATGCTCATAGAACCATGCCTGCCACCATACAACATGTCAAAATTACATGCATGCATACAAAAACCATCATCGCATACAGAACATTTTATATGATTTCTTACCATTAATCCCATTGAGCATCCATCAACAAACTTTTTTACATCCTTCTGTATATATTTAACCATTGACACAAGCAAGAACCTGTGGACAACTCTACCCCAGAAAAAGTGCCCGATATCCTCTAAATCATCAACGTAGCTTATCAGCCCATTGGGAAACTTCCGGCTGCTAGTTGGAAATAGCAAGCAACTGAAAACAAACAATATATACATTCTCACAAAATCATGAACACCATCATCATCCTTTCTATCCTTCAATTCATGCAATTTAGTGAAGATGTTAGAACGTGTCACTATACCAGTCTTGCCAGAAAAATACACACTCCGCATATGGGAGTCTCTTTTGGATTCGGGATCAACATGATGACCCGAATACTGTAAACCCAAGACTATCGAGAACTCCTTTGAATTAAAACGAACCTTGATCTCCTTGAATTTAAATGAATCACTTTCAAGGTCGTAATGATCCAAAAGAAATCCAACACGAGTGTATATACCAGGAACAGAGGGCGTATTGACGAATTCTTCGAATGGGGTTTTTCGGATCAATTCCTTATGACTCTCCGTCAAGTCACCAAGCATCTTCATTTGATTAGCGAAATAGGTCATTGAACAACGACATTGTATTTTATCGTCCCTCTTAGTCTTAGGCTTAGGACTTTCACTGCTGCTCTTACTGCTGCCTTTTCTCCGATTGCTAGGAACTTTACTAATGATTTTCCTGGGGCTTTTGTTGCTTCCGTCCTTGCTTTCGTCCTTCCTTCCTCCCTTTCTTTTGATGCTTTCACTCGCCGAAACCATCTCTGCCAAATAACAAATTTTAGATTCCAAACCGTACGCTAGATAGGATGTGAACTGGAAGGCTGGTACTGGGAACTATTATGCGCTTTTGTTGAACTATAACACTAAAATGCGAATTAAAGAAGAAATTTGGGTGAAATCCCTAAATTAACAGTAAATGCGAGGTACGAACCTGAAGTTATGGCTTAAACCCTAAAATAGACTGCATGTGAGGTTGATGAAGACGCAAAACATCGATTGGGGTTCTCAATGCGCGAGAACAGCTTCGAGACGATAAATTAACTTCACAGCAAAACTACGAAGAATGTTTTGGGAGAGGTTGGCGAAGTGAAGTCGTAGGAAAGTGATATTGGGATGGTCGTTGTCGTCGACGGAGGGAATTTTTTCGATGGAAGTTTTTGAGATTTCTTCGGATTTGTTTTGGGGCATATGAAAGATAATGGCATGCCCTTGTAATTCTTGGACAAATAAGGATATTTCGGACAATTTACACAAAAATGGGTAGCAAAGTTAAAATTGAAACTTAGATTGGACATCTAAGATGACCATTGAAAAAAGTTGGTAGCTATCCTAAATTTTTTGAGAAGGTAGTCATTTAAAGTAAACTTTCCCAATTTTATGAGATTAAATGAAGTTTTATTTAATTTTAAAAGGAGTAGAATTTTAGTTTAATATTAAAAAAATATTTATTGCAGTGTCCCGAGTCCCGACATGCCTCGTACAATTAGATCGTATTTTAAGGCGTGGAAAAATATTTCGACAACTATACGACAAAAATTTCCATAGTGAAGACTATATAATTTGTAGAAACTGGTTTGGTCACTGACACGTGTCAAGTGTATTTTGAGAATGGGCAAATTGTAAAACTAGAACTATAATGGGTAATAATTTGTAATTTAGCACACTTATTTGGCGATTTTGATTTTTACCCCTAATTTGTAAAAACTTGCAATTTATGGTCAAATTTTTTCCCCATTCGATTTACAGTTGAAAACATGAAATTGGGTTACGCGTGCTATGAAAAACGTCAAGTATTAATATAACTTCTCAATTTACTTAACCTTTTCTTACAAAAAAAAAAAACTTATTTAATTAGAGTGATATTATGTTATAAGTTACATAAGTTCAGATGAATTTTTCCAAGCACACATATGTTCCAATTTTGCCCTGAAAATTGATTTGGGAAAATTTTTATACCTAATTTACAACTTTTTACGAGATTAGAAGATAAAATTAAAAATAGAAAAATAAATGTGCTAAAATTCCAAAATGATACCAATTATAGCTCTAGTTTTGGAAATTGCCCTTTTGATAAATGTGCTCTAGCTAGTATAGTGGGCTTGGGCCAATATTAAATTATGGGCCAAACCCGTTCATGTGGGTTATCATCACAGGATGCTCTTTCAAGTATTTTTCAGGTGAAGCTGTGAAGTACATCGATATATATATTTTTTTCGAAAATTTAGAGATAAGGACCCATTATAACATCCTTCATAAAAATAAGGATCAAGTTTTAAAAGTATTGCTCAGAAGGACCTGAAATGAGAAACTCTTAAAAATAAAGACCTGTTTTGAATAAAATAATATTATTTCTCTCCATTCATCAAATAATTTGTTTTTTATTTATTTTTCATCCAATTTGCAAAAATCATTTTTAAAAAAAAAACATTTTTTTTTTAATTTTCTTTTATCAAATTCCCAAATTATTTTCTTCTCTTCTTATTCTTCCCCGCGACAATCCCTGAATTGGAAGAAGAAAACTAGACAGTTCTTTTTTCAACTCAAGCTTTACTATCCGCTTTCTTTAGAACTTCATCTTCAGCATCCGTTTTTATCTTCAACTTATGATTCTGCCTGGTACGCGATGATATTTGTAATATTTAGGGTTCACTAATTCCTTTAGTGTGTGGCGCAATTTTTTTCTGAATTTATGTGTTTGAACAATTTGGATTCGAATTGTTTTCATGTGTATTTATATTTGAGTATAATCAATTATGTATATTAGGCCGAGTTAATTTTTCTCCTTTTTACACAGTCAGACTCTCGACAATTTGAGTTAATAATAAGGTTGAATAATGGCTTATGCTTATCCATATGAGGAATGTGTGGATTTCGCGCCCTTCCGTCTCCTGGCTAGTATTGAATTCGATTCTCATATGCATATCTGCTCAATTAGACATGATACGACAATAATGGATATATGTCAAATTGTCAATACAAAATTGCCACAATCTTACAGAAGTGGCATTACTTTGAAATATCTTGCCCCTCATGCCACGGGCCGCTCTATCAGACTGTCGAATGATGAGAATGTCGCTAACATGATCATGTTGCACAAGGTGCTTAATTAATTGGGTCTTATCACCATGAGAGTGTCTTTTACGGATATTCAACAATTGGCACCAATGTCGGATGAGGAGGCTGAGACTAACCGAGAGACTGAGACTGAGAGAGACTAAGACTAAGAGAGGCTGAGACTCAAAGAGGCTGCCAATCTTGTTGTATTTTTATGAGATGAGAATTATTTTAGTATAATTTTTGTTAGTTTGTTTGTATGTTGTTATTTCTTGAGTTGCTTTGGATACTTTGTGATAGGAGTTGAGTACATCACTTTTCAGTGTAGAATGTGAGATTTCTTCTTGATATATATTTTAGTTTGTAATAAAAATTCGAGTGATAATGTATTTTATATTTCGTTACTAGATTTGAATACAACGATTCCTCAGTTTAGTACCTGATATTGGAGTTTATATTGGGAATTCCAGAGTTCCAGGGAACTCTTCTTGACATCCTTGTCGGATCTTTTAATTTGTAATAGTAAACAATATATCGTAATACATGTGATATTGAATTTCATACTTTGATTCCGGATAAGAGCACTCTGATTTCACACCTCTGTACTTCATACCCATTTTCAAGTACATACTCGATACTCTATTTCTGCCATATATTATGAAAACTTGTTTTATTAGAATTTATACTTTATTTCAGTCTATGGTGTACCTTGATTACTCAATGTAATACTTTAAACATTTGAAATTTGTACTCGATTATCTACATTTCCACGCATGGCCTATAATAAAAATATATGAAAAATAAATATAATATTAGGAATTCCAGAGTTCTAAGGAATTCTTCTCGACATCCTCGTGAGATCTTTTGTAATAATAAACAATATATCGTAATACATGTTATATTGTATTTTATATTTTGATTCCGGAAAAGAGTACTCCTAGTAAAACAGTAAATTCAAAGGCGCAAGAATAAAGCCCACCAAGGCCAATGAAAAGCAATAATCATAAATGACAAGTAAATCATAAATATACATCATTTACGGACTTCTAAACCAATTTAAAATACAACATGAGACAGACCTACAAACACCAAATAATGCAGCACCTTCCTAAGACTCGACTTCCGCCTAGTAACCACAACCTGAAACAAAACCACAGAAGTAGAGGGGGTTAGTCAAAGCGACTAAGTGAGGGGGCTGTAATACGTATATATTAATAAAATAGAATAAAGATTCACCATTTTTAAATGAAAAGAAAGCAAATGGAAAAATAAAGATTTTTTAGCAAACATTGGTGAATTGAAAGATTTCGCAACATAATAAGGCTCGGCGAGTCGAGCAATCACCACCTGTTTCACAATATAGAAATAATCAAATAAACCACCCTTATTCCGCCTTATGTAGTCAGGTAGCGAACCCAAGCTACTATATAATCATGTGGGGAGTTTCATCCTCACATATTCGATGTAGGATATACCTCATCGGTCCCAGGTACTCAAAGGGCTGTCACTCCGGCCTCACCCTGAGCTCCCGTCACGGGTTTAGAGTCAGAGCACCGAGATCCACCGTAAACTCATCGTCTAGCCGGCGTCACCCCATACCCTGGTCTCCTAGGGCCCAATATATATTATGTAGCTCAATGGCCAGGCCGAAAGGCCAAGATAATTCATCGCATTTCAAAATACTTATGTGGTCAAAGGGACCGATTAACAAATCAACTTTTAACCCTTTCGAGCTAAATGAGTTTTTGAGGGGTTATACATAATAATTTGATATCAAAGCATTTTTCTTTAAACTCATCAAGATCATATGATTTTTAAATAGCTATATAAGTTTGGGGAAAGAAATCATAAAAACATAAAACACAGGCTTCGAGTATATATGGAATATTTACATACGTATAAGAAAGCCGAATTCGGAAAAGAAACCTCACCTGGATATCCAAAAAGACTGTAAAATAACCACCTGACATGATCAGGACTCCTCCGTAGGATCAACTGTTATACAAATGACTGAGGGGTAAGACTCGACTCAACAAACCAAATACGACAAAGACCGATAATGTACGGCTGTAATATATGTCACGTACTCACATTATAACTAAGAAATTATCAATTTCATTAAAAGAAATAATAGAATCAAACAATTAGAACTTTTAGTTGTTGCTGACAAGGAATAAAATTGAAGTTGATTGATTATATAAATTATGATATCATTTTGTATTAGACAGCAAAGTAATTAACCATTATTTAAACCAATCAAATTATATGTTAGTTTAAACAAATAAAAGGGTTAATAGTATAAGCACGCAGTACGCTGTACCAGTGCATCAAATTCATATAATCTAGCATTCTGACTGTACACCGAGAATGTGATTTCTAATCAAATCATATAGTCATTCAAATTTTATACACAGAGACTAACCTACTCACTAATTATCATACATTAAAGGAGTGATAAATCATTTCTCTTGCTTTGGTCAGCAAAGTCAAAATAGATTAAGTTAATTGCAAAAGTTTCACAGGTTGTAATTAAGCTAGATATCTAGAGTAAGTGAGACAACAAACTTCACATACAAAGCTATTACACCTTTTTGTTAATTAATCGAATCATATCACAATAATTTATTAGAGAATAAACTACTAGTATATTTAATTAATTATAATATTACTATAATCAACTCTTTATTTTAACTGGACTAGACTATATATAAAGTCTCTTGTATCTACAGGTTAATTTAACAATCAATTAAAATTATCTAATGAAGGCCATCGTCAGTTAAGCTTACTAACTAAATCTATCGTCTGATTAAAAACAACAGAATAAGCAAATCATGAAAATAGAAGCAAAATTCATTTCAACTAAAGCATAACAGTTTATACAGCACTATGTAAGGGTAATAAATTACCTGTCCTTTACGAGAAGAAGAGAAATCATGATTTGCGCTAGTTTTATTTTGTTTTCCTATTTCCTAATTCGTGTTTACTGTGCGTGGGTTTACTAAAGAAATTGGATGAGACGGCTGTGTAATTTAGAAAGGAGACACAACACTTGGTTTCTTTATCCGAGTGAAAGAGAGGCGAGGCGGTGGTGATTGATAAGATTTAAGGAACAATTTAATATTTTTATCTAGTCCTTATTCAAACTAATAAATAAAGAAGGAAAAGTACCAATGGGATCATTTTGCATAAATTAAGATGGACGAGAGGCCATGTGTTGCTTGGTTAATCACCTAGTATTCTTAACTAACTCCAAGTGTCCATCCATTAGATTAATATTATTAAATTAGAAGGTAACGTTTATAGTAGATAATATCTAATTGATATTCGTAGATATGAAATCACACAAATAAGTTTATTATAATATTATACTGAACTAAGAACTTTTAGATTTCGCAAATAATATTATATAAGCATATATTTTCTGATCGAATTTTATAAACTTGTCTCAATATTTTAGGAAATTCTTACCGGCTCTATTTATACAAAAAAAACCTGGGGCGTTACATAATTTTATAATACCTCGCGAACAGGATTTAACGAAATATAATAGTATTATAATCAAAACAAACCATTTTAAACGCACGTTATCATAGAATAACTTAAAAGATATAACTCATGCATATACAAAAATTTCCAATTAAACACACTGATTAAATCATATAAATCGAGAATGGGGACGAGAAGTGAAAAACGAGATGTTCGACGCGTAATAAACTTGTCATGAAAAATCGGGGTGACACATGATGGCATGCCCTTGTAATTCTTGGACAAATAAGGATATTTCGGATATTTTACACAAAAATGGATAGCAAAGTTAAAATTGAAACTTAAATTAAGTACTTAAAATGACCATTAAAAAAATGGATAGCAAACCTAAAGTTTTTTGAACGTATGGTCATTTAAAGGCAATTTTCCATTATTTCTTTTACTTTCATAACACTATAAGAGTGTATCAGACACGTGTTGGTATCCAATGTTTGTCCAAATAATGTATAGTGATACTTTTAATATTTTTGTAAGTATCGAAACAACCCATAAATGCTCACTTTGTTCATAATTAAGTAATTCAAAACTATCTTCACAAATTAGATAGATTTATATTATTAAATATTGATTGTATCATTTTTATTCAGGAAATAGTATTAAATGAAACAAAACAAGTGAATAAATTTAATGAAATAAAGGAATGATATTTTGTACGACCATCAAGAAAGTTCATCTGACCCAAAAAAGTATCCGTATTTTATAGCATATCATATCTTTTTATTTATACATTCTTCCAATTATATTATAAATATATAGTATATGTATATGCAAATTTTTTTTATATAATATAAAGGGATAATTACAGTTAGAACTCTTGGACTTTAGGGGTAAATATAATAAGACTTCTTCAACTATTGAAAATTACAGATAGATCCTCTAACCCTAACGAAAACCTAAAAAATTTAACAGAAAGTTGAAAAATGACTAAATTAAACATAACATTTTTGTTATAGTATTTGCTATACATGAAATGAGCAAAGTGATTACGTTGTTGTCCAATTCATACAATGTTAGCATCTACTTCAAAACAAGAAAATGATTAACGGCAGGATCTAAGTGTTAGACAGAGCCATAGTCGATGGGGTATCTCTATACTTTTCAATAATAGAAGGGGTGTTGCTGTATTTGCCCCTAAGTCGAAAGATAAATGCAATTACCCCTAATATACAGTATTAGTCTAACCATCTAATTCTTTAGCTACATATTAAATGGCATAATCGTTATCTATACTAATTAATTCAGTATCCTCTTTAATGGCTCTCACGATCTTCAAATAAAGAGCTTCAGATTTTATGCCATTTAATGTTTTCTGTAATCCATTTTTCATCTGATTTTGTTAAGAAAAGATTAATGTGTTATTAATTAGTAGTTAAATAATCGATTTATTAAATAAGTTTATTGTTTTTAAAAATTGATATTTCTAATATACAACTTTTTTTTAGAGTTTGGAGATGAATTATTACTTTTTTTAAAACTTATGTCTGAAAACCCTCAATTTTTTTAAGTTGGAGGATGAAATTGTAAATTTTCTCTAATCTAAATTTTGATTTTTTCGTTGATGATTTCGACATATTAATTTATATATTTTAATTATATAATTTCTCTCTCTCATGGTGGCTAGTGCACATTCTTCACTGTCTTTCCACTTATTGTTCTTTACTTTTTCCTCTATCTTTTTTGACGTTTTTCTTTTCATTATTAGAGGGTGTTTGCAACTTTTAAAAAAAATTATTTTTATTAGAAGTGATTTTTTTCAGCATTTTAGGGTTCTAAACACTCCAAATTTCTATTAAATTTAAGCAAAAATAAGTTAGAATCTAAAAGTACGTAAAGACATGCTTTTGGATTCTAATTCTACATTCTATGTCTTTTCATAATTAAAATAAAACTATAGTTAGTAGTTTTATTAAAATTAAAAGTGATTCTCAACTTTGGAAACACCTCTCTCATTTTTCTTCCATAAGAATTAGAGTTTGTAAACACCTCTCTCATTTTCTTTCTTTCTTTTTCTGTTTTTTTTTTCTTTTGGGAATCTCTCACTTTTTATTCCTATTGTATTTCCTTCTTCTCACACAAGATTTCATCTTAATTACTTATCTTAGTTTAATAAATACTACAAGAATTCAATTCATAGATTAATAGAAATATATATAGTCTTAGAGTTAAATTTCTATATTATTATTTATATTTTATATTTTGCACATACATTCACTTGGACAAGAGGTTAGTAAGAACTAAGATGGAATTATAGTTTGTGGCAAAATCAAATTCTTTTACTGAGATAAGTCCTAATATGAACTACATGTCTAATACGTATCTACATATTAGATGAAGCGATAATCAAAAAATTTATCTGTAATTTTCAATAGTTGATAGTCTCTTACTGTATTTTCCCATATGATTTTAGGTATAATTGTAATATATCCCATAAATAAATAAAAAATAAAAAGGAGGCTGCAATGGAACCGTTATACCTCCAAAATGCACGCCTTCCTGTCTTAAAACCTGTCATCTCCCATTTGCCAGCTCTCATCAATAAATCATTTCACTCTCATCTCTCTGTCTCCCTCTCTCTCCCTCTCTCTCTCTGTCTCAATGGGTTCTTCTTCGGACGACGAGGGGGAGGAGTATTTGTTCAAGATTGTCATAATCGGCGACTCTGCCGTCGGTAAATCCAACTTGCTATCCCGCTACGCCAGAAATGAGTTCAACATGCACTCCAAGGCCACCATTGGGGTTGAATTCCAGACTCAAACCCTCGAAATTGACGGCAAAGAAGTCAAGGCTCAGATTTGGGACACCGCCGGACAGGAGAGATTCCGCGCCGTCACATCCGCCTACTACCGCGGCGCCTTTGGCGCTCTTGTCGTCTATGACATCACCAGAAGGTCAACTTTCGACAGTATTCCTCGATGGCTTGATGAGCTCAAGAGTACGACCTTTTTCTTCTCCTCCTCCTCTCAGTTTTATCGTTTCTTCTGTTTATTGTCTATTTCGAAATGCTTTATCGGATATGTAATCTGGAATGAAATTCTCTCTGTTCAGATTGATTGACTGGGTTTTGAAAAATAGTGATTGGTATTTGATGGGATTTGACTGAAAAATTACTTAAATTTGGAGGCACGTTTCACATATCAGTCATAACTGTTTACAAATGAGAGTCCAGCTAGAGCCGAGACCAGAGGCAGATCTGAATTTATTCTCTATTAACTGTTAAGGTATATTAGAAATGTTGGTTAAATCGATCAACAAAAGTGAGAAAAAAAGATATATGCATAAGCTTCAGAAAATTCTGTTTAGGTGAGAAAAAGAGAATTAGAGATCTTTGAATTAGTACTAATACCTTATATTTTGATCTCATTCAGGAATGTCATACGTGTAAGTTGTAACACTGGGTTGGGCTGAATGCTTAAATTATAGTAGATATTTTTCATATTAAATCTAAGTTCTTGGAGAAAGGATATAACTATTCGACTTTCCAAAGACTATTGCCTCTTTGAGTTCTAGTTCCCAAATACGTCTTATTTGAAGTTAACAAGATCAATAAACGAGAAACTCTTTCTTGTTTGGGTTTGTCAGTCCTGTACTCCTGTATTTAGTCTTTTAATCATACTAGGTGCCATTTGCCGCTTTTACCTTACATTACTTTTCTAGTTTTCTTAATTTTATTTTGTATTCTTTGACTTTTCTGGGAAGAACTCATAAAAGCTTAAGATTTTAATTAACACTCCTCAAACTTGTTTTTGTCAATGTTCATTTGTACATTCCATGAATGCCCCATCGACCTTTAGGAGGAACGTATGTAATGAAAGAATCTATATAGGACCAAAGTGAGAATAAGGGCCCTTTCACTTTAAAAATGTTAAAAAATGGGTTCAACCATTCAAAATATTCTCATTATATAAAAATATATGACATGCATGATGTAGTTTCTATATGTTGGATAGAGAGAAAATATTCCTTGCATTTGTAATTAGGGAGCAATCTTTTATGTAGTTGTTGTGTTCTACTTCATCGAATAGCTATAGTTGGGGACTACCCCAACAACCATAATAAAGTAGGAACCGCATTGGTGATCAATATATGTATGATTGTTTGTTACATATATTGGTACGATTGATAATGAAAATATTATGGTACCGTTTCAACATATGAAAAATCGTAGAGGACATTTATTAGAAAATATACTAAATAGAGTATTTTACTTTTTTAACAAATGTCCTTTTCTATTATTATTAGTTAACCTTTTGACCCCCACTGATTAGTAATCCTGGAATCGCCCTTGCCAACAACCATAATAATATGATCTTGATGGTGGATTCTAATAAGCTATTGAGATTGTGGGTTCAATATTATTGTTTTGTCCAATGAAATGCCTGCAATTCATGGCAAGATCAAGCTTTTTGTTTATGCTTTTATATTTGATGTTTTTTCTTTTTATAGCTAGTCAATATGCACTTCAAAGAATATTTGAAATGACTTAAAACTCTTAAAAGGGTCAATTACGAATAATTTCCATTTTCTACTGAAAAACCACGGAAACCTTACAACCCTACAGATAGCCCCTTGAGGTTTTCAAAACATCTGCAAACACCACTGAAACATTGAAACATACAAGTACCCCAAAGTCAACGAAAGTCACCGATTTTCCGTTAGTTTTAGGGGGGCATTCACAATATTCTGCAAACTTTAGGTTAAGTTTCTTAATGTTTCAAGATTTTAAGGTAAGAATGTAAAAAGATAAAAACTCTGCAGTACTCGTAAGGTTTCACTTTTTAGTGGTATTTGCAAATTTAAACCTAACCCGAGGGGTTTTTGCGTAATTAACCCATGACTTAAAACATACCACTGAAAATTTAGTTTGACACGAGTGAATCCTTACTCTATTCCTTACATGACTTAACCAAATGAGAATGATGCAGCTCACTCAGATACGACGGTCGCAAGGATGCTTATTGGGAACAAATGTGATTTAGAGAATATCAGAGATGTGAGCGTGGAGGAAGGCAAAACTCTTGCAGAAACTGAAGGATTGTTTTTCATGGAAACCTCGGCATTGGATTCCACAAATGTTAATAAGGCTTTTGAAATCGTGATTCGTGAGATTTATAATAATGTCAGCAGGAAGGTCTTGAATTCTGACTCTTACAAAGCAGAATTATCTGTCAACAGAGTATCACTTGTCAATAACGCTTCTGATGGATCTAAGCAAACAGAAGGGGGATCTTCCTATTCATGTTGTTCCAAGTGAATCAAGAATTTCGGTATATTTATTCATCTGATTTTGTTTCTTCATTTATTATTTAGAATGGGATTTTGTGATTTTACCCAAATATGGGTTTCTATTTTTTTATATGTATAAATTTAAAGAGGAATTGCTGTCATGTCTAAAGGAAGTTCTGAACGAAGAGGTTTTGGTTTTCAAGTGTAAATTATAATATGGAGAATTATTTGCTGTCATTATACTGACTTTTTCTGTTTCATGTAGACATATATATTTGATGGTTAATTACATTATTTACATTTGGATTTGAAGGAAGTTTGCTAAACTATAAGTTGTGATCTTCTTAGTCAAAATATTATACTTACACCCCACAAGAATTTTATAATTATAAAAGCACTCGAACTCGAACCTTTTGTCTCTTGATTCGAGGTTTGCGAACCCATTCGCAAACCCTAAATATATTATGAGAATAATATATATATATATATATATATATATATATATATATATAATATAATATAATATTTTTTATTTTAATTTTATATATTTGAACCGAACCTACAAAACAAATTGAACTTGTTCAATCAAACCTGCGAGCTGAACCGAACTCGAATCGCGTTTCGAACCAAACTCGAACTTTTTTTTTATGGGTTCGTTAGGTTCGAGTTCATCCCAATAGGTTCGACTTCTTTAAAAAATGCCAAAATTTGGTTCAATTCAATTCGTTTTGCAGCAATAAACTTTCACAATGTTGTGGTTTACCTCTCTCTAATAGAAGAAAGTATTTGAAGTCCGAATTTCCTCTATAAAAGAATGGTTAACTCAATATAAAGGACATCGAGATTCAGATACTATTCTACAAACACTCGATAATCTCTCTGTAGAATCGAAATTTTCTTGGCAATTAATATTTTTCTTATCAATTGTATTTTTATTTATCTTGGAATCTTCTAAATTAAGTTCTAAGATTAAATAAAATATTTAATTAGGTAATAAATATTGTCATATTTGAGAATTCTGGGCAATCAAGAAAGTATCAAATCACATCTTGTGATTATGGAAATATACTATAAGGAAATATTGAGAATCAATCAAATTGCTTCTCCTCAATAGTCAAAAAAGGTAAAGATTCAATTTTTACACCTAGAAATAAGGGTCCTCTTCAAAGCCAAACATACATGCTGAAAACTAATCAGAGAATACTCTTTCAAGTTAAGCTAAACTTGAAAGGAGTCTCAAAATGCTCTCGAGTATTCAAAGCAAAGTTCCCGGCGTTATTCATAGAAGTCATCAAATCAAGGCGTCCAATCCGCAATAAAGGTGCTAAACCCGCATTTTGGCGTTGTTCTTCATCAAATTCAAACCGATCGAAGTAAGATTCAAGGCGTTCTTCGCAGAGATCATCAAATCAAGCCGTTAGACCCGCGAATCTAGTATTATTCCAAATCAAGATCTATGATATTCCCAGCGCGTTCTTCGGTGTTCATCAAGATCTCGATGTTTAATCCGCAATCAAGTCAAAAGACCTGCGGATTACCGTTACCAAATTCCAAATCAAGTCAAGTGAAGATCAAACCAATAAATCCATTAAAGGAGTGTTCGAATCTTCAAGACCAAATATTTCGATAGGAAGAATCAGAGGATTAAATGTAGAAATTGTAACACTATTTTCCCATTCGAAATTCAATAAAATTATTTGTGATATTTTTCATATTTTAATTATTCAATAAATACGAAATTTGTGCTACACTCTCAATTCTTTTAATTTTCCATTTCACTATTATGTAATGTTCAGCTTCCCTAAAGAACATAATAAGATTTCTATCATTGCTTATCAATTTTTATAATTTTTTATTGTACACTCACTCTGTAGTTCTGGTATCAGAGCCTGATTAGAGGCATGAACTAAGATGATGTTAAAGTTATTTTTAAACTCAGCCACTACTATGATGTCTTTTTTTTTTCTTAAGCCCATTTATATGAGTCGAGCTGAGTCGGATCATAATAGGGTAGAAATTTGTCATTATTTTAGCATAGCGTTTAATAGAGTTAGAACTATATTCTATCATAATTTACTCTTTTATGCTAGGTTTAATGGTGTATTCGTGCTTCATGGAGTTCAAGTGGGAATACAAGGAGTTCCGATCCAATTTGAGAAAGTCGAAGTCAAAAGTTATCAAGTTGAGCAGTTTAAGCCGTGCAGTACAATACGGCCGTGGCACACACCACGGCCATGACTTGCAGCCGTGGAAGACACCTCGGCCATCACACATGCCACAGACAAAAGCTGGAAATTTTAAGTCACCACGACCGTGGTTTGCGTTTGACTGCGGAATTTTTCATATTTATGTCACTTACCACAAGTAGGAGCTGGAAAAGTTTTGTTTTCTAGGTTTTGGTGCAGAATATCCACCTGGGATTCTTGGAGAAACATTAGAATAGTGATCATCTTCTTAGTTTACTAAATTCCATTAGTTTTTCATGCTTTCTTCCTAGATTGTAGTTAGGTTCTTTTGTAATTACCTTGAGTACTTTGTTCATCAAGTTTTTGTATTGAAGATCACAAGGCATGATTCAAGATGAGAATTATTGGAAGCTAGAAGACCCTTGCTAGCTTCAATAGTTTGCTTCTTGGTTTCATTTATTACTTTCTTAGTTGATCATGAATAAGCTAGGATCACATTTTGGAATTTTGTCTAGTTATTGCTTTCTTGATTAGTTGAGTATTGAATACTTTGATCATAATGCTAATTGAAGTTTGGTTTATGTGTTTAACTTGTTTTCCTAGGATGTTAGGCTAAACTCTCTAAACCTAGGGGGTAATGTGTATTGACCCAGAATATCCGATAACAATCTGGTACGCTTAATCGAATTATTTGTGCAATTTATGATTTAATTTGATAATTTATATGTGAAATATGTGATTTTCGTAAATGATTGTATTTTGGTTTTTAAACCATTACATGTCAACGTGTGTTCGATTTTTTGAATTTTGACTGTGAAATCGTTTAATTCCGATCACCTGCTATTTTTAGCAAGTTTCAAAATTATGGAAATGCCCCATCGTCATTTTTGAATTAGTCTTCATCTCTTGTCTCTCTCTCGCTCACGTACATCAGCAAAGAAAAAAGAAAAGAGAAGGAAAGAAGAAGAAGAAGGAAGAAGAGAAGAAGGAACTTCGATTGATCATTGAGCCCTTGTTTCTCAACGGAATTCGAATTCGTAAACTCCTACGCGACCCTCATAGTCTCCTCTACCAGTATGCTTTTCAAACTTTCGTTTTTAATCTGCTCTAGGCTTTGTTTTTCCAGCTTTTGTGAATAGTGATCCAATAGTGTAAAATGTGATTTTGATTGAATTATTGGATGGAATTGCATGATTCATGTTTCTATAGGTAGCTAATAGGTAGTAGAATGTTATATGTGAATTATAGCATGGGAATTTGGTGTTTGGGTGATCAACTGTCGAATTTTTGGTTATTTGCGCGAAATTCCCGTTTTTTGATATGTTTTGCTGTCAATGCTCCATGGTACATTGCACCCCGTGCAATGAGCCATGCATGACACTCTGCACGGGACATTGTAGGCCATGCAAAGAAGCGTGTAGATGCCTTAGCCAAAATTCCTGTATTTTAGAAATGTTGGCTACGTTATTGTCACATCAGTGAATAGTGACATTTTCCGTTTTACCTTGTTTTTGAAATCCGACTTCACCAGTAGCTCCTATAAATCATAAAACTTATATTTTACAAATTTTATATTTTTCCACCTTCGTTCGGGCCTCGAACGACGTATTTTTTCTAGTATATACATATGTATTTGTGTACGTGTGTGCATGTGAAATATAGGGATTAGATCCCTTTGGCTTCATGCCGGAAGGAGCCGACTGCCTACGTATCCCAAGGAACATTGGAATTAGAGCTAACATAGTACATACCCCCGAACTTCTGAGAGTGGGGTATGGAGTAGACATGTGAGGTTCGTTACGCCTCGTTTTTGTGGAGTTTTGTGTTGTTTCTGTGTAAAAAGAGAAAGTTCTCTTGTGGAAAGAGTTGCTTTTTGGGTATTTAAGGGTAGAGGGGGAGTAAAGATCGAAGCTTAGACCCTCGTGCCTGGTTAACCATAAAAAGGGGATTCTTTCGTTAAGAGAAGACTTTCGTGTTGATTTTGGAAAGTTTCCTTGATAAAAAGGAATATTTTGGAAGAAGGTTCGTGTTTTTGACGAGCCTTGGGTTTAGTTCCTGGCTGTGATGCCGTCCGGACTTCGTTAAACCTATCGAGGGATTATAAGCCCTACGCAAGGTATCCGGCGAATCAGAAAAAGAACTAGACCTAGGCATGTCTACCCTATACCCTATGCTTTGGAAGTTCGGGGTTTAGCACATACAAGCGAGATGAGAAGTTTTAAGCGAGAAAGCGGTAAAGCACTTTGGGCAAGCAAGAAACTAAGGGGAAGCATCGGGCCCGGTTGTAGTCTAGGTGGGGTCGAGGAAGGGGAGACCCTTCGCTTGTTGACTACCTAGACCCGGTAGCCTTAGACATAGGAGGTGTTCCGTCCCATAGGGGGACGGAACGGGGGGCTATTACTATGAAAGTAAAGGAAAGCAGAAAGTAAATGCTGAAAATCCTAAAAGGAGACTCACCCTCGTAGTCTTATCTTCACTTAACTTCGTTCCTAGCTGCTGCTTCCCCCCTCGAACTCAGGAGTACGATTGTAGGGACCGGACAGGACTCCGACCGGGACTGAAATCCGAACACTCTATTGAGCAGAGCGCCGGACCTCCTTTCGGTTTTAGGGGTTAGGAATATAGAATTCCTAACCTAAAACCAAGAAAAAGGGACCGAAAAGGGACTAGAGTGGACCAGGCTGAAGAGCCTAGTCCTCTCTTTAGAAATTCTAAGGCGAGTACTCGAACCTTAGAAGGGGAGAGAGTTGAGAGTGAATGAGCGATTGATGAAGTGAGGGGAGGGCCTTATTTATAGGTGTGAAAAAACCGTAAATAAGGCAGGTTAGGGCTTCAAACCCTATATGGTAAGTTAGGGGAAACGCAGGAGGGAGTGACCGGCCAGTCAGGCTGTGAGCCTGGCCATGACCGGCCGGCCGGCCGGTGGGACCTGCCGGAGGGGATTCTCGCTGGCCGGCCGGCCAACGAAGTCGTGTTGGCCGGCCGGCCATGTTGGGCCGGGCTAGGGTTTGCGCGCGTCCGAGCTTTTTCGGTGTTTTCTCCTTCGTTTCACGTCCGAATCGGGTGATTCAAAACCCAAAATGCTCCTATCGCGACGTCCTATCATAATATTACATAGGATTTATTGAATATATGGCAGGGTGGAGAAGCGATTAGGGGCTACTAAGGGTATGTCACGGGGTATGGACCCTAGGGTTTGACTCTCGGGGATCGTCTGGGCGTCCAGAGTCTGCCTGATGTCTGGTGGGGCGGAGTCATCAATTCTGCAAAACATTGTCATGTGAGGAGGTGCAAAATCGAGATGTTCACATGTACATTATTAACATGTACATTATTATTAGTTATAGGATTTTGCTAGCCTTGGAGGGTTTTAACTAACTGCGCAATTGTTTATTGTTTTGTGTTTTATTGCTTCTGCTCTCTATTGTCGTTATTTTAAAACCCCCGCCTAGTGATCGAGTATTGGTTTGTCGTTTGCCAGGTTTTGGTTCGGGTCGGATTCCTTTCGATTCCGGGTCAGAATTTGGTACGGGGCGTGCATTTGCCCATTTGGCGGCGCCCGCTACATAATGACAATGTAAGATACTAAGACCTTAAGGTGTTTGTTGAAATAACTCAATGAGTATTAGTGGTTTTTATCTTATAAATTCCTTGTTTAATATGTTAATGTGAGTGATTGGCCATCTCTTGCATGTTATTGAATTCATTTAAAGATTTAAAGATTTTTATACGAATTGGCATTTGGGATTTTGTAAGACATAGGGTATGTGAAAGAAGAAATTCAATCACTCTTATGCAAATTGTGATGATTAAATAATACCGAGTCGCTATTTAATCCAATTACGCAATTTCTTCTTTATTGGTTTCTAATTTGAGCTTTGATCATGAAAGTAGACTAGGCCGTTTTATAAATACATAGATTAGACCTTGAAAGAGGCTAATTCTTACATTTGTGAAAGTTTGCTAAAACTCTAGAGTCATTGAAATCACCTTATACATCTTGCATTGGAGTTACTCCCTAGGTCCTTATCTCATATATTTTCATCCCATTTTTAATGATATTCTTAATTAGATTAGTGAGTTTCTTATTAGTTTTTAATTGTCAATCAATTATTTGTTAGCTTGAATATTAGGAAGAATCATTCGTGGATACGATAACCTCTCTTCTCAACTATATTACTTGATGACCCATATACTTATGGAGCTTAATTAAAAAGTCGTTCAAGTTTTTGGCGCTGTTGCCGGGGAATAGGTGTAGTTTCCATCAGTAAAGTGATTAATTCTAGCAGTTTAAGCATTTCTTTACTTAGTTTGTAAACTTATGTTTGCTAATTGGTGTTCTTTTTGGTTCCTATATTTTTATGAGACGAGCCTTGAGCCTAGGAGACACTCTCTACAAGTTTGAAGACGAAGACGAAGCCAAGGATGAGGAAGAGCACGTGTTTGATCCCGAGATTGAGCGCACTTTTCGTCGTTTAAGGAGGGATCAAATCCTTAAAAAAAGGATAACTAAGAAGAAAACTAATACGGCGAATGGTCAATTAGGCCTACGGGATTATACATTGCCGAATGTGGATCACTTTCAAAACAATGAGGGACATCTGGCAATAACGGCCAACAATTTTGAGATCAAGCCTGTAGCGCCCCTTTCCTTGGACGGAGAAAGGACACCACATCCGCACCGAGACGAACCCCCAAAAGAGATAGATGTACCCCATTTAAAAATCCATCCCGGCGAACGCAATCAATCAAGCAAAACCCAGCAACAGCATAAACGACATATCAACAACAACAACAGTAAAAGAAATAACAGAGTTGCGGAAGCTAAAACAATTATATAATATATCATATAAGTTAACCATGTCAACGTCATTCATACATCAAACTTAATCATCATGTAATAAATGCCATCCATGGCCAGTCTAATCTATCCCACATCAGGGGCACAGAAGTACGGAAAATAAAACATAATCCGAAATACATAATTAAATCAAATCATAAATAAGGACACGACTGTTGTTGGGACACTGACAAGACAAGACACACGAGCCAACCTAGACCTGCTGCTGCCGACTGACAAGATAGGTGACAACGCCACCTGTCGACCTGAAGTAATAATCAAAATAGTGGGGGTGAGTACAAAAGATACTCAGTGAGGGAAAAGAGGGAACAAGTACGAGCCACGTTTCCGGGTTTTGAT
The DNA here is from genome assembly GCA_958496215.1 of Verbena officinalis. Taxonomy (NCBI): domain Eukaryota; kingdom Viridiplantae; phylum Streptophyta; class Magnoliopsida; order Lamiales; family Verbenaceae; genus Verbena; species Verbena officinalis. The sequence continues at coordinate 25,795,157 of OY292387.1, read as the reverse complement.
TATATGTATATAGGAAAATACATTTGCATAATTGAAGAAAATCCGGATCGTGCTTCGACTTGCATACACGATAATAATTAACGATAATAAAGAATTTTAAAGCGGTAAATGCAAGCAATTAATGTCCCAGCGAGAATGGGCCTGTTCCTCCTTATAACCCCCTCAATAACATGTAACTCCATCACCGGTGTCCGACCCCGAAGTGCGACCCCGGGCGACTGTGAATTTCAGGAAAACGTGCAACGAATGCAACGCCCACCATCACTCCCAACCGTGGCTATCAACTCCTGACGGGCCACGATTGACGCTTATTTTTGGGAGAAGCACCTCGGATTACACCCTGGATGCTCGTGCCCGGCTATAACCTCCGGATACTTTCCCGGGCCCATTTTGAAATAACACGAATTTGCTCGCTTTGAAAAATATACATAAATAGATGCCAAAAGGAAATTTGGGCAAGTTTGGGGTGACGACGCAGGGGGTAAACCCTAAGTCAAACTGTCACGCTTAAAAGAAAGAATTTTACTTGCCTTATGAAATAAAATGATTTAGAGATACTCATAAGTACAAGTTAGTATTAAAACGTTTGAGAGAATCATGAAAATATAGATTAAATATCTAATAGATATACGAGAAGGAAAATCAAAGCAAGATGAGCACATTAGGGGTAGTTCGCAATAAATTAAAAGAATTCTTACTCCGTTTTAAAACCCTCACCTGGAAACACGGGAATGACAAGACAATCCAAGCTATGTCCTGAAAAGACGGCCTGAAACTAACAGACAACAAGAACCACATAAGACAAGACACGACAACGACTCACGAAAACTACATCACATGAAAAACCAATAAACGTCATGTAGCAATTGAATTTACAATTAAAATGCAATTAAATCAATTAAACTAAAAGTATGAAATTAACGATGCTAAACATGCTCAATTGAAATTCTAATTGCACATTCATGTATATAATATTGTAAAGAAGTACTCATGCGATTTTCGGATTTTTCGGACGACATTCAAAATTTGGGGAAAAACCCTAAACGAAAAAGGCTTGATTCAAGGTCCGAACGAGGTCGGAATTTCGAAAACTTTACAAAATATTCATCCTTGAATCATAAGGAAGCTATAGGTGAAAACGGCTCGATTTTAGGGGGTCGTATGCAAAAAGTCAACTTTTATTTTTGGCCATTTGACCCCATTACCGAGAGCAACTAAGGAAAAAGGCTGGAAAATTGGCTAAGGCATTCGCACGGGCTAACGCACGGCCTTGTGCACGGTCTTGAGCACGCACTCAAGACCGTGCAAGCTGAAACAAAGGCGCACGGCCTTCTGCACCGGCGTGCACAAGCCGATGCAAGTTTAAAGGGGTGTGCACGGTCTGGCGCACGGTCATGCCAAGACCGTGCGTTGGACCGTGTGGTTCCATCACACAGGTGCAGAAACGCGATTTTAAGGTTTTTCTCGAGAGTTTCAACCTAAAATCAACTATGGAGGATTCTAAAGCTAAAAACAACATGCAAAATTCACACTCATGCATTGTACACATTAATATCTACCATTTGATCCAAACTACACTAAAAATGGTAAACTATAACCTACGAATCTAATAAATCATCAAATATTTATTTCAATTTAAAAACTATAAAAACGAAGAATTTAATGGATGAAACGAATTGGAGAAAGAAGGTTACCGATAGAGAATTGAATGAGGATCTTAAATCTGGTCTCGGAATTTCGATTGGTCGAGCAACGGATTCAGAACTGGATTTTCTTTTCTTCTCCTTCTTCTTCTTCCTTTCTCCTTCTCTTCTCTCTTTCTCTCTCTCGATTTGTATATGTATCCAAGTGGGTGCAAGAGAGTGTGTTCAAGAGGGTGTGAGTGTGTTCAAGATAGTGTGGTTGTGTTCAAGATAGTGCAAGGGTATTTCAAAGGGTTGTAGGTTCGTTTAGAGATTAAAATAAATTCGAGGGGTAGAAAATGTAATTATAAATGGTTGAGGATATGGAAATAATTATAATAAATTAAGATTAGCTAACAAAGTTAATCTTTTCATATAAAATTCAACGAAATGTCGAATAATTATTCCGAGAATATATTCTGGAATTTTCGGGTCGTTACAAAGCCAACTATCATCTCGCTAGTCCAACAAAACCAATTTGGTGGGAGCTCAATTGAGGAGCCGACGGCACATATAGTACATTTATTGGATGTGTGTGCTATGTTTAAGATCAACGGGGTCTCGAACGATGTAATAAGAGTGAGGTTATTTCCATTCTCTCTTTGAGACCAAGCTAAGCAATGGCTTCTCTTCACTCCACCGGGTGAGAGAAACACATGTGATACATTAGTGAAGGCATTCCTCACTAAGTACTTTCCACCGGCAAACACGGAAAAATTCCGGAATGCTATGACCACTTTTAAACAAAGTGATGAAGAATCTCTATACGAGGCATGGGAAAAATTCAAGGATCTCCAACGAAAATGCTCACAGCATGGGATTCTAGATTGGCTCCTAGTTCAAATATTCTTCAACGGGCTTGACCCTCAAGTGAGCCTTTTGATCAATGCCACCACGGAAGGATCTTTTGCCGACAAGACTACGGATGATGCCATCAAGTTGCTTGAAGAGATGGCGTCCAATGATTGTATGAAGGCCCAGGAGAGAAGTGCTCACACCTCTGCATCAAGCAAAGTAGCCGGAGTTCTAGAGTTGGATGTGATGAATATCTTCAATGCTAAAATGGATGCTTTATCCATGAAGGTCGACCAACTCTTGGTGAATGCGGTACACCAAGTACCCATGGATTGTTGTGAGGGATGTGGTGCTATTCACACCCCGGGAGCTTTCCCAAATATAATTGTGTAAACGGGAGATAAACAAGTTAATTATGTGGGAAACCGGTCTCCAAACAATCCCTTCTCGAATACCTACAAACCCGGTTGGGAAAACCACCAAAATTTCTCATGGAGTAACCTGAACAACACTCTAAACCCCCAACACATCCAAACCAACCAACAAAACTATAATTACCAAAACCACCAGAACCCACAAAACCCCCAAAATTACCAAAATAACCCTCCCCCTAAACAACAAAACTGCCAACAACTACCTCCTCAAAACACTCCAACACAAGAGAAACAAGGTTGGGAAGCGGCCTTTAAGAAATTCATTAATGCCTCTACCGACAAATATGCAACACATGGGCCAAGGTGGATCAACTCAAAGTCACAACAAGAGCTTAGAGCATCAAATTAGGCAAATTGCTAGCTCCTCGAACTCAAGGCAACAAGGAAATTTATCTAGTCAAACCGAGATAAACCCCAAGGATCATTGCAAAGCCATCACATTGCAAGGTGGAAAGACTTATTAGGGACCAAAGATACTGGAAGAAGTGGTGCAAAATATTTCACCCTCACAAAAAAACGAAGGGTCCGAGGTTGAGCAATAGGAGATACAAGAAGAAGGAGTGTTCCCCTTCCAAAAGCCTACACACCTCCCATTCCTTTCCCTCAAAGACTCCATTTAATCATACGTTTGAAGCAACTCCATATGTCCCATTCACTAAGAGGTACATTTTTTAGGATTTGGGGAAAGGTAAACCCATTCCTCTTCCTTCTATTGTTAAAGCTCCGGATCTTTAGTTGAAACCCCTCCCCTCTCATCTTAAATATGATTTTCTTGGTGATAATGATATTTTACCCGTTATTATTTCAATTTCAATTAGATAAGTTGTGAGGGTGTTGAGGGAACATAAATGTGCTATTGGTTGGTCTGTATTGGATATTAAAAGGATTAGTCCCTCGATTTGCATACATAGGATTTTGGTGGAGGATAATAACAAACGTTCTATTAAACATCAAAGACGTTTGAATCCTAATATGAAAGAGATGGTTAGGGAGGAAGTGTTGAAATTTCTGGATGCGGGTATCATTTTTTCTATCTCGGATAGCTCTTGGGTTAGCCAGGTGCAATGTGTAACGACCCAGAAATCCAAGAATCATTGTGAGTTCTTTTTTCGCGATTAATTATCCTTCTCAACCCTATTTCTCGTATTATGTGAATTATATTATATTATTTCATATACGACCTTACGTGATAATATTATGTGCGTATTTAAATTCCTTAATTGTTTAGCTTTCGTTTAATATTAATATTGTTATATCTTACCAAAATGATTTAATTGGACTTTCTAAACTTACCAAAATACCCCTTCGTATTTTTCGACATTTCAAAATATTTGATAAATGTCTCGAAACCCTCATTTGAACCCTTATTCGAAATATAGAGAGAGAGAGAGGAAGAAAAGAGGATTTTTACTCCGAAGCCCTAATCGATCGTGCTGAGCTCGTTTCTCCGTGGAATTCCGTGCCTATTGAACCTAAACGATCCTCTCAACGAGACCTTGCTTTAAGTACCTTTTTCCCCAATTCTTTCTATGAATTTTTGATGTTTTGAGCTTATTTTTATATTTCAGGATTTATAGGATTTTTAATGAAATCGAACCCGTTTCTTGGTCATTTCTTGTGATTCTTGGATAGAAATATTCCTTACATGTTGCTTATTAATTGTTATAAATTGTGGGTGTCGATTTGCACTCAAAATATATTTTAAATGGATTTTTGGCTCGGATTCGCGTTGAGATCGCGATTTTCTGCTGGTTTCTGATAAACCGCACGGGCTAATGCACGGTCTTGATCAAGACCGTGCAGGAGCCCGTGTGCACCCTTTTGTGCTTGCACGGGCTCACGCCCGTGCACCTGGACCGTGCGGATGGCCGTGTGTAGTGCATGGTCTTGACCGTGCACAAGCCGGTGCAAATGCCTTAGGCGATTTTTCCAACTTTTTCACAAGTTGCTCTCGGGAAGTGAGTCAATGTGTCGCCATTTTTGGTTGACTTTTCGTACACGGACTCCAAAAATTATACCGATTTTACCGATAGATCCCTTTTAAGTTGTAGATTAATATTTTGAAATGTTTGTTGAATTTCGACCTCGTTCGGACTGTGAATAGTACAATTTTACGTGTATGCATTTTTGGAAACTTGTCAGAAATTTTTGAAATTTACGTGGTAGCTTCCATAAATATTATTATTGGTATATGCATGCTAGTTGATTCATTTGGTTAGCCGTTCGTCAAATAATTGCTTATTTACGCTTTTAGAGTCGTTATTAATTCGTCTAGGTCCTGTCTTGTCTACAGATCAGTCAGAGGTCGGTGAGCAGTGAGTTGTAGCTGCTAGGCTTTCTTTTTGGCACACCAGGTGAGGATTTAAATTTTTTAAACTGGGCTTGAACATATATGTCTATGTATACTTGCGAAATCCCCGTATTCCCTTATTATTGGTATTAAGTATTTCGAGCATATACTTTTATGATTTTACCAACAAATCCTTTAATATCAAATTATACACTAGTACCGAAAATCGATTTGTTTTCAAAAGGGCAAGTAAACTCTTTCCTTTTAATGTGATGATTTGACTTAGGATTGGGTCTATGAGGAAAGTCATTAGGGGAGTGCGCCAGTGCAACCCGACGCGTACGGAACTTGTAGTTACCCCCTTTGTTGTCACCACTTGCCCAATTGCCCGTTTGGCACTCAAAACCTTTTTGTAAAGCAAGTAAAATAAAGGACTTTTATTTTAAATGAGGGCCCGCGATGGTAGCCGAAGGTTGCATTTGGGGACGAGCGTCCAGAGTGTAATCCGAGGTGCTTCTCCCAAAATTAAGCGTCAATCGTGGCCCGTCAGGAGTTTGATAGCCATGGTTGGGAGCGATGGTGGGTGTTGCATGTGTTGCACGCTTTCCTTAAATTCACTATAGTCGAGCCTCGGGTTGCTCCTTGGTTCGACACCGGAGATGGAGTTTTTATAATGTCTTGAGAAGAAATAAGGAGGAACAGGCCCACTCTCGCTGGTATATTTATTTATTGTTTATTATTGTTATTGTCTTTATTGCTTTATTAAATAATCAAGTCGAAGCACATTCTTCCTTATTGCATATGTATTTTCTATTAAAACCCAGAAGCGTGACTCGACTTGCTCCACCTATATCTTCACTGAGTTCTTTGACTCACCCTCTTTTATTGGTTCTTGCCTTAGGTAGATTGAGAGACCGACATGTCTCACGTGTCAGATTGGCAACAGTTCATAGATAGGCCTTTTTGGTTTTGCCGATGTCTTAATTGTTGTCTATAGCACTCTCGTTAGGTTATTCTTGGTTCGGGCTTGTATTTATTTCTATAATGATCCCCACTCCCGATATATTTACTTTATGTTTCCCCTGAATGGGCTGTGATGAAAATTGATATTTAGATTGGCCCCGAAGTGGCATTTATGTTATTGTGTTTTAATTCGCTTCCGCTACATATATATTCTGAACTGTTTAATTGTTGTGTCTTTGGGGATCCGCTGTTGCCATGATTCGGGATAGACCCGTTGGCTTGTATGGGTTCTCGGGTTGAGGCGCCGTTCTCGGCTTGGGAATCCGTGCAGGTTCGGGGGCTGTAGAGCGAGGCGCTACAGTCTGGAGTGGTATCAGAGCTTTAGGCTCTATTGTCTAGAAGTGTCGTGTCTAAGTCGTACGGCTATAGGTTTCGTGTTACTTTTCTTTACTTGCGCTTTTATATATGCTTATTGATACGTGATTACTTGAACATATCATTAACCCACATGCATTTTCAGCTCATTGTTTTAAGGTATAATGGTTCGACCACGTGGCCGACAGGATCCACCTCCACCGCCAGAGGGTTTTCCTCCGCCCAATGCTTTCTATGATGCTGTTCGATTAATTGTTCAGCAGGCTCAGCAGGAGCAGTAGCAGCATCAGCCACCACCACCAAACCCTTGGGATGCGACCGCCTGTACTATGAATCGCTTTATGTCGTATCGTCCTACGGTCTTCGAGGGCGAACCAGATGACCTCAAGGCTGAGGCCTGGATTTCTGAGCTGAAGCAGAAGTTTAGGGCCCTGGATGTTGAGGATTTACAGAGGATAGAGCTCGCCGTATCTCTGATGAGGGGACCTGCCTTGACTGGTGGCGATTTGTCGAGAGGAGATGGACGGCCACACAGACCCCGCGCACTTGGGCACAGTTCCTTTATGAGTTCCGTGCGAAGTATGTGCCCGAGATTGTTAGGGATCAGAGGGAGAGGGAGTTCATGAATCTCTCCTAGGGAGGTATGTCTGTAGGCCAGTACGAGGCCAAGTTTACCAGATTGATTGCCTATGCCCCTCACATGGCGACCGACGACAGGAGGATGGCGAGGAAGTTTAAGGAGGGTCTTCATGATGAGATCCGAGCAGAGTTAGTTGACAGTGACCTCCGTTCTTATGAGGAGGCTGTGACGCGGGCTATGGCTATCGAGTCCGATCTTGGAGAGCTCCGTCGTAGGGCTCCTATGCGTGCCGCCCCTAAGGGCTTTCCCAGAGAAATAAGAGGCATTTTACTGCTAGATCTAGATCTTCCACGGGCGAGAAGAAGCCCAAGTATATTGAGCCGACCCCGATTGCCGCCATCGCACCAGTTCTATGCTCCCACTGCCGCAAGCCGAACCACACTGCCGAGTTCTGCAGGAGACGTTTGGGACAGTGCTTATTATGTGGATCCTCTGATCATATGCTAGATATGTGTCCGAACAAGAGGATCACTACGCCTCAGAAGGCGATTCAGGCTACCGGACATCAGGGAGGTCAGCCGAGAGTGCAGCCCAGAGTCTTCGCACTGGGAGGAGAGGAGCTTGAGCCCGATCAGTACGACGTGATTGGAGGTACCCTGCATATTCATGACATCCCTATTACTGCATTATATGATCCGGGTGCGACACACTCATTTATTGTGCTTGATATTGCTGCTAAGTTGTGCATGCCTGTGGAGAGTCTGCCTTATTTGTATCGAGTCAGTTCTCCTTTGGGGACTTCATACATTACGAATAGGATCTTCAAGGGTTGCCCTTTGAAGATAGGAGATCGTGTTTATCCCGCCGATTTGATCGAGTTGCCGCTACAGCGTTATGAGGTTATTCTTGGGATGGACTGGCTTTATCAGCGCAGAGTCAGTATGGATTGTTTCAAGAAGACAGTGCAAATTGGGACCGAGGCGACAATTGTGAAGGGTATTCTTGAGAAGTCAGATTCGACACCGAAGATTTCTTATGTCGAGGCTTCGCGTATGATACGAGAGGGAGCTCAGGCTTTCGTTGCTTACCTGCTTAACCGACCGAAGGAACAACGGAAGCTTGAGGACACGGAAGTGGTTAAGAACTTCCAGGATGTCTTTCCTGAGAGTTTGAACTCTCTACCCCCAGATCATGACATCGTGTTCGTAGTCGATCTTACCCCGGGATCGGAGCCTTATTCAAAGACTCCGTACAGGATGGCTCCCGCCGAGTTGAAGGAACTTAACATGCAACTTGAAGAGTTGCTTGAGAGTGGTTACATTAGATCGAGCATCTCCCCTTGGGGTGCACTGTTTTGTTTGTAAGGAAAAAGGATGGCACGTTGAGAATGTGCATCGATTACCGAGAGCTGAACCGGATGACAGTGAAGAACAAATACCCTCTACCCCACATAGAGGAGCTATTTGACTTATTGCAAGGAGCGAAAGTATATTCGAAGTTGGATCTTCGACAGGGATACTATCAGCTTCGTATCCGAGAGCAGGATATACCTAAAACCGGGTTTAATACCAGATACGGCCACTTCGAGTTCGTTGTGATGCCGTTTGGTTTGACGAATGCCCCTGCAGCTTTCATCGATATGATGCACAGAATTTTCCGGCCTTACCTCGACAAATTCGTGGTCATCTTCATCGAAGATATTTTGGTTTTCTCCAAGACAGTCGAGGACCATGCCGAGCATCTTCGCATTGTGCTACAGACGCTTCGAGAGCATAGCCTATATGCTAAGTTTAGCAAGTGCGAGTTCTGGATCAACGAGGTTTCATTCCTTGGTCACATCATCTCCAGGAATGGGGTTGCTGTGGATCCATCGAAGATTGAGGCAGTGACGAGTTGGAGTCAGCCTAAGACGCCGACAGAAGTTAGGAGTTTCCTCGGATTGGCTGGATATTACAGACGATTCATTAAGGATTTCTCCAAACTAGCTGCCCCACTCACGAAGTTGACTTGCAAAGATGTGTCCTTTCAGTGGGACGACGAGTGCGAGGCCAGCTTCAAGGAGCTAAAAACGAGATTAACCACCGCACCTATACTTGTTCTCCTAGACGGACACGAGGGATAAGCGGTTTATACCGACGCGTCCAAGGAAGGTTTAGGATGTGTGTTGATGCAAAATGGGAAGGTTGTTGCTTATGCTTCTAGGAAGCTAAAAGATGCCGAGAAGAACTATCCCACCCACGACCTAGAACTTGCAGCAGTGATATTTGCCTTGGGCAAATAGCGTCATTATCTGTATGGTGTCACTTTTGACATCTTTACTAACCACCAGAGTTTGAAGTATCTGTTCACGCAGAAGGATCTCAACAGGAGACAGAGTCAGTGGATGGAATTCTTGGAGGATTATGATTCAGTATCACCCTGGGAAGGTGAACGTGGTCGCCGACGCTTTGAGCCGGAGGGCTCACGTGGCACATTTGGAGGGGTCATCTTCCGATATCCCTATAGAGGATAGAATGATTCGAGTTGAATCGTATCCTCGACTTGCCAACCTTACAGTCCAACCCGATCTAGTCCAACAAATCTGAGACGAGCAGATTTCGGATGCCGGTATTTAGAAGATCAAGGCCAGAATGCAGAATGATCCCGACACCAAGTTTAGGATCGATGGTACCGGATTGCTTTGCTTCGGGACTCGAGTTTGTGTTCCCACGAACCTGAAGCGTGGAATTCTCGATGAGGCACACAAGTCTGCTTATGCTGTTCACCCAGGAGGCAACAAGATGTATCGTGATCTCAGAACCCAGTATTGGTGGAACGGTATGAAAAGGGACGTGACTACCTATGTAAAACATTGTCTAACGTGTCAGAGAGTCAAGGCTGAACATCAAAGGCCTGGAGGAACTCTTCAGCCGCTTCCCGTACCTACTTCCAAGTGGCAGGAGATCACTATGGACTTCGTGACCGGATTACCCACTGTTCGTGGAGGCTTCGACAGTATTTGGGTCATCGTCGATCGATTGACCAAGTCAGCTCATTTTCTTCCGGTTCGAAAGACAGCGAAGGTCAAGCAACTTGCAGAACTGTATCAGAAGGAAATCATCCGACTTCATGGTGTTCCGGAGAGTATCGTTTCAGACAGGGACCCTAAGTTCACAGCTCAGTTTTGGCAAGAACTTCACAAGAGCTTGGGAACGACCCTAAAATTTAGCTCTGCAGCACATCCCCAGACTGATGGACAGTCCGAGCGAACGATCAAGTTATTAAGTGATATGCTACGAGCATGTGCACTCGATTTTCATACGAGTTGGATTTCACACTTGCCCTTGGTAGAGTTCGCATATAACAACAATTATCAAGCCTCGATTGGGATGCCGCCGTATGAGGCTCTCTATGGGAGAAAGTGCAGATCTCCGATTTATTGGGAATTGGAGGATTGGAAGTGGTCAGCTGACGGCCACGAAAGGGCTACCCCGCCGGATGACATCCAAACAGCTATTGATAAGGTTCAGACCATTCGGCAGAGAATGAAAGCAGCCCAGGACCGACAGAAGAGTTACGCCGACAAGAGACGTCGAGACTAGGAATTTGAAGTGAGAGACCGAGTGTTTCTCAAGGCATCCCCGAGGAAGGGATTCACCAGGATCGGTAAAGGTGGAAAGCTTACTCTGAGATTGTAGCGCCCCCTGAAGAAGGACCGCCACATCCGCACCGAAATGGACTCCTGAGCTTCAGCGAGGAGCCTCAACTCAAAAGTCCACTTCGACGAACGGCACTCAAACAATAACCATCGGCAACAGCGACAACCATCCGAACAACAATCACAACAATACAGAGATATGCGGAAGCGATTTAAAAGATAATCAAATAAATCCATAAACGCCTACGAGGCTAACATAATATCAATTAAACATGTGAAATTCGAAATACAATAGAATAACAACACGTAGTGCCATCCATGACTCAACTAGTCTATCCTGTACAACCCTAGATATCGTCAACTATCCCACATCAGGGGCACATAAGTACGTAAAGTAAATAAATACAATAAACAAGACTCGACGGTTGTTGGGACCACTGACAAGACAAACCAGAAAGACTGATCCTATCTAGACCTGCTAATGCCGACTGACAAGATAGGTGACGTCGCCACCAGTCTACCTGAAGCAAGAACCAAAATAGCAGGGGTGAGTATAAAGGATACTCAGCAAGGGGGTTTTGATCACATTTCGTCATTTATCTTTTTAAAACTAAAAGTGGTGAGTGTTGCCCATTTGGGAAAGAATACGAATAACGAAATATAAGTTGTAAAATGACACAAAGCAACACTCGGGTTCGGCTTATTTGAAAACACAAATGGTTGACGAACCGGATCCTTTAAAACATTTTGCACGTAATATCAAGCCGATAAATTGAAAGGGGTATTAGTTGAGTCACGAGGCCGTTACAAGTTCGAAAGGCACGATTCAAGAAGTTAGAAACGATAAATAAACACGGCTCGTAATTCAACTAATTAATTGAATAATAAAGGAGGCTTAGGGTAGCAAGTACGAGTCACGCTTTCGGGTTTTATATATATATAGGGAAATACATATGATAAATAAAGAAAACCGGAATGTGCTTCGACTTGTAACGAAAGCCGTAAAACAATTAGACAAGCAACAAATGCAATAAATCATGCAAATAATGTGTCCCGGCGAGAACGGGCCCCCTCCGTATAACTCCCAATTGAAAAACATGCAAGCATATAGTCAAGTACTCCGCCACCAACAATACTATACAGAATTTTAAGGAGACGCGATTAGCACCACCATACAGAGTTTTAAGGAGACGCGATTAGCACCACCATATCAGAATTTAAGGAGACGCGATTAGCACTACCGTTCGCATCAACTTAGGCTAGACAACCTCCTAGCCGACCCAAGTCAACACGCTAGAAGTATACATCGGGATTTGCCCTAGACGCACGTCCCCAGGCTCACCTCCTGTATACTCGGGGCCCAAATTATTAATCAATTTATGGCTTACTTTTGAAATCAATGATAGTTTGGGTAGCCAAAAGGGCCATTCGAAAGTAGGAAATCGGGGTGTGGGAGGCCAAAGGGGCCATTCGGGATAAGGTTATAATTGCGAGGTCGAGAGACCAAAGTTCGCATTTAAAACAAATGGGTTTTCCTTGCCTCTAGTTGAAAGTATTTAAAACATTTTGGTTTGCTATCAAAACGGTTTGACTAAGCAGATAGAGAAATAGTAAAGGCAATACAACAAGTAATAAGAAAGCGGGATAGTGGTTTATTTCGCAAACCTAAGTAACTATGTTCTTACTCCAGTTGAAAACAATTTAAAACCCTTACCTGGCTCAACACGACAATATGAAAGCAGACGGTAGTCAGGTTTCTCCCTCGTTGGTCCCACCTGTAATACACAGGGCCTAGAGGATGAAAACAAGACCGACAATACTAAAAGCAAGACACGAACAACAGACGACGCACGACAATTCATATGGAACCTCAATCATGCTACAGTTGCAATATGGAAAGCCAGGCAATTAAACATGTGAAGATATATAAAATACGGAATAACTAAGGAAAGGTAAATGAAATTCTAGATAATGAAATAATATAAATTAAATATTAAAGGCATGCTTAAAATAATATAAAGACGTTATCTCGCGAATACGGGATTAAACGGACAAGAAACGGGAAAAGGGGGTTAAAATCCCTAAACAAGCAAAGGTGTCAAATGATGGTCAAATAGGGTCGGGTAAATTGCAAATTATGTAAAATATTAAATCTCGAGGCTCAAGGAAGCTATAGGTGAAATCGGATTAATTTTCGGAGGTCGTATGCGAAAGATCAACATTTAAATGAGTGGGGTTGACCCAATTCCCGAAGTGCAAGAAAGGAAAAGGCTAGAAAATCCACTAAGTAGGTTGCACCGGCCAACGCACGGGCTTGGCAAGCCGGTGCAAGCACAAATAGAGGTGCACGACCTCACGCACGGTCTTGAACACGGTGCCAAGACCGTGCAAGTGCAAACGGGCCTGCGCACGGCCCTATGCACGGGCTCAAGCCCGTGCAGGTTGAAAAGGGCTACGCACGGGCTCCTGCATGGTCTTGATCAAGACCGTGCGTTCGCCCGTGTGGATCTACTGAGCAGCAGACTCAGCATATCGCGAAACCTCACACGCGAAATCAACATTTAAATCCATACATCTCCTAATTTACACCATAAAACATCCTAATTTTCACATATAGTCATCTATACCATATTAGCTACACATAGACACAAGAATCACGTAAAATGGTCAAGTAATTCTTCCTAAACACGAAAATCCTAATATAATAAAATTCCTATACAAAAGCCACGAAAATCGCAAGAAAGAACGAACGGAATGAAATGGGGTAAAAGGATTACCGGTAGAGAATGTAGTGAGGATCGTTCGGGTTTTCACGGCTCGTCGATCGGGAGAGAAACGGGCTCGGTAGGGCGTCGGGAAGATTCCCTCATTTCTTCTCCTTCTTTCTCCTTCCTTTCTTCTTTTTCCTTCTTTGTGTAATGAGAGAATGAGAGAGATAGGTAGATATTTAGGAAAATATCTCGGGGGGATAAAATGGTCATTTAGGCTTTTAAGGGCATTTATGCAATTTAAGTAATTGAGGGCATTTAAAAGATAGGTTAAATCAATCTTTTCCACAAGATTAATTAATCCAATTGGATAGATCGAGAAATTAGGCAAGAAAGAATTCACGTAATAATTAATAATATAATTAAAATATTCGGGTCGTTACAGAGATACTTAGGTCCCTTCGAGATCATAGAGCGGATCGGGAACACAGCTTATCATTTGGATCTACCACCATATCTTACCGGGATCCACAATGTCTTCCATGTCTCACAACTCCGCAAGTACTTCCCCGACGAGTCCCATATTCTCCAGGATGACGGAGTTCAGCTTGAGCCGGACTTGACTATTGAGATGAAACCGGTTCAGATTCAGGATCGCAAGGTCCAGCAGTTTCGTCACAAGCAGATTCCATTAGTGAGAGTTCTCTGGAGGAACCGTTCGACCGAGCAGTCTACTTGGGAGACTGAGTCTAAAATGAGAGAAGCTTATCCCGAGCTTTTCTGATAAAGATGGAATCTGGGGACCAGATTCTCATAAGGGGGGAGTATTTTAACGACCTAGAAATCCAAGAATCATTGTGAGTTCTTTTTTCGCGATTAATTATCCTTCTCAACCCTATTTCTCGTATTATGTGAATTATATTATATTATTTCATATACGACCTTACGTGATAAAATTATGTGCGTATTTAAATTCCTTAATTGTTTAGCTTTCGTTTAATATTAATATTGTTATATCTTACCAAAATGATTTAATTGGACTTTCTAAACTTACCAAAATACCCCTTCGAATTTTTGACATTTCAAAATATTTGATAAAAGTCTCGAAACCCTCATTTGAACCCTTATTCGAAATATATAGAGAGAGAGAGAGGAAGAAAAGAGGATTTTTACTCCGAAGCCCTAATCGATCGTGCCGAGCTCGTTTCTTCATGGAATTCCGTGCGTCGAACCTAAACGATCCTCTCAATGAGGCCTTGCTTTAGGTACCTTTTTCCCCAATTCTTTCTACGAATTTTTGATGTTTTGAGCTTATTTTTATATTTCAGGATTTATAGGATTTTTAATGAAATCGAACCCGTTTCTTGGTCATTTCTTGTGATTCTTGGATAAAAATATTCCTTACATGTTGCTTATTGATTGTTATAAATTGCGGGTGTTGATTTGCGCTCAAAATATATTTTAAATGGATTTTTGGCTCGGATTCGCATTGAGATCGCGACTTTTTGCTGGGTTCTGATAAACCGCACGGGCTAACGCACGGTCTTAATCAAGACCGTGCAGGAGCCCGTGTGCACCCTTTTGTGTTGCACGGGCGGATGGCCGTGTGTAGTACACGGTCTTGACACCGTGTTCAAGACTGTGCACAAGCCGGTGCAAATGCCTTAGGCGATTTTTCCAACTTTCTCACAAGTTGCTCTGGGGAAGTGAGTTAATGTGTCGCCATTTTTGGTTGACTTTTCGCATACGGACTCCAAAAATTATACCGATTTTACCGATAGATCCCTTTTAAGTTGTAGATTAATATTTTGAAATGTTTGTTGAATTTCGACCTCGTTCGGACTATGAATAGTACAATTTTACGTGTATGCATTTTTGGAAACTTGTCGGAATTATTTGAAATTTACGTGGTAGCTTCCATAAATATTATTATTGGCATATGCATGCTTGTTGATTCATTTGGTTAGCCGTTCGTCAAATAATTGCTTATTTGCACTTTTAGAGTCGTTATTAATTCGTCTAGGTCCTGTCTTGTCTACAGATCAGTCAGAGGTCGGTGAGCAGTGAGTTGTAGCTACTAGGCTTTCTTTTTGGCACACTAGGTGAGGATTTAAATTATTTAAACCGGGCTTGAACATATATGTCTATGTATACTTGCGAAATCCGTATTCCCTTATTATTGGTATTAAGTATTTCGAGCATATACTTTTATGATTTTACCAACAAATCCTTTAATATCAAATTATACATTAGTACCGAAAATCAATTTGTTTTCAAAAGGGCAAGTAAACTCTTTCCTTTTAATGTGATGATTTGACTTAGGATTGGGTCTATGAGGAAATTCGTTAGGGGAGTGCGCCAGTGCAACCCGACGCGTACGGAACTTGTAGTTACCCCCTTTGTTGTCACCACTTGCCCAATTGCCCGTTTGGCACTCAAACCCTTTTTATAAAGCAAGTAAAATAAAGGACTTTTCTTTTAAATGAGGGCCCGGGATGGTATCCGGAGGTTGCATTTGGGGATGAGCATCCAGAGTGTAATCCGAGGTGCTTCTCCCAAAATTAAGCGTCAATTGTGGCCCGTCAGGAGTTTGGTAGCCATGGTTGGGAGCAATGGTGGGTGTTGCATGTGTTGCACGCTTTCCTTAAATTCACTATAGTCGAGCCTCGGGTGCTCCTTGGTTCGACACCGGAGATAGAGTTTTTATAATGTCTTGAGAAGAAATAAGGAGGAACAGGCCCACTCTCGCTGGGATATTTATTTATTATTTATTATTGTTATTATCTTTATTGCTTTATTAAATAATCAAGTCGAAGCACATTCCGGTTTCTTCCTTATTGCATATGTATTTTCTGTTAAAACCCCGAAGCGTGACTCGACTTGCTCCACCTATATCTTCACTGAGTTCTTTGACTCACCCTCTTTTATTGGTTCTTGCCTCAGGTAGATTGAGAGACCAACATGTCTCACATGTCGGATTGGCAACAGTTCATAGATAGGCCTTTTTGGTTTTGCTGATGTCTTAATTGTTGTCTATAGCACTCTCGTTAGGTTATTCTTGGTTCGGGCTTGTATTTATTTCTATAATGACCCCCACTCCCAATATATTTACTTTATGTTGCCCCTGAATGGGCTGTGATGAAAATTGAGATTTAGATTGACCCCAAAGTGGCATTTATGTTATTGTGTTTTAATTCGCTTCCGCTACATATATATTCTGAACTGTTTAATTGTTGTGTCTTTGGGGATCCACTGTTGCCAAGAGTCGGGATAGACCCGTTGGCTTGTATGGGTTCTCGGGTTGAGGCGCCGTTCTCGGCTTGGGAATCTGTGCAGGTTCGGGGGCTGTAGAGCGGGGCGCTACACAATGTGTGCCTAAGAAAGGGGGTATCACGGTTATACAAAATGATAAGTGTGAGTTGATCCCCACTAGGGTAGTGACTAGTTGGAGAGTTTGCATTGATTATAGAAAGCTTAATAGTGCCACTAGGAAATATCATTTTTCCGTACCTTTCATTGACCAAATGCTTGAGAGGTTAGCGGGCATTCTTATTATTGATAGACGGATACTCCGGATATAACCAAATTGTCGTAACCCAGGAGGATCAAGAAAAATGCACCTTTACTTGCCCTTATGACACATTTGCCTTTAGGAGAATGCCCTTTGGTCTATGTAATGCTTCGGCCATATTTCAAAGATGCATGATGGCCATTTTTTCCAACTTTATTGAGCGAACTATAGAAGTTTTTATGGATGATTTTTAGGTTTTTGGTTACTCTTTTTATGATTGCTTGACTAATTTGTCTTAAGTGTTGCAGAGATGTGAAGAAACAAATCTAGTCTTGAATTGGGAAAAATGCCACTTTATGGTGTAAGAGGGCATTGTTTTAGGCCACAAGAATTAAAAAGATGGTATTGAGGTGAATAGAGCTAAAATTGAGATTATTTTGAAGCTTCCACCGCCGAGAACTGTTAAAGGAGTAAGGAGTTTCCTTGGTCATGCCAGATTTTATTGTCGGTTTATCAAGGATTTCTCCAAAATCACTTTACCTCTTTGTAAGTTATTGCAAAAAGAGTCTTTATTTGAATTTAACAAAGAATGTTTACTTTCTTTTAATAAGTTGAAGGAGGAGTTGACTTGGGTGCCTATCATTGTTGCACCGGATTGGAGCCTTCCCTTTGAGCTCATGTGTGAGGCAAGTGATCTTTCTATTGGAGCCGTTCCTGGCCAAAGAAGGGGGAAACGTTTACATGTTATTGCATATGCTATCAAGAATTTAAATGATGATCAATTAAATTATACAACTATCGAGGAGGAGTTGCTTTCTATTGTACATACTTTTGATAAATTTCACTCATATTTGATGGGTTCCAAGACCATCGTCTATACGGATCATGTAACTATCAAGTACTTACTCTCCGAGAAGGATTCTAAGCCCTGGTTGATTCGATGGATACTTTTGTTGCAATAGTTTGATTTGGAAATTCGGGATAAGAAGGGATCCGAAAATATGGTAGCCGACCACCTCTCAAGGCTAGAAATGGGGGAAAATGGGGATAAGAAGGATGATCCTATTCAAGAAAGCTTCTCCGACGAGCAACTTTTCGCATTGGATTCTTCCCCACCTCGGTATGCCGACTTTGTTAACTTCTTGGTGAGCGATATTTTACCGCCAGATTAAGTCATCCCCAAAAGAAGAAGTTCTTTCTGGATATCAAGCACTATTTTTAGGAGGAGCCCCTTTTACACTGTAACGCCCCGAAAATTCGAGTTATGGACGGGAACCCGAACCGGTTTTCATACGCGATTTATAATTTATTTTATAATTATTATGTGGTTTATATAACATTTTCATGAATGAGTGAATTTCAGTATTTAAACCACGACATGGCAATGTGCGTTTAATTTCATGAACTTTGACTGTAATTATGTGTTATTTGGATAACTTAAGTTTTGTGCTATTTTATGAAATTACGAAAATGCCCCTTCGTTTCTCAACCCAAGTCAACTTTTGACTTAGTCTCACACTCTCTCTCTCCCTTATTCACGCACAAAACAAGAAAAGAAAAGAGAGAAAAGAGAAAGAAGAAGAGGAAAAGAAGAGGAAAGCTTCAATCGATCGTGTCGGACTCGTTTCTCGATGGATTTTCGAACCATTAACACCTACGCGATCCTCTCGACTTATTCTTCCGGTAATATTTTAACTCCATTTGATTCGTCCACTCTATGCTTCGATCTATTGAGTTTTTAGCTTAGGTTATCATTTGATGAAGATTTGATGGGTTTGTATGATTTAGTGGATCATTTTGCGTATTTCTTGTGCCTAAATGTCGAGAATGATTAGGAGAATATTATATGTGAATATTAACTTGGGATTTGCATGATTGGTGGGTTAAATGTTGATTTTTGGTTCATTCCCGAGAGTTTTCTTAGTTTTTGCGATTTTCTGCTGTTCTGAGAATCCGCACGGCCTTGCGCACGGTCTTGTAGCCTTTGCACGGTCTTGCGCATGCCCCAGTGCAAGTGCTTGCACCGGCTTGAGAACGCGCTCAAGCCCATCCCCAAAGCCGTGTGTATGCCTTAACCAAAATTTCTCCATTTTTAACTTGTTGCTCTCGGCAATGGGAGTCAAAGGGCACTTTTAAAAGTTGACTTTCTTCGTTTGACTTTCGATTCGAGATCCGATTTCACCCATAGGTCCTATAAATCATGAAATAGATAATTTGAGAAGTTTGGATTTCTCCGACTTCGTTTGTGCCCCGTTCCTCGTGTTTTTCATTTAGGCATTTTTGGCCATTTTTCAAATGTTGTTCGTTTCTTCCGAAATTTAAATGCATACTTCCTTATTGTCTCTTATGTATGATTATGAACTTTTATTGCATTCTAATTTGATTTGCTTATTGAATTTGTGTACTTTGTAGAATGTGAACCTAAGTGATATGAACGACTGTTTAACGTGTTTTTACGTGTTTCTATGCTTTGGTATGAGCCGTGCGTCGTCGTATGTCTTACATGGTTATGACGTTTGTCAGTTGCAGGTTCCACTCTCGTGGATTAGGTTGTTTGCTTCCGTTTTGGGCTTTCCTTTAGTTGTCGCCAGGTGAGGTTTCTGTTGTTATCCCGTATTATGTAGATACGTACTATTAAGCCTCACTAAATAAGCCTCGCATGTGTAGTTTATGTTTTCATCCCGTATTACTATACTTAGTAAATACTTTATGCTTGTTACTTTTATGAGGTTTAAGAACAACGAATTTGATATCAAAATATACTATGTATATGATTTCGAAAGGTTCTCAAAAAGAGACAAGCGAACTATGTTTTGATTTAAATGTAATTTTGGGTTTGGAAACCTTCTCGTTGAGTGAAGTCGTAGGGCAGATTCCCCCCCCTCTCCCGATGATGGAATACCCGGTTTTGTTTCCTGCCGTTACACCGCCTGTCTCGAACGGCCCTTTTGGCCCTCCCTGAAAGGTCTTGATTCCTATTCTAATAGGAAAATGATAGTTATGAAATGCGAGATATGATATGTGTGTCCGTTATGTTATGTGGGCCCCGGAGTATGGCACTACAAGAAAACTATCAAAAACCAACAAAAAAAACCAACGGAACAAGTTCATTGCAAAGGCGTCGCAAATTTCCAACGAAATTGCGACGCAGTTCCAACGAAACCGAGTAAAATATAAAGTAAAATATTAGCGACGAACCTGTCGTTGCTAACTCGTCGCAAATCTCAATATTTAATAAAAATAATTAGAAAATAATTACCAACGACTGGATTTTCGTCGCAAACTCGTTGCAAATAGGAGTATTTAATGAAAAAATTTACCAACAATCTTTTTTCTTTGCTAACTCATCGCAAATCTAAATATTTAATAAAAATAATTAGAAAACAATTACCAATGACTGAAGTTTCGTTGCAAACTCGTTGCAAATAGGAGTATTAAATGAAAAAATTTACCAACAATCTTTTTTCGTTTCTAACTCGTCGCAAATTTCAATATTTAATATAAATAATTAGAAAAGAATTACCAACGACTGGATTTTTGTCGCAAACTCGTTGCAAATAGGAATATTAAATGAAAAAAATTACCAATGATCTTTTGTCGTTGCTAACTCGTCGCAACTCTCAACATTAAATAAAAATAATTAGAAAACAATTATCAACGACTGGATTTTCGTTGCAAACTTGTTGAAAATAGGAGTGTTAAATGAAACATTTACCAACGATCTTTTATCGTTGCTAACTTGTCGCAAATCTCAACATTAAATAAAAATAATTTGAAAACAATTTCCAACGACTGGGGTTCGCCGCAAACTCGTTGCAAATAAGAGTATTAAATGAAAAAATTAAACAAAAAATCTTACCGCCCATACCCTTCCCGCTGAAAATTTCAACATTTAGTAAAAGTATTTATTTTAAATTAAAAAAAAAATAATGAGGTATTACCAACGAAATTTTGTCGTTGGTAATAAAGTGAGAAATACTTAACAAAAGTCATCCTAAATTAAAAGTGAGAAATACCCTTCCCGTAAACCCAAAATCCACCAAATTCCAAAATCCCCAAATTGTAAGGCCTTGTCACCGCACAACTCTTGATGTCGCTCCACCTTGAGGTAAGTCGTTCGCCGCCAACTCCATCGCTCAGTACCGCCACCGAGCTCCACGCTGTTAGCAAATTAGGGTGAAAGAACGAAAGGAGCTGACTCAGAAACTTCCATCTTCCTCACACTCTCTGCCAACTCCTTTCCCTCCGTGCCGCCGGCGGCCGTTTCGTCAGTCATTGCTCTCTACTTAGAGAAAAAGTATTATTAGGACCGGTAATTATCTCTTTACTTTGGATGCACTTAACTTTCTTCTTGCTCGTTTACCCATTTTTCCAATTTTATCGTAATCTGCCGAAGTTCATAATAGTTGTTAATGATTAGTTAGATTTTGTGTGCTAAAATCATTTTTATTTGTTTTTTGTATGTTAAATCTGCTTTTGTCGGCTAATATCGGACCTGATTGTTAAGATTGCTGATGCATATTAAAACTGCACAACCTTCTGTGCTTTAATCTAATAAGGTGGATAGCTTCTCTTAGCACAGGTCTTAGGGTATTTTTTCATATTCATATTCATTTCTTGGGCATTTTTGCTACCTCTGTCCCCTAAACCTCTTCAGTTGTTTTTGTAAGTATGTTCTATATATTCATCTATAGAATAATATAGAATAAATGGAATGTCTATAATATTGATTATGTACTGGACTCAATTTAGACACTCTTGGTATGATTTTGCATTTGCTAATGTGTAGGTCCTGCACATTGAGTTGCCCAGCTGAAACATGAAATATTCCAGGCTTCTTTCTTTTTTTTTTTTTAATGATTCTTGATTTTTATGTTATTTTAGAGTATTTTTGTAAATGTTTTGCCTGTTTGAATGGGTTATCTTAGAAAAATGGATTTGGTTCTGAATTAATCTGAATTTTGAACATGAAATTTCTGACTTCTAATCAGGCCCCTGTGTTTACCCTTTTTGATATTGTTTGATATTCAATTATCCTAACAACCCCACTAATTTTGTTTCTATAAGCAAGTTAGGTAAAGCAAGAAATCCAGCTTAATTTCTTCATTCTTGTGTGCTTTTCTAATGTAGTCATCAACAAAAGTTTTTGTTTTTTTTTTAGTTTTTTAAAGATGAAATCGAGTATTAATTTTTATTATTCTTTTGTGGAGATAGAAGGAATTCAATTTGAATTTGTAAAAACAAATATATATATAAAAATTGAAGTCTATATAAACTCATCAATTAGGAAATGGAACATGAAAAATCAGTGAATATAATTTTTTGAGTGAATTTGAGCAACTCAACTATGGTAGCTGACTTCTATTTTGGACTTTCGAGACCTCTGATTTCTTTGGCAAAAAAGGATAGAATGAGCTGACTTGAAGCTGTCCGGTTCACGAACTTGCAATTTTCAGATTGCTGTAAATTGAGGTAATTTTCAGATTACACCAGGGGTAGTTTCTGTAATATTATTACTATTACGGGTACTATCTACATCTATTAAAGCATAAGTTGAGAAAGACTGACTTCGAAGGAATTTGGCTGAATTTATAAGTTTTTTAGGATGATATAAAGTATTTGCTGAAGATTCTTTGGAAGGAATTCATATGAATGTGCTCAATTTTGATTTTTATTAATATGCACTACTTACTTGAAATAGAGATTTCGGACTGAGATGATAGAATTTTTGAAAATTGTTTTAACTGGGACTTAATCACATATTAAGGGTCATCTATGATAAATTTGGTGTAATTCCGAGTTGGTTTGGTCTCTGAAAAAATTACGAAACGACCCAGCTGTCTTGGTTATGATGAATTTGCATTGCTTACTTCAAATAGAGATTTCAGACTGAGATGATGGAATTTTTTAAAAATGTTTTGATTGGGAATTAGTCACATATTAAGGGTCGTCTCTGTTAAATTTAGTGTAATTTCGAGTTGGTTTGGTCTCTGAAAAAATTACGAAACGACCCAGCTATCCCTTATTTCTGGTCTGTGATAGAAGCCTTGGCAGAGGGGCCAAATAATCGAATTTCTAAAAACTGTTTTACAGGAATATTCCTCACTATGTGAAGAGTTTCTCCATAAATTTTCATAGCAATTGGACTTCTTTTGATATGAAAATGAAATAATCTTTCGAAATCATTTTGCTTTTGAATTGCTGGATTATGTGGGATTCCTTAATTTTTTGTTAGCTCAGCATCTTGATATTTTGTTTTTCTTTCGATTAGAATTCCAGCGCAAGGAGGGAGAAGTTTGCTGGAAATTAGAAGCTTCGTTCTCGTCTCCTTAATCAATTCTTGAGGTCGTGCTTTTAGGATAGTTCCTGCCTTCTCGCATCCTAGTTAAGGTATTGAACAAGCTTCATCATCTTCTTTGAATTTAAAGGAATAATCTATGTGTTTAGAAACTATGGTTCATTGAGGAAAATCTGATGGATTATGAAGTTGATGGAGTTTACTTAATTAAAGTATGATTAAGTGGTTTATGGGTTTGCATATATGAATATGATCAATTTTTTGGTTCTTATGAATATGCATTGTTTACTTGAAATAGAGATTTCGGACTGAGATGATGGACTTTTTTAAAACTGTTTTGACTGGGAATTAATCACATATTAAGGGTCATCTCTGTTAAATTTGGTGTAATTCCGAGTTGGTTTGGTCTCTGAAAAAATTACGAAACGACCCAGCTATCCCCTATTTCTGGTCTTAAAGGGTAAGTCTATATTTATATAATTTTACATAGTGTTTTTTTAATTATTCTTTGTGATACTAAAACTTCGAAATTATTTTTGTTAATTATATGCAGTTATGTTCATAGTATAGTGGGGACTAAGGGCATTACAAATGTGTTTAAAAGTAGGCTTCGAGCAGGCTACTATACTGCGAAATCTTTGCCTCAACAGGAATTAGACAGTTGGTTTGAGGATTGGAAGGTAACAAGTTCTCTAATTTCTAACTTATATAGTTATGTTGACTCTACATCTTTTATGGTTCTTTTGTAGGATTCATTGATTTTACAAGTTCTATAATTTTTTATTTTTTTTTGCTTTTTTAAACTTTATAGAAATATTGCTATTGGGACCCTCAACACGAAGGTCATATGAAAATTGCTTTCACTTATAGGCTCGGGCTTAGAATGTCAGGCATTTACTACATAATACGTACAAAAGGCAAGAAGCCCGATTGGATGCTTGAGGAGTGTACAATGTGTTGCGTGCATACTGGGATAGCCCTGAGTTTAAGAGACTTTCAAATAGAAACAAGGGAAACAGAAGGTCAAAGGAAGGAGCCCCAACTTACGCTGGGGGTTCCATTAGTATCAGCACCCGAAATAAGCTCAAGGAACAACAAACTAAGCAACCTGTGACAGTAAGAAGTTCATTTTCAGATAATTTTGTGAAGAAGGCAGATAGGGGAAAAACACCTGCAGAAATGCCGCCAGGTCGAGTACGCGATGTTCTGGTAAGTTAACTATTTGTGATGCAAATAAGTTCAATACAATACTATTATATTGTCTTTTATAACACCATATATATGCTTACGTAGGTGAATTACGATATGTTGGAAGCCGAAGAAAAGCAGCGATTGTCGGAGGATCCAGATTATCATGAGCGTTCTGAAGACGAGTTGTGGTCAACAGCTGTTGGGGGACCAAACTCGAAGGTTGAAGTGCTTGGGTTGAACCACAAGCGAAGAAAACCTTTGTCAGGAGATGATGGGTGTACATCTAGTCATGATCGTTACACTACCCCCGACCAGGTACAAAATATTGTTCATGAAGAATTGGGAAAAAATACACAAATGATATAAGAGTTTTTTGAAGCACAACTGGACGAAAAACTCGAATCACAACTCCGATCATATACTGCACAAATTGCCTCTATGTTTAGAAATAGTCAATTGAGTCGGGGCAAGGGCAAGGGCATGTCCAGCAGCAAGAGCATGTCCAAGAGCAAGGGCAAAGACAAGGGCAGGAGTATCGGCAAAAATAGTGGTATGAGTAAGAATAAAACTTTAAAGTCTCAATTTTATCATCGTGAAGAGGAGAAGGAGGACGAGGAAGAGGAAGAGGAAGATGGAGATGAAGAAGATGATGAGTGAAAGTAGCTTCTTTATATTGCTAAACAATTGTAGCTTTTTAATTTGACTCTATTAGGATTTTGTAAACCGAAAGTAATTGCTTGATTTATGATTTCGAATATTAAATTTATAAATTACGGATTTATCAGATTTTGGATTAGAGTTGATTTATTGAGTTGAACAGGTGGAAATTGGTTGATAAATTGAGCAGGTATAGGAAATAAATAAATAAAAAATTGAAAATTTTTAATTTATTTGCGACGACATTGCAACGACTTTTATGTTGTAAAGTCGTCACAAATAAAAATTTAAAAAAAATGTAAAATCCAGTTTCCAACGACTTTGCGATGAATTTGCGACGCAAAGGAATGACTCGTAATATTTCCGATGACTACAATGTCGTTGCAAATTCGTTGGAAATATTTTCAGTTTCCAACGTCATTTTTCGTCACAAATTCGTTGGAAACTAAAAATATTTCCAACGAATTTGCAACGACATTATAGTCATCGGAAATATTACGAGTCATTCCGTTTCGTCGCAAATTTATCGCAAATTTGTTGCAAACCTGCGCAATTTGTTTATACAATTTCCAACGACTTTGCGACGACTTTGCAACGAGACGAATATTTGCGAGAAGCCATTTTCTGATATCCCCACATCGTCGCAACTTCGTCGCAAATTCGTTGGAAATTATATTTCCAACGAATTTGCGACGACTTTACGACGAGTTTTGTCATTGGTTTTTGACTGTTTTTTTGTAGTGTGGAGATCGGATGAATTCGGATAGACAACGGGTCTACGGTGGAATTCGGTGGCTTGCTCCATGTTTACCAGGAGCACGGGTGAGGCCGGAGTGGCAACCTTTGTGCTCCTGCGGCGGTTAACTTCGTGTCAACTGAGACATAGGCTATGCCTATATCCTGAGCAGTTTGGATTTAGCGGTCCTTCTGCTATATGGGAGGAATAAGGTTGGTAAGTTTTCAGGTATGTTTTGATATGAGGAGTTGAGGGCTCGACTCGCCGTGTGACGACCCGAATATTTTAATTATATTATTAGTAATTACGCGAATTCTTTCTCGCCTAATTTCTCGATCTATCCAATTGGATTAATTAATCTTATGGAAAAGATTGATTTAACCTATCTTTTAAATGCCCTCAATTACTTAAATTATATAAATGCCCTTAAAAGCCTAAATGACCATTTTACCCCCCGAGATATTTTCCTAAAATATCTACCTATCTCTCTCATTCTCTCATTACACACAAAGAAGAAAGGAAGAAGAAAGGAAGGAGAAGGAGAAGAAAGGAGGAAACTTCCCGACGCCCTACCGAGCCCGTTTCTCGCTCGATCGACGAGCCGTGAAAACCCGAACGATCCTCACTACATTCTCTACCAGTAATCCTTTTTCCCCATTTCATTTCGTTCCTTCCTTGTTGCGATTTTAGTGAGTTTTATATAGAATTTTATTATATTAGGATTTTCGTGTTTAGGGAGAATTACTTGACCATTTTACGTGATTCTTGTACCTATGTGTAGCTTATATGATATATATGATTATATGTGAAAATTAGGATATTTTATGGTGTAAATTAGGAGATGTATGAATTTAAATGTTGGTTTCGCGTGTGAGGTTTCGCGATCTGCTGAGTCTGCTGCTCAGTAGATCCACACGGGCAAACGCACGGTCTTGATCAAGACCGTGCAGGAGCCCGTGCGCAGCCCTTTTCAACCTGCATGGGCTTGAGCCCATGCACAGGCCCGTGCGCAGGCCCGTTTGCACTTGCACGGTCTTGGCACCGTGCGTGAGGCCGTGCACCCCTATTTGTGCTTGAACCGGCTTGCCAAGCCCGTGCGTCGGCCAGTGCAACATACTTAGTGCATTTTCCAGCCTTTTTCTTTCTTGCACTTCGGGAATTTGGTCAACCCCACTCATTTAAATGTTGACTTTTCACATACGACCTCCAAATATCAATCCGATTTCACCTATAGGTTCCTCGAGCCTCGGGATTTGATATTCTTCATAATTTACAATTATCCGACCCTATTTGACCGACAATTGACACCTTTCTCATTTAGGGATTTATTCCACCTTTCCCGTTTCTTATTCGTTTAATCCCGTATTCGCGAGAGAACGTCTTTGTATTAATTTTAAGCATGTCTACGTGCCCTAACTGCGTTTTAGCATGCTTTCCATATTTATTATTAATGTTCTTCCATTATTACAATTGCTTTAAATATTTCTTTAAATGTTAATTCATATGTTATATATCCTTATATGCTTAATTGTCTGGCTTTCCATATTGTATCTGTAGCCTGAGTGAAGTTATATTTGAATTGCCGTGCGTCGTCTGTTGTTCGTGTCTTGCTTTTAGTATTGTCGGTCTTGTTTTCATCCTCTAGGCCCTGTGTATTACAGGTGGGACCAACGAGGGAGAAACCTGACTACCGCCTGCTTTCATACTGTCGTGTCGAGCCAGGTAAGGGTTTTAAATTGTTTTCAACTGGAGTAAGAACATAGTTACTTAGGTTTGCGAAATAAACCACTATCCCGTTTTCTTATTACTTGTTGTATTGCCCTTACTATTTCTCTATCTGCTTAGTCAAACCATTTTGATAGCAAAACCAAATGATTTTAAGTACTTTCAACTAGGGGCAAGGAAAACCCATTTGTTTTAAATGCGAACTTTGGTCTCTCGACCTCGCAATTATAACCTTGTCTCGAATGGCCCCTTTGGCCTTCCACACCCCGATTTCCTACTTTCGAATGGCCCTTTTGGCCACCCAAACTATCATTGATTTCAAAAGCGAGCCATAGATTGTTTAATAACTTGGGCCCGGAGTATACAGGAGGTGAGCCAGGGGACGTGCGTCTAGGGTAAATCCCGATGTATACTTCTAGTGTGTTGACTTGGGCCGGCTAGGAGGTTGGCTAGCCTAAGTTGATGCGAACGGTGGTGCTAATCACGTCTCCTTAAACCCTGTACGGTGGTGCTAATCGTGTCTCCTTAAATTCTGATGGTGGTGCTAACAGCGTCTCCTTAAATCCTGTATAGTATTGTTGGTGGTGGAGTACTTGATTATATGCTTACATGATTTTCAATTGGGAGTTATAAGGAGAGGGCCCGTTCTCGCCGGGACAGATTATTTGCATGATTTATTGCATTTGTTGCTTGTCTAATTGTTTCACGGCTTTCGTTACAAGTCGAAGCACCTTCCGGTTCTCTTCATTTATCATATGTATTTCCCTATATATATATATAAAACCCGGAAGCGTGACTCGTACTTGCTACCCTAAGCCTCCTTCATTATTCAATTAATTAGTTGAATTACGAGCCGTGTTTATTTATCGATTACAACTTAATTATATCGTGCTTTTCGAACTTGTAACGGCCTCGTGACTCAACTAATATCCTTTCAATTTATCGGCTAGATATTACGTGCAAATGTTTTAAAGGATCCGGTTCTTCAACCTTTTGTGTTTTCAAATAAGCCGAATCCGAGTGTTGCTTTGTGTCATTTTGCAACTTATATTTCGTATTCGTACTCTTTCTCAAAATGGGCAACACTCACTAATTTTAGTTTCAAAAAGATAAATGACGAACTGTGATCAAAACCCACTTACTGAGTATCCTTTATACTCACCCCTGCTATTTTGGTTCTTACTTCAGGTAGACAGGTGGCGACGTCACCTATCTCGTCAGTCGGCATCAGCAGGTCTAGATAGGCTCAGTCTTCCTGGTTTGTCTTGTCAGTGGTCCCAACAACCGTCGAGTCTCGTTTATTGTATTTATTTACTTTACGTACTTATGTGCCCCTGATGTGGGATAGTTGACGATATCTAGGATTGTACATGATAGACTAGTTGAGCCATGGATGGCATTATGTGTTGTTATTTTACTGTATTCTGATTTATAAATGTTTCTTAATATTATGTTAGCCTCGTAAGCGTTTATGGATTTATTTGATTATCTTTTAAATCGCTTCCGCATTTCTCTGTTTTATTGTGGTTGTTGTTGGGATGTCGCTGTTGCCGGTAGTGTTTGCTTGAGTGCCGTTCGCCGGAGTGGGTTTTAGAGTTGAGGCCCCTCGCTGAAGCTCGGGAATCCATTTCGGTGCGGATGTGGCGGTCCTTCTTCAGGGGGCGCTACACGCCGAGCAATATGATATGTCCCATTATGTTATGTTATGATAAATCACCGAATGTTTATGAAAACCCTTCTTTTACGTTTGTTTTCCTTTAAATTGAAATGGTGATTTATTCCTGTATGCTATTATGTATGTACTCCCCTTTTCCCCCTCACTTAGTCTTTTGATTAACCCTCTCTGCTTTAACCCTTATCTATTTCAGGTGGTTACTAGGTGGGCATTGTCGAGTCTGGTTCTCCGGTATTACATTTGTCTTGTATTTAGTCAATTTTATTATGACTTCTTAGCTATCCATGTTATGATGATTGTATGGGAAAATTATGTAATTAACATTCGGGATTATTTAATGTTGAACCCGTTTAAGCATCTGTGAGTGAATTCCGCTAGCCTTGGTGGGCTTTAACTATTTGCGCAATTGGTTTATTGCTTTAATTTCCTTTTTTTTTAGAATTCGTTTTGTTTGTTGTTGCTTCCGCTTTCGCATTGTTGTCGTCAGTTGTTTTTACAAAAAGCCCCGCCTAGTGATTGAGTAAATGAGTTTGTCGTTCGCCGGGTTTCAGTTTAGGGTCGGATTTCCGTTTCGGCTTCGGCTTGAGACTCGGTGTGGGGCGTGCGTTACCCGTTTGGGGCGCCCGCTACATACACAGACAATGCTCAGATGAACTCATTCGCTGTTGCATTCCACAAGATGAAGTTCAAGGAGTTCTAGAGCATTGTCATTCGAGTTTGTATGGAGGTCATGCAATTGTGAGCAAATAATATTTCAAGATCTTGCAATCCGGTTATATTGGCCAATAATATTTCAAGATGCCTGTGAGTTCATTTCAAGATGTGATAGATCCCAAAGGACTAGAAATATTGGACGCGAGATGAGATGCCTCTCAACGTGCTTGAAGTGAAATTATTCAATGTTTGGGGCATAGACTTCATGGGACCATTCCCGTCTTTGTACAATTCTCTACATTTTGGTGGCCGTCGACTATGTGCCTAAATGGGTGGAAGCCGTTGCAAGCCCAAGCAACGTTTCTAAGGTTGTCATCAATTTCCTCAAGAAGAACATCTTCCCTCGATTTGGTGTGCCGAGAGCTCTAATTAGTGATGGGGGAACTCAGTTTTGTAATCATTCCCTTAATACACTTCTTAAGAAGTATAATATCCATCATCGAGTTGCCACTCCGTATCACCCTCAAATGAGTGGCCAAGTAGAAATTTCGAAATCAAGAAAATTTTGGACAAGACGGTTGGAAATCCCCGAAAGATTGGTCTACAAAGCTAGATGACGCTCTTTGTGAAAGGGATAGTGCCCTGCAGCCAATTGTATTTAGGTTATTCCTTTTATAAATAAACAATCTTTGATCTAATAATAAAGGAGATATTTTATATCTTGAGGCAAATCTTCTTTATTTCATGTTATAGCATTTAGTTTCTTTATTGTTATAATTTATATTAATGAAACTAAAGAAGCTCCTGAGTTACTTTAACCGTATCACTGTAACTTAGGGAAGTTACATGAAACAAGTGATTAAGGTGTAATTCAAATATACTCCAAGTCGAAACAAGTTCATAGAAGATAAGTGGCAGCATCGATCTTGAACTTAATGGTAGACTTGCAGTATGACTTACAGAAGTACTACGTTTTATAGTAAGAGAGTGTTAGTTAGAACACTTGTACTCACACTGGGTGGCTGTTAGGTAAACGATAGATGCACTGAGGATCCCAACCGAGACAGTCAAATGGGAGAGGCTACAACCTTTAAGTAATTGAGTTAAGTCTAGGTTAACGATGTGACTAATTAATCCCTTGACTTGAGGATTCGTCATAACTCATATTTAGGAGATAGTCATTTGATATGATCTTTTCTTTATAATAGCAATTCACAAAAGATCATAAGTTCATATTAGTGACTATTGAATAAAGTATGGAGATAGATGAATGCTAAGAGAGGATCCGTCTGCTCAATGTTTATAGCGAGTGAATTCCTGTTATTTCTAAATAGAATGTATGTCAAAGGAATCGTCGGCCAAAGTAGTAGAGATTCAAACTAAGGATAAGTTCTTCTTAAGTTTAGAATTGCCTGACGCTCATTTCTAAATAGACAAATATGATAAAGTTATTTAAGATTTCTTAAACCCATGGCTTAAACTTTATCAGGAATTATCAGATGGAGAGATTGTATCTCACATAAAGTCGTTGACTGTTAAAGGTTCATTTGACAACATGCTTTCACCGTTGGCTAGGTGGACTGACGATTGTGCTAGTACATATCTGAAGTCTTACTGAAGGCGGGTAAGAATCGCCCTCCTTTCGGTTATTGAGGTGTATTGGTGGGGTGTTTTGTGATTGGATGGCGATGTAAGGGTGGGTTTTACCTTTAGTGTGGCATCCTTCCCTGTTCGCCATTTGGAGTTTTAGAGTCGCCACCCACTCGGTTAAGGTTGAGAGGGAAACCTGTGTAGGCTCGTATGTCCTTGTGTGTGTCCAGAGATTCGTGTGATGGGTTGGGGAGCTAAATTACGATGGAGGAAGGGGTTGCAGCAACCTATCACCCTCCATTGCCCCTTTCAGGTCTTCTCACCAATGCCAAATGACCGTAGTAGTTCCCCAAGTGTGTAGACAAGTAGTTGCAAGCAAGTATATACATATGTATATGTGTACGTGTGTGCATGTGAAATATAGGGATTAGATCCCTTTGGCTTCGTGCCGGAAGGAGCCGGCTGCCTACGTATCCCAAGGAGCTTGGGAATCAGAGCCAACGTAGTTCACTTCTGAGAGTGGGGTGTGGAGTAGACATGTGAGGTTCGTTACGCCTCGTTTTTGTAGAGTTTTGTGTTGTTTTTGTGTAAAAAGGGAAAGTTCTCTTGTGGAAAGAGTTGCCTTTTTGGGTATTTACGGGTACAGGGGGACTAGAGCTCGAAGCTTAGACCCTCGTGCTGGGTTAAACATAAAAGGGGATTCTTTCGTTAAAAGAAGGCTTTCATGTTGATTTTGGAAAGTTTCCTTGATAAAAAGGAATATTTTGGAAGAAGGTTCGTGTTTTTGACGAGACCTTGGGTTTAGTTCCTGGTTGTGAAGCCGTCCGGCCTTCGTTAAACCTATCGAGGGATTATAAGCCCTACGCAAGGTATCCGACAAATCAGAAAAGGAACTAGACCTAGGAATGTCTACCCTATACCCTATGCTCGGGAAGTTCGGGGTTTAGCACAGACAAGCGAGATGAGAACTTTCAAACGAGAAAGTGGTAAAGCACTTTGGGCAAGCAAGAAACTAAGGACAAGCGTAGGGCCCAGTTGTAGTCTAGGTGGGGTCGAGGAAGGGGAGACCCTTCGCTTGTTGCCCACCTAGACCCGGTAGCCTTAGCCATAGGGGGTGTTCTGTAGCGCCCCTTTCCGTAGGCGGAGAAAGGACACCACATCTGCACCGAGATAGACTCCCAAACGTGGTAGATGTACCCCATTTAAAAACCCATCCTGGCGAACGGCAATCAATCAAACAAATACCAGCAATAGCATAACGACACCCCAACAACAACAGCAATAAAAGAATAACAGAGTTGCGGAAGCTCAATTAAATTATACAATTAGTCATATAAGCCATTCATGGCAACATAATTTATACATCATTTTCAATACTCGTTTAATAAATGCTATCCATGGCTCGTCTAATCTATCCCACATCAGGGGCACATAAGTACGGGAATCAAACATAATATGGAATACATAAATTAAATCAGTTCGTAAATAAGGACACGACTGTTGTTGGGACACTGACAAGACAAGACATACGAGCCAACCTAGACCTGCTGCTGCCGACTGACAAGATAGGTGACAACGCCACCTGTCGACCTGAAGTAAGAATCAAAATAGTGGGGGTGAGTATAAAGGATACTCAATGAGGGTAAAGAGGGAACAAGTACGAGCCACGATTCCGGGTTTGGATTATATATATAAGAAATTACGTTTGCATAATGGAAGAAAATCCGGATCGTGCTTCGACTTGTATACACGACAATAATAAGCAGTAATAATAAAGCATAAATGGAAGCAAGTAATATCCCAGCGAGAATGGGCCTGTTCCTCCTTATAACCCCCTCAAGTTAAGTAAACACCATCACCGGTGTCCGACCCCAGAGGCGCTACCCCGGGCGACTGTTGAATTTTAGGAAAATGTGCAACGAATGCAACGCCCACCATCACTCCCAACCGTGGCTATCAACTCCTGACGGGCCACGATTGACGCTTAGTTTTGGGAAAAGCACCTCGGATTACACCCTGGACGCTCGTCCCCAGATGCAACCTCCGGATACCATCCCTGGCCCATTTAAATAACAATACATTATCTTTGCTCGCGTTTGAAGAACATTATAAGTTAAGGCCAAAAGGGCATTTAGGCAAGTGTGTATGACGACAAAGGGGATAAATCCTAAGTCAAACCGTCACGTAAAGGAAAGAGTTTTCTTGCCCTTTGAAAACAAAATGATTTAGATATACTTATAGATACAAGTTAATATCAAAACATTTGTTATAAAATCATGAAAATATAGATTAAATATCTAATAGATATATGAGAAGAGAAATCAAAGCAAGCTGAGCACATATGGGTAGTTCGCAATAATTTAAAAGAAATTCTTACTCCGTTTGAAAGTATTTTAAGACCCTCACCTGTAGCTCGACAAACGAGAAAAGCAAGCAACGGACAAGTACTCCACGGGGAGTAAAGCCTGCAATCTAAGACACAACAAAACCAGGTAAGACTCTTGACAAGACGCACGGTGTATGATAAGTAATTAAAACACGTAAAAGCATATAGACACGACTTCCATTGAAGTACTCACAATTGCATTTAAAACAATTAAACGAGATATAAGGATTAAAAGATGTAAACATGCTTCGAACACAATTTAGATTTCACATTCATGCTCGTGACATAATAAAGAAGCATTCATACAAGTTTTGGATCAAATAGACGATGTACGAAAAATAGCTAAAAAGCCCTAAACAAGATTGGCACTATTCAATGCCCGAACGAAGTCGGAAAAATTCCTACTTCGAATATTAACGATATAAATGACCAAATAAAGCTATTGGTGAAGATAGAATTCAAAAACGAGATCAAACGAACATTTTAGGTTTTTGGGGGTGAAACATACAGAAGGTTCGGTCTGGAAAATGGCTGAAAATTGGCTAAGGGGTGCACACGGGGTGTTGCACGGCCTGTTGCAAGGTCGTGCGTGCAAGAAATGGAGGTGCACGGCCTCTTGCACGGTCGTGCGCAAGGCCGTGTGTGTTATTCACAAGGCACACGGCCTCCTGCACGGCCTGTCGCAAGGCCGTGCGCGTTAACACGAGGTCTCATCACGCCGTGTGGCGAGACCGTGTGGTTCTAAAATGAGCAGATTCGCGAGAAACAGACGCAGAAGCAATAAATCTAATACGAAAATTCATCCTACACAAATTATACTCGGCCAATCATGCTCAAATTCATATATATTACTCTCCTAAACATGCTTAACAATTAGAAACAAGAATCATGCAAAACTGTCAACTATAACGAATAAACCCAATAAAAACCTAAGTTAATAGAATTCAATAAAAATTGATATTCGTCGAATGAATCGAAAAAAGGTTAGAAGGTTACCGGTTGGTTATGGAATGGGGGTCACATAGCCGAAGATGGGATTCCATTCGGACGAGAATCGGGTTCGGCACGAAAATCTCTCTTCCTCCTTCCTTCTTTGTGAAATGAGAGAATGTGAGAGTTAGATATTTAGGGAAAATATCTCGAGGGGTAAAATGGTCATTTCGGCTTTTAAAGGCATTTATGTAATTTTAGCAATTGCGGGTATTTAAAAGATAGGTTAAATCAATCTTTTTCGTAAGATTAATTAATCCAATTGGATAGATCGAGAAATTAGACAAGAAAGAATTCGCGTAATAAATATAATTATAATTAAAATATTCGGGTCGTTACAATACTCCCCTCTTCAAAAGAATCTGTCCTCAGATTCTCCTCCAGTCTCGGGGTTAGTTAAGAGGAGCATAATCATGGAAATTCTAATAACGCGAATTAAAACGAACATTCAGAAGCAATTAAATGACATAATAAAACATCATTCATAATAAAACATTTAACGCACTTAACATTCCAATTAAACTTCATAGTCATACCAAATACGGAATTACATCAATTCCTAAACAAAGCTAGCGGTAAAGAAGAAAATAAGAATAGATAAATCATGGCTCATCGGGGCCACGACGGAAATACTGATCGAGCTGCTCCGAAAGTGACCTCTGCATCTCGGAGATAGATCGCTGAAGCTCTGACTGTAATGCTGTGTACTACCTATCCATGTGCGCGCGCTGAGCTGCAAAGCCCTCATTGATCTGCCTCTCCTGCTGGGCAAATCTCTCATCGGTCACACGACGGTAGTCGGAGAACTCCGAGTACAATTGCTGCAGATCAATCGACTCCTGGTCCTGCATGTTTCCTCTGCCATGTGAAGACTCAGGTATCGAAGCATCCTGTCTCCACGACTGTGGGTAGATGTGCTGAGCCTGCTCGTGGACCTCTGGGTTCGGGGGTCCTTCTTTGTGAGCATCATCCTGGACGGCTTCCCACAAGGGTAGACTGTCTACCAGAACATACGGGTCGTTCCGCCTCGGACCCTTTGTGCAAATCGCCATCTGGGCTAGAGTGCCATAACTAATCAAGGTCGAACCTCCAACGGCAACCTGAGTATCGAGCCCTTCCACCTGGGCACACTCCAAAATGGCGGTGATATAGGAGCCTACTCGAATCTCTCCTCTCGACCGAGTGGAGATGTACATCATATGGTCCATCATATACGAAATGGGGTTGAACCTAACCCCTCTCACCATATGGTCGAGCATGAGACAATCTTCGGTATTCACCGCTCCCGGACTGTCTCCTCTAGCTAGAACCGATCGGGAAACAGCTATATGCACAATCCTTAGCTGAGTGGTGATAAGCATTGTGGCTTTGGCGGAGTTGAACATTTCGGTGGAGGTGGAGATACGTCTCCAAGCTTCGGCCTGATTCCATCCATCGGCACGTCTTCTAGGTGCCGTAACATCCAACTGAAAGTACTCTGACATCTGCCGGTATGAAAGCGTGTAATCTTGGTTGAATGCTCGGAAGTGGATTCCGATTGACATCTCAAGGTCGTCTGGAAATGTCACGCCCTTAAGAGAACTCAAAAATTCACATGTGAGCCGGCGGTAAGATGGCCTTTGGATGCTCCAGAAATTAGTCCATCCTATGTTGTCGATATATTGGGATATGCCTTCGCCTAGGCCCAACTGATACATGGCTTCCATATTGAGGAATTGTATGGCCTTAACCGGTCGTTCCATTAACCGATTGAAGACATTTTGGTCGTCCTCATTTCCCAAATATACTTGATAGCCATCCGGTGCCACTATGTTGGGTAACTCCCTTGCCCGACGCCCACTACGAGTCTCGCGGTTGCCTTCCATAATAGTGCTTGAGTTGGTTTGAGTTGAAGGAAAACAAGTTGCAAATTCCTCTTGAGACTTTCACCAAACACTTGGCATGCGCTACTTCGGGCAAAGATAATGTGAGATCGGTTCAACGGATCGAGCCTAAAATTCCAACTGGTCGAAGGACGTGCCGCAGAAAATGCGTCTTCAAAATTTCACGAAAATCTGTCGGCTGGATTGAGAATAATCGAACTCAAAAACTGATGAAATTTGGGGGAAAAATGGGAGAAACTCGCGAGAGAGAAAGAAAAAAAAATGAGAATGGTGCGCGAATCTGGAGTTACTGATCATTTAAAAATCCGGAAGAGGTGCGCACGGCCTCTTGTCACGGCGTGTGACAAGGCCGTGTGGGAAAATACGCACGGGGTATCGTCACGGCATGTGACGACACTGTGTGGAAGAAACACGCAAGGGCTCTCGTCACGGCGTATAACGAGCCCGTGTGGATGGTTTGCGCACGGTCTCTCGCACAGGGTGCGGCAAGACCGTGTGGAAAGGTGCACGGGGTCTCGTCACGCTGTGTGGCGAGACCGTGCAAGGCATGCAGGGGCAGTTCATGTGTTTTAAACCAAATAAACTTCACAAAATTCATACAAGGAATATATTTCACCAAAATCATATAAATTTACATATATAATATTTTCACATATTATCAATTATACGTCTAACGCACATAATTTTACAAATTCAACATAAGATGAATTTAAATGAATTTTGGATGAATGTCATGACAATGCAATATACCTGGATCGTTCATACGAAAATCAAGCTCCGTCTTCTCGACTCGTTTCCACTTCTCCCGTAAGGTTTAGTGGCATGGAATTCCGAGTAGTCTGCAATCACAACTAATTGGCAAGATAGATGCATGTCTAATTAGGAATGAGTTTTGAAAAAAAATCACATAAGCATGCCCTTGTGATAATCACATGTAGCACGAAATCTCACTCATAGTATAAATTACATAATTCAAACCATCAAATAAGATCCTAATGCCATACAACCTAGACGAACCAAACCGAATAGGACACGACATCAAATCTCACGAG
Source organism: Verbena officinalis (assembly GCA_958496215.1). Classification (NCBI taxonomy): domain Eukaryota; kingdom Viridiplantae; phylum Streptophyta; class Magnoliopsida; order Lamiales; family Verbenaceae; genus Verbena; species Verbena officinalis. The sequence goes on along the minus strand of OY292387.1, from coordinate 25,757,345 downwards.
CGACTCGTGTTACGACGTACTTAATACAAGAAGTATAGAAGATCGCCAGTTGAGTTGCAGCTCAACCGTGTTCGTTCTACAATTCCGGCATCAAGGATGACGAACACTCGTCATGCTGCGAATTCAATACAAACTGACACCAAGCAGACAGACACTCCATGCATGACAGACGAGATACTAGAGCTTTCGGTTCCCTTTCAGGAACCTAGGCTCTGATACCACTGACTGTAGCGCCCCTTTCCGTAGGCGGAGAAAGGACACCACATCTGCACCGAGACGGACTCCCAAATGTGGTAGATGTACCCCATTTAAAAACCCATCCCGGCGAACGGCAATCAATCAAACAAATACCAGCAACAGCATAACGACACCCCAACAACAACATTAATAAAAGAATAACAGAGTTGCGGAAGTTCAATTAAATTATACAATTAGTCATATAAGCCATTCATGGCAACATAATTCATACATCATTTTCAATACTCATTTAATAAATGCCATCCATGGCTCGTCTAATCTATCCCACATCAGGGGCACATAAGTACGGGAATTAAAACATAATATGGAATACATAAATTAAATCAGTTCGTAAATAAGGACACGACTGTTGTTTGGGACACTGACAAGACAAGACATACGAGCCAACCTAGACCTGCTGCTGCCGACTGACAAGATAGGTGACAACGCCACCTGTCGACCTGAAGTAAGAATCAAAATAGTGGGGGTGAGTATAAAGGATACTCAATGAGGGTAAAGAGTGAACAAGTACGAGCCATGATTCCGGGTTTGGATTATATATATAAGAAATTACGTTTGCATAATGGAAGAAAATCCGGATCGTGCTTCGACTTGTATACACGACAATAATAAGTAGTAATAATAAAGCATAAATGGAAGCAAGTAATATCCCAGCGAGAATGGGCCTGTTCCTCCTTATAACCCCCTCAAGTTCAGTAAACTCCATCACCGGTGTCTGACCCCAGAGGCGCTACCCCGGGCGACTGTTGAATTTTAGGAAAACGTGCAACGAATGCAACGCCCACCATCACTCCCAACCGTGGCTATCAACTCCTGACGGGCCACGATTGACGCTTAGTTTTGGGAAAAGCACCTCGGATTACACCCTGGACGCTCGTCCCCAGATGCAACCTCCGGATACCATCGCGGGACCATTTAAATAACAATACATTATCTTTGCTCGCGTTTGAAGAACATTATAAGTTAAGGCCAAAAGGGCATTTAGGCAAGTGTGTATGACGACAAAGGGGATAAATCCTAAGTCAAACCGTCACGTAAAGGAAAGAGTTTTCTTGCCCTTTGAAAACAAAATGATTTAGATATACTTATAGATACAAGTTAATATCAAACCATTTGTTATAAAATCATGAAAATATAGATTAAATATCTAATAGATATATGAGAAGAGAAATCAAAGCAAGCTGAGCACATAAGGGTAGTTCGCAATAATTTAAAAGAAATTCTTACCCCGTTTGAAAGTATTTTAAGACCCTCACCTGTAGCTCGACAAACGAGAAAAGGAAGCAACGGACAAGTACTCCACGGGGAGTAAAGCCTGCAATCTAAGACACGACAAAACCAGGTAAGACTCTTGACAAGATGCACGGCGTACGATAAGTAATTAAAACACGTAAAAGCATATAGACACGACTTCCATTGAAGTACTCACAATTGCATTTAAAACAATTAAACGAGATATAAGGATTAAAAGATGTAAACATGCTTCGAACACAATTTAGATTTCACATTCATGCTCGTGACATAATAAAGAAGCATTCATACAAGTTTTGGATCAAATAGACGATGTACGGAAAATAGCTAAAAAGCCCTAAACAAGATTGGCACTGTTCAATGCCCGAATGAAGTCGGAAAAATTCCTACTTCGAATATTAACGATAAAAATGACCAAATAAAGCTATTGGTGAAGACGGAATTCAAAAACAAGATAAAACGAACATTTTAGGTTTTTGGGGGTGAAACATACAGAAGGTTCGGTCTGGAAAATGGCTGAAAATTGGCTAAGGGGTGCACACGGGGTGTTGCACGGCCTGTTGCAAGGCCGTGCGTGCAAGAAATGGAGGTGCACGGCCTCTTGCACGGCCATGCGCAAGGCCGTGTGTGTTATTCACAAGGCACACGGCCTCCTGCACGGCCTGTCGCAAGACTGTGCGCGTCACACGGGGTCTCGTCACGCCGTGTGGCGAGACCGTGTGGTTCTAAAATGAGCAGATTCGCGAGAAACAGACGCAGAAGTAATATATCTAATACCAAAATTCATCCTACACAAATTATACTCGGCCAATCATGCTCAAATTCATATATATTACTCTCCTAAACATGCTTAACAATTAGAAACAAGAATCATGCAAAACCGTCAACTATAACGAATAAACCCAATAAAAACCTAAGTTAATAGAATTCAATAAAAATCGATATTCGTCGGATGAATCGAAAAAAGGTTAGAAGGTTACCGGTTGGTTATGGAATGGGGGTCACGTAGCCGAAGACGGGATTCCATTCGGACGAGAATCGGGTTCGGCACGAAAATCTCTCTTCCTCCTTCCTTCATCCTTTCTTCCTTCTTTGTGAAATGAGAGAATGTGAGAGAGAGTTAGATATTTAGGGAAAATATCTCGAGGGGTAAAATGGTCATTTCGGTTTTTAAGGGCATTTATGTAATTTTAGCAATTACGTGTATTTAAAAGATAGGTTAAATCAATCTTTTCCGTAAGATTAATTAATCCAATTGGATAGATCGAGAAATTAGACAAGAAAGAATTCGCGTAATAAATATAATTATAATTAAAATATTCGGGTCGTTACATGTTCCGTCCCATAGGGGAACGAAACGGGGGGCTATTACTATGAAAGTAAAGGAAAGCAGAAAGTAAATGCTGAAAAGGCTAAATGGAGACTCACTCTCGTAGTCTTATCTTCACTTCACTTTGTTCCTAGCTACTGCTTCCCCTCTCGAACTCAGAAGCACGATCGTAGGGACCGGGCAGGACTCCGACTCAGGACTGAAATTCGAACACTCTATTGAGCAGAGCGCCAGACCTCCTTTCAGTTTTAGGGGGTAGGAATATAAAATTCCTAACCTAAAACCAAGAGAAAGGGATCGAAAAGGGACTAGACTGGACCGAGCTGACGAGCCTAGTCCTCTTTTTAGAAATTCTAAGGCGTGAACCTTAGAAGGGGAGAGAGTTGAGAGTGAATGAGCGATGGATGAAGTTAGGGGAGGGCCTTATTTATAGGTGTGAAAAACCCGTAAATAAGGCAGGTTACGGCTGCAAACCCTATATGGTAAGTTAGGGCAAACGCAGGAGGGAGTGACTGGCCGGCCAGGCTGGTGAGCCTGGCCATGACCAGCCGGATGGGATTCTCGCTGGCCATTCGGCCAGCGAAGTCCTGTTGGCCGGTCGGCCGTGTTGGGCCGGGCTAGGGTTTGCGCACGTCCGGGCTTTTTCGGTGTTTTCTCCTTCGTTTTACGTCCGATTCGGGTGATTTGAAAACCAAAATACTCCTATCACGACATCCTATCATAATATTACATCAAATTTGGGATCCGATGAATATATGGTAGGGTGGAGAAGCGATTAGGGGCTATTGTGCCACCCTGGGATTTGAGATAAGGGTCTTGTGCCACCCTTGGGTTTGAGATAAGGGTCTTGTGCCACCCTTGGATAGAGATAAGGGTCTTGTGCCACCCTGGGAGGATATTAGGCCTAGTTGCTTAAAAGGAGCAATTCTCGGTGGGGTTGTCGTTGCCCGAGAATGTTGACCTTGGGATCGAAGTGTTGTAGGTAAGTGGGGCTCGGTGCCGAGGAGCTTTCAGAGCTTAGCACGAGTTCTGTGGGGTTTTGAAATGCCCAGAGTTTGAAAACAAAGAGTCTCTTTGTAAGGGCTCTCTGGATGAGGTATCGCGATGGGCTATCCCTCATGTGGGGGCTCGTTTCACATGTAGAACAAAGTCTGGAAGCTTGAGGATAGGCCTGCAACATGCCAAAGGGTATCAGAGCACGAGAAACGGAGAAATAGAGGTCGGGAGTCGGGACGGAGGGGCGTCCGGCTGGTCAGCCTTGCGCCCGGCTAGTCATTGCTTTCGATAGGCTGTTTCCATGAGTTGGAGGCGCTTCAGCAGTTCGCCTTCCTCGGGCCTGAGAACACCTGCGATTCCTGTCTCTTTTACCCCCATGTTCAATAGCGAGACTGGAGTCAGTGGTTTGTTTAGTGGTGTCGAACAGAGGATTTTTCCTAACCCTCATGGGAGGAGGGGTCCTGTCCCCTTCCTCTACTGGGTCCTTTCCCTTTCGTTTGGCTTACAGTGTCTGAATGTAGGAGGCCATTGCTTTCATGGTCAGTTCTGCCTCCTCATTTTGCTTAACCACTATATGAAGGATATGCTTGAGATCCTGTGCAGCGATTCCGGAGTCGGAGCTATCGGATGGAGGGTCATGACTAGTCATTTTGTCTTGGAACGAGTCATTCGTGATTCGACTGCAGGTACGATTGATAGCCTAGTATTAGGGTGATGTCCTGGACGGACTCCCAGTCGACACGGCGGTCCTAGTACTTGGCGTAGAATATCGATGTTGATAGACAGGGTTTTTGAGAGTTGTGGTACCCATCTAAGATATCATTGACACCGTTGCCTCATTCTTAGTGTTTGACTCAAAGGGAGTGCCACTAAGGGTCAAAGGCAAGATTTCCATTCCGGTCTCGGGTATAGTGTACCTAGAGGCAATCTATATGCACGAGCGGTCCTCACGGGTTCGATGTTTGGGTAACACTTGCCTAGAGTGCCAAAAATGTCCTCCTAGGGTCCTCCCCGAGGGACTCCTATGTCAGAACAAGTTTGTTGACTTGTTAATGCACTTAGTGTAGTCTGCCGGAGGATTCCCAATCGAGTAGATGGGGCACGAGCGGCCCTCTTAAGTACCAATGACTTGACAGAATCGTCTTAGGCGGCTTGCACTAAGTATTAGAGCAAGTGGTTGAGGATCATAGTACCTTTGACGGGGGGTCACGACCTCCCCCCAATCTCCGAATACCATGCCTCGGGGTTTAACACTCACGTTATGTAGAATTCAATACAGTTTGTGAAGTGTGTGAGGTCTCTAGCGCGAGATTAGTACATGTATGTACACGTATAGGTATATATATACATATATATAGGTAATCTTGCAAATAAAGTAAACACGTAGGGGTTTGGGGAACCCTTTGGTCACTTGGCTTGGCTGCGGTCGAAGTCTAGCTCTCTTAGACGTCCCCAGTAGAGTCGCCACTGAAGGCGGGTCGAAATCGCCCTCCTTTTGGTTGTTGAGGTGTATTGGTGGGGTGTTTTGTGATTGGATGGCGATGTAAGGGTGGGTTTTACCTTTAGTGTGGTATCCTTCCCTATTCGCCATTTGGAGGTTTAGAGTTGCCACCCACTCGGTTAAGGTTGAGAGGGAAACCTGTGTAGGCTCGTATGTCCTTGTGTGTGTCCAGAGATTCATGTGATGGGTTCGGGAGCTAAGTTACGATGGAGGAAGGGGTTGCAGCAACCTATCACCCTCTATTGCCCCTTTCGGGTCTTCTCACCAATGTCAAATGACCGTAGTAGTTCCCCAAGTATGTAGACAAGTAGTTGCAAGCAAGTATATACATATGTATATGTGTACATGTGTGCATGTGAAATATAGGGATTAGATCCCTCTGGCTTCGTGCCGGAAGGAGCCGGCTGCCTACGTATCCGAAGGAGCTTGGGAATCAGAGCCAACGTAGTTCATACCCCTGAACTTCTAAGAGTGGGGTATGGATTAGACATGTGAGGTTTGTCACGCCTCGTTTTTGTAGAGTTTTGTGTTGTTTTTGTGTAAAAAGGGAAAGTTCTCTTGTGGAAAGAGTTGCCTTTTTGGGTATTTACGGGTAGAGGGGGAGTAGAGCTTGAAGCTTAGACCCTCCTGCCGGGTTAACCATAAAAGGGGATTCTTTTGTTAAGAGAAGGCTTTCATGTTGATTTTGGAAAGTTTCCTTGATAAAGAGGAATGTTTTGGAAGAAGGTTCGTGTTTTTGACGAGACCTTGGGTTTAGTTCCTGGCTGTGAAGCCGTCCGGCCTTCGTTAAACCTATCGAGGGATTATAAGCCCTACGCAAGGTATCCAGCGAATCTAAAAAGGAACTAGACTTGGGCATGTCTACCCGATACCCTATGCTCGGGAAGTTCGGGGTTTAGCACAGACAAGCGAGATGAGAAGTTACAAGCGAGAAAGCGGTAAAGCACTTTGGGCAAGCAAGAAACTAAGGGGAAGCGTCGGGCCCGGTTGTAGTCTAGGTGGGGTCGAGGAACGGGAGACCCTTAGCTTGTTGACCACCTAGACCCGGTAGCCTTAACCATAGGGGGTGTTCCGTCCCATAGGGGGACGAAACGGGGGGCTATTACTATGATTAAAGGAAAGCATAAAGTAAATGCTGAAAAGGCTAAAAGGAGACTCTCCCTCATAGTCTTATCTTCACTTCACTTCATTCCTAGCTGTTGCTTCCCCCCTCGAGCTCAGGAGCATGGTCGCAGGGACCAGGCAGGACTCCGACTAGGGACTGAAATCCGAACAATCTATTGAGCAGAGCGCCGGACCTCCTTTCGGTTTTAGGGGTCAGGAATATAGAATTCCTAACCTAAAACCAAGAAAAAGGGACCGAAAAGGGACTAGAGTGGACCAGGCTGAAGAGCCTAGTCCTCTCTTTAGAAATTCTAAGGCGAGTACTCGAACCTTAGAAGGGGAGACAGTTGAGAGTGAATGAGCGAGTGATGAAGTGAGGGGAGGGCCTTATTTATAGGTGTGAAAAACCCGTAAATAAGGCAAGTTAGGGCTGCAAACCCTATATGGTAAGTTAGGGCAAACGCAGGAAGGAGTGACCGGCAGGCCAGGCTGGTAAGCCTGGCCATGATCGGTCGGCTGGCTGGTGGGACCAGCCGAAGGGGATTCTCCCTGGCCGGCCGGCCAGCGATGTCGTGCTGGCAGGCCGGTCGTGTTGGGCCGGGCTAGGGTTTGCATGCTTTTGGGCTTTTTTGGTGTTTTCTCCTTCATTTTACGTCCGATTCGGGTGAATCAAAAACCGAAATGCTCCTATCGCGATGTCCTATCATAATATCACATTGAATTCGGGATCTGATGAATATATGGTAGGGTGGAGAAGTGATTAGGGGCTACTGAGGGTATGTCACGGGGTATGGACCCTAGGATTTGACTCTCGGGGATCGTCTGGGCGTCCGGAGTCTGCTTGATGTCTGGCGGGGCTAAGTCATCAATTCAGCAAAACGTCATCGTGTGACGAGGTGCAAAATCGAGGTGTTCACACTTACTATGTACCATTGTAAGTGGGAATACTTACTTGAATAGGGTTACTTGATTTGTCAAGTTAACTTAATAGTTGCTAATCATTCATGCGAGTTTAATGAGTTGTTTTTGTGTTTTCGTCCATTATCTGAGCTTTAGCAACAATGGAGTTTTTGGTAATTTTGTGGGTTTTCTCGTTTCTTGCCAGAACTTGACAAAATTTTCAAAATATGTTCCTTTTAATGTTATTTGATCATTTCTATGCATTTTGGCTTGATCGGTGGTGAAATTTGGGTTAAAATCCGAATTTTAGGGTTTAGGGCAGTTTTTCCTGCTGCAAAGACGACCTGCCACAACTGTGGCCCGACCACGGCCTGTTTTGCAGGTGAGGCTATGATGGTCCTGAGGATGGACCACGGCCGTGGTGCCACCACGGCCTGAGGCCGTAGTGCGGACTGTAATGCAATCTTTGCCAAACTCATCCCGAACCTCATTTTTTCTCGATTCTTTCGCTTCCATTGGTCTTAAAACTTCATAAATAAGTGATACATGTGAAGTTTGGAATTTTTGGACATGTTTGGGTTTTTGAATAGTGTTCGGGGGTAGTTTTTGTAATTTTTGAAACTTAGGATTTTGTGTAGCTTGCTCCGTAACTTCTTTCTTATGCCTTTAAACCTATCATATACTTAAATTGAACATATATGTGAACTCTAATCGTATCTAAGTATGTTTGATCACTTTAAACTTTATTATTTGTTTCATACTTGATGAAAATATGACCGTAATTGCATTTATCGATATTGTTTGCTCGATTTGAAGGCATGCTTCTTTATAGTGTATTAAACATGAATGATAACCTTCATTTTTACTTGAATATGATTTACATGCTGGAATTACAAATTACTTCATTCTTGAGAATTTGATATAAATGCCCTAATTGCTCGTTTGTGATTATCCTATATGGTTATTTGTTTTAACTTAAGCCGTGCGTCGTTGTTTATCTTATGTGGTTGTGACTTGATTGTGCTTTTCATGTGCTATTCCTCCCGAGGGATAGTTGGGACGTTCTTCCCCCTTTTTCCTCTTTTGTCCAGGTGAGGTTTCTTTTCCGAATTCGGTTTTTCTTACCTATATGTAGCTATTCCATGTAAGAACCTGAAGCCTTTGCTTGATGATTTTATAATTTTCTCCAACTTATATTATACGTAGTAGCTATTTGAAAACCGTATTATCTTGATGATTTCGAGGAAAATGTTTTAATATCAAATTATTATATAATAACTCTTCGAGAGCCCTTTTGGCTCGAGAAGAGACAAAACTTGGATTCGGTCCCTTTGACCACACAACCCTTTCGAAACGCGAGAATCATTTCTCAGCCTTTGTACCCGGCCTTTGTGCCACAGTTATATTGTTGGGCCCGGAGAATAGAGTACAGGGTGAAGCCGGGTAGACATCGGGTCTACGGTGGAGCTCAGTGCTCTAACTCCACATACTTGGAGCTCGGGGTGAGGCTGGAGTGGCAGCCTTTTGAGTACCTTGGACCGGATAAGACTTTTTCTGAGGACGTATGTCGAAGACTTGTCTCATTCCGTAGGTGTATTGGGTGAAATTCCCGTGCACAGAGTTATTAGTGAGAGTGTATCGGCTTTGCTAACCGGCCACGAACACGGGAGGTATAAGGTGGTCTATTTGATTACTATTATTCACATTGTGAAATTGGAGGTAAGTGCTCGTCTCGCCAAGCTTTTAATTATTCTTACAATGTTATTCGATTCACCAAGTTATTCAAAACCTTTAGTTTTTTGTTTGCTTTCTTTAAGTTTAAAAATGGTGAATCCTTATTCTGCATGATTTCTATATACGTATTATAGCCCCCTCACTTAGTCGTTTTGACTAACCCCCATTGCTTCCCATATTTTGTTTCAGGATATTGTGCTAGGCGGAAATCGAGTCTAGTTTGTCGGAGTTGCACCTTTTCTTATTTATGTGATTCCGTTTTTGTCTTTTCCTTTAAATATTAGTATCAGAATTTATTGCATATTTAATATTGTAGATGTTGGATAATACATTTAGCCACGATGGCTTTATTTGGTATTTACGATTTCTGGTTTTCACTGGTCTCGGTGGGCTTTATAACTGCACTTTGGATTTATCGTTCATTAGCTCCCCGAGTGGGATAGGTTTTATAATTTCCATATTTCGCTGCAGTATTTGTTGTCGATTTCCAAATATCCGCCTAGTACTTGTGTTGCCGTTCGCTAGGTTACGGTCGGTAGCCGGACCTCTGTTCTCGTTATGGGCTATGACTTGATGCTGGACGTCGCGTCGCACCGTATTTGGGGACGTACCGTTACAACACCACAACTTGATTATAACTAGCACAAATCAAACTGGCAAGAACTTTTGAATCTTATGAAAAGACTTAGATTTTGAATTTCTTGTTTCACAAGAAATACAGAACTAATATGAAAGAGAAAACTAGAAAACTATTTTACGTTTATAAAACAATGAGAATTATGTGTGTTCAGAATGAACTGCCAACTGTCCTATAAATAGACAGTATTGGCCGAAAAACCCTGATACCCAACAAGCCAGGATTTTTGTTCACTTCAGGTAATCGGCCAAACCTGTCCAGGCTTGGTCCAGTTCAGTATTTACTGGATCAGGCTTTATTAATTAATTCATTTTAGGCTTTAATTAACATATCAGTTCAAACTCTTTTGGACTCTGATATATTTAATTGGATCAAGCTTAAGTAAGCTAAAGCTCAATCAATTAAATACCCAGTAGCTGAATTAGATAAATCAATTATCTGTTCAAGTTAAATCAATTACCTTATCTCATTTCATAATGAATACTCACTAGCATTAATTAATTCTCTCTCTTTAATTGAATTAATATTCCAACCATTAATTCAATATCAACAACATTGATCATAAGTTCTAAGGCATGAAGAAACTAGTCCATTGTGTGACCCCTCAGGTTCACCGAAATCATTCAAGGAACACTCATTAATAATCACATAGCAATTTAATCCGATCAATAGCGATAAAAAATCAAAAAACTTATAAAGTTAGAAAAAATGAGAAAAAGGGCGATAGAGGAAGATCCACCAGGCGGATTGATGCGAGCTCGGAATATGTGTTCTCGGGTATGAGGGGAACGTTTCTCGTGAAGGTCAGGTCTCGATCCGGCGCTTGGATGTGAAGTTGTATTTTGGGCTTGAGAGAGAAAGAGAGAAAAGGACGTGAAGCGAGGAAGAAGAAGAAGAAGAAGAAGAGGGGCCTTTTTGTCAAATCTGATTTTTGGCCTCAAAACCCGAAGGGATAAAATGGTAATTTGTAAAACTTAGCCAAACATGCACGATCTCAGAATACACCAATATTACAGTCAAAATTCCACATTTTAAATGCATATTGTCATAGAATAATTTAAATACAACAATTAGTACATTTATAAAAATTCATAGTAAAGCATGATAAATAAATCACATAATTCGAGAAGTTAGGAAAGAAGCGAGGAACGAAGGCGCGACGCTTGCTAACTTATAAGGAAAGGCGTAAAGTGAAGCGGTTCGAGCTTCCGGTTCTTGATTCGAAATTTTGGGGCGTTACAGGTGTGGAGATCTCAGTTCGTGGATTCAACCTTGGAGGGCTTCTGGATTGGAGTCTTGTCTGGCAAACATTGTGGATCTAAGTTCTTGAGAACTTCACTTCCCTACAACAGCAGGAGTGCTAAAAGGTGATTAGTCTTAATCACCGTGTTTTGTGAAAACATCGTTAAACGGTTTTATAAACTTCCTGGGGATTCGTTCTTTCTTTCCATGCATAAAAATTTTAAATTCCGCATGTGCCGGGTATGCGATTCCAACACTTTGGACCTACCAAACGGACTTTAAGACTCCAATTGGCATGTCTCTGTTTCATCTCGTTTATGGAAAAGCATGTCATTTGCCGGTTGAGCTAGAGCACAAGGTGTATTGAGCAATCAAGGCCCTTAATTTCAATTCAAAGCTGCGGGAGAGCGTCGTTTGCTTCAATTGAGTGAACTTGATGAAATCCGGCTCAATTCGTATTAAAATTCCAAGATTTACAAGGAACGAACCAAGAAATGGCATGACAAGCATATTCAGCCGAAGGAGTTTGAAGTGGGGCAACTTGTTCTTCTTTTCAATTCCAGACTCAAGCCCTTTCTCGGAAACCTTAAGTCTAGATAGTGCGGCCCATTTCGAGTTGTCAATGTACACCTTCATTGTAACGACCCAAAATTCCGGAATATATTTTTGGAATAATTATTTGACACTTCATTAAATTTTAAATGAAAAGATTAGCTTCGTTAGCTAATTTTAATCTATTCTATTTTATTCTCCAATCCTTAACCTTTTATAGTCACCTTTTCTACCCCTCGAATTTATTTTAATCTCAATCGAACCCACACTCTATTGAACACACTTGCACCCCCTTATGCACCCTCTCTTGCACACTCTTGCTCACACACCCAAAACCGAGAGAGAGAGAGAGAGAGAGAGAGAGAGAGAGAGAGAGAGAGAGAAGAGAAGGAGAAAGGAAGAAGAAGGAAGGAGAAGGAAGAAAATCCTGTCCCGAATCTGTCGCTCGATCAATCGAGATTCCGAGACCAACTATACAATCCTCGTTCGATTCTCTACCGGTAACCTTCTTTCCCCATTTCATTTCATCCATTAAATCCTTCATTTTGTTAACATTTTGTTAAGTTTGAATATTTGTTAATTTGATGGGTTTGTAGGTTAGAGTTTACCATTTTCAGTGTAGTTTGGATCAAATGGTAGCTATTAATGTGTATAATGCATGAGTGTGAATTTTATGTGTTGATTTTAGCTATAGAACTCACCTTGGTTGAATTTAGGACGAAACCCTCGTGAAACCTTTAAATTGCGTTTTTCTGCACCTGAAACTTGAACCGCACAGCCCAACGCACGGTCTTGGCGAGACCGTGCGCGAGCCGGCGCGTTCCCCTTTAAGCCTGCACCGGCCTGTGCACCCCGATGCGCAAGCCAGTGCGCACCTCTATTAGCTTGCACGGTCTTGAGGGTGTTCTCAAAACCGTGCGCAAGGCTGTGCATTAGCCCGTGCAAATGCCTTAGTGAAATTTTTAGCCTTTTTCCTTAGTTGCTCACGATAATGTGGTCAATTGGCCAAAAATAAAAGTTTACTTTTTGCATACGACCTCCTAAAATCAAGCCGTTTTCACCTATAGCTTCCATATGATTCAAGGATGAATATTTCGTAAAGTTTTTGAAATTCTGACCTCGTTTGGGCCTTGAATCGAGCCTTTTTCGTTTAGGACTTTTTTCCCAATTTTTGAATGTTGTCCGAATGATCCGAAAATCGCATGAGTGCTTCCTTATGTTATATTATACATGAATGTGCACTTAGAATTTCAATTGAGCATGTTTAGCATCGTTAATTTCACACTTTTCATTTAATTGATTTAATTGCATTTTACTTGTAATTTTGATTGCTTCGTGACATTAATTGGTCGTTCATGTGTTGTAATCCCATGAGAGTCGTGTGTCGTGTCTTCTCTTATTTGGTTTTGTTGTCTGTCAGTTTCAGACCGTTCTTTCGAGGAATTGTTTGAGTTATCTTGTCGTTCCCGTGCTTCCAGGTGAGGGTTTTAAAATGCTTTCAACTGGAGTAAGGATTTCTTTTACTTATTACGAACTCCCCTTACGTGCTCATATCGATTTTATTTCTTGTTCTCGTATATCTATTAGATATTTAACTATATTTTCATGATTTTAATAAACAAACATTTTGATATCAACTTATACCTATAAGTATATCTAAATCGTTTTGTTTTCAAGAGGCAAGTACAACTCTTTTTGTTCAAACGTGACACTTTGACTTTGGTTGGGTCTATGAGGGAAGTCGTTAGGGGAGGGCGCCAGTGCTTCCCGACACGTATGAAACTCGTGGTCACCCCTTTTGTTGTCACACACTTGCCTAAGTGCTCATTTGGCTTTCAACTTATAATGTTTCTTGAAACGCGAGCAAAATTGTGGACTTTTCTTTTAATGGGGGCCCGGGAGGGTATTCGAGGGTCTCACTTGGGGACGAGCATCCAGGGTGTTTCTCGAGGTACTTTTCCCAAAATTAAGCATCAATCGTGGCCCGTCAGGAGTTGATAGCCACGGTTGGGAGCGATGGTGGGCGTTGCATTCGTTGCACGTTTTTCTAAAATTCAATTCGTCACCCATGGTCGCACTATGGGGTCAGACACCGGAAAAGTTTTATAATACATGAAGGGGTTATAAGGACGAACAGGCCCATTCTCGCTGGGATAAGTACTTTCTTTTATTTATGCTTTATTTTCATTACTATATTGCTTATTAATTGTTGTTAATGCAAGTCGAAGCACATTCCGGATTTCCTTCAATTCTGCATATGCATTTTTCATATATATATATATATTCAAAACCCGGAAGCGTGGCTCGTACTTGCTCCCTCTTTACCTTCACTGAGTATCGTTTATACTCACCCTCATTATTTTAATTCTTACTTCAGGTCGACAGGTGGCGTTGTCACCTCTCATGTCGGTTAGAAACAGCGGGTCGTGAGTCTTGGTTTTCTTGTCCTTTGGTGATTATCAGTAGTGTCCAACAACAGTCTATCTTTATTTATTTTAATTGAATTGTTTTACTTAGTAGAATGGAGATATTGATGAATTGTTGAGCACTGAATCATATTACTTGATGCCCCGTGTGGCTCTATATGTTGAATTGATATTTATTTTCATCTTCCGCACTCTGTCATTATATTTGTTGTTGTTGTTGGACTAGGATCATTGTTGCCGGTATAGATTGAGTGCTTGCCGTTCGCCGGGATGGATTTTTAAATGGGGTACATTTACCTTGTTTGGGAGTTCGTCTCGGTGCGGATGTGGTCCTTTCTCCTCCTACGGAAAGGGGGGCTACATTCCGGCAATTTGAGCTTCATAAAAGTCAAGCTAACGAATATAACTTAGAACTACAATTTCTTCCCTTCTCTTTTATTAGTGTTATATACATGCTTTCTTAGGTAGTGGTAGTATCTCTTGGTGTTGATTCTTGTCTTTAACCTTGTAGATGGCAGATGTGCATTTGCGTAGTGAAAAAAATCAATGAAAAAGGGAGAATAGAGATGAGGTGAGTTTGACATGAAGACGTGCTTCGAATGAGGTCCATTTATTGCTTTTGGTTTGTGCAAGATTTGAATTGGGTGAATTGCATGTTTTGGTTTGTTTGTGAATTTAGAAACCAAATTTTGAGTGTTGGGAATTGATTTTAGGCATGAAACCAAGCAAGTAAAAAAATTTCGTGTAATCTAATAGGCCGTGGCAACCTAAATCTTGCACCACGCCCCAGGCTATGGTGAGCACCACGGGTGTGGTGCTTGTGAAAAATGTTGGATAATATGTGCCGGAATGGGCGTGACTTCACAAAGACTTCGAAAACTTGAATTTGGTCGAGGCAAGTGTTTGATACTTTGTCCTTAAAACGAGATTGCCCTGCACTGGTGCTCACGGTTGAAGTTGGCAATTGTCTCCCAAGATACAACGACTACATTTCGTTATAGTAGCACTATAAATAACGAAACACATGAACGTTAAATGCTTTTCACTCTCTCAAAAGTAAAGTTTTAATACTCTCGTATTTTCATTTTTATACAGAAGAATAATGCTTCAAAAATTGAGTGAATAAAATGGCAAATATGGGGTCTATTTATAGATACCGAAATGTTGTGAGGCAAAATCCGAAAAGACAAGCATTGTACTGTTTCGGAATTCTGGCACTGCTTCGCCCAGTCTGTACTATTTTGGATCTGGAGAGGCACCTGTTCGGTCAAATCCAGTTCCGCTGAATGGGTTGGTATCGAACCCATGTGTCGGTTTGTTTTTCAAACACTGTTTCGGTTAGTTGGATCCGGATTTGGTTCGTGGGTCGGTTTGACCCAATTCTAAATGGATCTTGTCCAAAAAAGAATAGTGTTGTGGGCCAGCCCAAAGACAAGCTAAATCTGATCCAATTTACACCCACGCCCAAGCCCAGGCCCAGGCCCGGTCCAACCGACGGGCGGCAGCGGCGAGGCGCACGTGTAGGCTTCGGAGCAAGACCAAGCCCATCTAGGTCTCCCCTCCTTCAAAAACTATTGGTGCCCCCAAGGGTCCAACCCTTAGTGCCAAAATTTCATATATTAAGTGAATACATTTCCCACACTTATCATATGTGGGACAAGTTATTTCACTCATATAATGACCCAGAAATCCAAGAATCATTGTGAGTTCTTTTTCGCGATTAATTATCCTTCTCAACCCTATTTCTCGTATTATGTGAATTATATCATATTATTTCATATACGACCTTACGTGATAATATTATGTGTGTATTTAAATTTCCTTAATTGTTTAGCTTTAGTTAATATTAATATTGTTATATCTTACCAAAATGATTTAATTGGAATTTCTAAAATTTCCGAAATACCCCTTCGTATTTTTGGACATTTCGAAATATTTGATAAAAGTCTCGAAACCCTCATTTGAACCCTTATTCGAAATAGAGAGAGAAAGAGAGAAGAAGAAAAAGAGGATTTTTACTCTGAAGCCCTAATCGATCGTGTCGAGCTCTTTCTCCGTGGAATTTCGTGCCGATCGAACCTAAACGATCCTCTCAACGAGACCTTGCTTTAGGTACCTTTTTCCCCAATTCTTTCTACGAATTTTTGATGTTTTGAGCTTACTTTTATATTTCGGGATTTATAGGATTTTTAATGAAATCGAACGTGTTTCTTGGTCATTTCTTGTGATTCTTGGATAGAAATATTCCTTACATGTTGCTTATTGATTCTTATAAATTGTGGGTGTTGATTTGCGCTCAAAATATGTTTTAAATGGATTTTTGGCTCGGATTCGCGTTGAGATCGCGACTTTCTGCTGGGTTCTGATAAACCGCACGGTCTTGATCAAGACCGTGCAGGAGCCCGTGTGCACCCTTTTGTGCTTGCACGGGCGCGGATGGCCGTGTGTAGTGCACGGTCTTGCCACCGTGTTCAAAACCGTGCACAAGCCAGTGCAAATGCCTTAGGCGATTTTTCCAACTTTTTCACAAGTTGCTCTCGGGAAGTGAGTCAATGTGTCGCCATTTTTGGTTGACTTTCCGCATACGGACTCCAAGAATTATACCGATTTCACCGATAGATCCCTTTTAAATTGTAGATTAATATTTTGAAATGTTTGTTGAATTTCGACCTCATTCGGACTGTGAATAGTAAAATTTTACGTGTATGCATTTTTGGAAACTTGTCGGAATTATTTGAAATTTACGTGGTAGCTTCCATAAATATTATTATTGGCATATGCATGCTTGTTGATACATTTGGTTAGCCGTTCATCAAATAATTGCTTATTTGCGCTTTTAGAGTCGTTATTAATTCGTCTAGGTCCTGTCTTGTCTACAGATCAGTCAGAGGTCGGTGAGCAATGAGTTGTAGCTGCTAGGCTTTCTTTTTGGCACACCAGGTGAGGATTTAAATTATTTAAACTGGGCTTGAACAAATATGTCTATGTATACTTGCGAAATCCCCGTATTCCCTTATTATTGGTATTAAGTATTTCGAGCATATACTTTTATGATTTTACCAACAAATCCTTTAATATCAAATTATACATTAGTACCGAAAATCAATTTGTTTTCAAAAGGGCAAGTAACTCTTTCCTTTTTATGTGATGATTTGGCTTAGGATTGGGTCTATGAGGAAAGTTGTTAGGGAAGTGCGCCAGTGCAATTGACGCTTACGGAACTTGTAGTTACCCCCTTTGTCGTCACCACTTGCCCAATTGCCCGTTTGGCACTCAAACCCTTTTTGTAAAGCGAGTAAAATAAAGGATTTTTCATTTGGGCCCGGGATGGTATCCGGAGGTTGCATTTGGGGACGAGCGTCCAGAGTGTAATCCGAGGTGCTTCTCCCAAAATTAAGCGTCAATCGTGGCCCGTCAGGAGTTTGATAGCCACGGTTGGGAGCGATGGTGGGTGTTGCATGCTTTCCTTAAATTCACTATAGTCGAGCCTCGGGTTGCTCCTTGGTTCGACACCGGAGATGGAGTTTTTATAATGTCTTGGGAAGAAATAAGGAGGAACAGGCCCACTCTCGCTGGGATATTTATTTATTGCTTATTATTGTTATTGTCTTTATTGTTTTATTAAATAATCAAGTCGAAGCACATTTCGGTTTCTTCCTTATTGCATATGTATTTTCTATTAAAACCCGGAAGCGTGACTCGACTTGCTCCACCATATCTTCACTGAGTTCTTTGACTCACCCTTTTTTATTGGTTCTTCCCTCAGGTAGATTGAGAGACCGACATGTCTCACGTGTCGGATTGGCAACAGTTCATAGATAGGCCTTTTTGGTTTTGCCGTTGTCTAAATTATTGTCTAACACTCTCGTTGGGTTATTCTTGGTTCGGGCTTGTATTTAATGCTATATTGATGCCCGCCCCTATATATTTACTCTATGTTGCCCCTGAATGGGTTGTGATGATATTAGATATTTAGATTGGCCCCAAAGTGGGATTTATGTTATAATGTTTTAATTCGCTTCCGCTACATATATATTCTGAACTGTTTAATTGTTGTGTATTTGGGGATCCGCTGTTGCCAAGAGTCGGGATAGACCCGTTGGCTCGTATGGGTTCTCGGGTTGAGGGGCCGTTCTCGGCTTAGGAATCCGTGCAGGTTCGGGGGCTGTAGAGCGGGGCGCTACAACTCACAACACACAACTCTTCACATTTCATGTAGCCACTTTGTGTATTGAATGTCTCATTCATCCGAAATTGGATTTGAGTAAATTAATACAATTTTCGTATCTTCTCACGAAGTAGATTAACATTTCACAATTTGTTTTCACAAATAACGAACTTATGCTACTTAAATGTTTCATCAAACATTGGTCTCTAAAACCAATTTCCAACAATCTCCCACATGAATGTGAAATTAATGCAAAAACTTATGCAAGTAATTTGGCAACCCGAAATCGGGCCTAGTCAAAACGGTGAGATTTGAGCGAACACGAACGAATTTGTCCGAGTCAAATCGGAGAAATTCGTAATACTTGCTTGATTACGTGTCAACGTGTTTAATAAAAATGTGCTTATGTGATTTATATAGTTGTTTGAACTAAATCGTGATAACGGCATTTCGGAAAATACCACGAAGCCCTAATCGGACCGATTTAGTAATTTATGTGACTTACTTGATTTACGTGACCTCATTGTGCATGCGTATCATTTAGAATTATTAGAATTTCTCATTTCGTGAATTTTGGGATTTTCCAATCGAAAATCCAAATTTTGCGCCGTTCGAGGTCTATCTTCACGGAGAAGATTTTCGGGCCAATATTATAACCAAATCAACCGTCATTAAATTTCCTAAACCATTGTACTCTCTGTGTGATCTAATTCTTCCCCAATCACTTTTAAATTACATTCGAACCCTCAAAAATGTCATTTTCACGAGCGATTCTTTTCCCCGATTACCCCGTACCTCGCGCCAAGGTGGGCCCCACTCTCATTAATATCCTAGCATGCTTTATTTCTATTTCCATGCAAGAACCCTAAACCCTAAATACCTCATTTGAATACTTTCCCAAAATGGAGGGACATGTTGGAAAATTACCAACATGCCCCCTTGAGCATCTCACGCCACACACACATACATGCCAACTCTTTGTCTTGTTCTTTGATCACCCTCCAATCACAACAATCCACATCATCACCCCCACCACAATACCTCACGTGAATGCTACAAACTCTCCCACCCCTTGCTCACAAAGTCTCCATACACATTAAATGCATATTTCCTCATTTGTGCACACACACTACAACCTAGAAATATCCCCTTTGTCCCTTTCCCCTTTTGTTGAAACAAGACAACAAATCTCTTCCTCTCTCCCCCTCTCTCACGTGATCTCTCTCTCAATTTCCCTCCAACTTAGCCACCAAGTCTTGTCTTGTCAACTCCCACAACTCATCACAAAAATCTGCTCCTCCCTTCTCCTCTTCATTTCCCTTTTTCTCTCCATTTTCATTTTTCCGGGCCAAGTTGGCGGCAGTTCACCAAGACTGCCGTATCTCCCAAACCACTTGGCCAAATCATGCCAAATTTTGACACAACCTCCCCAACACCCTCATATACCTCCTGTCCTGAAACCAGATCAAAAATCCAAGCGAGCCGATAGATATCAGTCGGACAGTAAGGAGGCAGAAGCAAAACTTTTCCAAGGAAGAGGAAGATCAAGGCTCCAAGCTCCACTCTTGAGGAAGGAAGAAGAAGACCTCCACCTACTGTCCATCCGAGCTCAGCCTTCTACTCCTCCTCTCCTCCCTCTCTTTTATGATTCACTCATTAATCATGCATTCATATGTTATTCATGCTTATATATATGATATATGATTAGATCTTGAGCTTTTGTGGTGTTTAGATGAAAAACCCCCTTCCCTAATGTTATTATAAGTTTTGAACAGAAGCTATATGCTTAGAATAGTGATTTTCAGTTGATATGTGATGAGCTTTTGCTAAGATTAGAGCTTAATAACATAGACTAAAGCTTATGGATAGATTATGGCTTGATTAGGTGAGAACTTAAGTTTATTTGAATTCATATGCTATTACCGTGAACCCTAGGAGCTCTAGAATCACCAAATGAATGTTGTGTTATGATATTAAGGGCTTATGAGAGTTTTAACAAACTTAATCTATGATTTGAGTAATAAAATTGGGCTTTTGAGTAATATAGCAAATCCGAATTTTGAACTGTTTTGAGTCAACTTTACGAGCATTTCTGGAACAGATCACTTCAAAACAAAACCTGCCCTTTTACCACAACATACTAGGATATGTTGTGAACAACTTTCATGAGTAAAATGTTTTGAGAAAACCGCTTTTAGATGGAGTTATAGCTTCTGCAAAATTATTTCTCAAAACTGTTGCAGTCTTTACTCCAGTACGCAGCGATTTTCAGAGGATGATAACTCCCTCTATATAAAATTGTTTTAGGTGAAATCAGTGTCTAAACTAATATACTTTCAAATATATTTCTAACCCCGCCAGTTTCATGCCCTGACTCCCATCGAGCTGTTCCCAGCAAGCTTTTAAATTCGCCCCTGTTTCAGGGACTAAAATGTAAGGTTTCGAAAATGTTTTGAAATGATTTGAAAAGTGCTCAAGTGCTAACAACTTATGCTTTTAACTTAAAGTAAGCTCTCTTAAACCTCATATATGATAAGATGATTTCAAATGGTGAAGTTTAAGTATTATATTGATATAATTTAGTTGTGAGATTGAATGCCTAAATATATAAGTTTAATTTCCCCAAATTGAACTTAGGTTATAACCTATGAAAGCGTTTGATATATTGAATTGTCCTCCATTAGGCCCAATAGTGGGGCTTTATTTTTTGTTTGATAGGACAAATTAATTTTCGCGGCCCATTGCAGCTAATGGAGAGCCCGGTACTGTTCACGCCATTAGCTGCGTTTCGTATCTCGGCCCCGGGGTGCGATTCAACGGATAGGATCTCCTGCTACTTTTCGCTGCTATATCTCCTGCTAATAGTCTAGATTAATGACACCTGTACTAAGATTTGAAGCCACTAACGGAGAGAGTTAACCTCCGTCTTATATTTAATTATCATGTTAATCAATATCATCTCTTCTGCACTTGTTAATTATCATGGTAATCAATATCATCTCTTCTGCACTTGTGCGTAAAAGCAACATATGTGTTTTCTCTTTATTTCCAAACCAACACTAATTAGCCAAGCAAATTCAATAGGCAAGAGCAAAACATGAAATTGGTTTCAATAATCCCCAATAAGTTAAGAATTTTAACGATGGTCAAGTAAGGTACAGAACTATTTGATCTTTTCCAGAAATTTAAGTCAAATATGATGATAGCAGAGAAAGAAGAATCGACGAAACAACAGCCAGTGTTAGCGCTGAAAAGAATATCAAAAAAATACCGTCACACAAAAGTCCAAGATAGAAGGAGAAGAATAAGGATGTTTCATGTATGCTCTCTGCGCGGCGAGAATTTTTCAGTTGACAAGAGAAATAGGGCACAAATCCGATGGAGAAACTATTCAAACTCCAAAGGTTGCTGAACTATCTATAATTGCCGCCACCAGGACCATTTCGGCCTCCACCACTCCAATTCTCACCATGGTAGCTCAATTTCATGGCCTTCAACCACAAGATTGACTATTTAGGTGTTGCCTATGGGTTGGGTAAACATATAGAACTATTTAGAGGAATAATTAATTGTTTTCTAAGAATTGAATAGGCCGGCCAAATTTAACACGAAGATGAAAAACAATGAATTATTTTAAGAAAAGGGGAAGATGTACTAAATAATTGGATTTTTCTTTGAGAGAACAGAGACGAGAAGACAGAGTTATGGCTGGGAAGAAGACGCAGTTGATTAACGTGAAAATTTAACAATAAAATCTCTCGGGCTTCAAATCTTAGTACAGGTGTCATTAATCTGCAGGAGATCCTGTCCGGCGATTCAAACGCTTCTAGCCGCAATTAGAAAAAGTGATATTTTTCGAGACAGATTTAACCTTATGGAAACACATAATTACAGGCATGCCACACATAAATACAATCCAAAAAAATTCAGCCAACTCATTTCACTTTCATCTAGGGTTTTTTACAGCGACTGCGCCTATTGTCTTTCCACAGAGTTTCATCGCATCTGGACGGTAAAGAATGGACGAGACCTGAAATTGAAGAAAATATAAACAAGACTTCTTGCTTTCCGTTACATTTTGTTATTTCAGATTTTCTCTTGCAAACCCTAATTTCTCGTTTCTTTTAATACTTCGCAGTTTCAGGGTTTGGGTTGATTCCTGGTGCGAGAGCTCCAAATTCCAGGTGGTGTTACGCGAAGCGTAAGCCTCTGTTTTTATCAGCCATTATTTCTGTAATGTGAATAATAGTTGTATTTTATTTTATGTTCTGCTATTTGGGGTCTGAAGTACCCATGAAATGCTCTTATATTTTGAAATTTCGCACTGATGCTTACATTTTCGTATTTATTGTTATCTGAACTGCTGTTTTGTTTGCAATGGAAAACCTGGTGTTGTTAATTTCTTCCTAGATATCCTGTTCTATTTTCTCTGTTTTCTGGGTATTTCTTGTTGCATAAAAACTCTATTGCTTGATTTCTTGTTCGTTTTTGTTATTTTTTCTGGAAATTTGTTAATTTTTTTTGAGGTTTGAGTTTACCCTACAAATTTATGAATCTAAATAAAGCTCTTGAATACATAAATTTACTCCTTCCTTGATCTTTCAAACATAAAATGTTGTAGTTCTGAGTATATATACATAACCTTGTTTTCTTTATCAGATCTTGGTCTGATATTAAACGTCTTTATTTGCAAAACCTTGTTTTCTTGATCTGATATTGAACTTTGAATCTGCATTAGCTCAAACTGAAAAACTTATAACTGTTGCGAGAGATGATAAATGGTCATCATCTCTCGCAACAGTTATAAGTTTTTCATTTTTCTTATTACAAGTTCACCCTGAGGGTGTGAAGCTTGTTCGTGGGAAATCATTTCCATGGTTTGAGAGATGGGGCAATATCTTTGGGAATGATTGTGCTTCGGGCCGGAATCACATCGACGTTGGATCTGCAATCAACAATTTGTACAATGGAAACAACACTCGGGCTGGGGGAACGTAAATCAAGGTAGAAACATAAATCAAGGTAGCAACATAATTCAGCTCCTGAAACCGAATTAATTGATGCCGACGATGAAGCTATGTCATTTACTGTGCGCAATGAAGACTGCCGGTGGGTTTTTTAAGAATTGATCTTTTATTTGAAACTTGAAGTCAACAAACCTTAGATTCTTAGGAAACTTCTGACTAAGGATTATTAAGTATTCCGCAATTATTTATCATGTCTTATTTTCGGAGATTGGGTGTTGACATGGCTTTCTGGTATTCTGCCATTATTTTGTTTCCTTTGGTTTCGGTTGAGGTTGATTGGTTTATGTAATATATGTGCTCACCAACAAAGCATGGGCACGGCAATTTTTTTGCCGTGCAGTGTCCGATATGTGTCGGACACGGCAAAAAGTGTCCCAAAAAAATAATAATTAGGACACGGTGTCGGACACGGCTGGGGGAGTGTCCGACACGGCTAGGACACGGCTGAGGGAAGTGTTCGACACGGCAAACTCAAATTTTTTTTTTTTTTTTTTTTTTATTTAAAAGGGTCAAAATTTATTTGGAAAAAAATAAAAAATTATAAATGAATGAAACGGTGTATTAAATTAATTTAAATTTATTTTTTTATCATTTTTAATTGATTTTCACAATATTATAATATACAAATTTTAATATTCTCTTAACATAATAATCAATTTGTATATTTAAATTTTCCTAATAATAATATTATATTGTGGTAAATTTATTTTTTAATTAATATTTGTACATATATTATATATGAACATTTATATTTTTATTAAAATTTATATTAGTTAGCCGTGTTGGAGCCGTGTCGTGTCCTAAAATTTTTAAAAAATTTGTGTCGTCGTGTCCATGTCGTGTCGTGTTCGTGTCCCCGTGTCCGTGTCCGTGCAACATAGGTGCTCACAACATTCAAAAGCTTTGCTGACTATATTAATGGTTTATTATATATATTTGCGTTTTTTATGTTGTTATTTCTGCTGTAAGATTATTAGTTTTTCTATGGATGCTTTGCACAAGTCTAAATGGAAGCATAGGCACAAGTAGGACATTTACTTCTAATAATCATCTGGGAAGTAATTTTCCAAAATCAAATTTGATATAGGCTATGTACGTAATTTTCCATAATTTACACAGATGAAATTAATTGAGAAGAGAACGTCGTAGCTCTTGTTCTTCTTCTATGGACTTTTTTCTCCAGAACTTAGAAACCTAACCCCCAAATTGACTCCACACAAAGAACCCGTCTGTGAAGTAATGTTTCTAACTTTTCACTTTTTGTCTTGGAAAAATAAGGGAGTGTTGTCATTTCTCAGTAACTAATAAGGGTAAAATAGTCTTTTGATTGCAGCTAATCTTTTATAGTGGTTTTCAAACATAAAATAAGCAAACTGAGATTAAGTGCGACAAGATTAATGAACAATTTCAACTTAAGATTCATATAAGTTAATTCGTCTTTATCTCAACACTAATGGGGGCATCCTCCATTAACTACAAAAAATGGATTTAGGATATCAAACACTTCCTATAACTATTAAGCTAGATAACTTAGGAACTTAGCTTGGTAGCTAGAGTTGATCACATGATTAAAACTTAGTGATTAAGTTCCATTAGCTAGTCTCTTGTGATAATTGTAAATTATGTGCTCTAAATGTGCTTGAGTGACATTGAATATGATTTATTCTTACTAAGCATGCTTAATTGTTTATTAATATGTGGTGTACGAAATATATTTAACTATTGTTAATCAAACTTGGTTTGCGAAAACTAAACCTTGACAAAACTTTATTATAAAACTTGATTAATTAAAGTTTAATAATTAATTAATCTTGACTAATTAATATTTAATTATTCAATTAATTATTTGTTAATCACTCGTAATTAAAGGTTGACTAACTATCTAGTTAGTCCTAATTAGATGTGATTAATTAATTCTTGATTGGATAAATTAAGTCTTAATTAACCTAGATTAATTAATTAGATTCGATCAATTAATCTTGATCTAGTTAGTTAATCAAAATTAATTCCTTGATTAGTTTTGATTAATTAACACTTAATTAAATCCGATTAGTTTATTAAGTAATTAAAATTAATTTCCCAATTAATTTTAATTAGTTGATTAATTATTTCAAAACTATTTTCTAAAAGTTATTTTCTAAAGTTAATTAATTAAAATTAATTATCTAATTAATTTTAATTAATTAACTAACCATTTTGAAATTATTTTCGAAGCAAGACCAATTGTTCCAAAATTGTTTTCCAAAATTATTTCTAAGTTAATTAGTTAAGGTTAAATTGATTTTAACTAATTAACTAATAAAATTATTTTTCCAAAATAACTAATCGGAATTGATTAAGTAAACTTATATTTCAAAGTCATTTTTGCAAGTTAACCAATTAGAATTAATTATCCAATTGATTCTAATTGATTAGCTAAATGTTTTAAAACTATTTCTCCAAGTTAAGTTAATTAAAACTAATTGTCCAATCGGTTTTAATTAATTGGTTAACAATCGTTGAACGTTTTCATACCAAATGATTGTTTGTTTGAATAAGATAATAAATACTTAATACTTGGTTAGTTTCGACTAATTAAGGTTTGATCTCAATCAATTGAGACCGGACTATTAATTAAATGTTATTCAACTATCTTATTATCATAAAAGTTTAATTGCTATCTGATTTCCAATAGCTAACCTTGCTATTTCACTTCCTTATCGATGATTCAATACGTGCTATTGTGACTATGTGAAATATGTGTCGTCATGACACTTACTTGTAATCTTATTTGTCTGATATTATTTGATTGGTGAGGAACGTGTGTTCGACCTGTATAAGTGGCACCTTAGTTATCATCCTAGATAACCACTATGTGCTCCACATTGAGATTTGATTTAGATATTACTTTATCCTAAGCATTTAGAGTTGTTTCTAAATGTAGGGAGAACATCTCGAGTTCGACCAATCGATACTTAGACTTATTTCCAGTACTCCGGTGCCAGGTGAGGCTTTTAACCTTCCTTTGCTGGATCATGGACTATATATGTAAATATTAGTAAAATCTACCCCGCACGTTTGAAGCAGTTTGTGCTTTTCGATTACCCCTGCAATATTTCACTTATTTATCCTGTTTTACCTGCTTTCAATTATTTGCTGTCTGTGACGGTATGTAGCGGGTGCCCCAAACGGGTAACGCACGCCCCGCACCGAGCCCCGACCCGGAGCCGAAATGGGATCCGACCCGAACCGAAACCCGACGAACGGCAAGCATTTACTCAATCACTAGGCGGGGTTTCAAAAACAACGAAAAGACAGAGACGCGGAAGCAATATAAATAATCAAAGCAATAGAACATAATAAATACACAATTATTAAAGCCCACCAAGGCTAACGAAATTCAATTACATAATATCAAACGGGTTCGATACAGTATCCCGATAAATATAATAACGGGCTCAATAAATACATAATCCCGAATACATCCCAATATCGTAAAACTTAAATAAAAGTCAAACGGGAAAAAGAGAGATATACATGAATAAAATAAATAAAACCCTACGACGACGACGAATCCCGCCTAGTATCCTGAAACCAATATAGGGTGAGACAGAGAGGGTTAGTCAAACGACTAAGTGAGGAGGAAATAATAATGTATATAATAAAACGGAAAATAAATCACCAATTTTAAACTTAAAAGAAATCAACATAAAAGAAAGGTTTTCGTAATCGGGTGGTGATTTAACATAAAACATAACTTATCATATGACTCGGCGAGTCGAGCCCTGAACTCCAATATCCAAAACATAAAACCGGAAACCTCCCTTATTCCTCCAATGTAGCCGGACTGCAAACCCGAACTACTCATAACATACGGTAATAACTCAGGTACTCAAATGGCTGCCACTCCGGCCTTACCCCGAGCTCCCAAATGGAGGAAACCATAGGATTTACGCCGTAGACCCGACGTCTACCGACTTCGTCCTATCGCTCTTACTCCGGGCCCAAACGAACATGCATACATTTCATAACTCGCTTTTCAAAACATTTCGGGTTGGCCAAAAGACCGTTCGAGACATGACATATGCGAGGCCGAAGGCCAAAGTTCGCCTTAGAAAACAAGAGGTTTTACATGTCTCTTTCGTAAACATTTCAAAGACTATACATAGTACTTTTTCATATCAAATCATTTTCGATAAATCAAATGAACATAATAAGCATAAATATCTACTAAATATATATATAGAAACGGTGTGAAAATAAAACATAAACGTGGCTTATTTCGGGAGAGACTTATTTAAATATATACTTAGTAATACTGGAACAGAAAAGGAAAGCCTCACCTGTTGGCTATTCAAAATAAGAGCAAAGATCAAGAACCGGCGCTACTCCACAGGAGTATCGTCTGCAAAAAATACCAGGACACAACCAAATAAGACTAAAGACGACGCACGGCTTATACGAAAATATTAGAACACATAGAAGCACGTTACACAATTAAATCAATCACTTAAGTTCAAATTCTCAAACGAAAATAGAGTAATTCATGCATTTAAAAATACAAATCAAGTCCAAATGCAACGAAACTTTACGGATATGCTTAAATTATCATAAAGAAGTATGCATTCGAATTTCGGAAAAATCGGACTTCACATGCCAAAGATAGAAAATTTAACGAAAACTTAAAACGCACTATTCATATACCCGAACATGTTGTAAATTCATAAATCATGCAATTCATATCTATTTCATATATATCGAATACACGAGCGAAGAAAGAATTCGGAAAAGACGAGTCTCAGAGGGACCCGTAGTGCAAAACGGGCCATGACTTACAGAAGGTCAGGGCACTGTTTGACCAGACCACACGGCCTTGTGCACGGCCGTGTGCCGAGGCCGTGCACAATCGGACGAACACGCACGGCCTCATGCACACGGCCTCAAGGCCGTGTGCACAGCCCGTGCACCATTCCAAACACGCACGGTCTCTTGCACGGCCGTGCAAGAGGCCGTGTACTCCCACACGGGCTTGCCACACCCCGTGTGCATGGCCCGTGTGCGTAAAAATTGAGCAGAACATGCAGAAGATCAATCCAATACGCGAAATCCAAACATAAATCAACCTTAAATCGATTAATCATGCAAATCAATCCCTAATTTTCACATATAATCATCTACAACATATAATCTACATATAGAAACGATAAACACGAAAATCCATCCACAATTACTATCAAAATCATATAAAACCTAAATTATACAACTATTCACAAAAATGAGAAAAACGAAGTATAGAAGACATTAAACGAGAGAATCGTTAGAAGCTTACTCGTAGAAAAGATCGTAAAGAGTTCGTAGGCGTAAACGATTCGAAAATCCGTCGGGAAACGAAGTCGGGACGATCGATTGAAATCTCTTCCTTCTCTTTCTCTTTTTCCTTCTCTTTTCTTTTCTCTCTTTCTTTCTTGCGGATGTTGAACGAGAGTGTGAGGTGAGAGAGATTGACTTAGTCAATTAAGTTGACTAGGTCTAAAAATCGAAGGGGTAAAATCGTCGTTTCGCAAAATAAGTTTAAAAACTCACGTTATCCAAATAATACGTAATTATAGTTAAAATTCACATAATTAAACGCACATTGACAATTCGTGATTTAAATATAAAATTCACTCATTTACGAAATTATCCTAAAATCTTAGAATAAATATTAAATAAAATAATAATTTGCACAATTACTCGATTAAAATATACCGAATTAAAAATCGGATTTTCGGGTCGTTACACGGTATTTGGGAATCGTTTAGTAAAACCTTTACAAAATGTTTTCTAAAAACATTTCTTTACCTTACCTTACTTTCCAAAATGCGTTTACTACCTAAACAATTTTCGAATCAACGTAGCGTTTCTAGGTAATGAGAGTTCCTACCACTATTGGTCACTCTTACCATATCTCTAGGTATTGGGAGTTCCTACCACTGTTGGCCTCCCTTACCATTCCCGTACACAAGTAACTGTTGATTGAGAGAGTAAAAGGGCCCAGGGAGATTCGAGAACGATTGTCGGGCGGTGATGACCAACGGCAATACGTATCTCGGGTTCTCCAACAACGTGAGATGTCTAGTATCCAGAGGAGGTTTCTGGGTGTAGCTACTCATAAGAGGGATAGACGTATCTCTCCTAGCGAACGATGGCTTTGCAACCCATCAAATGGCGTGTTGTGGTAGATCTGTTTCATTATATGTATTTGACGTTTGGGAGATATAAGGATGGAGATAAAAGCCTTCTACTTGGGGCTAGTTCTGAGTCTATTAGACTACCTGTCTACACCTAATTAGCTTTGACTAATTAGACTACCTTCACTGTACTGTCGCTTGACGACATCGTATTACCATCTGGATTTGAAGCTTAAGAGCGAATGCTTTCCATCACTCGACACTAAACTTCCAGACATTTGATATATACAATTCTTTCAGTCAAAACCGGCTTTGCATGTTTTCGAAAATTATAGCTGTATTCCCCTTATCCCCTTTTATCGAGTTCTTTACAAATCACGCGAGCCGAGCTTTCTTCCCAACAGAGTCGTTAGGATTTATTGTCTTTAACGTCTACATATTACACACCTCACTTAGTCGCGAGGACTAACGCCCTCTTTTTTCTGTTCATGATCTCAGGTGGCAGGCTCCGATCTAGCGACATTTCCCGGAAGCAATAGGATGTCAATAGGTTCATTCCCGAGTGTCTAACGTAGAAGGATTCCCTTCCCTCTAGAACTTATATCGTCTCCCTTAGACAGCGTCATGTCTTTGTAAGACTTATTGTTATGGCTTTGCCACACATCACACCCATCTATAGATTAGTTCTGTTGCCACGTTTCATAGATTAAAAAAGTTTTTGAAAACCCGTATTTTTCCGCTGCGCTTGACTTAGAAGTCTTAGTGTCCCCTATGTCCTTCCGTTCACTCTGGAATGTCCGAGTGTGATCCACTCCTGCGGTTCAGAGTGCGGATGTGGTGCGCTTCCCTTCGATCCCCACCAGCTCAGCTCGATTCCAGTTCGGGTCGGGGAGGAGGGCGCCACAAGAGAGATCATACCAAGAATTACTGCATCGGGAGAGGTTGCTTGTGGCATTGAACCTTCCGTAGTGGAATATAATCGGATATACTAGCTAATCAGTGAACGCGATGTTTTGAACTATTCAACCGTTTGTGTATACCAAGACAATCATACCCACACAATAACCCTTCTAACACTTCTTAGTTCTCATGGTTTCTCCATTTCGGCCATGGATTTGATCTTGGATTCATAAGTTTTTACAATTTGCAACGACCTTATTCCACACTTACATAGGTGACTTCCTAAAAGAATCCTGCTATACTCCACCTTTATAGCGTATGAATCATTAAAAGCTCTTGCTTAGCCTCTTACCCCTGTGTAGAAAGCACTAATACTGTCTAGGAACAGGTTTGGAAAATTAATTTTCCTAGTGCTCAAAACTAGCTCTCGTAACTTGATTTTCCCATTGAACCAAGTGTGAAAACCTCGATTTTAACCTAGTCATAAGACGACGATTCACAAAGTCAACAACACAGCCCCAATAAGCATATAGGTACAATCCGGACGCTTAAACGATCCCGGAGGGTCAACCCTAGGGTTCTCAACCCTACGAGATACGAAATCAGCCCCTAAACTCGCTTTTACCTTTGTATATACTCTTCAAATGCCAAATTCGACACACTATTACGATAGGACAGAGCGATAGGAGTATCGCGGTCTTCAAATCATCCAAATCAGACGAGAAATGAAGGAGAAAACACCAACAAATTGAAGGAAATGCGCAAACCCAGGCCCGACCCAGCATGGCAGGCCGACCAGCTAAATTTTGCTGGCCGGCCGGGTCGCGAAGTTTGCCTCTGGCTGGTCATGGCCAGGCGCATCAACGTGGCCGGCCGGCTGGCCCCTGAGTGCTACCCTAAGTTTCCTAACTTAGAATGCAGCCCAAACTTACCTTCTTTAAGGCATTTTCTCGCCTATAAAATGAGGTCCTCCCCCACATTTCTAAGACACACGTCACTCTCTATTTCTCTCTCCCTTATAAAGTTCGAGCTTTCGCCTTAGAATTTCTAAAGAGAGGACTAGGCTACTTATCCCGGTCCACTCTAGTCCCTTTCCTCGGTTTTAGGTTAGGAATTCTATATTCCTAACTGTGAACACCTCGATTTTGCACCTCGTCACACGACGAGATTTTGCAGAATTGATGACTCAGCCCTGCCAGACATCAGGCAAACTCCGAACGCCCAGACGATCCCCGAGGTCAAACCCTAGGGTCCATACCCCGTGACATACCCTCAGTAGCCCCTAATTGCTTCTCCACCCTGCCATATATTCATCGGATCCCAAATTCGATGTGATATTACGATAGGACATTGCAGTAGGAGCATTTTGGTTTTTGAATCACCCGAATTGGACATGAAATGAAGGAAAAAATATCGAAAAAGCCCAGACGCGCGCAAACCCTAGCCCGGCCCAACACTGCCCGGCCGGCCAACACGACTTCGCTGGCCGGCCGGGCAGCGAGAATCCCTTCCGGTTGATCCCACCAGCCGACCGACCGGTCATGGCCAGGCTCACCAGCCTAGCCGGCCGGTCAGCCCCCCTGCGCGTTGCCCTAACTTTCCTTCCGGGGAATGCAACCCTAACCTTCCCCGGATAGGCCATTTCTACTCCTATATAATGAGAGCTCCCCTCATTCTCTAAACTTGCTCATTCACTCTCAACTCTCTCCCCTTCTAAGGTTCGAGTACTCGCCTTAGAATTTCTAAAAAGAGGATTAGGCTCTTCAACTCGGTCCACTCTAGTCCCTTTTCAGTCCCTTTTTCTTGGTTTTAGGTTAGGAATTCTATATTCCTAACCTCTAAAACCGAAAGGAGGTCCGGCGCT
The DNA here is from genome assembly GCA_958496215.1 of Verbena officinalis. Classification (NCBI taxonomy): domain Eukaryota; kingdom Viridiplantae; phylum Streptophyta; class Magnoliopsida; order Lamiales; family Verbenaceae; genus Verbena; species Verbena officinalis. The sequence continues at coordinate 25,725,306 of OY292387.1, read as the reverse complement.
CTGCTCAATACAGTGTTCGTATTTCAGTCCCGAGTCGGAGTCCTATCCGGTCCCTGCGTTCGTGCTCTTGAGTTCGAGGGGGGAAGCAGCAGCTAAGAACGAAGTGAAGTGAAGATAAGATTATGAGGGTGAGTCTCCTTTTAGCCTTTTCAGCATTTACTTTCTGCTTTCCTTTACTTTCATAGTAATAGCCCCCCGTTCCGTCTCCCTATGCGACGGAACACCCCCTATGGCTAAGGCTACCGGGTCTAGGTGGTCAACAAGGGAAGGGTCTCCCCTTCCTCGACCCCACCTAGACTACAACCGGGCCCGACGCTTCCCCTTAGTTTCTTGCTTGCCCAAAATGCTTTACCGCTTTCTCACTTGAAACTTCTCATCTCGCTTGTCTGTGCTAAACCCCGAACTTCCCGAGCATAGAGTATAGGGTAGACATGCCTAGGTCTAGTTCGTTTTCTGATTCGCCGGATACCTTGCGTAGGGCTTATAATCCCTCGATAGGTTTAACGAATGCCGGACGGCTTCACAGCCAGGAACTAAACCCAAGGTCTCGTAAAAAACACGAACCTTCTTCCAAAATATTCCTTTTTATCAAGGAAACTTTCCAAAATCAACATGAAAGCCTTCTCTTAATGAAAGAATCCCCTTTTTATGGTTAACCCAACACGAGGGTCCAAGCTTCGAGCTCTACTCCCCCTCTACCTGTAAATACCCAAAAAGGCAACTCTTTCCACAAGAGAACTTTCCCTTTTTACACAAATCTCTACAAAAACGAGGCGTGACGAACCTCACATGTCTACTCCATATCCCACTCGCAGAAGTTCGGGGGTATGAACTACGTTGGCTCTGATTCCCAAGATCCTTGGGATACGTAGGCAGCTGGTTCCTTCCGGCAAGAAGCCAAAGGGATCTAATCCCTATATTTCACATGCACACACGTACACATATACATATGTACATACTTGCTTGCAACTACTTGTCTACACACTTGGGGAACTACTACGATCGTTTGACATTGGTGAGAAGACCCGAAAGGGGCAATGGAGGGTGATAGGTTGCTGCAACCCCTTCCTCCATCGTAATTTAGCTCCCAAACCCATCACACAAATCTCTGGACACACACAAGGACATACGAGCCTACACAGGTTTCCCTCTCAACCTTAACCGAGCGGGTGGCAATTCTAAACCTCCAAATGGTGAACAGGGAAGGATGCCACATTAAAGGTAAAACCCACTCTTACATTGCCATCTAATCACAAAACACCCCACCAATACACCTCAACAACCAAAAGGAGGGCGATTCCGACCCGCTTTCAGTGGCGACTCTGCTGGGGACGTCTAAGAGAGCTAGACTTCGACCACAGCCAAGCCAAGTGACCAAAGGGTCCCCAAACCCCTACATGTTTACTTTATTTGCAAGATTACCTATATATATGTATATATATACCTATACGTGTACATACATGTACTGATCTCGCGCTAGAGACCTCACACACTTCACAAACTGCATTGCATTCTGCATAACGTGAGTGTTAAACCCCGAGGCATGGTATTCGGAGATTGGGGGGAGGTCGTGACCCCCCGTCAAAGGTACTATGATCCTCAGCCACTTGCTCTAGTACTTAGTGCAAGCCACCTAAGACGATTCTGTCAAGTCGTTAGTACTTAAGAGGCCCGCTCGTGCCCCACCAACTCGACTGGGAATCCTCTGGCAAACTACACTAAGTGCGTTAACAAGTCAACATACTTGTTCTGACATAGGAGTCCCTCGGGGAGGACACTAGCAGGACATTTTTGGCACTCTAGGCAAGTGGTAGCCAAACATCGAACCCGTGAGGACAACTCGTGTATATAGATTGCCTCTAGGTACACTATACCCGAGATCGGAGTAGAAACCTTGCATTTCACTCTTAGTGGCCCTCCCTTTGAGTAAAACGCTAAAGAATGCGGCAAGGGTGTCAATGCTGCCTTAGATGGGTACCACATTTCTCAAAAAACCCGTCTATCAACATTGACATTCTGCACCAAGTATTAGGACCGCTGCATTAGCTGGGATATTTCCTAGGACATCTCAAAAAACTTGAACGACTCTTTGTGTAAGCCCTGTAAGTGTACGGGTCGTCAAGTAATATAGTTTGAAAGTAGGGATGTCGTACTCACGAGGAATAGGGAATTTTGCAATACGAAATGATCTCTTCTAATATTTAAGCTACAATAAGTGAGGGATTATAAATTCTAACATTGAAATAGCTAAAAACTTGAGTATAGCAAAGGACAAATAGAGATTTAATAGAAAATGGGCCTAGGGGGATGATTACAATGCAAAACAATCAAGGATAGATCAAATACCTCAAGAGTATTAGCTACTTAGACAAAACGATTCAATAAGGTATGAATTAGCCTTTCTCAAGGACTAATTCGTGTATTTATAAAGGAGTTACTTCTACTCTCGTGATAGCAACTCAATTTACAGACCAAATGAACAAGAATCGAGTGATTAAATCAACTAGCGGCTCGACATTGCTTGATTATCACAATTTTCGCAAGAGTGATCAAATCTCTGTGATCACCTACCTTGTGTCTTAGAAAAATCCAATTCTTAGTTCCAATTAATATCTTTCGAGTTTTAATTGAAAACTCATTTATACAAGAAATAGCCAATAACTTATATAACATGAAAACCAAGGACTTTTGCAAGAAATAAGTTTAAATACTCATTAAGGCATTTTCACAAACACCTTTATGCATTACATATCCATCATCCCCTAGGTGCTAGAAATTTAGCCTATGTAGCACCCCGAATTTCCAAAAGAAAATATGTTCAGGGGGTCCACACGGGCTTGCGACACGCCGTATAGCAGCCCGTGTGGAAGAGACACGCACGACCTCTCCTCACGGGGTGTTGCAAGGCCGTGTGTGTCCATATTTGATCCCACATCGGAATTTTAGAATATGTTTGAAGGGTTTATAACCAAAAATCACCAAGTAACAACCACCTTGTGGTACCACCTTTTGGCAAGTGTTTCCGGCCAAACTTTAGGGTTGTGCTCGGTGGTGATCGGAGGTTATGCCCGCGCGTCCAACGGGCGCCGCCGTGAGGGTTCTCCTCTCCGCGCCCGGGGGCCGTGACAAGTGGTATCAGAGCCGACCGCCGGTTGGGGACGCATGTTCACGGCTTGGTTGTCTGCTACGGGTCGAGCGCTTGGGCATGTGCCACGCGTATGGGTTACATGCGGTGGGAGTCCCACTGGCGGGCGGTACTGGGAAAGCTTTGTTGTGGCGCAATGGGGACATTGCGATCTGAAGGAGGGGTGATTGTAGCACCCCGAATTTCCGCAAGAAAATATGTTCAGGGGGTCCACACGGGCTTGCGACACGCCGTGCAGCAGCCCGTGTGGAAGAGACACACACGGCCTCCCCTCACGGGGTGTTGCAAGGCCGTGTGTGTCCATATGTGATCCCACATCGGAATTTCAGAATATGTTTGAAGGGTTTATAACCAAAAATCACCAAGTAAGAACTACCTTATGGTACCACCTTTTGGCAAGTGTCTCCGGCCAAACTTTAGGGTTGTGCTCGGTGGTGATCGGAGGTTATGCCCGCGCGTCCAACGGGCGCCGCCGTGAGGGTTCTCCTCTCCGCGCCCGGCGGGAAACCACCCTTATGCCTCCAATGTAGACGGACCGCTAAATCTGAACTACGTATAACATATCATACGGTAACTCAGGTACTCTAAGGGCTGCCACTCCGGCCTCACCCCAAGCTCCCAAAGGTGGAGGGAACCATAGAATTTCCGCCGTAGACCCGATGTCTACCGACTTCGTCCTATCATCCTGACTCCGGGCCCAAACTTACATACATACAGTTCATAACTCGCTTTTCAAATCATTTCGGGTTGGCCAAAAGACCATTCGAGACATGTCATATGCGAGGCCGAAGGCCAAAGTTCGCCTTAGAAAACAAAGGGGTTTTACATGTCTTTTTCGCAAACGTTTCAAAGACTATACGTAGTACTTTTTCATATCAAAACATTTTCGATAAATCGAATAAACATAATAGGCATAAATATTTACTAAGTATATATATAGAAACGGTGTGAAAACAAAACGTAAACATGGCTTATATCGGGAGAGGCTTATTTATATATATACATAATAGTACTGGAATCAGAAACGGAAAGCCTCACCTATTGGCTATACAAAAAGGAAGAGCAAAAGCAAGAACCGGCGCTACTCCACAGGCGAATCGTCTGCAAAATTACCAAGACACAACCAATTAAGACTAAGGACGACGCACGGCTTATACGAAAACATTAGAACATATTGAGGCACGTTATACAATCACATAAGGCACTTAGGTTCAAATTATCAAACGAAAACGGAGTAATTCGCAAAATAAAAAATCCAAATCAAGTCCAAATGCAACGAAACTTTACGGACATGCTTTAAATATCATAAGGGAGTATGCATTCGAATTTCGGGAAAATTGGACTTCATATGCAAAAGTTAGAAAATTTGTCGAAAACTTAAAACGCACTATTCATAGACCCGAACATGCTATAAATTCATAAATCATGCAATTCATATCTATTTCATATATATCGAATACACGAGCGAAGAAAGAATTCGGAAAAGACGAGCCTCGGAGGGACCCGTAGGCCAAAATTGGCCCTGACTTACAGAAGGTCAGGGCGCTGTTCAACCGGGCCACACGGCCGTGTGCCAAGGCCGTGCACATCAAGGAGGGACACGCACGGTCTCTTGCACACGGCCTCAAGGCCTTGTGCATAAGGCTGTGCACCATGAATCACACGCACGGTCTCTTGCACAGCCGTGCAAGAGGCCGTGTACCCCCACACGGGCTTGCCACACCCTGTGTGCAAAGCCCGTGTGCGTCAAGAACAGAAGCAAAATTTGCAGAACCAGAAAACTTACGCGGAATCAATCCTAAAATCAACAAATGAATATCTAAACATGTAAATCTCATCCTAAAATTCATATATATCGATCTACAACATCTAAGCTACACATAGAGACAATAAACACGAAATTCCATCCATATATTCCCTCAAAATCATTTAAACCCTAACATAATCGACTATTCACAAAAACGAGGAAAATGAAGCATAAAAGACATTAAACGAGAGGACGTGAAAGGCTTACTCGCAGAAGAGATCGCGGGGAGTTCGTAGGCGTAAATGGTTCGAAAATCCGTTAGGAAACGAAGTCGGAATGATCGTCGAAACTCCTTCTTCTTCCTTCTCTTTTTCTTTCCTTTCTTTTCTTCTCCTTTGCTGTTGATTGCGTGAATGAGGTGAGAGGGAGGGATGTGAGACTTAGTCAATAGTTGACTAGGGTCTAAAAATCGAAGGGGCAAATTCGTAATTTCGCAAAATAAGTTAAAAAACTCACGCTGTCTAAATAACTCATAATTACAGTCAAAATTCATATTATTAAACGCACATTGACAATTTGTAATTTAAATATAGAAATTCATTCATTTACAAAATTATTCTAAAATTTCATAATAAATATCAAATAAAATAATAAATTGCGCAACTACTGGCGCCCCAAACGGGTAGCGCACGCCCCGCACCGAGCCCCGACCCGGAACTGAAATGGAATCCGACCCGAATCGAAACCCGGCGAACGGCACACATTTACTCAATGACTAGGCGGGGATTTCAAAAACGAAAGAAAACGACAAAGGTGCGGAAGCGAAAATAAACCAAACGATAAAACATAATAATTGCACAAGTATTAAAGCCCACCAAGGCCAACGAAATTCAATTACATAATTAATAAACGGGTTCGATACAATATCCCGACAAAATATATTAACGGGTTCAACATATATATATAATCCCGAATGCTAAATACGTACATAAAATCCTAATATCACGTATCATAAATAATAGCCATACGGAATGAGAGTTATACATGAACAAAAGAATGTAACTCTAAGACGCGACGACGACGACGAAGATCCCGCCTAGTATCCTGAAACCAATACAGGGGTGAAACAGAGAGGGTTATTGCAAGGCCGTGTGTGTCCATATTTGATCCCACATCGGAATTTCAGAATATGTTTGAAGGGTTTATAACCAAAAATCACCAAGTAACAACCACCTTGTGGTACCACCTTTTGGCAAGTGTTTCCGGCCAAACTTTAGGGTTGTGCTCGGTGGTGATCGGAGGTTATGCCCGCGCGTCCAACGGGCGCCGCCGTGAGGGTTCTCCTCTTCGCGCCCGGGGGCCGCGACAAGTGGTATCAGAGCCGACCGCCGGTTGGGGACGCATGTTCACGGCTTGGATGTCTGCTACGGGTCGAGCGCGTGGGCATGTGCCACGCGTATGGGTTACATGCGGTGGGAGTCCCACTGGCGGGCGGTACTGGGAAAGCTTTGTTGTGGCGCAATGGGGACATTGCGATTTGAAGGAGGGGTGATTGTAGCACCCCGAATTTCCGCAAGAAAATATGTTCAGGGGGTCCACACGGGCTTGCGACACGCCGTGCAGCAGCCCGTGTGGAAGAGACACGCACGGCCTCCCCTCACGGGGTGTTGCAAGGCCGTGTGTGTCCATATTTGATCCCACATCGGAATTTCAGAATATGTTTGAAGGGTTTATAACCAAATATCACCAAGTAACAACCACCTTGTGGTACCACCTTTTGGCAAGTGTTTCCGGCCAAACTTTAGGGTTGTTCTCGGTGGTGATCGGAGGTTATGCCCGCGCGTCCAACGGGCGCCGCCGTGAGGGTTCTCCTCTCCGCAAAACCTTACAATATCTAAGATGAAAAATAAACGAGACAAATAACAATAGTGTTTGACAAAATGTCCCACTACTACACAAAATAGGGCATCTAATCAGTTAGTGGGAATTGGGGGTAGGGGGTTGGTGTGGTGGCAGGTACATGGAAAAGAGTCGGGTGAAGTGAGACTCTAAACTCTCTTGATGGGCCGCCACGCTATCTCGGAAAGTGCCAAAGTCCTCGCGGAAACTCCCAACCTCTCGTCGTAGAGCAACGACCTCATCTCGCGTGACTCGAGCATGCTCCTCCAATGCTTCAAGGCGTTGGGCCAATGGGTGCGGTGGTTCGGGGCGAGGATACTCCGGTGGTGGGCCTCTAGGGCCTTCGAAAATCAATGGCTCGCCTCGGTCATCTAGCTCCATTTCTTCTTCTATTCGCTCGGCCGACCGGGACGAGCTTGCTCCACTATGCCCTCTCTTCTTCTTTCCCCGTTGACGTTTCTCAGGTGTTGGGGGCCAATCAAGGATGATTTTGTAACGCCCCGAAAACCCGAATTATAATCCGGTATGTCCGAATCGGGTATTTGCGCAATTTATTATTTTATTTGATATTTATTATGAGATTTTAGAATAATTTCGTAAATGAATGAATTTCTATATTTAAATTGCGAATTGTCAATGTGTGTTTAATTATATGATTTTTGACTGTAATTATGTATTATTTGGACAACATGAGTTTTCAAACTTATTTTGCGAAATTACGAATTTGCCCCTTCGATTTTTAAACCCTAGTCAAACTTTGACTAAGTCCCATCACTCTCTCTCTCACCTCACTCTCGCCCAAAACGCAGCAGTAGCAAGGAGAAAGAAAAGAAAAGAAAGAAAAAAGAGAAAGAGAAGGAAGAAGGTTCAAACGATCGTCCCGACCCCGTTTCCCGACCGATTTTCAAACCGTTTACGCCTACGAACTCCTCACGATCTCTTCTACGAATAAGCCTTTCACGTCCCTCTCGTTTAATGTCTCCTATGCCTCGTATTTCTCATTTTTGTAAATAGTTGAATAATTTAGGGTTTATGTGATTTCGAGAGAATTTATGGATGGATTTTCGTGTTTTTGGATCCTATGTGTAGCTTATATGTTGTAGATCATTATATGTAAATATTAGGGCGTGATTTGCATGTTTAGATGATCAAATGTTGAAATTAGGATTGAATTCGCGTGATTTTCTGGTTCTGGGAAGTGTTCTGCTCATTCTTGACGTGCACGGGCTTTGCACACGGGGTGTGGCAAGCCCGTGTGGAGGTACACGGCCTCTTGCACGGCCGTGCAAGAGACCGTGCACATGGTTTATGGTGCAATGCCTTGTGCACACGGCCTTGAGGCCGTGTGCAAGAGACCGTGCGTGTCCTTCTTTGATGCGCACGGCCTTGGCACACGGCCGTGCACAAGGCCGTGTGGCCCGTTTGAACAGGGCCCTGACCTTCTGTAAGTCAGGGCCAATTTTGGCCTACGGGTCCCTCCGAGGCTCGTCTTTTCCGAATTCTTTCTTCGCTCGTGTATTCGATATATATGAAATAGATATGAATTGCATGATTTACGAATTTATAACATGTTCGGGATTTTAATTACGCGTTTTAAGTTTTCGTCAAATTTTCTAACTTTTGCATATGAAGTCCGATTTTCCCGAAATTCGAATGCATACTCCTTTATGTCCGTAAAGTTTTATTGCATTTGGAATTGATTTGTATTTTCGAATTCACGAATTACTCCGTTTTCGTTTGATAATTTGAACCTAAGTGCCTTATGTGATTGTATAACGTGCCTCAATATGTTTTAATGTTTTCGTATAAGCCGTGCGTCGTCGTTAGTCTTATTTGGTTGTGTCTTTGTATTTTGCAGACGATACTCCCATGGAGTAGCGCATCCGGTCCTGCATTATCTATTCTTTTTGTATAGCCAACAGGTGAGGCTTTCCGTTTCTGATTCCAGTACTATTATGTATATATAAATAAGCCTCTCCCGGTATAAGCCATGTTTACGTTTTGTTTTCACACCGTCTCTATATATATACTTAGTAAATATTTATGCCTATTATGTTTATTCGATTTATCGAAAATGTTTTGATATGAAAAAGTACTACGTATATTCTTTCAAACGTTTGCGAAAGAGACATGTAAAACCTCTTTAATTTCTAAGGCGAACATTGGCCTTCGGCCTCGCATATGACATGTCTCGAACGGTCTTTTGGCCAACCCAAAATGATTTGAAAAGCGAGTTGTGAACTATATGTATGTATGTTTGGGCCCGGAGTCAGGATGATAGGACGAAGTTGGTAGGCATCGGGTCTACGGCGGAAATCCTATGGTTCCCTCCACCTTTGGGAGCTCGGGGTGAGGCCGGAGTGGCAGCCCTTTGAGTACCTGAGTTACCGTATGATATGTTATGCGTAGTTCGGATTTTGCGGTCCGTCTACATTGGAGGAACAAGGGTGGTTTCCCGTTTTATGTTTGGAAATTGGAGTTAAGGGCTCGACTCGCCGAGTCATATGATATGTTATGTTTTATGCTAAATCACCACCTGTTTACGAAAACCTTTCTTTTATGTTGATTTCTTTTAAGTTTAAAAATGGTGATTTATTTCCGTTTTATAATATACATTATTATTCCCTCCTCACTTAGTCGTTTGACTAATCCCCTCTGTTTCACCCCTGTATTGGTTTCAGGATTCTATGCGGGATTTGTTCATCGTCGTCGTCGCGTCTTTAGAGTTGCATTCTTTTGCTCATGTATAACTCTATTTCCGTATGGCTATTATTTATGTTTTATGATATTAGGATTTTATTTATTTAGTATTTGGTATTTATATGTTGAACCCGTTATTGTACATTGTTGGGATATTGTATCGAACCCATTTATTATTTATAGTAATTGAATTTCGATGGCCTTGGTGGGCTTTAATACTTGTGCAATTATTATGATTTATTGCTTTGTTTATTTTTGCTTCCGCGCCTCTGTCGTTTTCTTTAGTTTTTGAAACCCCCGCCTAGTCATTGTGTAAATGTGTGCCGTTTGCCGGGTTTCGATTCGGGTCGGATTCCATTTCAGTTCCGGGTCGGGGCTCAGTGCGGGGCGTGCATTACCCGTTTGGGGCGCCCGCTACAGATTTCTCCCTCATATTCAATGCACATCTTCATGTTAATGAGTGTAGCCTCGTCAACACGTGTGGGGCCCAAGGCAATCTCAAGGTACATGTGCTCCGGATCAAAAACATTAAAGTGCTCGGTGATTTCCATGATGTACCCGCCGCAAACAATCCCCCTTGATGATTGAGCTTGTCTTTGAAAGAGCTTGAAGAGGAACATCGGCCCATGGAGTTTCATGCTCGTGAGTATGCAATGTAGAATGATGGTGTCCCTTTGATTGATCACACAATGCTATCTCCACGGCCGTTGAAAGAATGAGCGATGACGCGATGGGCATAGCGAAGAGTTGGGTCGGCGAGCACGGTGGACTTGGTGAGGCCCGGGTTGTAGGGAGCGTTGGTCAAGCGCCAGAATATGGTAAATATGGTGGAGTAAGGCCAATCATTCCTCGGTGGCAAAACCCCTTCGTCTAGGAAGTTGAAGATTTCGCCCAATTGGCTACGTGTTAGCGAGTAGGGGTTGCCGAAGAGGTTGAATTGGATTTGGGCAATCGCCCCTAAACTGAGAGCTTCGTCATTTACACAAACTAGAGTAGTGAGAAACTCCCTAGTGAACGGTACATAAGTTCTTTGCCTCATTGTGACCAAGTGATAGAGCCCGGCTCCATTGAACAACTCCGTCACACGCTCGAGGAGTCCGAAGCGAGTGATCGTGTCCTTGTCCATCCATCTTGTGGGCACAATCGTACGGTGGGTGGAGAAGGGGAGCGAGGAGGTGATGGAGAGGGCTCAGGTTCGTGGCGGGGCACAATTTCTTTGCGCTTTTTGTTCTTGCCGCGGTGCGTTTGGAACCCTTAGGAGGCATTGTGAAAGTTTGAGAGAGATTGGAGGAGTTTGGAGGAGAAATTTTGTCGCGGCCCCTCCGGGCGCGGAGAGGAGAACCCTCACGGCGGCGCCCGTTGGACGCGCGGGCATAACCTCCGATCACCACCGAGCACAACCCTAAAGTTTGGCCGGAAACACTTGCCAAAAGGTGGTACCACAAGGTGGTTGTTACTTGGTGATTTTTGGTTTATAAACCCTTCAAATTACATATCAAATTCCGATATGGGATCAAATATGGACACACACGGCCTTGCAACACCCCGTGAGGGGAGGCCGTGCGTGTCTCTTCCACACGGGCTGCTGCACGGCGTGTCGCAAGACTGTGTGGACCCCCTAAACATACTTCTTGCACCTGGAAATTCGGGGTGCTATAATCACCCCTCCTTCAGATCGCAATGTCCCCATTGCGCCACAACAAAGCTTTCCCAATACCGCCCGCTAGTGGGACTCCCACCGCATGTAACCCATACGCGTGGCACATGCCCACGCGCTCGACCCGTAGCAGACATCCAAGCCGTGAACATGCGTCCCCAACCGGTGGTCGGCTCTGATACCACTTGTCGCGGCCCCCCGGGCGCGGAGAGGAGAACCCTCACGGCGGCGCCCGTTGGACGCGCGGGCATAACCTCCGATCACCACCGAGCACAACCCTAAAGTTTGGCTGGAAACACTTGCCAAAAGGTGGTACCACAAGGTGGTTGTTACTTGGTGATTTTTGGTTTATAAACCCTTCAAATTACATATCAAATTCCGATGTGGGATCAAATATGGACACACACAGCCTTACAACACCTCGTGAGGGGAGGCCGCGCATGTCTCTTCCACACGGGCTGCTGCACGGCGTGTCGCAAGCCCGTGTGGACCCCCTGAACATACTTCTTGCACCTGGAAATTCGGGGTGCTACAATTTTAGGCTAAAAGTTGGTTGGGGCGTTTTTACGAACACTTGGCGGGCAAAGCTTTTGAGTGAGAGTTTTGGTGAGAATGGGTTGAGAGGAGACCAAGAATTAGCAAATACCAACGAATGAGAGGAACACAATGCAAGATTTCAGTTTTTGGGGAGGATTTACTGTGAAAAATCGAGAGTAGGATGATTTGGGAGAATTTTCGGCGGGAGAAAAGAATAGCAGCGCGCGGTGAAGGAGGTTTGCTTGTGCGTCTGGACTGAAATTTGAGGCGCTGAACTTCAAAGAATTTCGGACGCGCCTACCACGCCCCCGAGGTCGCTAAAAATTTTGAAATTGAATGCGGACCACGGGCGTGGTCTGAACACGTTCTCTAGCCATGGAATTGACTGGAAACCAGATTTCGACGGGCTCGATTTTGCATCGGTGGTAAAAAAATTCCCAAAAAATAAAATTTAGAATGGGGGAGGCCATACGAGAAGGGAGCCGAGAGAAGGGAGGCCATACCACGGGCATGGTTCCTACACAGGCTATGGGTGTGGGATTGCCACGCCCGGAATCTCACCACGAACCGCTGGTGTGGGCTGCTCTGGATTCACCACGGGCGTGGGCCTACCACGGCCCGACATCCCACCTGTGGTTTGAAAAATTTTCAGAAATGCAGGACTACCACGGGCGTGGTCTCACCACACCCTCAGGGCGTGTAATCAACGTATAATCCAAAATCAAAATGCTATATTTTGCATCGTTGGGCAAAAAATTTGGGAAAAATCAAATTTGGAGTGGGGGAAGATGTACTAGGATGAAACCAAGTGAAAATTTTCAAATCGGAAATTTTTACGAGACTAAAAACTCACCACGGCCGTGGTGTCACCACACCCCTAGGCCGTGGTCGGTGAAATTTGCAAAAATGCTTCTAAGTGTTTGGTTTCAAGCCTAACATCAATCCCAAGTACTCAAAATTCAAATTTTCATTTCACACACAAGCAAAAGCACATAAGTTCTACCCAACTTGCACTTTTCACACAATAAGCGCGATAAATGGACCTCATTTTTTATTTGCCGTAAAGCTTCATGTCACTCTCCTTCTCTCGAATCTCATATAGCCTCATATTCATCACCTACAAAGGTAAAGGCAAGCATCAATTCCAAGAGAAACTACACTAACTAAGAAACCAATTAAATGAAACGAATTGAAAAGAAGGGAAGAAGTTGTAGTTCTAAGTTATAGTCGTTAGCTTAACTTTTGTGAAACTCAAGTTGTCGGCATGGTGAGCACACATGAAGTGTGCTTCGCTATGGGTTCTCCCGCAAGATACGGCTTCAAACGTTGCCCATTCACCATAAAAGTTCTGGTGGCTTCATTTCCAACCTTAATTGCCCCATGAGGGTGCACTTTAACAACTCGGAACGAGCCGGACCATCTAGACTTGAGCTTTCCAGGAAAGAGCTTGAGTCTTGAATTGAAAAGAAGCACAAGTTGCCCCACTTCAAACTCCTTCGGTTGAATATGCTTGTCATGCCATTTCTTGGTTCGTTCCTTATAAATCTTGGCATTCTCATATGAATTAAGTCGAATCTCATTGAGTTCACTCAATTGAAGCAATCGGCTCTCGCCCGCGGTCTTGAAATCAAAATTAAGAGCTTTGATTGCCCAATACGACTTGTGCTCTAATTCGACAGGCAAATGACACGCTTTTCCATAGACAAGGCGAAATGGAGACATCCTAATTGGAGTTTTAAATGCCGTACAGTAGGCCCAAAGAGCGTCATCTAGCTTCGTAGACCAATCCTTTCGAGAGTCACCCATCGTCTTTTCCAAAATCTTCTTGATCTCCCAATTAGAAATCTCAACTTGACCACTCGTTTGAGGATGATATGGAGTGGCAACTCGGTGATGGACGTTATACTTCTTGAGAAGCGTATTGAGGGAACGGTTGCAAAAGTGAGATCCTCCATCACTAATAAGAGCTCTTGGCACACCAAAACGAGAGAAGATATTCTTCTTGAGAAACTTAATAACCACATTGCCATCGTTCATTGGACTTGCTATGGCCTCTACCCATTTGGACACATAGTCGACGACCACCAAGATTTAGAGATTGTTGCGTGAAGACGGAAACGGACCCATGAAGTCAATACCCCAAACGTCAAATAACTCCACTTGAAGCACATTGTTGAGAGGCATCTCATCTCTTCGTCCAATATTCCCGGTCCTTTGGCATCGATCACATCTTAAGATGAACGCGCGAGCATCTTGAAACATTGTAGGCCAATATAACCCGGATTGAAGAACCTTTGCTACCGTCTTGCTCACACTTGCATGGCCTCCATATAAGCTCGAATGGCAATGCTCGAGTACTCCTTGAACTTCATCTTGAGGAATGCAACGGCAAATGAGCTCATCCGAACATTTTTTGTAGAGAAGGCTCTTCCCAATAGTAATGCTTGACATCCGAAAAGAACTTCTTCTTTTGATGGTAGTTAAGATCCGGCGATAGAACACCGCTCACTAAGTAGTTTACGAAGTCGGCATACCAAGGTAATGAAGAGTTCAAAGCAAAGAGTTGCTCGTCGGGAAAGCTTTCTTGAATGAGATCATCTTTCTTATCACTATTTTCCCCCGTTTCAAGTCTTGACAAGTGGTCGGCCACCACATTTTTGGCTCCTTTCTTATCCCTGATTTCCAAATCAAACTCTTGTAGTAAGAGAGTATCCATCTTATCAACCGGGGCTTCGAATCCTTCTTTGAAAGCAAATACTTGATAGCTGCATGATCCGTGTATACAATAGTCTTGGAACCTATCAAATAAGAGTGAAACTTGTCAAACGCATAAACAATAGCAAGCAACTCCTTTTCGGTAGTTGCATAATTCAATTGAGCATCATTAAGTGTTTTGCTAGCATATGCTATAACGTGTAAACGTTTCTCCCTTCTTTGGCCAAGAACGGCCCCAATGGCAAGGTCACTTGCATCACATATGAGCTCAAAAGGAAGACTCCAATCGGGGGCGGCAACGATGGGCGCCGAGGTTAACTCCTTCTTCAACCTATCAAAGGCAACCAAACACTCTTCGTTAAATTCAAATAGGGCATCTTTTTGCAATAACTTACAAAGAGGTAAAGTGATTTTGGAGAAATCCTTGATAAACTGACGATAAAAGCTGGCATGACCAAGGAAACTCCTTACTCCCTAGACGGTCGTCGGAGGTGGAAGCTTCGAGATAACCTCAATCTTAGCTCTATCCAGCTCAATGCCATTTCTCGAGATCTTATGGCCTAACACAATGCCCTCTTGCACCATAAAGTGGCATTTTTCCCAATTTAAGACTAAGTGTCCTCACATTCGCTGCAACACTTGAGATAGATTAGTCAAACAATCATCAAATGAGGAACCAAAAACTGAAAAATCATCAATGAACACTTCCATGGCTCGCTCAATAAAATAAAAAAAAATAGCCATCATGCATCTTTGAAACGTAACCGGTGCATTACACAAACCAAAGGGCATTCTCCTAAAGGCAAAAGCGCCATAAGGGCAAGTGAAGGTGCACTTTTCTTGATCCTCTGGGGCTATAGCAATTTGGTTATACCCGGAGTATCCATCTAGAAAGCAATAATAGGAATGTCCTGCCAACCTCTCTAGCATTTGGTCAATGAAAGGCAAGGGAAAGTGATCTTTGCTAGTAGCGTTATTAAGCTTTCTATAATCTATTCAAACTCTCCATCCCGTTACTATCCTAGTAGGGGTTAATTCATTCTTCTCATTTTTGACTACCGTAATACCCCCTTTCTTCGGCACACATTGCACCAGACTCACCTAAGAACTATCCGAGACGGGAAAGATAATACCGGCATCTAACAATTTCAAAACCTCCGCCGTAACCACTTCTTTCATGTTAGGATTCAAGCATCTTTGATGCTCAATAGAAGGTTTGTTATTATCTTCCATCAAAATCCTATGCATGCAAATCGAAGGGCTAATCCCCTTGATATCCGATATAGACCAACCAATAACACGTTTATGTTCTCTCAACACCCTCAACAACTTATCTAATTGCAAATTCGATAAATAAGCCGAGACAATAATGGGCAAAGTATCATTATCACCAAGAAAAGCATATTTAAGATGAGAGGGGAGGAGTTTCAACTCAAGATCCGGAGCTTTTTCCATCGAAGGGGGAAGAGTGGGCTTACCTTTTCCCAACTCTTCAAACGCGTACCTTTTTGTGAATGGAACGAAAGGGGTAGCTTCCAAGGCACGAGTATAAGCGGCAATCTCCTCACTTTTCTCTTCGAACTCATTGCTTGGCTCAAAACCTCCCAAGCAAAGCTCAAAAGGATTGTTAGCATGGTTGCTCCAAAACGGACTCTCTTCAATCACTTCGACTCGAAAACATTGGTCTAGTGTGGAGGGGGCCTTCACGGCCTTGAAGAGGTTGAATTCTACGATTTTGTCTCTAACTCTTAGTGTCAAAAGACCATTTTTTACATCAATGAGTGCTCCAGCGGTAGCAAGGAATGGACGTCCCAAAATGAGAGGCATCTCATTGTCCTCCTGCATCTCTAGCACCACAAAATCTACCGGCAAGTAGAATTTACCCACACGAACAAGGGCATTTTCCAAAATACCCGTGGGGTACTTGACCGATCGATCCGCTAGTTGAAGGGTCACCGTCATTGGCTTCAGAGAATCGAGTCCAAGTTTCCTACAAATAGAAAGAGGCATTAAGCTCACACTAGCTCCCAAATCACATAAAGCTTTATTAAATTCAACATTTCCAATTGTGCAAGGAATTGAAAAACTCCCTGGATCTTTAAGCTTAGGTGGAAGCTTGCTTTGTAGAATGGCACTACATTCCTCCGATAATGCTATGGTAGCACATTGCTCGAGCTTTCTTTTGTTGGACAAGATCTCCTTGAGGAACTTCACATAAGTTGGCATTTGAGCCAAGGCATTGGCAAATGGAATATTGATGTGAAGTTGCTTGAAAACATTCAAGAATTTGTCGAATTGCTTGTCCATTTTTTGCTTTTGCAACCTTTGAGGGAATGGCACGGGAGGCACATAGGCTTTTGGAATAGGAATTTCCTTTTCTTTGTCTTCTCGCCCTTCTTTCCCATCGTCGGACCCTTCTTCTTCTTGGGGTGGTGGACGCTTTTGCACCACTTCTTCTTCCGGCATGACGGGTCCTTCATAAGCTTTCCCACCTCGTAACGTGATGGCCTTGCAATGCTCCTTTGGATTGATGTCTGGTTGGCTAGGTAGGGCCCCTTGGGCTCGAGAGCTTGAAGAGCTTGCTATTTGGCCAATTTGATGCTCTAGACTCTTGTTGTGGTTGATGAGTACCTTTGCCTCGAGCTTTGCGTATTTGTCAGTAGAGGCGTTAATGAACTTCTCGAAGGCCACTTCCCAACCTTGCTTCTCTTGAGATGGAGGGTTTTGAAGATACGGTTGTTGGTGTTGTTGTTGTTTGGGTCGGTTGTTGTTGTTATGGAAGTTTTGGCGATTTTGAGGGGATTTTGGAAAGGTCGGTTTTGTTGGTTAGGTTGGACATGTTGAGGGTTAATGGCATTCTTTGGGTTACTCCAAGAGAAGTTAGGATGATTCCCCCAACCGGGATTGTAGGTGTTTGAGAACGGATTGTTCGGGGCTCAGTTTCCCACATAATTCACTTGCTCGCCCCCGGTTTGGATAAGCATATTCGGGCAAGCTCCCGAGATGTGGATAGTGCCACATCTATTACAACAACCCATCGGCACTTGTTGCACCGCATTCACCGAGAGTTGGTCCACTTTATTGGATAGAGCATCCATCTTTGCATTGAATATGTTCATAATGTCCAACTCTAACACTCCAGCCACTTTGCTCGACGAAGAAGTGTGAGCATTTCTCTCTTGGGCCCTCATACAATCATTAGATGCCATCTCTTCAAGCAACTTGATAGCATCCTTAGTTGTTTTGCCGGCAAACAATCCTCCCGCAGCGGCATTGATCAAAGTGCTCACTTGAGGGTCAAGCCTGTTGAAGAATGTTTGAACTAGGAGCCAATCCGGAATTCCATGGTGTGGACACTTTCGTTGGAGATCCTTAAATCTTTCCCAAGCCTCGTATAGAGACACTCCATCACCTTGCTTGAAAGTGGTCATAGCGTTCCGGTACTTTGCCGTCTTCGCCAGTGGAAAGTACTTAGTGAGAAAAGCTTTCACTAAGGTGTCCCAAGTATTTCTCTCGGTCGGCGGAATAGAGAGGAACCATTACTTGGCTTGGTCCCAGAGTGAGAAAGGGAAGAGTGTCACTCGAATGGCATCATTGGTGACTCCATTGATCTTGAATGTTGCACACACACATCCAAGAAAAGCGACACATGCGCCGCCGGCTCTTCCATGCCACTCCCTCCAAATTAATTTTGTTGGACGAGGGAGATAATGGTCGGCTTGATCTCAAAAGTATTCGCCGCTACCGCCAGTAATGCCTTGTTGTTTTGGAAGTGAGCTACATTAGGCAAGGTGTAGTCCCGGAGTGCCCTAAGTTGAGGACCTATCTCCTGCTCGTTCGCCATTTTGGGTTTCTTTTTTGGTCCCTTTTTCCGAAGGACTTGATCCCTCCTCAAACGTCGAAACGTGCGCTCAATCTCGGGATTGAACACTTCCTCGTCTTCGTCTTCGGCTTCGTAAAGGATGCCTCCTAGGCTCGAAGGTCTTTGCATAAAACACCTAGGAACCAAAAAGGAATACCAATTAGCAAACAAGTATAAACAAGTAAAATTAATGCTTAAATTACTAGAGTAAACTACTTTAGTAATGAAAACTATGCCTATTCCCCGGCAACGGCGCCAAAAACTTGAACGACTCTTTGTGTAAGCCCCGTAAGTGTACGGGTCGTCAAGTAATATAGTTTGAAAGTAGGGATGTCACACCCACGAGGAATAGGGAATTTTGCAATATGAAATGATCTCTTCTCATATTTAAGCTACAAATAAGTGAGGGATTATAAATTCTAACATTGAAATAGCTAAAAACTTGAGTATAGCAAAGGACAAATAGAGATTTAATAGAAAATGGGCCTAGGGGGGATGATTTCAATGCAAAACAATCAAGGATAGATCAAATACCTCAAGAGTATTAGCCACTTAGACAAAACGATTCACTAATGTATGAATTAGCCTTTCTCAAGGACTAATTCGTGTATTTATAAAGGAGTTACTTCTACTCTCGTGATAGCAACTCAATTTACAAACCAAATGAACCAGAATCGAGTGATTAAATCAACTAGCGGCTCGGCATTGCTTGATTATCACAATTTTCACAAGAGTGATCAAATCTCTTTGATCACCTACCTTGTGTCTTAGAAAAATCCAATTCTTAGTTCCAATTAATATCTTTCGATTTTTATTTGAAAACTCATCTATACAAGAAATGACCAATAACTTATATAACATGAAAACCAAGGATTTTTGCCAGAAATAAGTTTAAATACTCATTGAGGCATTTTCACAAACATCTTTATGCATTACATATCCATCATCCCCTAGGTGCTAGAAATTTAGCCTATCATCCTAGAAATGCAAGAGAAACTCATAAACATAATTTCCATTAATGAAATGATCAATGTATGAAAAGCTCAACTAAACAATAAACAATATACTTAGTCAAAATCTCAACCATATCATCAAGTGTTCATTATTAACTAGAAAGCAATAAAATAAACCAAGAAGCAAACTATGGTTGTGGTATGAATCTTCTAGCTCCAAGCATTCTTCAACTCCACTCCAAGCTTGTGATCAACATCCCAATCCTTGACTGCCAAGTTGAGTGGAAAGATTACAAAATTACCTAGCTACAATCTAAAGGAAAGCATGGAAATCTATGGAAATTAAAGAAAGTAAGCTAATCATCCTAACTAAAGAACTACCAACTATTCTAAGTAGAGAATGCTGCACAAAACCCTAGGGAAGTAATCAATGCCCCCTCCAAGGAGAAAGTTCCAAGTTAATAAACAGGTTCTGCCATAAGCCCGACCGCAACGCGAGACCGTGGTATCACTACGGCCGTGTTGACTTAAAATTTTGAATCCTTGAGAAAAACACACGCCATTGCCGTGGTAGAACCACAGCCGGTTGTCCTGCCCATGGTATTCCCCACAACTGGATTATGCTCCACGGCCATACTGCGTTGTTAGGCTATTTTTGGCTCAAAATTCTTCCGTTTGACCCGGATCTCCTCGTTTAAGTGGTTTGGACTCCATATGTCATGAAACATCAATAAACCTAGAAAAAGGAAGCGAATTAGGGTAGAATTGATCTCAAATGCAATTCAATACTAAGCTAAAACAATGCAAAATTCTACCCTATCAGTACACGATACCCGAGACCGGAGTAGAAACCTTGCCTTTCACTCTTAGTGGCCCTCCCTTTGAGTAAAACACTAAAGAATAAGGCAAGGGTGTCAATGCTGCCTTAGATGGGTACCACATTTCTCAAAAAACCCGTCTATCAACATTGACATTCTACACTAAGTATTAGGACCGCTGCATTAGCTGGGATATTTCCTAGGACATCTTATTAACCCTAGATTGTCTTTTTGTACTTGCAGTCAGAGTCCGATCTGTGGTTCGTTCCTAGGTAGTCTCACCTAGTTAGCAGCATGTCATCAACGAAGGGTAAGGAGTTGGAGTCGAGGGAGATAGCTGAGGCTAGGGAAATGGTTGAATTCAGAAAGTGGCTCAGGGTGATGGACCATAGGCAGGAGAAGTTCGAGGAAACTATGTAGCCTATAAGACGGTAGAAAGGAAAAGAAAAAAAGGAAGAGGAGATAGAGGTTTCTAGTGCCTCTAATGATTCCGTAGAGGTCGTATACCAGGCTTCTAAGGAGACAGTTGATCGCGACACCGCTAGAATGCTTCAGCAGGCATTAGATCAGTATCATGAGCTTTCTAGGAAGATTCTATATCTACGAGCCTACAACCACGACATAATCAAGGGAGGGAGCTAGGTACATTTCACTACAGGTCATGTTGGAGAGAGCCGAGGAAGCAAGAGTCCTCAAGCGTTTAGAGCCAAGTTCCCATTTGATAGGGTGTCACCCTAGGTTGTCCTGCCTCTATCATCAGTGCCATGGGCATGACACCGAGCAGTGTGATGAGCTAAAGAACGTCATTGATCGACTCATAGCGGAGGATAGGATCCCTATGACTCCGTTTCTCACCCCCGGATTTACTGAAGACGACAACGCCCCTAAGGCGAAGAGGTTGGGATACCACCTTCCCGAGGTAGTTTAGGTATAGATCCGAGCCAGCGTGCCACGATAGGGTTTCTCTTCTCTTTTATTTCTTAGAAAAAATATCTTGCTAGGGGAATATACATTGTTTTAGAGTTTCACTCAAAACCTCATCAAAAGTTATTAATGAAAATTGTTATTTTCCCTCTTTATCAAAAGTTTATCCTATTCCCACCCCCACTTTTACGTCTTTGCAAAAAAAAAAAAAAAAGAGTTAAACGCCAACTAGACCTTTGTCTAGGTAAAACTCGGCCAATAAAGTTTCTTTCATCAAAAGACAAATAAACCCGCTAGATCACCATCTAGGCAAAAGTCGGGTCTCCCCCCTTCTTCCTTTTTACCTAGTGCTTAAGGAAATCCGAGGTGAGCCGTGGGATCCGAGAGGGATGTTTAGCCCCAATTGGTCCGTGTCTTACCTCATCAAAGAAATCCTGACAGGAGGTGCAGTTTGGTTAACTGACCTCGACGGAGTCGCGTTTGCCTCCCCTACGAACCTAGATCAACTTCAGAAGTACACGCCGTGAGAAGGACTGCGGATGCCGTTCCCTAACCCCCTTCTTTTTCTAGCCACTACCGTTCTTCTGTTACTCATGCAACAAGAACTACGTGTAGCTTGATCCTCCATGAGAGTAGTTTTGAATGAAAAATCCCTGTAAAAGGCCAAGTCTAAACTATAAAGACCCACGCCTTAGGCAAAAAACCGACCTCACTAGGCAAAGATCGTGATTTCTAAATTTTGTGAGGAAAAATAGAGGTATGTAGGCAGCTCGAGAAGTTACTCCGAGATCAGCAACAATTTTTAATAAAATTTATCTTCCCCTTAGCCAATCTGAGCCAAGTGACGGAACCTTGCCGCAATCCCGTCATACCCCATTCTCTTTCTTAGCTTTTCTAAGAGTTTGAAAAGCGCCCCTGCGTCCAAAATGACTTTCGCGTCTAAAAGTCTGAGAGCTCACAAAAAAAAAAAAAAAAAAGAGAGAAAAAGACCCGAAGGAAAAAAGGCAACAAAAAGGGGTAAAACAAAAAAAAAACACAAAAGAAAAGATCCCCAAAACAAAAGGGGACAAAACAAAAAGAAAAAGAAAGGAGAGAATGTGAGGAAAAAATGAGCTAAAAACAGACTTAACAAAGTTCTGAAAGCCGCACGCGCTGAGCTCTTACTTTTTCCTACCCATATTAATCACCCCAGCCTTTCTATCGAGCCTTCAACCTCATTCTGCTAACCTACCTTGGACGGCATCCAAGGAAATACTCATACACGGAAAGAGGTACCTTTAGTCGGTCTAGGCTAGTCGGTATAGGTACACGTCGCTCCCTAGAGGAAGGACCGTCACCTGCATCTCCCTAAGGAAATCTAAGACGGCACCAGCTGTCGGTTCGACCAACTCTTAAAGTCCTTAGGCAAACCAAGGCAATCCGAAAGTCTAGGTCTCCCTCACCCACATTGGGCCTAGGTCCCTTAGGTGGAAACCAAATACCGCTCGTCACTCAGATCGACATTAGGGGATCTCTACACGGTCCGTCTTCGCAAACACCGCACACTGGGGCTGGGCAAGACCCCAGCACCCATACATAGGCAAACCTTACACCGGGGCTGCATAGGGAAGGAACCCCTCAGACGGGTCAGGATCAAGTCCTGCAGCAAACGCCCCATTGTGAGATGCTCACCTCAGTGTAACAGCTCACACGATAATCCGGCCCACACTGGGGCTGTTCAGCAAGAAGAGATTTCCCCCACCTAACTAAAGGAGGGAATCCCATGTCCGACACCTCAGTATGAAGCACTCGGCCCTGCCAATACACACTGGGGATGTCTGCGAGAAAGCCAGAGTCCTTTGCAACGACCAAAAGCGGCCTCTACAAACAACATATAGGCACCGCGTCCCAATTACAGAGCAAGTTCATCTCCCTCAGCCAACCGGATCCCGATGTCCTATAAGCTCGGGTCTAATGCTGTCTAGGAGCGAGTCACCTTCAGAAAGGATGAGTACTGCAAGTACAATATGTAGTCTAGGTTCTAACCTAGGTGTCCCTGAAACAATCCCAGTCAATATACACTAACATAGGGGCTGTTCCCCCTGTTAAAAACTAAGCGATCAAACCCAGTCATTTTGGTCTGGGCATGGAAAATTGCCTCAATCCCTCACACACCAATAGCGTGCACCCGTCAGGTGTCATGAAATCAGTCATTTCATACATCTATACATACGTGTCTCAAGGATGCAAACACTTTATGGAAATGAAGAAAATATTTTCATACATAGATAAGGTTTATAGTTCAACATAGCACGCGATATAAGTTATCACAGAATAACAGAAAACCTATCTATACTCCCTGCAAATGGATCCATCAGCAGAACTGTTGTTGCTACCATGGTAAGGACTGCCATCGGCCACATAGACGTCATCATCTGAGTCACTCGGAGTGGTGTCCCCCGTATGCTCTTGGGCCCTCGCCTGAGCCCGACTCTCGTCTATCACTGGTCCACCATGTGGCCTCGCCACTGGCCTATCATAGCGCACCTTGGTGCGTCACTCCTGACGCACCGCCTTGCCCTTCTCAGCCGCCTAATCAGACCCACGCCGGACTGGGGCTGAACGCCTATCGCCTGAGGAATCCTCAGACTGGTCCCAACGAACGGGCACATCTCGCCCCCTCCTCCTCGTTCCCTGAGACGCCCTACAAGGGAAAACACAGCTATATCAAATATAGCAGAGACAACCAAAACTTTAATGGGAAGGAAAACAGAAAAGGACGCATACCACATCATTCGACCGACAGACCAAGTCCCGATAGAATGCGCTAGTCCTCTTCGTGAGCTCCTTTTTCAAGGAGTGAATCATCTTCATGGCCTTTTCATAGGCCACTTTGTAGCCCTGCACAGCCAAGAGGTTACCATCATATGACCAGACATATACCAAATAATGACAAGAGGAAGGCGAAGGACAATCCTTCTTTCTTCGGAAACGGAATCCCTGGGACCCTTTCTATCCCTGGATGAGGAAGGGTCTGAGTCACGGTGTTTCCCCTGAAGTCGACCATATCGAACGTCCAAGCGAAAAAGTTCATAGGCAAGTCCGCGCTACAGACCGGGGCTGCCACCGCCCCCGGAGCGTCCCCCTCATCATCGTCGTCATTGTCATCATCTCCCCACTGACCCTCCTGGGCGGAGGTAGCCCCAGACTGACGGGGGAATCGAACCATCAAATACTTCCTAGCATAATCAGTATAGGTCATGGGCCCGCCATAAGCATCCCCAATGATGCCGTGAGGCTCATCATAAGCCGCCAGCACATACGCCTCTCAGGCGAAGGACACGCCCCACACGTAGGGCGGATCGACCAGAATGGTCAACATATGGGCTCAACCTGTCTGGTACAACACCCGGGAGCCCAAATAATGGACTCGGCCAAAGGGACAGTTGTACACATGATCCCTCATGGATTGGAGGTAGAGATCCTGGTGCGTGATCTCACTCCATCATCCCCACCGCACCTGCCTACGGAACAGAGATTCAGACAAGTATCTCTCCCATAAAAAATAGACCAAAAGGAGAAGATTCTCACCCGACTAATGGTGACTGACTCCAGAGCCCTCCGACAAGCCACCATTGTCCGGCGGCCCATGGCCCGGACATTCTCCTGGGTGTAACGACGACTCAGAGGGAAGGCATCCTCCATCGGATCCACGAAAGTTGGGCTATTACAACCCAGTATCTCCACGGCCCATATCTGCAAAAGGTCGGAAAAGGGTTACACAAGTACAACCCTGTAAGAGACAAAACGCAAAGACCAGAAATCCCCTAAATACATACCGCCCAAGCCGGAGTATATCCTCTGCAAGATGAGATCCTCAGCCTGCTAAGGCATCCATCTACAAGTAGCAGGCCGCAAACCCTGCTCTACCCCAAGCATAGCCCTTAATGCGTCCAAAGACCACTAAGGACCCTAGCAACCCCAATGGTGCACAAGAAGACGAGTTGGCAAAGATCATACTGCACAACCCATATAACAGAAAAGCCAGAGACAACCTTACCATCTCGGCCAGATCCCTGGTGTCGAAATTGCGCGTCGACCACGCATTTCTGATCCCTCCTAAGGACAATACTGACGGGCTCGCATAGGTCATACCGAGCCCCAGCAAATTGACCACCATATCATTTGTGACGTCCTCCCGCCAATCGAGGTTCTGCCCCTCAAAGGGCAGCGCCGTAGTCATGTAGAAGTCCATCGAGGTCATAGTTACCTCAAACAACGGCAACTGGAAGGTCTTGGTGCAGTCCCACCACCTCTCACCAAGAGCCCGAGTCATGCCCCCAATCTGCCTCATCATCGGCAGAGAACCGAAGAAAGCACTCAGGCCCGTACCGTCCACCATCCTCCGGGCAGAATCCGGAAGGGCTCGGTACCACACATCCACACACTGAGGAAAAGAACGCGGCTTTAAAGCCCCAATAGTCTGCAAACAAACAAAAAATTGGTCAACAATAGGGTAAGAAAGCGCTACAATGCAAGCCCCTACTCGAAAGCCCACCAAAAAAGCATTTCTCTAAGAAAGCCCAAACCAAAAGCCCATAAGAAGGCCCAGGAACACATGCCTCCCGAAAGACATCTCTTTCAACTAACATTTCTATTGGGATTCACGCACCCCCGGGCGCAGCGAAAGTAATGGATTTCAAAAATTTTAGTCCCGGGGAGTTACGGTGAATCCTTATCCAATGAATTCGTAACTTTGGAACGTTTATATATCTTGAGAGATGTGCACCTTTACGCACTCCTTTTGTAGTAGATAAGGAACGAAAACTTTCCAAAGCTTCTGGCCACTCCTCGAATAGCGCAAGCTTCTTGATTCTACCAAGGTCTGATCTTTAACCGAAACCCTCTGAGGTTGATCCACGGCTTCTCGCAGATGAACTCTGAATCTCTTAATTCCTGCTAGAGATTTAAGATCAGTATTTATCTAATACAAATAAGAGAATCAAGAAAACAATTGTAAGGCTGGTTCACGTTGAACTGCAGAAAAGTTTTCTGCAGTTCACGTGAACTACTTGTAGGGAGAGAGAAAAGTGGCACAGAAGAGAGAGAGAGAGATTAGGGTTAGGAAAAATCTGATTTTTCTTCTTTTCTATTTCCACGTAAAAACACATTGTTCTGTGTTCTGCAAGATCTGTCTTAAATAGACTTGAGTGGGCCAAAAATTCCAGTCCTAGATGGGCTGGGATTTTTGGCCACTGCTACTATTGGGCCCAACAGTATTTTGGCCTTCTGAAGGCCTTTTCAATTTAATACCAGATTAAATTCCTAAGGCCTAATTTAATTAATCATAATTAATTAAGCAAGTCCATTATATCATACAGTGGGCTTTAATTTATTCTAAATAAATTACAAGCCCATCATTTATCAGCTTGGGCTAAAATTAATTCCAAATTAATTCTCTAGTCCAATAAGCCCAATTAGCATTTAATTGCTACAAATTTTCACTTCTATTAATTGAACTTGATTTATTCCAAATAAATCATAAGTTTCTCAATTAATTATTTTGACTTGAATTAATACAAACTAACTCTCAAGTCTTAAACTTTCAATTAACACTTTAATTGATAAAGCTCTCTCCTACTTAAATTATGTAGTCTCAAATTACAACATAAATTTCGAGACTCACTCTTAATTACTTTAGACTTGAATTAATTCCCAATTAACTCTCAAGTCTAATATGTTATCAAATAACAAGTCTCTCGAATTTAGTCACATTAAATACTTGTTAATTACTCTTAATTAACTCTTACACGTTAATTATACTTAATTAACATCTTGATCTCTTTAATGAATTAATTCCAATTAATTCATTTGTCAATCCAGTTGACTGTTGTCAAACTCTATTGATATAGATAAATGTGTTCGCCTTTGGAAGTCATTGTATGACCCCTCAGGTTCACCAATAGGACAATAGTAGGAACACATTCTTCATGTCATTATAGTGACTTTAATTAAACTCATTTAATTAAAGACTATTTGTGAATCAACTCATTGACTTCACAAATACATTCATCCTAATTTGCTCAATTACCTATTCGATAACACTATTACTGTGAGAATTGAAATATGGAACAAACATGATAAGATTTTTTCATTCAATAAGCCAAAACAGGTAGACATAAAACTTTTCTTTTCCAAATGTCACCAAAATCTTCTTTCTGAAATTTAACCAATCCCTAAATTACATAAATAAAACAAACAATAGAAACAACAAAACAACAATGAGAATCAACCAAATGGATTGGTTCTTCTTAGACGACTTGTTCTTCATTTTCTTCTTCTCCACCTCAAGCTTTTCAATTCGACGGAGCAACATAGGTATCACTTCTTTGGATCTATCATACATTTGTGGATCCTTCCAAACATGAAAAGAACAGTATCCAGACTATAATCTAAAAAAAACAACAAATTTCAGAAAAAATCCCAAATTTTAATAAATTAGGGTTTCAGAAAAATTACCTTACAAGTGTAGAATCTTCTGCCAGGGTTCTCCGCCCAGGCCCTTTTTCTACAACGACATTCTTCAAAAATGCTTTCTTAGTGCGTGAGAACCCACATCACAGAGAGAACAAATTAGAGGAAAATTGAGCATTATGTTGTTTTGCCGCGTTATTTGTAGATAAAAATAGACTAGGTTATTCCACTTATACAAAAAGACGCAAAAGCCCTTATGAAAGTCACATGTGTGGCATGTGTGAGAGAGTAGATGGAAAATTAACTTTGAAATTGGATGGAGATGGTAATGGGTAAATTTCGCATAATACAAGAGGTAAAGTGTAAGAAAATTTAGTTTAGATGGCAAACTCCAAAAACGCCCATAGTTTGGAGGGGAAAAAATCAATATCCCTTTTGGAAATTAACAAGTAACAACAAAAGTACAAAACCAAAGTAATTATTAATGTCAACAAAAATACAACAAATTTCACTCGCTAAGCATGTATCTGATTCTTTCAAAAAAAAAAAAAAAAGCATGCATCTGATTCAGAACGAGAGAGAAGCTGAATGAACAGATATCACAAATTCTGTGTTTTCAAATATCTGAAATTGGTCTGTAGGAGGACCAAATCAGGGCCGGGTTACAATTCTCACTTCACACAGTAACGGATGGATAACAATTTTCAAAGTAAACAAGTGGGAACTTGCCTACCGATATAGAACTCATTTTGTTCCAAAAAAACAAAGATATAGAACTCATTCAAAGTAAACGAGCTCTTCGTTGACCTCCATGCATTTCGTCCAAAGAAACAAACTTCAACACAGAAGTCATTTTTTTTCCTTCTTTCTTTTGGTGGGATCCTCAGTGAACTTAATCTCCATTAAGTACCATCATATGCATAGTAGTGTCAAAACACTAATGTCATGAAATGGGACACACTTTCATAAAACTATGTCATATGAGCAAGTCTCGAGTGAGTCTGATCGACATCCCCTGTGCCTTTTAAACTCTTTGACTTGGAGTGTTTTAGATCACACCATTGGGTACTTATTTCATGGCCCCCATCAAATGGTGAAACCAAATCCCTTAGCTTACTGTGATCTTGGGGTTTCATCCATACACAAAAATAAACAATATGCAATCATTTATAAATGTAATATGATGAATTTGGCCAAAGTAGTATAAGACGACTACTAACGTCTTTCTATTATGGATCACTAGATTGTTCTACTCTAGAGTTTTAAAGGAAATGCCTCAAGCAGTTCGGCTTTCCAGGGCACAACCCTAACAATTCCATCCAAACAGAGGATTCCTGCAAGCCTCTAGTCCAAACAATCACCAAAAGCTCACTTGAGCATTTTCCCAAACACCTAGTGTGCATAAACACTATTCACACAAACCCATTTCCCAAATCTCACACTTTCCTCCAATGGAAACAAGATTTTCCCCGCAGATCTGAAGCATCTCAGGTCTAATTACAAATCCCCATCAAAATCCCCAGCAGAAAACACTCAGAACGATGGGAAAACGAACATATGCAGCAAAAAGCATAAAAGGGTAAAGTAGGAAACTTACCCCCGTTCGGAAAAGCTCCTGATGCAGATGTGGAGTAATCTCCCTCCTCAGCTCAAACTCCCCATACTCTCGCCTCTCACTCAGCGACCAGAGAGGTATGCCACCCATACCCGTAATAACGTGCTGAGTAATCCCCTCGGATGCTCCGCCTCTCACCATCGTCACAAACGAGCAAAAGAATAGCTTTTTGGTGTTTCAAACCACTCGGAAATGCTAGAAACTGAAAACCAAGTTTCGGACCAAGAAAGCACGCTGGAAAGAATGACGAAAATGAGCCCCAGGCTGGTTACTTAAACCAGCCGGCTCATCAGCTGGCACTAGCTCGCCGGCCAGCGCGCCCAAGGCTGACCAGCCGGCCTGCCAGCGGTGACCAGCCGGGCGCAAGGCTGACCAGCCGGACGCCCCTCCGTCCCGGCTCCCGACCTCCATTTCTCGTGCTCCGACACCCTTTGGGATGTTCCGGGCCTATCGTCAAGCCTTTAGACTTCGTTCTACATGTGAAAGGAGCCCCCACATGAGGGATAGCCCTTCCCAATACCTCATGCAGAGAATCCTTACAAAAGAGACTCTTCTGAGCATTTCAAAACCCCACAGAACTCATGCCAAGCTCCGAAAGCTCCTCCGCACCGAGCCCCACTTGCCTACAACACTTCGATCCCAAGGTCAACATTCTCGGGCAACGACAGCCCCACCGAGAAGGGTACCAAAAACCCTTAATCAAACTCCTTTTAAGCAACTTCCCCAATATCCTCCCAGGGTGGCACAAGACCCTTATCTCTATCCAAGGGTGACACAATACCCTTATCTCAAACCCAAGGGTGGCACAAGACCCTTATCTCAAGTCCAAGGGTGGCACAAGACCCTTATCTCAAACCCAAGGGTGGCACAAGACCCTTATCTCAAATCCCATGGTGGCCCAAGACCCTACCTCAAGTCCAAGGGTGGCACAAGACCCTTACCTCAAACCCAAGGGTGGCACAAGACCCTTATCTCAAGTCCAAGGGTGGCACAAGACCCTCTCAGCTCTCTCAAATGTGGCATAAGACCTTTGTAGACCCTCAGATGCATTAGTGTCATTTATCCCCCATAGAGGAAAACCCCAGTGGTTCCAGATCCGTTATGGCTTGCACGCGGCGGTGCAAAATTGGGTCTTCATTGAACTATCGGCGTCCGCCTTTCTCGAGCCTCCGCCGATGGGGGGCTCTGTGAACACCCTGATTTTGTACCTTGTCATACGATGATGTTTTGCAAAATTGATGACTTAGCCCTGCCAAACATCAGGTAGACTCCAGACGCCCAGACGATCCACGAGAGTCAAACCCTAGGGTCCATACCCATGACATACCCTCAGTAGCCCTAATCGCTTCTCCACCCTGACATATATTCAACAGATCCTAAATTTGATGTGATATTATGATAGGATGTCGCGATAGGAGCATTTTGGTTTTCGAATCACCCGAATCGGACGTGAAACGAAGGAGAAAACACCAACAAAGTCCGGACGCGCGCGAATTGGTCAGCGCCCCTGCGCGTTGCCCTAATTTTCCTTCTGGGCAATGCAGCCCTAACCTTCCCCAGATAGGCCATTTCTACTCCTATATAATGAGGGCTCCTCTTATTCTCTAAACTCGCTCATTCACTCTCAACTCTCTCCCCTTCTAAGGTTCGAGTACTCGCCTCAGAATTTCTAAAGAGAGGACTAGGCTCTTCAGCCCGGTCCACTCTAGTCCCTTTTTGTTGGTTTTAGGTTAGGAATTCTATATTCCTAACCCCTAAAACCAAAAGGAGCTCTGCTCAATAGAGTGTTCGGATTTCAGTCCCGAGTCGGAGTCATGTCCGGTCCCTGCGATCGTGCTCCTGAGTTCGAGGGGGAAGCAGCAGCTAGGAACGAAGTGAAGTGAAGATAAGACTATGAGGGTGAGTCTCCTTTTAGCCTTTTCAGCATTTACTTTCTACTTTCCTTTACTTTTATAGTAATAGCCCCCCGTTCTGTCCCCCTATGGGACGGAACACCCCCTATGGCTAAGGCTATCGGGTCTAGGTGGTCAACAAGCGAAGGGTCTCCCCTTCCTCGACCCCACCTAGACTACAACCGGGCCCGACACTTCCCCTTAGTCTCTTGCTTGCCCAAAGTGCTTTACCGCTTTCTCGGTTGAAACTTCTCATCTCGCTTGCCTGTACTAAACCCCGAACTTCCCGAGCATAGTTGATAGGGTAGACATGCCTAGGTCTAGTTCCTTTTCCGATTCGCCGGATACCTTGCGTAAGGCTTATAATCCCTCGATAGGTTTAACGAAGGCCGGACGGCTTTACAGCCAGGAACTAAACCCAAGGTCTCGTAAAAAACACGAACCTTCTTCCAAAGCATTCCTTTCTATCAAGGAAACTTTCCAAAATCAACATGAAAGCCTTCTCTTAACGAAAGAATCCCCTTTTTATGGTTAACCTGGCACGAGGGTCTAAGCTTCGAGCTTTACTCCCCCTCTACCCGTAAATACCCAAAAAGGCAACTCTTTCCACAAGAGAACTTTCCCTTTTTACACAAAAACAACACAAAACTCTACAAAAATGACGCGTGACCAACCTCATATGTCTACTCCATACCCCACTCTCAGAAGTTCGGGGGTATGAACTACGCTGGCTCTGATTTCCAGGCTCCTTGGGATACGTAGGCAGCCGGCTCCTTCCGGCACGAAACTAAAGGGATCTAATCCCTATATTTCACATGCACACACGTACACATATACATATGTATATACTTGCTTGCAACTACTTGTCTACACACTTGGGGAACTACTACGGTCATTTGACATTGGTGAGAAGACCCAAAATGGGCAATGGAGGGTGATAGGTTGTTGCAACACCTTCCTCCATCGTAACTTAGCTCCCAGACCCATCAAACGAATCTCTGGACACACACAAGGACCTACGAGCCTACACAGGTTTCCCTCTCAACCTTAACCGAGTGGATGGCAACTCTAAACCTCCAAATGGCGAACAGGGAAGGATGTCACACTAAAGGTAAAACCCACCCTTACATCGCCATCTAATCACAAAACACCCCACCAATACACCTCAACAACCGAAAGGAGGGCGATTCCGACCCACCTTCACTAACCCCTAAAATCGAAAGAAAGGAGGTCCGATGCTCTGCTCAATTTGCAATCCCGAGTTGAGGTTTTGTGCGGTCCCTGCGATCGTGCTCTTGTGTTCGAGGGGGAAGCAGCAACGGGAACGAAGTGAAGTGAAGATAAGACTACGAGGGTGAGTCTCCTTTTAGCTCTTTAAGTATTTATTTACTTCCTGCTTTATTTACTTTTATAGTAATAGCCCCGTTCCACACCCCTATGGGGCGGGACACCCCCCATGGCTAAGGTTACTGGGCTTAGGTGGTCAACGAGCGAAGGATCTCCCTTTCCTCGACTCCACCTAGGCTACAACTGGCACCCTATGCTCCCCTTCATTTCTTGCTTGTCTAAGTGCTTTACCGCTTTCTTGCTTGAAATTTCTCACCTCGTGTGTTTGTGCTAACCTTGAACTTCCCGAGCATAGGGTATAGGGTAGACATACCTAGGTTTAATTCTTTTTCCGATTCGTCAGATACCTTGCACAAGGCTTATAATCCCTCGATAGGTTTAACGAAGGCCGGACGGCTTCATAGCCAGGAGTTAAACCCAAGGTCCCGTAAAAAATAAACCTTTCCATAAATAAAACTTTCCTTTTTAGGAAAACTTTCCAAAATAGGATTTTCTTAGGAAAAGATAGAATCCTCTTGTTAACCCGGCATGAGGGTCTAAAGCTTCGAGCTTTACTCCCCATCTACCCGTAAATACCTGAAAGGTTCCTCTTTTCCTAAGAAACCTTCCCAAATCAACACAAATGCCTTCTCTTAATGAAAGAATCCCCTTTTTGGTTAAATCTAGACATGAGGTTTCAGTGGTGAGTTCATCTCAACCCCCCTCTATTCGAGATACACCTGAAAGGCAACACTTTCCATAAGAGAACATTCTTTTACAACTCCTTTTCATAAAACAAGCTAAAAACTCTACAGAAACCGAGTCGTGACGAACCTCATATGTCTACTCCATACCCTACTCTCAGAAGTTCGGGGTATGAACTACATTGGCTCTGATTCCCAAGCCCCTTGGGATACGTAGGCAGCCGGTCCTTCCGGCACGAAGCCAAAGGGATCCAATCCCTATATTGTATATATATATATATATATATATATATATATATATATATATATATATATATATATTTTGCTTGCTTGCTTGATTATCTACACATTTGGGGAATTCTTTGGTATCGGTGAGAAGACCCGAAAGGGGCGGTGGGGGATGATAGGTTGCTGCAACCCCTTCCTCCATCGTAAATTGGCTCCCGAACCTTCACATGAAAATATGGTATACACAAATGGACCTACGAACCAACAGGTTTCCCTCTCAACCCTGTCAGACTAAACCGAGTGGTGGCGACTCTAAACCTCAAACGGCGAACAAGGAAGGACACCATACAAAGGTAAAACCAACCCTTAAGCCTACACACATACCCATCATCCAAAAAAAACACAAACAAAAAGAAAAAAAAGAAACCCTAAACCAAATCCCCTCTGGGCGGCCAGCCCACACCAAGATCTTGGGATCTCCAGTCAACATGGTTGGATTTCCGCTACAAGAACTTTAAAATTGGGGTTTTAATCCCATTCCTTTCGACAAGCAGTATACTTGATCTCTGGAAAGGCTTATTGTTAGTGGATCCGCTATGTTCTATTTTGACTTTACATAGTCTAGAGAAATAATTCCGCTAGAGATCAACTGCCTAATAGTATTGTGTCTCCGACGTATGTGTCGAGACATACCATTGTACATGCCACTTAGTGCTCTTCCAATAGCTGCTTGACTGTCACAATGTATTGCTATTGAAGGCACCAACTTTGGCCAACATGGAATATCCTCTAAGAAATTACGAAGCCATTCTGCTTCTTCTCCAGCTTTATCTAAAGCTATAAACTCTGATTCCATAGTTGATCGAGCTATACACGTTTGTTTATAGGATTTCCATGATACTGCAGCTCCACCTATGGTAAATATATAACCACTTGTGGACTTAGTATCATTCGAGTCGGATATCCAGTTTGCATCACAATATCCTTCTAACACTGCTGGATATCTCGTGTATTGTAGTCCATAATTTAATGTATATTTCAGAAACTTAAGTACCCTTTTCAGAGCCTTCCAATGTTCCTCACTTGGATTACTCGTGAATCTACTTAACTTATTCACTGAGTATGCAATATCCGGTCGAGTACAATTTGATATGTACATTAAATTTCCAATGATTCGAGAATACTCTAGTTGAGAAACGGGCTCACCATGATTTTTAGCTAGATGTAAGCTCAAATCCACTGGCGTTTTCACAGGTGGACTATCAAACATATGAAACTTTCTCAACGTAATAAGACTGAGAAAGAACTAGTCCGTCAGATGTCTTTATTATCTTTATACCCAGAATTACATCTGCGGTCCCCATATCTTTCATATCAAAATGCTTTGTCAACATTTTCTTAGTATTTATGATTATATCATGATCACTTCCCATGATCAACATGTCGTCTACATAAAGACAGACTAAGACATAAGCATTTTGTGTATTTATAATGTAGACACATTTGTCACATTTATTTATTCAAATCCATTTGACAACATCGTTTTGTCAAACTTCTCGTGCCATTGCTTTGGCGCTTGTTTAAGTCCATGTAAAGACTTAACCAATCTACACACCTTCTTCTCTTGTCCTGGAGCAACATACCCTTCAGGTTGTTGCATATATATCTCTTCTTCAAGATTTCCATTCAAGAAGGCGGTTTTAACATTCATTTGATGTATCTCTAAGTTGGGCAACGCAGCTATAGCAATCAACACTCTTATGGATGTTATCCTTGTTACAGGCGAATAAGTATCAAAGAAGTCAATTCCTTCTTCTTGTTTGTACCCTTTGACTACTAGTCTCGCCTTATACTTGTCAATAGACCCATCTGCCTAATACTTTCTCTTGAGAATCCATTTACATCCCAACGGTTTACAACCTCTTGGGAGGTCAACTAATTCCCAAGTATGATTTTGCATAATGGAGTCTATTTCACTGTTAATAGCCTCTTGCCATAAAGGAGCATCTGGACTTGATAGAGCTTCCTTTATAGTTCTAGGCTCATCTTCTAACACGTAAGTTAGAAAATCAGGACCAAATGTCTTTGCCCTTTTAGCTCTCGAACTGCGTCTTGGCATCCTTACGGGCACAAAGCTCAATGGATCCATCTTCTTGCTCAAACTTCTCAAGAAGCAAGCAATTTCTACAAAAGGAGACATCATCATTGGTGGTTATGTCAGGGTACTTGCCGAGCACCTTCAGGCTTTCGGCCCAGAGCATGCCAACCTTGTGGTAGCCCGAGGACCGAACTACATTGACGTGGCTACGCTCATACACATGGAGATGTACATTGAGTTTGAAGGAAAAATTATCCTTGATTGGCTACCAACTGAAGAAAAAAGGCAACGTGGAGCAAAAAAGAAGAAGGAAAGTAAAAGGCAATCAAGCAACTCAAGAGCGGATTACCAAATTTGCGAGGAAATGGAATTGGAAGGGCAAGACCAACCACAAATCTTCTAAGGCCCTAGTGGCCTCGTACCCTCGTACCATTCCATTGACCCCCATGGCCCAACGTCTCGACGCGTTGGACCATGGCTCCTCAAGGCTCACTAGAGATGAGGTTGTTGCTTTGCATCAAGAAGTTGGAGACCTTCGCACGAGCATAGAAGCCCATCATGCGAGCTTAGAAGGTAACTTTGGCCGTCTCTTTTTCTTGTACCCCCCACCCCCTCCCCAATGATTTCCCTTAATTGGTTAGGATTTCATTTTTCGTTGTTGGGATATCTTTTGTTGACAAACTTGCTACTTTTCTCATTTGTTTTATTAATTTGGATATTGTAAGGATTGAATAACTTTTCATTATGTTTATGCATGTCGTTTGATGTTTCTCATTCGTGGATGTTTATTCTTGATATTTTGTTCGTTTCTATTGTGATATATGATGCACTTTGGTTAGTTTGCAATTTTAGGAATTTCACTTATTCGACTGTGCTATTACTTCATCTCAAATTTTAGGGGAGTCTTCTTACTCTTATTTTTATGCTTGAGGACATAACATTATCTAGTTGGGGGGGAGGGGGCGCAATTATCCTAGTGTGGGGAAAATTTGAAGTAACCTTAGGCGAATAAAGTACCTATTTGATGTAAGCATCGGTGTTTAAGCTACTTCCCAAATATTACCTACCTGTAGCCCGACTTATATTACAAGCCGAAGATGTTGGAATCGCATACCCGGCACATGCAAAATTTAAAATTTTTATGCCAGAATAGAAATAACGAATCCTCAGGAAGTTTATAAAGCCGTTTAACGATGTTTTCACAAAACATGGTGATAAGGATTATCACCTTTTCGCACGCCTGTTGATGTAGGGATTTGAAGTTCTCAAGAACTTAGATCCACAATCCGTTTGCAAAACGAAGACTCCGTTCTTGAAGCCCTCTGAGGTTGAATCCACGAGCCAGTAACTCCACACCACAATTAGATCTGACTAGTAAACAAATCTAATTGGCAAGAACTAAAATCTTTAGACTAAAGAATGTTCTTGAATTTCTTACTATCTGAGAAATATAAGAACTAGAGAAAAGAGAGAGAGACAGAACTTCGTCCTGTCTTGAGAATAAGAATTATGTGTGATGTCTTCTCTGTTTTTACGTGAATGAACTGCACTTACAAGTGCCCTATTAATAAAGACACACTGGCCAAAAATCCTAAAGCCTGTGGGCTCAAGATTTTTGCCCTCTCTCAGCTATTGGGCCAAGCCTGTCCAGGCTTGGTCCAGTTCATTAATTACTGGATCAGGCTTTATTAATTAATTCCTTTCAGTCTTTAATTAATAGAGCAGCTCAAAATCTTTTGGGCTTTAATATATTTAATTATACAGACTTAAGTAAACTCAAGCCCAGCTAATTAAATACCCAGTAAATAATATAAGGACAAATTAATTATCCTATAAGTTAAATCAATTAACTTATGTCATTCACAATTACTACTCTCTAGTATTAATTATTTCTCTCTATCTCCAATTGAATTAAAACACCTTTAATTCAATATCAATGTTTCACATTGATCTTAAGTTCTAAGGTATGGAGAAACTAATTCATTGTGTGATCCCTCGGGTTCACCAAAATGAATAGCAGCTATCATTAAGTTATTTTGACTCATCAAATAACTTCCATTAAATAAGTGTCCCCACTTAATATAATGACGCATAGCAAGACATCAGATAAGTAGTAGCTCCATCGTCAGTCTACCTAGCCATTGGTGAAAGCACGTTTGTCAAATGAACCTTTAACAGTCAACGACTTTCTGTGAGATACAATCTCTCCATCTGATAATTCTCGACAAAGTCTAAGGCATGAGTTTAAGAAACCTTAAATGACTTTGTCATATTTGTCTAATATAGAAATGAATGTCAGGCGATTCTAAACCTCAAGGAGAATTTATCCTTAGTTTGAATCTTTACTACTTTGGCCAAAGATTCCTTTAACATACATTCTATTTAGGACTAATAGGAATTCACTCATTATAACAGTAGAGCAGACGGATCCTCTCTTGGCATTCGTATATCTCCATACTTTATTCAATAGCCACCAACATGCCCTTATGATCTTGTGTGAATCGTTATCATCAAGAAAAGAACATATCAGATGACTATCTCCTAAATATGAGATATGATGAATCCTCAAGTCAGGGGATTAATTAGTCACGTCGTTAACCCAGACTTAATTCAATTACTTAGAGGTTATAGCCTCTCCCATTTGAGTGTCTCGGTTGGGATCCTCAGTGGTACTATTGAATACTTAACAGCCACTCAGTGTGAGTACAAGTGTTCTGACTAACACTCTCTTACTTGAAACACAGTACTTGTAACGACACGTCCCCAAATACGGTACGACGTGACGTCCCGCAGCAAGTCACAATCCATAACAAGAACTGAGGTCCGGTTATGAACTATAACCTGGCGAACGGTAAATAAATACCAGGCGGATCTATTTTAGAAAATAACAGGACAACAAACCATGATACAGCGGAAGCAAATTAATACAATCTATCCCACTCAGGGAGCTAGAAAAGCAGTAAATCAAAAGCCCAAGTATAAAGCTCACCAAGGCCACTGAAAGCAACAATATCAGCATTCAAACTAATTTACATCATTTACATATACAGTCTCTAGGGTTTTAAGTATTTATCCAGATACTCAGGCGTAAATAAAATCACCTAAATAAAAGTAAATGACTCCAAGGACAAGACCTGGATCCGCTTAGTGACAAAACCTGAAAGAGACAACGAGGTAATGGGGTTAGTCAAAGCGACTAAGTGATGGGATGGTAATACGTATATATTAATAAATCTGAATAAAAGTTCGCCATTTTTAATTGAGAAGAAAGCAAATGAAAAATAAAAGTTTTCGTAACATTGGCGAAGTAATTAATGTTGTAATGTAAAAATAAAAGCTCGGCGAGACGAGCAACAACCACCTATTTCACAATATGAAAATAATCAAGTAAACTGCCCTTATTCCTCCTTGTGTAGTCAGGTAGCTAACCCGAACTACTAATAATCAACTATGCAAGGACAAGTATCCTTTACATCTTCGACTGGGGATAAGTCTATGCGATAAGATCCCGTCCGGCGCAGGTACTCAAAAGGGTTGCTACTCCGGCCACACCCCGAGCTCCCAGCAGTTTGGAGACCAGAGCATTGAGATCCACCGTAGACCCAACGTCTAACCGGCTTCACCCCGTACCCTGATGTCTAGGCCCCAACAGTATGAGATGGCACAAAAGCCGGGCACAAAGGCCAAAGTATATTTCTCGCATTTCGAAAGATTCGGTCAAAGGGACCAATTGAGAAATCAATTTTAACCATTTCTGGCCAAAAGAGCCTTCGAGGGCTAATATGTAATAATTTGATATCAAAATGTTTTCCTCGAAATCATTAAGGTAGTATGGTTTTCAAATAGCTACTACGTATAATATAAGTTGGGGAAAGAAAATTTAAAAGCATAAAACACAGGTTTCGGGTATATATAGAATATTTACATATGTATAAGAAAGCTGAATTCGGAAAAGAAACCCCACCTGGATAATACTGCAAAAAGGACAAAAAGGAAAGACCAATCTACTGTCCGGAAGTAGTATCACCAAACTCATCTCGAAAAATTGGGTCGTTACAGTACTATCTGTAGTCACACTGCAAGTCTATATTCGAGTTCAAGATCGATGCTCCCACTTATCTTTTATGAACTCATTTGACTTGGAGTTTATATTTGAAGTACACCCTGATCACATGTTTCATGTAACACACCTAAGTTAATGTGATATGGTTAAAGTAATTCAGGAACTTCTTTAGTTTCATTCATATTGGATATAACAAAAAGAAACTAAATGCTATAAATGAAATAAAGAAGATTTGCCTCAAGATATAAAATATCTCCTTTATTATTATATAAAGATTGTCTATTGCAAAGAGATAGACAAATACAAGTTGGTTGCAGGTCACTATCCCTTTCAGAAGAAGCCGTAAACGATCCTAAGTCGAACGTCGTCTACATTAGCGGAGATAGGTTTGAAAAATGAAATCTAAAGTATGCATTAATATTTTTGATGATCTCATGAGTTAATTGAAGTGGTTGGTTTGCATTTGTTTGTTCTTGCACACACTTACATGAAGTTACTCTTCATAGTGATTTTTGCATGTATGACTAGCGCATTTGACGTTCCATAAGTAGGAATGGTGTGATTATTGATCTTGGTGATTTAATTTATTTTTGTCACTTATTCTTGTTTACATTTCTCAACTTTATTCGAGGACGAGCAAAGAGCTTAGTTTGGGGGAGTTTCATAAGGTAGAAATTTGTTATTATTTTGGCATAGCATTTAATCAAGTTAGAACTCTTTTCTATCCTAATTTCCTCTTTTATGCTAGGTTTAATGGTGTATTCGTACTTCGTGGAGTTCGAGCGGGAATACGAGTAGTTCCGATCCAATTTGAGAAAGTCGAAGTCAAAAGTTGTCAAGTTGAGCAGTTTGGGTCGTGGAGAACAACACGACCGTAGCACACACCACGACCATGACTTGCAGCCATGGAAGACACCACGGCCGTGACACATGCCACAGACAAAAGTTGGAAATTTTAAGTCAGTGACCACAGCCTCAAGCCGTGGTCTGCTTCTGACCACATTTCATATATATGTCACTTACCACATTTGAGAGCTGGAAAAGTTTAGTTTTCTAGGTTTCAGTGCAGAATATCCACCTGGAATTCATGGAGAAACATTAGAGTAGTGATCATCTTCTTAGTTTACGAAATTCCATTAGTTTTTCATGCTTTCTTCCTAGATTGTAGTTAGGCTCTTTTGTAATCATCTTGAGTACTTTGTTCATTAAATTTTTGGATTGAAGATCACAAGCCATGATTCAAGATGAGGATGATTGGAAGCTAGAAGACCCTTGCTACCTTCAATAGTTTGATTCTTAGTTCCATTTATTGCTTTCTTAGTTGATCATGAACAAGCTAGGATCACATTTTGGAATTTTGTCTAGTTATTGCTTTCTTGTTTAGTTGAGCATTGAATACTTTGATCATTATGCTAATTGAAGTTTGGTTATGTGTTTAACTTATTTTTCTAGGATGTTAGGCTAAATTCTCTAAACCTAGGGGTAATGACAATGTAAGACCTTAAGGTGTTTGTTGAAATGACTCAATGAGAATTAGTGGTTTTTATCTTATAAATCCCTTCTTTAATATGTTAATGTGAGTGATTGACCATTGCTTGCATGTTATTAAATTCATTTGAAGATTGAAAGATTTTCATATGAATTGGAATTTGGAATTTTGAAAGGCATAGGGTATGTGAAAGAAGAAATTCAATCACTCTTATGCGAATTGTGATGATTAAACAATGTCGAGCCGCTATTTAATCCAATCACGCAATTCCTTCTTTATTGGTATATAATTTGAGCTTTGATCACGAAAGTAGACTATGCTATTTTATAAATACACGGATTAGACCTTGAAAGAAGCTAATTCATACCTTTGTGAATTGATTTGTGAAAGTTTGTTAAAACTCTAGAGTCATTGAGGTCACCTTATACGTCCTGCATTGGAATTAGTGAGTTACTCCCTAGATCCTTATCTCATATCTTTTCATCCCATTTTTATTGATATTCTAGCTAGATTAGTGAGTTTCTTATTAGTTTTCAATTGCCAATCAACTATTTGTTAGCTTGAATATTAGGAAGAATCATTTGGTAGTGCAAAACTCTCTATTCCTCGTGGATATGATAACCCTTTTCTCAACTATATTACTTGACGACCCGTATACTTAAGACACATAATTAAAAATCCGTTCAAACCACTTAGATGTAAAGCTCTTCCTCCTAATGACAGTTGTGTAAACTAGCATAGCGCTAAACCGCTAAGCTACGACAATCGTGGTTAGACAACTACGATGTCTAAAGGTACCTTTTATGAATTAATGTTAATTGTATTAGTTAATTATGTTCTAAATGAGTTTTGTTTATATTAATAATGCTTAGTTAATTGTTGATTATGTTTAGTGTTAGCTTAAGGATGTGAATGTTTGTTTAATTTAAGTTTTATTTATATATGTTATGTTTTTATATATTTAGGGACGGTGTTTTGTAAGTTATAAAAGTTTAGGGTCACATTTATAATACTGAATAAAATTCTTCAGTAGTAGTTAAATTAATTTTCTTATTTTTGGTTTTAAGTTTCAAAAGACAAAAAGCTTTTTTTACGAGAAAATACTAAAAATCATTAAAATGAATTTTTATATCTAAAAGATTCATGATGTTATTATTTATTTTTTTCACTCTTAAAAACTCATTTCATTATTTAATTCTGAAAACCTCAATAACTAACTGATTTTTCGTCTAAATTATTCTTGATATTTTAGATTGAAAAACTTAGTACGTACATTACTATTTTTAATAGAAATTATACATGAAGTTTCTTTAAATCGATTTCTAGTGAAGACTTTTATACAATTACCATTGTAATTTTTGAATTACAATTATTAAATCTTTAAAATTTTGATTTCAATAAATAATATTTTCTTAGCATATAAATTTGTATAGGTAAATAAAACTATTTTTTTTTTCGGTAGGAGTAAATAAAACTAATTATTAATTAGATCTAAAAGATAATCATAAGAAACTCAATTGTGATGCATGGACATGTACACAACACGACACGTACATGGCCACATGTTTTTTTTTTTCCAACTTTTATTAGTGGACAAGTATCTGACACGACATAACTAATAATGCTACATGGTAATTTTTTTTGGAGTATCTCTGGATCATAGAAAGGATAATTTTATAGAAAAAAAACATTGTTCTTTGTTGCCAAATCAATCTCCACCACATCCAATTATGTTCTTTTTTTTTATTTTTTGTTCTCTTGTTAAGTGGTTCTAGCAATTATATTGTAGGTGGAGGGTCACCTATGCATGATTGCAAAGCTTCTTTCTCCACACCAGAAAAGATAATTAATTATCACAATAAGATCTCTCATGCCAACAAGATTCAACTGCTAAATCATGAACTAACACAAGGAAATACAAACAGATTAAAATTACATCACTTTCAAGAACAAGCTGCATCTTCTAGAAGCATGGGCTAACCCCACCATGACTTTGCATACAACACGATATCTAATCTGAGTGCTGCATTCTTAAGCTTCTAGAATCTTTTTCTCCCCATGAATGTTGGTGAGGATTAAGATTGACAGTGATTGTACAACACAATATATATATATATATATATAACATGAAGCCAAAAAATGTAAATAATCAGCGGATTTCAGGGAGTTCTCAGTTCTGTAATAAAGTGAAATTTCAGGGAGTTTTTTTGTAATTTATGGAATAGAGGGACTAAATTGTAGTTAAGGAAAACTTCTGGTGTTGTAGATGTGATTCGCCCAAAGAATTTGACATACAATTTGTAATTTCCAAGTGAGAATATAATAGAGGATCCAAGTGAGCCCACTTATTTAGATCTCCATTTTCTTGCCATTTCAAATCCATTCTTTCCATAGTAATAATCTTCAATAGTCCTATCAATTTCAGCTTGTGTGTTCATCACAAAAGGTCCATGCTGAACCACTGGTTCATTCAGTGGCTGCCCACCTACTAAAATAAACCTCAAGGGCTTGTTTGAGGACTTGTTCCACACACTTAATCCCTCTCCAGGACCCACAACCAAGATATGATGAGCTGTTGTGGGAGCTGAATTTGGGATGCCAAACACGCCCTCCCCTTCGATAATGTACACGAAAGCATTCCAAGATTCTGGGATGCATTGATGATACTGAGTGTTTGGTTTTAGAGTGAAATCGAGGTACATTGTTGGAGTTCGAGTGTAAACTGGAGAGTGAACACCCATTGCTTCGCCTGCAATGACTTTAACTTCAACTCCATCTTTCTCTGCCTTTGGAATGTCATCATTAAGCAATTCTTGATACCTTGGTTCAATCCTGCAGGAAACAAGGATTATTAGGCATTAGGCTAATAACGGGGTGTTTGGCTGTAGTTATTTAAAGGGATAATTACCAGCTACCCTCTTGAGGTATGGCCTAAATACAAAAAAATCATGAGGTTTCAGAAATTACAAAATATATTTTTAATTCTGACATATTATGATATGTTCTGGTCCTTCTGGAAGCTTATATAATGCTAAATCTAAATTATTTATAAACTAAGATCCTAGTCTGAACTTTAAAAATAAGTAGAGGAAGAGGAGCTTGTAAATTTGTAAAAATTGTGGCAAAAAGAGGCTTTGACTGATGTTGGTTAGCTTTAAACCACATTGACT
Organism: Verbena officinalis; assembly: GCA_958496215.1. Taxonomy (NCBI): domain Eukaryota; kingdom Viridiplantae; phylum Streptophyta; class Magnoliopsida; order Lamiales; family Verbenaceae; genus Verbena; species Verbena officinalis. The sequence continues at coordinate 25,681,311 of OY292387.1, read as the reverse complement.
CTTACACCGATAGATTATAGGTGACAATGCCCTTAATTGGTGCGAACATAACCTAAATAGAAGGTTTTACATGAAAAATGAAACTTCATAGGGTTTATGCAATAAATGAAAATTGAGGGATTTTTTTATAACTTCTCCAAAGCTCAGGGGTAGTAAATGTAATTAGCCCATACAGTAATAGAGGAAGAACTCACATTTTATCCTTGGAAGAGAGATTGATCCACAACTGCAGACCAGTATGAGTACCTTCTCCTGCTGGCATTTCTGAGTGAACGATACCCCGACCAGCTGTCATCCACTGTGTCAATTCAAGTGTGACATATCTCAGCAACAAGAAAGTAAATACACCGTAAAATAACTTCGAATTTTCACTTCCAAAATAATAAACCGAAAGAGCTTAATCTGGACAATTTCACGTTACAACGGATCTCAGTTTCTTGAGCTATTCTTTTACTATGAAGTCATTTGAAATCTTTCCTTGAAATGTAGACTGACAGAATATTAGGTTTCATAACTTATTTTTAATATCACAAAGTTTCGTGCTGTTTATGCATAACACGGGATTTTTCGTGCAGTTAACACGAATATTAGTTATCACGTACCTGCACTTCCCCTGCATGTATTGTACCTTGCTGACCAGCAAAATCTTGATGCGTGATGCCTCCCTATGTAAGGAAAATTAATATTTGAGAGATCATTCAGAATCCAAACCAATATCAGACCTTTTAATTTGTAATAAAACAGACAAATTACCTGCAACACGTATGTAACAGTCTCAAATCCTGTAACATAGAACACAGTAATTTTATGAGAATTTATAAAAAGTTGGATAATTGCATGGACAAATTACATTAACTATCCTCGAAGTTCACCATAATTACAATTTAGTCCCTCTGTGTTCCAAAACTAAAAAAAGACCATGAGACTGAAGGAAAAAAGGCAAATAATCAGCCTATTTTAACGGGTTTGTTGTAGTAAAGTGAAATGTTAGGGATATTTTGTATTTCTAAAAAATAGAGAGACTAAATTGTAATTAGCTCCAAACTCACCCTAATTACAAGTTGGGTCAAATGACATTAAAAAGTACCTCGGTGGGGATGGTCAGGAAATCCAGCAGGAGGTGAAACTGTAGAGTATAAGATTGAAAGGAATACAATAAAATTTTGATTCTTTCCAATGAAATTTTAATGAAAGTTATAACTATTACCAGAAAACTCATCTAGCAAGAGGAAAGGATCCAGGGACTTCAACTCAGGCCTGCAGATTGTAAGAGATATTAATCAAAAAATTTCAAGAAATATAGTGTCAATTTCCCTTTAAACAAGAAACCCAATTGAAATTATTTCCAAAAGCAACAAAAGGAATGAAATAAAAAAGATCACCTCCCAATGCTTCTTCTTACAACTGCACCCTCACCCTCACTCTGGGACTTGGCCAAGACTTTCTTGGCAACCAATCTGGGTTGTTCAAAACCGCAACTTTGATCTGTTACAGACATGATTTTTCTCAAAAAACAAAATACGTTTTTGGTTTTTGTTGTTGTATTGATGTTTTTGGTTGTGAGATTGAAGAATGAAAGTCTTGATGCAGATATCATATATATAAAGAGTACGCCGTTTGCCGCTGCCGCCTCTGTCTATCTGTCTGTCTACAAAGTCTGCGCTCATAACCTGTTTTTATAAATAGAAAAAGAAAAGAGATTGTCAGATTGTATAAGAATAATAATATCATGTGCTGTGTATACATAACGACTTTCGAGTGTGTAAGCACAATAAATTTAGAAGGGAAAAAAAACAAAAGAAAACATAGAGAGACAGAGAGGGAATCAGAGTTAGTTGGGAGAATGCGAAAGCGAAATTGGAGTAATCATAGGATGACATCAATTTTATGTCATAGTGATGGAAGCTTTGGTCTCAAAACTTGCATTCTATTTCCAATTCCTTACGCGAGGAAGATTAATATCTACTAGTAATTTTGGCATACTCGATGTGTGTGCAAAATATTTTTGTTAGTAAAAATATGCATTACACCCGTATAGTATACGTGCGTACGAATAATTGAAAAATACTTTCATTCCCCGTACATATTCTGAACTTAATAAATAATACTCATACTTTTGATGTCATACGTTTAGTATACGTATTATATATATCCCGTATAATACTTGACGATTACAACTCAATTTTTATCGACAAAAAAAAAATATTTATTTAAACTTTTAAATGTATCAAAATTATTTTAAAAATAAAACACATCAAAAGTATTTATTTATATTAATGAAATATTATACAAATAATTATTAAATTAACTTATAAGAATATTAAACATTATTTAAATATTTATCTATAAATTATATATTTGATTATTTAGTGATATATTTAAAATAAGTTTTTATGATATTTAAAGTGAATGTAAGTATGTTATATGTAAAACCTACATAAAATTTAAATAAAAATGTACCGGAGTATTCACATTTTTTTCATCCCGTTTTCTTTCTTAATAAACGTATTGTACTCGTATATATCAAAGTACGTATTATATCAAACTTTATTTTTTTTGCCGATTTTTTGGACATATTTTTCAGTAAAAATATAAAATATACTCGTACGTGTAAAAAAACGTAAAGTACCCGTCCCGTATTTTACTAACAGAGATATAAATACGTATAATTAATAATATATTAAATTTTAATATTCTAAAATTATAAATATTTTTATTAATTTTTTTCATGATTTTTAATTTAAGTTATTTTAGTATTTATATAAAATAAAATTTAGTGGTTATAAGATAAATAAATAGAATTAACTATGAAAATGTGAATAATAAGAGAGAGAAAAATGTGAGAATGAGAGAGAGAAATAAAAGGTACGTGGAGCGGGATTGTGAGAGAAAAAAGAGTAAAATTTAATAATAAAAAAATATAAAAATTGACACACTAAAATAAAAGCTTGACCAAAAGTAGTTGCTCTAGGGGGAAGGTGCATTATTAAATAGTATAGATGATGCACGGACACTTCTATAAATTCTATCCTACCGTATCGTGTCATATCCGACATCGTGTAGGACACCCATGTCGGATACTTCCCTAGTTTAAAATATCCAAAAATATTTGTGTCGCCGTATCCGTATCGTGTCGTGTCCGTGTCGCCGTATTCGTATCCATGTTTCATAGATTCATATATATTCATAGTTTTTTTTGTTATCTTTTTCTCTATACAAAGCACCAATGGTAGAATATAGTGATTAGTCCCTCGTTAAATTATACGTTTCTATCAGGAGATTTACGATTACTCCATACTCAAAGTTAGAAACCAAATCTGTAACATTTGGCTAAAGATTTGTAGCGCCCCCTGAAAAAGGAACGCCACATCCGCACCGAAGCGAACTCCCGAGCTTTGGCGAGGGGCCTCAACTCAAAAACACACTCCGGCGAACGACACGCAAGCAATAACCACCGGCAATAGCAACGACTTCCCAACAACAACCACAACAATATAGAGTAATGCGGAAGCGATTAAAAGGCAAACAGTTCAATTCCATAAAAGCCTACGAGGCTAACATAATATCATTAAATAGTTGCAGTTCAAAATACAAAAGAATCATAAACACGTAGTGCCATCCATGACTCAACTAGCCTATCCTGTGTAATCCTAGATGTCTTCAACTATCCCACATCAGGGGCACATAAGGTACATTAAGTAAATAAAGCATTAAATGGTACGAAAGATAGATGAATACAATAAAATAAGACTCGACAGCTGTTGGGACCACTAACAAGACAAACCAGACTACAAGACTGAGCCTATCTAGACCTGCTGATGCCGACTGACAAGATAGGTGATGCCGCCACCTGTCTACCCAAAAGCAATAACCAAAATAGAAGGGGTGAGTATAAAGGATACTCAGTAAGGGGGTTTGATCACAATTCGTCGTTTATCTTTTAAAACCAAAAGTAGTGAATGTTGCCTGTTTTGAGAAAGAATACCAATAACAATGTAAGTTGCAAAACAATGACACAAAGCAACACTCGGGTTCGGCTTACTTTGAAAACACAAAAGGGTGACGAACCGGATCCTTTGAAAATCATTTGCACATAATGTCAAGACGATCATTTGAAAGGATATGAGTTGAGTCACGAGGCCATTACAAGTTCGAAAAGCATGATGTAATCAAGTTGGAAATGATAAGTAAACACGGCTCGTAATTCAACTAAGTAGTTTGAACAATAAAGAAGGCTTAAGTTGGGCAAGTTCGAGCCACGCTTCCGGGTTTTATATATATATAGGGAAATACATATACTAAATGAAGAAAAACGGAAGGTGCTTCGACTGTAACGAAAGCGGTAAATCAATTAGACAAGCAAGTAATGCAATAAGTTATGCAATAGTGTGTCCCGGCGAGAGCGGGCCCTCTCCTTATAACTCCCAACCATGAAAATCATGAAAGCATGTAGTCAAATACTCCACCATTGAAAGCCAAGCAGTTCAGGAATTTAAGGAGACGCGATTAGCACCACCATACAGGAATTTTAAGGAGACGCGGTTAGCACCACCATTCAGTGAATTAAGGAGACGCAGTTAGCACCACCGTTCGCATCAACTTAGACTAGTCAACCTCCTAACCAGCTTAAGTCAACGCGCATAGAAGTATACATCGGGATTTGCCCTAGACGCTCGTCTCCAAGCTCACCTCCTGTATACTCGGGGCCCAATGTCATGATCCAGTCCATGGCTCGCTTTGAAATCAATGTCAGTTTGGGTGGCCAAAAGGGCCATTCGAAAAGATGATGCAAGCAGTTATGTATGAATGGCCAAAGGGGCTTTTGAGACAAGTTGACGTAATGATCTAAGAAATACTCATAAGTGTCATACGCTTCGGGAGCATGCTAGCGGATGTCCCTAACGACATTACTTATAAGTGCCTCTGAGATCAAATGGTTACTTTTAAAACAAATATGTTACTTGTCTCTAGTTGAAAGCATTTTAAATCATTTTGTAGATGCATAGGTTTTGCTATCAAAATGTTTGACTAAGCACATAAGGAAATAGTAAAGGCAGAACAACAAGCAATAAGAAAGGCGGGATAATAAGTTATTTCGCAAACCTACATAACTATGTCCTTGCCCCAGTTGAAAGTATTTTAAACCCTTACCTGGCTCGACACGACAGAATGAAAGCAAGCGGTAGTTAAGTTTCTCCCTCGTTGGTCCCACCTGTAATACACAGGGCCTAGAGGATGAAAACGAGACCAACAAAACTAAAAGCAAGGCACGAGACAACAAACGACGTGTAGCGGGCGCCCCAAACGCGTAACGCACGCCCCGCACCGAGTCTCAATCCGAAGCCGAAATGGAAATCCGACCCTAAATTGAAACCCGGCGAACGGCAAACTCAATTACTCAATCACTAGGCAGGGCTTTTTGTAAAAACGACCGACGACAACAATGCGAAAGCGGAAGCAACAACAATAAAACCTAGATGTTCATAAGGACAATTAAAGCAGTAAACCAATTGCGCAAATAGTTAAAGCCCTCCAAGGCTAGAGGAATTCACATACATAAACTTAACCAAATCTTAAACGGGTTCAACATTAAATAGTCCTGAACACAAAGTCGTAATCTACGGGATACATATAACGTGATCAAGTACCTAAAACAATCTAGGAATGAACTACGCACAAAAGTAAAATAACTCTGCAAAACAAGACCAACGATGCCCACCTAGTAACCACCTGAAACAAATAAGGGTTGAAGCAGAGAGGGTTAGTCAAAAGACTAAGTGAGGGGGAGAAGGGGAGTACATACATAATAGCATATATAGAATAAATCACCATTTTAACTTAAAGAAGACAATTGTAAAAGAAGGATTTTCATAAACAGTTGGTGATTTATCATATCATAACATAATGTGACATATCATATTGCTCGGCGAGTCGAGCCCTCAACTCCTCATATCATATCATACCTGAAAAAATACCAACCTTATTCCTCCCATATAGCAGAAGGACCGCTAAATCCAAACTGCACCGGATATAGGCATAACAGCCTATGTCTCAGTTGACACGAAGTCAACCGCCGCAGGAGCTCAAAGGTTGCCACTCCGGCCTCACCCCGTGCTCCCGATAAACATAGAGCAAGCCACCGAATTCCACCGTAGACCCGCTGTCTATCCGGCTTCATCTGATCACCATACTCCGGGGCCCGCCCACATAACATAACGGACACGCATATCATATCTCGCATTTTCATAACTATCATTTTCCTATTAGAATAGGAATCAAGACATTTAGGGGCCAAATGGGCCGTTCGAGACAGGCGGTGTAACGGTAGGAAACACAAGCGGGTATTCCATCATCAGCGGCGAGAAATCCGCCCTAACGACTTCACTCAACGAGAAGGTTTCCAAACCCAAAGTTACATTTAAATCGAAATATAGTTCGCTTGTCTCTTTTTGAAAACCTTTCGAAATCATATATATAGTATTCTTTTGATATCAAATTCATTATTCTTAAACTTCAGAAAAGTAGTAAGCATAAAGTATTTACTAAATATAGTAATACGGGATAAAAACATAAATTTTGCATGCGAGACTTATTCGGTATTAGGGTTGGTACTACGTACATATTATCGTATAAATTTAACAAAGGAAACCTCACCTGGCGACAACTAAAAGAGAGCCCAAAACGGAAGCGAACAACCTAATCAACGAGAGTGGAACCTGCAACTGACAAATGGCATAACCACGTAAGACATACGACGATGCACGGCTCATACCAAAGCATAGAAACACATAAAAGCACGTTTAAACAACCACATACATCACTTAAGTTCAAATTATCAATAAACGAAGCAATTCATGAATTTAGATATGCAAACCAAGTTCAAATGCAACGAGATTTCACGAACATGCTTAATATACCATAAGAGAGTATGCATTCAAGTTTCGGAACAAACGGACTTCATATGTAAAAGTTAGGAAATTTGTCAAAAACTTCGAATGCACTATTCACAATCCCGAACATGCGATAAATTCATAAATCATGCAATTCATCCATTTCATATTTATAGAATACTGAGCGACGAAAGAATTCGGAAAAGACGAGTCTCGGGGGTACCCATAGTGCAAAGTAGCAGTGCGGCTTACAGAAGGTCCGGGGGCCAAAAATGGCTCCACACGGCCTCTTGCACGGGCAGCAGCCCGTGTGAAATCCTCAACGCGCACGGCCTCTCACACGGCTTTAAGAGAGTCCGTGCAAATTCACAAACACGCACGGCCTCTCACACGGCCATGAGAGAGCCCGTGCACATTCACAAACATGCACGGCCTCTCACACGACCGTGAGAGAGCCTGTGCGTACACACACGGGCTTGCAACACCCCGTGTGCAAAGCCCGTGCGGATGAAGAACAACAGAAAATTCGCAGAAGCGAGAAACCTTCGCAAATTCAACCCAAAAACCAACATTTAACCAATTAATCATGCAAATCTCACCCTAATGTTCACATATAATGTTCTCCTACTTATCATCTATCTATAGAAACAAGAAACACGAAATTCCATCCACAAAATCATTCAAAATCAACATATATACAATATTTGCACATTTTGGAGAAAATTCAGAAAAACGAGACATAGAGTGCATAAAAACGGATTGGCATTAGAGAGTTACCGGTAGAAGAGATCGAGAGGGTCGCGTAGGTATTAACGGTTCGAAAATCCGTCGAGAAACGAGTCCGGCACGATTGATTGAAGCTTTCCTCTTCTTTTCCTCTTCTTCTTCTCTTTTCTTTCTTTTCTTTCTTCTGTTGTTGTGCGTGAATGAGTGAGGGAGAGAGAGTGAGAGACTAAGTCAAAAATTAACTTGGTCGAAGAAACGAAGGGGCATTTTCGTAATTTTTATAAAATAACTCAAAAACTTAAGTTATCCAAATAATACATAATTACAGTTAAAACTCATGATATTAAACGCACATTGACATGTCGTGGTTTAAATACCGAAATTCACTCATTCATGAAAATGTTATATAAATCACATAATAATTAATAAAATAAATTATAAATCGCGTAAGAAAATCGGTTCGGGTTCCCGGTTCATAACTCGAATTTTCGGGGCGTTACATGACTCACGGCAATTCATATAAAACTTCATTTATGCTATAAACAAGATACAAAAAGCTAAACAATGAAACATATAGAGATATATAAAATACGGAACAACAATTAAAGAAATATTAATGCAATTCTAAATAACGAAGAAACATTAGAATTTAAATATTAAAGACATGCTTAAACGCAATTAGGGCACGTCGACATGCTTAAAATAATATAAGGAAGCTCTCGCGCGAAAACGGGATCAAACGGATAACATACCAGAAAAGTGGGTAAAACTCCCTAAACGAGAAAGGTGTCAATTGACGGTCAAATGAAGCCGGATAAATCATAACTTTGGGAATAAATAGGTTTTGAAACACTACGAAGCTATAGGTGAAATCAGATTGATTTTAGGAGGTCGTTTGCAAAAGTCAACCTTTTAATTAAGAGGGGTTGACCAATTTCCCGAAGTGAAAGAAAGAAGAAGGCTGGAAAAGAATCTAAGTACGTTGTACCGGCCAGCGCACGATCTTGAGCTCACTCTCAAGACCTAGCGGGTGCAAACGGGATCACGCACCGGCTTGCAAACGGGCTCAAGCCTCTGCAGCGAAAAGGGGGACACACGGGGCCACACATGGGTTTGGCAAGACCATGCGCAAGCCCGTGCAGATCTTCTGGGCAGCAGAAATGGCAGGTCGCGAAGCTCTCACGCGCACAGCGACATACAAACTCATAGGTCTCCTAATTTACTCCATAAAACATGCTACTTTTCACATATATGCATATATATCACATTAGCTACACATAGGTTCAAGAATCATGCAAAATGACCAAGTAAATCTTTCTAAACACAAAAACCCAAAATCTATAAAATTCTATCTAAAATCCACGAAAATCGTAACAAGGAATGAACGGATTGAAATGGGGTAAAAGGATTACTGGTAGAGAATGAAGCAAGGATCGTTTGGGTTTTCACAGCTCGTCGATCGGGTGAGAAACGGGCTCGGTAGGGCGACGGGAAGATTCCTCTCTTTTCTTCCTTCTTCTTCCTCTTTCTCGTCTCTCTCTCTCTCGGCCCTTCTCCCTCTTTCTCTTTCTCCTCTTCTTCCTTTCTTTTCTTGTATTCTTCTTTTGCAACAAGAGAGGCACAAGTGGAATTGAGGGATATGAGAGGGGTAGATATGGAAAATAGGTATTAAAGAGGGTCGGGGTAAAATAGATAGTTCCAGGTAAAAAGTGGGTTCTCGGGTAAAACTTATTCGTGATACTAAATATTCTCACGAAAAGCCATCGGAGCGAATAAAATATTATTCCAGAATAAATCCAAAATTTCGGGTCGTTACAATACTCCCCTCTTCAAAAGAATCTATCCTCAGATTTTAACACATAAGGGAACGAGAAGTAAACTTCCCGTTCTACAGGCGCAAGTAATGGAGAAACTAAATAGCAAATGCAAGTAGCATTTATCATTCGAAATATATAAATACGGATGCATGTTATGATAATGCAATATACCTTTGCGAGTCGGTATCAGGGTCGGGATCCCCTTTTTCTTCCACGGGGGTTCCTTGAGTCGGGGCAATCTTGAACCTGATGCTTGCTGCTCCCACATTTGAAGCAACGTCTCAATTTCTTCCTACACCATACAGTTTTATGGTTCGTCTTTCCATAGTGCTTATAGGGAATGGGGTCCTCGTTCACTTCAGGTTTGGTAGGTTCTAGCATCTCGTAGTGTGGTCTCCATGTCCGAAAGGTGCTCGGTCCGGTTGGTTCTCTTCTCGCTATCTTGTCGAAAGAGGATCCTTTCACGTGAGGAATACCTCGTCTCATCTCTTGAAGATCAGACTCCACTCTCATAGCTCGGTTAACTGCATCATGATAAACACAAATGTCCAATCCCACTAATCTTTCCAAGATCTCCGGCTGAAGTCCCTTGATGAACTTCTGCGTTCTTCTTTGATCATCAGAGGCAATGTGAGGAGCATAGACAATGAGGCGGTTGAAATGTGCCTCATATTGCGCAACAGGGAAAGCTCCTTGGGTGAGGGACATGAACTCTCTTTCCCGGTTGTCACGTACGACTTCCGGCACGAATTTCTCTCGGAAGTCGGATAGGAACCACGACCAAGTGTACGGAACTCTCTCAGCGATCCACCTCAGTTCTAGGTAGCGCCACTAATCTTCAGCTAGTCCTCTCATGAGAAAGATGGCATACTCGACCCTCTCAGGGTCACCGCAATGTATTACTCGAAAGATTCACTCCAAATTAGCTATCCAAGCCTCGGCCTTAAGGTCATCTGGTTCACTCATGAAGCAAGGTGGGTTGTAGTACAAAAATCTGTCCAAGGATTGGCCCTAGGCTTGTCTCTCAGGCACATGTTGTTGCTGTTGTTGCCTCTCTTGATGTACTTGCTCATCAATCTGTCTAATAGCTGTCACTAACTCTCTTGCAATCGGATTTGGAGATGAGGGAGCTGTAGGGGGTCTACGGCGAGACATTATGCACCTGTGAAGAACAAACTAGAGAAGGATGCATGTTCGGTTAAGTGAATGATCATGTAAGGCATAAAAATTCAAATAAAGCATACATATTTTATTCATATAGCATATAATCAATTTAGAGGATAAAATAAATCATGGAACAAGCAAAACTCGATCCTATAGCCGTACGACCTAGACACGACAAGAAAGACGCTACCTTGAGTTCCACATCCACCTGTATTCGATCCCAACTCAGTACTACAATTGTAAAAGATCAAACGGTTGGTTGGCCATTCCAACAGAAGATCAATCACAATTTCAATACTAAGGAGTTCTCAAGCACTTGTGACTGGAAACTCTAAGTCTCATTGACATGAAAAGGGCAGACACAAGAGACAAGACACGACGCGATTACAAAGCTTCGGTTCCTTTTGGGAACCTAGGCTCTGATACCACTTACTGTAGCACCCCCTGAAGAAGGAACGCCACATCCGCACCGAAGCGAACTCCCGATCTGTGGCGAGGGGCCTCAACTCAAAAACACACTCCGGCTAACGGTACGCAAGCAATAACCACCGGCAACAGCAACGACTTCCCAACAACAACAACAACAACATAGAGTAATGCGGAAGCGATTAAAAGGCAAACAGTTCAATTCCATAAAAGCTGACGAGGCTAACATAATATCATTAAATAGTTGCAGTTCAAAATACAAAAGAATCATAAACAAGTAGTGCCATCCATGGCTCAACTAGCCTATCCTGTACAATCCTAGATATCTTCAACTATCCCACATCAGGGGCACATAAGGTACGGAAAGTAAATAAAGCATTAAATGGTATGAAAGATAGATGAATACAATAAAACAAGACTCCAGTTGTTAGGACCACTAACAAGATAAACCAGACTACAAGACTGAGCCTATCTACACCTGCTGATGCCGACTGACAAGATAGGTGACGCCGCCACCTGTCTACCTGAAGCAAGAACCAAAATAGAAAGGTGAGTATAAAGACTACTCAGTTAGGGGGTTTGATCACAGTTCGTCGTTTATCTTTTAAAACCAAAAGTAGTGAATGTTCCCCGTTTTGAGAAACAATACAAATAATAATGTAAGTTGCAAAACAATAACACAAAGCAACACTCGGGTTTGGATTACTTTGAAAACACAAAAGGGTGACGAACCGGATCCTCTGAAAATCATTTGCACATAATGTCAAGCCGATCAATTGAAAAGATATTAGTTGAGTCACGAGGCCATTACAAGTTCGAAAGGCATGATGTAATCAAGTTGGAAATGATAGGTAAACACGGCTCGTAATTCAACTAAGTAGTTTGAACAATAAAGAAGGCTTAAGTTGGGCAAGTTCGAGCCATGCTTCCGTGTTTTATATATATATATATATATATATATAGGGAAATACATATGCTAAATGAAGAAAAGCAGAAGGTGCTTCGACTTGTAATGAAAGCGGTAAATCAATTAGACAAGCAAGTAATGCAATAAGTTATGCAATAGTGTGTCCCGGCGAGAACGGGCCCTCTCCTTATAATTGCCAACCATGAAAATCATGAAAGCATGTAGTCAAATACTCCACCACCAAAAGCCAAACAGTTCAGGAGCTTAAGGAGACGCGATTAGCACCAACATACAGGAATTTTAAGGAGACGTGGTTAGCACCACCATTCAGTGAATTAAGGAGACGCGGTTAGCACCACCGTTCGCATCAACTTAGACTAGTCAACCTCCTAACTAGCCTAAGTCAATGCACATAGAAGTATACATCGGGATTTGCCCTGGACACTCGTCTCTAGGCTCACCTCATGTATACTCCAGGCCCAAAGTCATGATCTAATCCATGGCTCGCTTTGAAATCAATGCCAGTTTAGGTGGCCAAAATGGTCATTCGAAAAGGTGATGCAAGCAGTTATGTATGAATGGCAAAAGGGGCTTTTGAGACAAGTTGACGTAACGATCTAAAAAATACTCATAAGTGTCATATGCTTCGGGAGCATGCTAGCAGATGTCCCTAACAACATTACTGATAAGTGCCTCTGAGATCAAATGGTTACTTTTAAAACAAATAAGTTACTTGTCTCTAGTTGAAAGCATTTTAAATCATTTTGTAGATGCATAGGTTTTGCTATCAAAAGGTTTGACTAAGCACATAAGGAAATAGTAAAGGCAGAACAACAAGCAATAAGAAAGGCGGGATAATAAGTTATTTCGCAAACCTACATAACTATATCCTTGCCCTAGTTGAAAGCATTTTAAACCCTTACCTGGCTTGACACGACATAATGAAAGCAAGCGGTAGTCAAGTTTCTCCCTCGTTGGTCCCACCTGTAATACACAGGGCCTAGAGGATGAAAACGAGACCAACAAAACTAAAAGCAAGGCACGAGACAAAAAACGACGTGTAGCGGGCGCCCCAAACGGGTAAAGCACGCCCCGCACCGAGTCTCAATCCGAAGCCGAAATGGAAATCCGACCCTAAACTGAAACCCGGCGAACGACAAACTCAATTACTCAATCACTAGGCAGGGCTTTTTGTAAAAATGACTGACGACAACAATGTGGAAGCGGAAGCAACAACAACAAAACCTAGATCTTCATAAGGACAATTAAAGCAGTAAACCAATTGCGCAAATAGTTAAAGCCCTCCAAGGCTAGCGGAATTCACATACAAAACCTTAACGAAATCTTAAACGGGTTCAACATTAAATTGTCACATTAAATAGTCCCGAACACAAAGTCGTAATCTACGGGATACATATAACGTGATCAAGTACCTAAACGGGATGAAATGGATAACATATGAGAAAAGTGGGTAAAACTTCCTAAACGAGAAAGGTGTCAATTGACGGTCAAATGAAGCCGGAAAAATCAAAACTTCGGAAATAAATAGGTTTTGAGAGTGTAGCGCCCCTTTCTGTAGGAGGAGAAAGGACACCACATCTGCACTGAGACGAACTCCCAAATATGGTAATTGTACCCCATTCGAAATTCATCCCGGTAAACGGCAAACACTCGATCTATACTAGCAACAACGTCCCTGGCCCAACAACAACAACAACAAACACAAATAATAACAGAGTGCGAAAGCTAAAATAATTATCAATTCAACAATTCAAGCCACACGGGGCGACGATAATCATAAATCAGTGCTCAACATTTCAATATCATAATCATTCTACATGGGAATTCAGTAACTAGAGAGACATAGTTCAAATAGTAAATGACAAATTGTTGTCGGACGCTACCAACAATACCAATGGACACGAAATTCAAGACTCACGACCCACTGTTGCCAACCGACATGAAAGGTGACAATGCCACCTGTCGACCTGAAGTAAGAATCAAAAGAACGAGGGGTGAGATAAAGGATACTCAGTGAAGGCACAAGTTGGAAAAAGTACGAGCCACGCTTCCGGGTTTTATATATATATATATATATAAGAAAATACATATGCTAAATGAAGAAAACCGGAATGCGCTTTGACTTGCAATAATAATAATCAATAAGCAATAACAGTAATGACAATAAAACATGAGTAAAGACAATTAATATCCCAGCGAGAATGGGCCCGTTCCTCCTTATAACCCCTTCATATCATGAAAAATACTCCATCTCCGGTGTCTGACCCCATAGCGCGACTATGGGCGACGAACATGAATTTAAGGAAAGTGTGCAACACATGCAACACCCACCATCTCTCCCAACTGTGGTTATCAACTCCTGATGGACCACGATTGACGCTTAGTTTTGGGAGTAGTACCTCGGGAAACCCCCTGGATGCTCGTCCCCAGGTGACACCTGCAAATACCATCCCGGGCCCCATGAAAGAAAGTACATGAATTTGCTCGCATTTCAAGAAACATTGTAAGTTGAGTGCCAAGCGGGCATTTAGCCAAGTGTGTGACGATAATTGGGGGTGACCATAAGTTTCATACGTGTCGGGGTGTGCTGACGGACTCCCCTCACGACATCCCTTATAGACCCAACCAAAGTTAAAGTGCCACGTTGAAATGAAAGAGTTTTACTTGCCTCTTGAAAACAAAACGGTTTAGATATACTATAGGTATAAGTTGATATCAAAGAGTTTGTTCAATAAAATCATGAAAATATAATCAAATATCTAATAGAATATACGAGAATGAGAAAACAAATCATGATGAGCACGTACGGGTAGTTATTTTGCAATGAATAAAAGGGATTCTTACTCCAGTGGAAACATTTTAAACCCTCACCTGGAAGCACGGGAAAGCTAAGACAACTCAAGCAATCCTCGAAAGGACGGCCTGAAACTGATAGATGAAAAAACCAATCAAGACAAGACACGACGCACGACTCATAGAACGTTCGACACGCGAAAGGCCAAATAATATCACTTAGCAATTAAAATTACAAGTAAAATGCAATTAGATCCATTAAATGAAATATACGAAATTAAAGATGCTAAACATGCTCAATTGAAAATTCTAACTTCACATTCATGCATAATATAATGTGAAGAAGCACTCATTCAATTTTCGGGTCATTCGGACAACATTCGAAAATTGGGAATAAAGTCCTAAACGAAAAAGGTACTATTCAAGGCCCGAACGAGGTCAGAATTCAGAAAACTTTGCGAAATATTCATCCTTGAATCATATGGAAGCCATAGGTGCAATCAGCTCGATTTTAGGAGGTCGTATGCAAAAAGTCAACTTTTATTTTTGGCCATTTGACCCAATTGCTGTGAGCAACTTAGGAAAGAGGTTTGAAAAATGGCTAAGGCATACGCACGGGCGCACGTACGGGGTTGTGCACGGTCTTGAAGGCATCCTCAAGATCATACAGGCTTGAAGGATCGCGTACTGGCTTGCGCACCGGGGTGCGCAGGCTGGTGCAGGCGCTAGGGCGGGCGCACTGGCTTGCGCACGGGCTTGCCAAGACCGTGCGCAAGGCCGTGCAGCTCATGTTTCAGGTGCAAAAAAGACGATTTCAAAATATTTCACGAGGGTTTCAACCAAAAATTAATCAAGGTGGATTATAGAGCTAAAATCGACACTTAAAACTTTCACTCATGCATTATATACACTAAGAGCTATCATTTGATCCGAACAACATGAAAAATGGTGAACTATAACATGCAAACCCATCAAATTTATCAATTATTCATTAGAAAAAGCTAGAGAGATTTAATGGAAGAAATGAAATGGTGGAAGAAGGTTATCGGTAGAGAATCGAACGAGGATCGTCGAGGTGGTCTCGGAATTTTAATTGGTCGGGCGACGGGTTCGGGTCGAGCTTTTCTCTCTTCCTCCTTCCTCCTTCTTTCTCCTTCCTCTTCCTTTCTCTTTCTCCCCTCTCTCGATTTTGGGGGTGTATGCAAGGGTGTGCAAATGGGTTCAAGGGTGTGCATAAGGGGGTGCAAGTGAGGTCAAGGGGGTGCAAGGTGTATTGAAGAGGGTGTGGGGTTGGAATGACATTATAGGAAATTCGGAGGGTGGAAAAAGTAATTATGAGAGGTTAAGGATTCGAGAATAAAATAAAATTAGCTAACAAAGCTAATCTTTTCATTTAAAATTCAACGAGGTGTCAAATAATTATTCCAAAAATATATTCCGGAATTTTGGGTCGTTACACTACTCCCCTCTTCAAAAGAATCTGTCGTCAGATTCTTCTTCGGATCACGGGGTTTGGTAAAGGGAATATGTTATGGAAATTAAACATTCGTTACACATAACCGAGCAATCATCACATAAATAATTAATTAAAACGAACAATTAGTATTTAATTTCAAAAAGACAAGCACCAAGTAGTTCATACATAATGTTCCTAATAAAAGTCAAATTACAATTAAAACGAAGAATAACGAGAAATGAAAAGATAAACGATGACGTCTAAGAGTCGGAGGCTCCAAAACTAGGCAGCATGCCAAGGCGGCTCAGGTAGCTAGCGAGCTACTCGAAGATGGACTTCTCAAGGTCGGAAATCTGGTCTCGGAGCTCGGTATGGTTACATCGAACCTCCTGTCTGAGCACTCGAAGGTCAACCGACTGCTGGTTAAGTCGCTCGGTGGTCTGCTCGCTGAAGGATGTGAAGTGGTCTCCCCAAATGGTCCACCTGTCGGCTTCCCACTGACTTCGGATATCCGAATCCGATTGCTGGTATTGGTTCCATTGATCCTCGCTCAGTCTATCCCACTGAGATGATCCAGCCAGATGCTGCATCTGGAAGTCGGCGAAGTCCTGCTGGAAGTGAGTCTCATCGGCTCTGGGACGATCTGGTACGTACGGAGCTTGTTGAGGGTCGAAGCCCCCAGCTTCGTATAATTGCTCGATCATCTGCTCTCGATCTCCTGACGATTCTCCTCAGGGAGATACCCTTCGTTAATATCCTCCTCATTTCATCTTCGCTCTCTGCGGCTGCTTCCTCTGCCGACATAGGCACGTATCTACTATGACGACCCTTTGTCTTCCGACAAAGCTTCATTTGGGCGAATTGTTTGTATGTGATAGTAGCATCGTCTCCCCCTGCTGGGGCCATTCAATCCATTCCGGTCACACCGGCACACTCTAGGATCGTGGTGATATAGGACCCAATCCTGATTTCTCCTTTTGGGCGGGTAGCCACATACTCCGCGTACCTTAGGAAGAACATGATGTCGTTGACTGACTTGTTCTGGACCACGCAATCCAGAATGTATATCTCGTCCAAGTTGATAGAGCCATAACTATCCCCTCGAGCAAACACCGTGCAAGAGTGGAATCGATGGAAAGTTCTCAAGGCCTGATTGATGAGGTCGGTGGCCTTTGACTTCCCTTGCTTGAAGGGCTTTCTAGACGTGGAAACATGTCTCCATGCGTCCATCCAATTTCTCGGCTCATCATCCCCTCAATGGGTAGTCCGAAGTGTGTTGTTAGTTGGCGAAGAGTGAGCTCGTACTCTTCGTTGAATGCCCGGAATTCAATCTTGAAATGTAGCTCGGGGTCATCTTGATAAGGGAGCAATTGGAGTGTGACAATGAATTCGTAGACAAGCCGAGGATAAGAATTCCTTCTAAAATCCAAGAATGTAGTCCAACCTACATTCTCGATGTATCGAGCTACGTCGGGGCCAAGTCCCAATCTCTCTAAGGCATCTACGTCGAGAAATTTGGTGGAGAGAACCGGGCGGACATACATACGGCGAAAAATCCTAGCTTGAGTGGGGTTCGGAATTTCCACCCCAAGAGGAAGTGGGGATGGAGGATCATCTTGACTCCTCCTTCTTCGGGAACCTTCGGCGGCCATGTAGGAAGCTTTTTTGAGAGGCTTGCTGGGGTGAAATTGATGAAATTCTTTACTCGGGAATTTTATCAAACACTTGGCGGGCGTGTATTTTGGGCGAGGATTTGTGAAAGACTGATTCGGCGGATCGTCCCCAAAAACCAACTAATGAAAATACACAATGTGCGCTACGTACCTTCCAAGTTTCACGAAGATCCGACGCCGGATCGAAAGTTATAGGCTTGTAAAGTTGGGAAGAAAAATTTTGGGGGAAAAATGAAAGTTTGCTGTTGCTGGAATGTGAGAGAAAAAGAGAGAAGTGAGTTGCTGGAAGTTCTGTTCGCGAAAATGAGTTTAAATCAGCAAAAGAGGCACGCAAGGTCGGACGTACGGGCATGTGTAGGCCAGTGCAGGCCGGTTCGAGCGGTTCAGCGGTTCAGACGCTGAAATGGTCTGCATGGTCTTGAGATGGACGCACCGGCTGCAGGCGCCCCTGAATCAAATTAAAATGCAGAAAATTATCAAAATACCCCAGATTAAATACGGAGTTCAACCATACAACAAGTATATCATGCCGCGCAATTAATAAATAGGAATGCGGGAAAATATGAATGATATGAACATGCATTGTACCTCCATTCCAAGAAATGAAGTTCGGTCTAGCATTGCTTTTTCCTTTATTCAGTGTCTCCTATCGGATACGGGTACAAGGATCCTGGAGTAGTCTAGTGTGGTGGTAGTGGAGGGTCTGATCGGGCTTTCTTGCGAGACATACCTGCGGTCACAACTAATTGGCAAAATATGTGCATGTCTTGTAAGAAATGATGCCAATAAATTCAAGATAAACCTGGACGTCATATAATTCACATAAGCACATAAGGCATGCTCGACAATTAATAAAACCCTGTTGACACACAACTAAGACAGACCAAACCAAATAAGGCACAACAAGGAGTTCCACGATCAACTCGCATTACATCTTCCTTAGTACAAAAATTCATAAAGGATTGCCAGTTGGTTAATTAAGCCAACCGTAATCATTCACAATTTTAAGCACCAAGATGAGACAACACTCGTCAAAACACAAACTCGATATGGACTGACATAACCCATGCAGACACTGAAAGCAAGACAAGATGAGATACTAGAGCTTTCGGTTCCCTTTCAGGAACCTAGGCTCTGATACCACTGACTGTAGCGCCCCTTTTCGTAGGAGGAGAAAGGACACCACATCCGCACCGAGACGAACTCCCAAACAAGGTAATTGTACCCCATTCGAAAATTCATCCCGGCGAACGGAAATCACTCGATCTATACTGGAAACAACGTCCTTGGCCCAAAAACAACAGCAACAACAACAAATAATAACAGAGTGCGGAAGCTAAAACAATTATCAATTCAACAATTCAAGCCACACGGGGCGACAATAATCATAAATCAGTGCTCAACATTTCAATATCATAATAATTCTACAAGGGAATTCAGTAACTAGAGAGACATAATTCAAATAGTAAATGACAGACTGTTGTTGGATGCTACCGACAATACCAATGGACATGAAATTCAAGACTCACGACTCGCTGTTGCCAACCGACATGAAAGGTGACAATGCCACCTGTCGGCCTGAAGTAAGAATCAAAAGAACGAGGGGTAAGTATAAAAGATACTCAGTCAAGGCATAAGTTGGAACAAGTACGAGCCACACTTCCGGGTTTTATATATATATAAGAAAATACATATGCCACATGAAGAAAACCGGAATGTGCTTCAACTTGCAATAATAACAATCAATAAGCAATAACAGTAATGACAATAACGCATGAGTAAAGGCAATTAATATTCCAGCGAGAATGGGCCTGTTCCTCCTTATAACCCCTTCATATCATGAAAAATACTCCATCTCCGGTGTTTGACCCCATAGCGTGACTATGGGCGACGAACATAAATTTAAAGAAAGTGTGCAACACATGCAACATCCACCATCGCTCCCAACCGTGGTTATCAACTCCTGGCGGACCACGATTGATGCTTAGTTTTGGGAGTAGTACCTCGAGAAACCCCCTGGACGCTCGTCACCAGGTGAGACCAGCGAATACCATCCCGGGCCCCATGAAAGAAAGTACATGAATTTGCTCGCATTTCAAGAAACATTGTAAGTTGAGTGCCAAACGGGCATTTAGCCAAGTGTGTGACGACAATTTGGGGGTGACCATAAGTTTCATACGTGTCGGGGTGTGCTGACGGACTCCCCTTATAGACCCAACCAAAGTCAAAGTGCCACGTTGAAATGAAAGAGTTTTACTTGCCTCTTGAAAACAAAACGGTTTAGAGATACTATAGGTATAAGTTGATATCAAAGAGTTTGTTCAATAAAATCATGAAAATATAACCAAATATCTAATAGAATATACGAGAACGAGAAAATAAATCATGATGAGCACGTACGGGTAGTTATTTCGTAATGAATAAAAAGGATTCTTACTCTAGTGAAAAAATTTTAAACCCTCACCTAGAAGCACGGGAAAGCTAAGACAACTCAAGCAATCCTCGAGAGAATGGCCTGAAACTGATAGACGACAAAACCAATCAAGACAAGACACGACGCACGATTCATAGAACGTTCTACACGCGAAAGGGCAAATAATATCACTTAGCAATTAAAATTACAAGTAAAATGCAATTAGATCCATTAAACGAAATATACGAAATTAAAGATGCTAAACATGCTCAATTGCAAATTCTAACTTCACATTCATGCATAATATAATGTAAAGAAGCAGTCATGCAATTTTCGGGTCATTCGGACAACATTCAAAAATTGGGAAAAAAGTCCTAAACGAAAAAAGTACTATTCAAGGCCCAAACGAGGTCAGAATTCAGAAAACTTTGCCAAATATTCATCCTTGAATCATATGGAAACTATAGGTGAAATGGGCTCGATTTTAGGAGGTCGTATGCAAAAGGTCAACTTTTATTTTTGCCATTCGACCCAATTGCTGTGAGCAACTTAGGAAAGAGGTTTGAAAAATGGCTAAGGCATACGCACGGGTGCACGCACGGGGTTGTGCACGGTCTTGAAGTCATCCTCAAGACCGTGCAGGCTTAAAGGGTTGCGCACTGGCTTGCGTACGGGCTTGCCAAGACAGTGCGCAAGGCCGTGCAGCTCATGTTTCAGGTGCAGAAAATGCGATTTCAAAATATTTCATGAGGGCTTCAACCAAAAATCAATCAAGGCGGATTCTAGAGCTAAAATCGACACTTAAAACTTTCACTCATGCATTATATACACTAAGAACTATCATTTGATCTGAACAACATAAAAAATGGTGAACTATAACATGCAAACACATCAAATTTATCAAATATTCATTTCAAAGAAAAAGCTAGCAAATCGAGAGATTTAATGGACGAAATGAAATGGTGGAAGAAGGTTACCAGTAGAGAATCGAATGAGGATCATCGAGGTGGTCTCGGAATTTCGATTGGTCGGGTGACAGGTTCGGGTCGGGCTTTTGTCTCTTCCTCCTTCTTCCTTCTTTCTCCTTCCTCTTCCTTTCTCCTTCTCCTCTCTCTCGGTTTTGGGGGTGTATGCAAGGGTGTGCAAATGGGTTCAAGGGTGTGCAGAAGGGGGTGCAAGGTGTATTCAAGAGGGTGTGGGGTTCGAATGAGATTATAGGAAATTCGAAGGGTGGAAAAAGTAATTATGAGAGGTTAAGTATTCGAGAATAAAATAAAATTAGCTAACAAAGCTAATCTTTTCATTTAAAATTCAACGAGGTGTCAAATAATTATTCCGAAAATATATTCCAGAATTTTGGGTCGTTACAGATACACTACGAAGTTATACATGAAATCGGATTGATTTTAGGAGGTCGTTTGCAAAAGTCAACCTTTTAATTTAGAGGGGTTGACCAAATTCCCGAAGTGAAAGAAAGAAGAAGGCTGGAAAAGAATCTAAGTATGTTGCACCGGCCAGCGCACGGTCTTGAGTTCACTCTCAAGACTGTGCAGGTGCAAACGGGATCACGCACCGGCTTGCAAATGGGCTCAAGCCTGTGCAACGAAAAGGGGGACACACGGGGCTACGCACGGGCTTGGCAAGCCCATGTGCAAGCCCGTGTAGATCTTCTGGGCAGCAGAAATGGCAGGTCGCGAAGCTCTCACGCGCACAACGACATACAAACTCATAGATCTCCTAATTTACTTCATAAAACATGTTAATTTTCACATATATGCATATATATCACATTAGCTACATATAGGTTCAAGAATCATGCAAAATGACCAACTAAATCTTTCTAAACACAAAAACCCAAAATCTATAAAATTCTATCTAAAACCCATGAAAATCGCAACAAGGAACGAATGGATTGAAATGAGGTAAA
This sequence comes from Verbena officinalis, assembly GCA_958496215.1. Lineage (NCBI taxonomy): Eukaryota > Viridiplantae > Streptophyta > Magnoliopsida > Lamiales > Verbenaceae > Verbena > Verbena officinalis. Next base: position 25,659,098 of record OY292387.1, on the reverse strand, counting down.
AGGATTACCGGTAGAGAATGAAGGAAGGATCGTTCGGGTTTTCACGGCTCATCGATCGGGCGAGAAACTGGCTCGGTAGGGTGGTGGAAAGATTCCTCTCTTTTCTTCCTTCTTCTTCCTCTTTCTCGTCTCTCTCTCTCTCGGCCCTTCTCCCTCTTTCTCTTTCTCCTCTTCTTCCTTTCTTTTCTTTTATTCTTCTTTTGCAACAAGAGGGGCACAAGTGGAATTGAGGGATATGAGAGGGGTAGATATGAAAAATAGGTATTAAAGAGGGTCGGGGTAAAATAGATAGTTCCAGGTAAAAATTGGGTTCTCGGGTAAAACTTATTCGTGATACTAAATATTCTCACGAAAAGCCTTCGGCGCGAATAAAATATTATTCCGGAATAAATCCAAAATTTCGGGTCGTTAAAAGATTGATGAGTCTTATGTTATTTTTAGTACTAAACTTAGCCTTGTTATAATTTTTAAAAAATATAAATACATACTATAACAATATTTTTATTTAGGGCCAATTATCTAGAAACCACTGAACTATCGAAAAGTGTAGGAGACGTCCAAATAGTCAAAAAAGATTACAAATACACCATCCGTTGACTTTTTCCGTTAAATCTAACAAAATTAGCAAATGTACTGTTTTACGCTCCAGATTTTCCATTTAAAAGGAAAAGAAAAAATGGGAGAAATATGTAATGTCCGAAATACCCTTCAGGTTGAAAATTCTATTAAAAAATATATATATAATTCCAAAAATTAAAAAATAATGAAATAAGTGAAAAATAGAATAGAAATGGTAAAGACTATAATACCCTTATGCTTCCAGAATATTCCTGGGACCTGCAAAATGACCAATATGCCCTTCGAATTTCAGAATAAAAAAACGTTGGTGCAATTATGGAAATACCCTTGTACTCAGAATCCATAATATCTTAATGAGTAAATTTACCAAAATACCCTTAGTCTTTAAAAAAAAAGAGAAGCCCACCGGCGAATGACGATTTTACCCTTCGAATGAAATGTCTAAAATATCCTATTTGGGTTAAATGACTATTTTCCCCCCAACAAAAATGACTTTGTTGCCCCTCTGAATTGGGCGGCAACATCACTAACTCTTCCCTTGCTCAAACAATCATCATATCACCTTTTTCTGTACTCATCGTTCATATCACCTTGTCAATCAACCACTTCATAGAGAAAAACTCTTTTTTTCTTCAAACTCGATCGATCGTGTTCTTCCATATTTACAGTCCGATTTCTTGTTTGTCTTTCGATGTTGTTTGCATTTTCGAACTGCATGAAGAAAGGCGCACAAGTGGGTTGTCGTTTCAGCCATCATCTTGGTGTTATTTGAAGGTACGATTTTTCTAATTTTTTTTCTTTTTTGTGATTTTTTCGGTTTCCTCTGTGTCCAGTGCATTACCCAGGGAGTTTTGTGAAGAATGTAAAACTTAGTTCAATGTGTTGTATTAGGTTTTTTTTGGTGTTTTTATGAAATTTTTTTGAACGATCATCAACACCCTGATGTTTTTGCCTGTTTATTTTCACTTTATCTTTGTCAGTTATGAGTACGACGCAGATGAATGACGCTATTTTGGATTTTGAATGTTTAGGGTTTTTTTTTTTTTTTTTTTTGTTCTGGGTTCTTTTTGGTGAGTGATGATGGGTTTCTGGTAGTTGCTTTTTATTGTGTATTTTATCATGTGATCTGCGTTTTTGGGCTACATTGGTTGTATTTGAGATAAAGCAAGTGTTTGGGATGAGAAAATCTGGGTATATCAGTGTCTTATTTTTTTTATTCTGTTTTGAGGATTAAAAATGTGATCTTTATGTTTGAAACAAAATATTGTTGTCTACATGTGGTGTTGTTACTGAAACCAGGCCAATGGGTTTGGAAGTCTGTTGGTGTTTCTGCATCAGGGTTGTATTTGGTATGTATGGAGAAGCAGATGTATGTAAATGTTCGGAGTTTGAAATATCAGGGGGTTGTTTGTAATGTATTGTTTTTTGTTGTCCAGATATTACACACAGATATGGCTGATGACATACCTGAATGGAATGGGGTCATACCTGAGATATTTCTTGAGGTGGATCCGACATTCTACAACCTCGTGTTGCATTATGAGGGTGAAGAGTATTTTATTTACGGTGTATATGCCCCCTCTTACACAATAGATCTCCTGGATAGGGACACTACAAGGGTCCTTCGGGAAGCAACTGGAAACAGAGCTCAACACTGGTTCTTCAATTGGGAGTTTAAATACCCTTGTGGAAGAATAGAGAGAAGATCTTTTTCACATCATAGGGACATTCGTAGAATGTTCTCTGAGCTATGTGATTTGAAATATATAGATGTGTTTGTGGAGGGGATGGATCCTATTATGGAGATTGTTACGGAATAATACTTTCAGGCCAACGCTCTGCGTGCACCACCCGTTCCTGTAACGACCCAAAATTTTGGAATATAATTTCGGAATAATTATATGGCACCTCATTGAATTTTAAATGAAAAGATTAGTCTGTTAGCTAATTTTATTTTCAAATCCTTATTTTCTCATAATTACCTTTCACCCCTCAAATTTCTTTTAATCTCATTCGGACCCGACTCCCTCTTGAATACACATTGCACCCTCTTGAACACACTTGCACTACCCTATGCCCACTCTTGAACACCCCACTCCAAAACTGTGAGAGAGAGAGAAAGAAGAGAAGGAAGGGAAGATGAAGGAAGGAGAAAGGAGGAAGAAGAAAGAAAAGGGCCGCCCCGAGCCCGTCACTTTCCCATTCGGAATTCCGAGACCACATCGAGGATCCTCGTTCGATTCTCTACCGGTAACCTTCTTCCACCATTTCATTTCACCCATTAAATCTCGCTTTATGCTAGCTTTGTTAGAAATTGTTTATTTTTGCAATTTGATGGGTTTGTATGTTTTAGTTCATCATTTTGAGTGATTTTCGGATTAAATGAATGCTCTTAGTATGTAGCGCCCCTTTTCGTAGGAGGAGAAAGGACACCACATCCGCACCAAGATGAACTCCTAAACAAGGTAAATGTACCCCATTCAAAAATTCATCCCGACGAACGGCAAGCACTCAATCAAAACTCCAGCAACAACAATATGACGCCCCAACAACAACAGCAACAACAATCAGAGAAATGCGGAAGCGAATTCAGAATAATAAATCAATGCGTAAAAGCCATCCATGGCAACATTAATCATAACAAAATGAATCTAAAACAATTATTCATTCAATGCCGTCCATGGCTCAACTATCTATCCCACATCAGGGGCACGTAAGTACGGAAAATAAATCATAATATTAAATACAATAAGCTAAAACAATTCATAAAGTAAAGACTCGACTGTTTTTGGGACACTGACAAGACAAGAGACAAGAGCCGACCTAGACCTGCTGCTGCCAACTGACAAGATAGGTGACACCGCCACCTGTCTACCTGAAGCAAGAACCAAAATAAAAGGGATGAGTATAAAGGATACTCAGTAAGGGAGGTACTACAATATAGGTATTGATCACAGTTCGTCGTTTATCGTTTAAAACCAAAAAGGGGTGAATGTTACTCGTTTTGATAAAGATACATACAATAATATAAGTTGTAAAACTATAACACAAAGCAACATTCGGGTTCGGCTTTATTTGAAAACACAAAAGGTTGACAAACCGGATCCTTTGAAAACATTTGCATATAAGGTCAAGCCGATCATTTTGAAATGATATTAGTTGAGTCACGAGGCCGTTACAAGTTCGAAAAGCATGGCATAAATAAGTTGGAAATGATAAGTAAAAACGGCTCGTAATTCAACTAAATAGTTTGAACAATAAAGGAGGCTTAAGTTGGGCAAGTTCGAGTCACGCTTCCGGGTTTTATATATATATAGGGAAATACATATGCTAAATGAAGAAAACCGGAATGTGCTTCGACTTGTAACGAAAGCTATAAACCAATTAGATATGTAAATAATGCAATAAGTCATGCAATATTGTGTCCCGGCGAGAACGGGCCCTCTCCTTATAACTCCCATTCATGAAAACCCGCAGTCAAGTACTCCACCACCGAAAGTCGTGATCCAATCACAATTTAAGGAAACAAGTGGTGCCCCACAACGCTACCGTACACAATTTAAGGAAACGCTCAAGGCGCTACCGTCACATTAACTTAGGTCAGTCAAACCTCCCGACTGGTCTAAGTCAATACCTAGAGTACACATCGGGATTTGCTCTAGACGCTCGTCTCCAGGCTCACCTCCTGTATAACTCCTGGGACCCAAAGTCATAATCCAGTCCATGGCTCGCTTGAAATCAATAACAATTTAGGTGACCAAAAGGGCTATTTGAAAATAGGGAATCAGGGTGTGGGAGGCCAAAGGGGCCGTTCGAGACAAGGTTATATTTGCGAGGTCGAGAGACCAATGTTCGCATTTAAAAACAAATGGTTTTCCTTGCCTCTAGTTGAAAATGTTTGTAAAATATTATATATATAGGTTTTGTTATTAACAGGGTTGACTAAGCACATAAGGAAATAATAAAGGCAGGAACAACAAGCAAGAAGAAAGGCAGGATAATAATTTATTTCGCAAACCTATGTATATCTATGATCTTGCCCCAGTTGAAAGCGTTTAAAACCCTTACCTGTAGCTCGACAAACGAGAAAAGCAAGCAAGCAACATATATGATTCTCCCTCAGAGATCCCACCTGAAAACACGGGGTCTAGAGGATGAATGACTGACACGAACAAGAAAACAGACACTGATGCTCGGCTATCAAAATACGAACATGCTTAAAGATAATCATTCAATATTTAAACACAAAAGAGCATGTAGGGGTAAATTGGTCATTTATCCAAAAACATGCAATAATTAAATAAACGAATAACAATTAACATTTAATTAATAATAATATTTAAGCATAATCTAACCAGGGGTTAAGCTTGCAATTAAACATCAAACATGTATATTTCATTTAAATCAACAACAGTTAAAGTACAACTTATAGCTTTTCCCGAAAGCTCAAAAGCTAACAAGCTAAGATCGATCCTATCTTTAGCCTAATCGAACCGAAACCTCTCCGTTCGACTACACAAGCATATATCATCAACAATCAACAATTTATACAATTAAGCCAAGCTAGGATCAAGTTATTCATGCTCAAAAGCTATAAGCTATAAGCTATAGTTCAAAAGCTACAAATTAACACAATAATACGAAAAATGCGATAAAGACAAACGACAAGTCGGATTCGAGTAATACCAGGGTCGTTAGAACCGTTGCGTCGAGGGGCACGATCTGTCCGAAGACTCCGTCACCAAATTCCCGTCGGAACAATGCCAAAACGCCGGAAAACCACCTGCCACCACCGGACCGCCGCCGGGCCACCTCCGATGGTCGAACCCTTATACCAAAATATTCCTCTTGACGAGCCCATCACTTCCCTCAAAGCCGTTTCTCAATCGGATCATCCATCGGAATTTAATTTCACTTTGAAGCTCCAAAACCCTAGAATCCAAGAATCGAAATTAACGAAAATCGGCTCAACGAAATACGAAATTGACTTCGAAATCTGCTTACCCATGTCGAGAAGATTGAAATCCATATAAAGCTCTTTGAAAATGGTGGCCGAAAAGTCCAGACCACCACGTCGCCGCCGCGGCTCCGCCACAAGCCACCGGAGCTCCGCCGTCCCGTCGAGTTAGGGCCTGAGACCGGTGCCAAAAGTTTCGTCTCCTCATGGCCGTTCCAACCACGGTGGTGTGCCTTTGAGATACCACCACATGCCGCCGGAAAAGCTCCATGTCCGCCGCGCCACCTCTTCGTCGATCCGCCGCCGTCCGGCCAAGTCAGGTCGCGGGACCACCGCCAAAAGTTTCCCCTCGTCAAGAGCTTCCATTTCCGACCAAACCCATGCCGTGCCGTCGCCGGAAACATCACTGACGAGAAGCTCCAAGACGCGCCACCTTCGCTCCACCATTGCGTCGCCGTCGCTGCTCCAATCGCCAGGAAAATGGTATGGTTGAGTTCGTCTCGTCGAGACGGTCGATTCGGTATATCATACACGCGATTCCGAGAAGAAATGAGAAAAATCACATTTTGGGGGAGAGAATTGCTGTTGTTGTTGCGTGAGGGTGTTCTCCCGTTTTTCATTTTGGCCCCAAATCTATCAATAATTGCATAATATACCCTATCCTCAAAAAACGTGCAAATTGTGTAAAGTGTCAGAATTAGGCGTACTTAGTGTCAAAATGACCGTAATTAAATGCTTAACAAAGATTGAGGTTCGTTTTATTAAAATTCATGAGTTTACGAAAAGTCAATGCTGGGTAGGGTCAAAGTGTAAATAGTTTTGGGTCAAAAATGCAATTTCTTGAAAATATGATTTAATGAATAATATTTAGAATCTTATGAAATATTTGGAACCTCGATAAAATATGCATTATTACATTGAACCCCAGTCCAATGTACACCGTTAAATTACTAAATTAAATTAAACGAGCTATAAATATAAATTTACCAAATCGACCCTAATTAGTGGCAAAACGATGCAAATTAAATTCTAATTAATACCTTGGGTTTTAAATGCCAAATCAATGATTTATAAAAATATTTAAAATGCAAGAGTTGGAAAACGTGCAATTATGAAAGACGTCGGGACCGTAAACGGTCCGAATTCCGATAAATGCGCTAATCTTGAACTTGGAGATTGCGGGTCGTTACATAGTATGTTGAATGCATGAGTGGAAATTTTAACTGTTGATTTTAGCTCCATAATCTGCCATGAGTGATTTTTGTGTTATCCCCGCGAAGAACTTCTAAAATTCGCGTTTTCTGCACTTGGAATATGAGACGAACAGTCTTACGCACGGTTTTGGCAAGCCGGTGCGCAAGCCAGTACGCTCCCTTTCACCTCTGCACCGTCCTGCGCACCCCGGTGCGCAAGCCAGTGCGCAAACCTTAAGCCCTGCATGGTCTTGAGGATGTCTTCAAGACCGTGCGCAACCCAGTGCGTGCGCCCGTGTGAATGCCTTAGAGGATTTTCATCCCTTTTTCCTTAGTTGCTCTCGGGAATGTGGTCAAATGGCCAAAAATAAAAGTTGACTTTTTGCATACGACCTCCTAAAATCGAGCCGACTTCACTTATAGCTTCCTTATGATTCAAGGATTAATATTTTGCGAAGTTTTTAAAATTTCGACCTCAATAGTGCCTTTTTTGTTTAGGACTTTTTCTCCAATTTTTGAATGTTGACCGAATGATCCAAAATTCGCATGAGTGCTTCCTTACACTATATCATGTATGAATATGAAATTAGATTTGCAATTGGGCATGTTTAGCACCTTCAATTTTATACATTTCATTTCATTGATCTAATTGCATTGTACTTGTATTTCTTAAATGCTATGTGATTTTAATTGATCTTTCATGGGTTGTAACGTCTTGTGAAGTCGTGTGTCATGTCTTGTCTTGATTGGTTTGTCGTCTGTCAGTTTCAGGCCATTCTCTCGAGGATTTGCTTGAATTGTCCTGAATTTCCCCGAGCTTCCAGGTCAGGGTTTTAAAATATTTTCACTGGAGTAAGAATCCTTTTATTCATTGCGAAATAACTAACCGTACATGCTTATATTGATTTGTTTTCTCATCTCTCGTATATCTTATTAGATATTTAATTATATCTTCATGATTTTGACCAAACCATTTGATATCAATCTATATCTATATTATCCAAACCGATTTGTTTTCAAAGGCAAGTAAAATCTTTCATTTCAACGTGGCACTTTGACATTGGTTGGGTCTATAAGAGAAGTCGTTAGGGGAGTCCGCCAGCACATCCCGACACGTATGGAACTTATGGTCACCCCCTTTGTCGTCACTCCCTTGCCTAAATGCCCGTTTGGCACTCAACTTATAAATTTTTCTTGAAATGCGAGCAAATTCATGGACTTTTCTTGGGGCTCGGGTGGGTATGCAGAGGTTTCACCTAGGGACGAGCGTCCAGGGTGTTTCCCGAGGTACTACTCCCAAAACTAAGCATCAACTGTGGTCTGTCAGGAGTTGGCAACCATGGTTGGGAGCGATGGTGGGTGATGCATTCGTTGCACACTTTCCTGAAATTACATATCGTTGCCCATAGTCGCGCTATGGGGTCTGACACCGATGATGGAGTATTTTCATGTCTTGAAGGAGTTATAAGGAGGAACAGGCCCATTCTCGCTGGGATATTAATTGCTCATTTTTATTCCCTTTACTATCCATATTGCTTATTAGTTATTGTTACTACAAGTCGAAGCACATTCCGATTTTCTTCATTTGGCATATGTATTTTCTATTTATATATAAAACCCGGAAGTGTGGCTCGACTTGCTCCAATATATGCCTTCACCGAGTATCCTTTATGCTCACCCTTCCTAGTTTTGATTCTTACCTTAGGTCGACAGGTGGCGCTGTCACCTCTCATGTCGGTTGGCAACAGCGTGTCGAGTGTCTCGAGTTTCGTGTCTGTTGGTTATGTCGGTAGTGTCCAACAATAGTCTGTCATTTACTATTTGGATTATGTTTCTCCATTTACTGAAATCCCATGTAGGATGATTATGATATTGATCTCTTGATTACTGCTTTACGGTTATTGTTACCCCGTGTGGCTTGAATTATTGAATCGTTAATTGTTTTAGCTTCCGCACTCTATTATTATTATTGTTGTTGTTGGGCCAGGGATATTGTTGCAAGTATAGATCGAGTTCTTGCCGTTCGCCGGGATGAATTTTTAAATGGGGTACATTTACCTTGTCTGGGAGTTCATCTCGGTGCAGATGTGGTGTCCTTTCCCCTCCTACGGAAAGGGGCGCTACAATTCCTGAAAGCTTAATTGTTCTAGATGAAGATGAAGAAGAAATAGAAAAAGGAACAGCCGTTCCTGAAGAAGAATGTGCAAGTGAAGCAGAACCTGAACATGATACAGAGAAGGACAGTGAGAGGTCTGTAGCTGAACATGAAGAAAAAGAAAGTGAGGGGGCACGAGCTGAAACACAAACTGAAAAGAGGTTGATACAGGAAAGGAAAGTGAGAGGTCAGAAGCTGATGAAGGAAAAGAAAGTCACGTGCCAGAAACTGAATCACAAACTGAATATGAGGCTGATAGCGGAAAGGAAAGTGAGAGGTCAGAAGCTGATATTGAAAAAGAAAGTGGGGGTGCAGAAGCTGCAACACAAACTGATAATGAGATGGCACAAACTCAAACCGAAAGTGAAGAAGTGACAGAAGATACCAATCAGATTATTGATCGAGTTCTGAGGAAAATACGTGATGAATATGTGTTTGAGGAGAATGCAGCAACTGAAGGAGGTAGAGGAGATATGCCAGAAAAGGATATGGACAAAGATGATTTTATTGTTGAGGATTGTGCAGCTGATGAAGGGGAGGCTGGTGAGGGTGAGGAGGGTAATTGTAACTTATCCCATAACTTTGATGGTGCATCTGCAACTTTCCAGAGTGGTTTTAAGGGGAAGGGTCTTGATGGAGATGGTGGGAGGACTTCTGAAGAGAGTCTAATGCAGGAGGAGCCACACGCCCAAGAACCAGAGGAGGGCTTGACACAGGAGAGACCCTTTGGGAGATGTGTGAATAGAGTGTTTTTCCAGAGCAAGGTTGATGAGGTAGAGACAGAGGCAGGTTTAAATGGTGAGGGGGTTGCACAGGAGTTCAGCACTCCTGTTAGAAAGTCATTTGGGGCTGGGGACCCTGATAGCAGTGATGATCCCGGAGGTGATGAAGGAGACGATAGCGGTGATCTCACCCCATTAGAGGGTGAAGATGATGAGGACATTGAGGCTGATATGAACGATTTTGGTGAAGAATAATTTGAAAATGTGGAGGTGCAAACGGAAGATGAGGTATAGGCAGAGATTGAGGTGGAAACTGAAGAGGGGGAAGAAATGGGAGTTGATGAGGGAGAAACTGAAGATGAGGAAGAAATGGAAGTTGATGTGGGAGAAACTGAAGAGGAGGAGGAAATGGAAGTTGATGAGGATGAAATTGATCCAGATGGGGGGGACTCAGATTTTCTGGCAGGTGAGGACGGAGCTTCCTCGTCAGAGCGGGACGACAGCTCGGATGAGAACATTCTAGAGCAAGAGCTGTCTGATTACATTTCTGATGATGATGTTCCAGTTGATGATAGCTCCGATGATGATTATTCGGTCGATCCCTTGGCGGTCGATGATAGCACAGTTGTCCTCGACGACAAGGTTCCTGAGGGAAAGTTTACTCTTTGGACAGGCATGCATTTCATCGATAGATTTTCTTTCAGGCGACATTTCCAGGAGTACATAATCAGGAAGGGCTTTCACTGCATTAAGGAGAAGAACGAGCTGAAAAGGGTGCGAGCCTATTGTGCAGCGATCAGATGTCCCTGGAGACTGCATGCTTCCGTCATTGCGGACGAGACGACTTTCAAGATTAAAGTCTGCGTTCCTAAGCACAACTGTTCTCGTGTCAATAGCCGCCAGCAAAAAGCTGGAACCTCGGACTGGATGGCGAGATAGTTGAGGGAATCTTTATTAAAGGATCCCGATATGAGCAACAAGGCCTTGAAGTCCTTAATAGAGAAGGCTAGGGTGAAGCCCGAGTACGTGTAGTTGTACCAGGCCAAGAAGAAGGCGATGTCTTGGATTGAAGGTATCTCATTAACTCTAAGGGTGGTATTCGTAATATTATTTCTTTAGTAATCTATATTCTTATTTCCTAGCCATGTTATGACATAACGTATTTCATCTAACTGACTGTAGGTCTGCACGGAGACAACTTCGCCATGCTTCCCAAGTACTAGCAGATGGTTTACCGAAGTAATCCAGGATCGTATGTGCATTTTGATTATGCGGAGAGAAGGGACAGCGATACCGATGAGTATGATGAGAACGAGGGGAGTATACCAAGAGTGCCCTGGTTTAAGAGGATGTTCGTAGGGTATAGGCCGTTGGCTCGTGGGTTTTTGGAAGGATGCCAACCGTGGCTAGCCTTTGATGGGTGCCACTTACTTGGGTGTTTTGGTGGGATCCTCTGTTCGCTGTTGGTGTCGATGCTAACGAAGGATTGTATCCGCTGGCCTTTGCTATTGTAGAGACTGAAAACACTGAGAGCTGGGGCTTTTTCATGACTTGTCTCAAGCATTTCTTAGGAGGGTTTCCGGAGGACAGACCCTGGACATTCATGACTGACCGCCAGAAGGTAACCAAATCTCTAGGGTGGTATTTGTAACTTATTAATAACTTTGACGGTTTTTGCATGACTATAGTGGTTATTTGATACTGTTTGTTCATGTGCTTTTTAGGGTCTCATTGAGGCAATCCATAATGTTGTGCCCCATGCCATAAATCGGAAATGTGCCAAGCACATTTGCACGAATCTCAGGGCTAAAATTTCCAAATGTGATAATCAAAAGGCTCTTCTGGAGGGCTTCCAGATCCTACATTTCAGTCAACAGGGATGAGGTTCTTCTCCGAAAGAGCCTATCAATACCTCATGAGAATACCCCTTGACTTATAGTGCAGGAGTGCCTTTGATACATACGCGTTTGAAGAATGACCACGTGACCAACAACATTGCAGAGTCCTTCAATTCCTGGATTAAGCCTGTGTGGGAGAAGCCGATGTATTCGCTGATACATGGATTGAGAAAGAAGATTATGGACAAGAACCATTTAAAATATAGGAGAGCAATTCGGTGGAATGGGTTTTTAAGTGAACGGGCAACAAGGATCCTGAATAAGTACAGAGAAAAATCAGTCCCGTTGGAGATAAAAGAGGCGGATTATGATTTATTTGAAGTGAAAGATGGTCGTCTGTCCTACATCGTCAATCTAATGGACAAGAGATGTGATTGCAAACTCTGGGACTTGAATGGATCCCATGCAGGAATGCGTGCTATAACGACCCGAAATTTCGGATTCATTCCGGAATTTTATTTTATTTAAAGGCTTTTCATGAGAATATTTAAATTCACGAACAAGTTTTTATCTGTGAACCCACCTTTTACCTGGAACTATCTATTTTACCCCCGACCCTCTTATATCCTTTATTTCACCAAGAATTACCATTTCACCCCAGACTCGCTTGAACCTACAAGAACCCTCCACACTACCTCGTGCACACTCTTGTGCACAACCTTGCACCCTCTTGACACCCCATGCACCCTCTTGAGCACACACCCACCAAACTGAGAAGGAGGGTAAAGAGAGAAAGAGAAAGGAGCGAGGGAGAAGAGGAGAAGAGGAGAAAAGGAAGAAAAGAAGAATCTCCCTATCGAGCCCGTTTCTTGCCCGAATGACGAGCCGTGAAAACCTGAACGATTCTTGCTTCATTATCTACCAGTAATCCTTTTACCCCATTTCAATCCGTTCACTCCTCACTGCGATTTTCGTGGGTTTTTCGATAGAATTTTATAGATTTTGGGTTTTTGTGTTTAGGAAGATTTACGTGGTCATTTTGCATGATTCTTGAACCTATGTGTAGCTAATGTGATATATATGCTTATATGTGAAAATTAGATTGAGAGATCTATTGATTTGTGTGATGGACGCGAGTAAGAGCTTCGCGAACTGCTGTTTTTTGCACCCAGAAGATCTGTCAGGGGCTTGCGCACTGTCTTGCCAAGCCCGTGCGTAGCCCGGTGCGCACCCCTAATTGCATTTAAGCATGTCTTTAATATTTAATTTTTATGTTTCTTTCTTTATTTAGAATTACATTAATATTTCTTTAATTGTTGTTTCATATTTTACACATCTCCTTATGTTTAATTGATTAACTTTCCATATTGCGTTCATTGCATGATTTGGATTCTATTTGAATTATCGTGCATCGTTTGTTGTCTCGTGTCTTGCTTTTAGTGTTGTCGGTCTCGTTTTCATCCTCTAGGCTACCGCTTGCTTTCATTCTGTCTTGTCGAGCCACAGGTACGGGTTTAAAATGCTTTCAACTGGAGTAAGAACATAGATATATATAGGACTTGCGAAATAACTTATTCACTGCTTTTCTATTGCTTTTACTGCTTTCATGCCTTTAATGCTTTAATGCTTTTCATGCAAACCTATATATATATATATATATATATATATATATATATATATATACAACGTTTTACAATGATTTCAACTCGAGACAAGGAAAACACATTTGTTTTTAAAGGCGAACTTTGGTCTCCTGGCCTCGCAAATATAACCTTGTCTCAACTGGCCCCTTTGGCCATCCACACCCTGATCCCTGATTTCAAGCGAGAACTGTCCCATTCGGTAACGTGCCTTCAAAGTACACTCCCTTAACCCGGTAACGTGCAGCCATGTACACTCCCTTAATCCGGTAACATGTCGTCCAAGATGCTCCCTTAATCCGGTAACGTGCAGCCATGTACGCTCCCTTAATCCGGTAACGCACAGCCATGTGCGCTCCCTTAACCCGGTAACGTGCAGTTATGTACATTCCCTTAAACCTTCTTATTGCTTTATTCATGTATTGGTTTAGAACCCGTGCTCGCCGGGACATTATTGCATTGTCTACATGCTTAATTGGTTTATTGCTTTCATTACTTAGTTGAATCACAATCCTGCATGTATTGTTCATTCATGTATTGTTAACTATCACTTTCTACCACTCGACGGATTGTGAATCGACTAGGTCTTCATTATACTATCGGCTTGACATTATGTGTAACGCCCCAAAAATTCGATTTATGAACCGGGAACCCGAACCGATTTTCTTACGCAATTTATGATTTATTTTATTAATTATTATGTGATTTATATAACATTTTTGTAAATGAGTGAATTTTGGTATTTAAACCACGACATGTCAATGTGCGTTTAATTTCGTAAACTTTGACTGTAATTTTGTTTTATTTGGAAAACTTGTATTTTCTAAGTAAATTTTTATATATTACGAAAATGCCCTTTCGTTTCTGAGCCAAGTCAAACTTTTGACTTAACCCATCTCTCGCTCTCCCTCATCTCACACTTCACGCATAGAAGAGAAAAGAGAAGAAAAAAGAAGAGAAAAAGGAGAAAGAAGAGGAAGAAAGCTTTAGATTGCTCTACCGACCTCGTTTCTCATCGGATTAAGATACCGTTAACTCCTACGCGATCCTCTCGACTTATTCTTCCAGTAATATTTTAACTCCATTTGATTTCGTCCACTCTATACTTCGATTTATTGAGTTTTTAGCTTAGGTTTTCATTTGATGAAAATTTGATGGGTTTGTATGATTTAGTAGATCATTTTGTGTGTTTCTTGTGCCTAAATGTCTAGAATGATTAGGAGAACATCATATGTGAATATTAGCTTGAGATTTGCATGATTGATTGGTTTAATGTTGATTTTTGGTTCATTCCCGCGAGTTTTTTTTCATTTTTGTGACTTTCTGCTGTTCTGAGGACCCACATGGTCTTACGCACGGTCTTGAGACCATGCGCAAGACCGTGCGTCCCTTTTGTGCTTCGCACGGTCTTGCGCACCCCCGTGCGCACACCCATGCGCAGGCCAATGTGGGTGTTTGCACCGGCTTGAGAATGCCCTCAAGCCCGTGTGCGCGCCCGTCTCCAAGGCCGTGTGTATGCCTTAACCAAAATTTCTCCATTTTCAACTTGTTGCTCTCAACAATGGATGTCAAAGGGCATTTTTAAAAGTTGACTTTCTTCATATGACCTCCAATTTGAGATCCGATTTCACCCATAGTTCCTATAAATCATGAAACGTATATTTTATGAAGTTTGGACTTTTTCGACTTTGTTCGGGCCCCGTTCTTTGTGTTTTTCATTTAGGCATTTTTGGCTACGTTTCAAACGTTGTCCATTTTTCCTGAAACTTGAATGCATGCTTCCTTATTACCTTTTATGCATATTTATGGGTTTTTATCGCATTCTAACTTGGTTTGCTTATTGAATTTCTATATTTTGTAGAATGTGAACCTAAGTGATATGAACGACTGTTTAACGTGTTTCTATGTGTTTTAACGCTTTCGTATGAGCCGTGCGTCATCGTGTGTCTTATGTGGTTATGTCGTTTGTCAGTTGCAGGTTCCACTCTCGTGGATTAGGGTGTTCGCTTTCACTTTCTGGCTTTCTTTTGGTTGTTGCCAGGTGAGGTTTCTGTTGTTATCCGGTATTATGTAGATATGTACTATTAAGCCTCACTAAACAAGCCTCGCATGCGTACTTTATGTTTTCATCCCGTATTACTATATTTAGTAAATATTTTATGCTTACTACTTTTATGAAGTTTAAGAATAATGAATCTGATATCAAAAGAGTACTACGTATATGATTTTGAAAGGTTTTCAAAAAGAGACAAGCGAACTATGTTTCGATTTAAATGTAATTTTAGGTTTGGAAACCTTCTCGTTGAGTGGAGTCGTTAGGGAAAATTCCCCCCCCCCCCACCCCACCCTTGACGATGGAATACCCGGTTGTGTTTCCTGCCGTTACACCGCCTGTCTCGAACGACCCCTTTGGCCCCCTAAATATCTTGATTCCTATTCTAATAGAAAATGATAGTTATGAAAATGCGAGTTATGATATGTGTGTCTGTTATGTCTTTGTGGGCCCCGGAGTATGGTGATCAGATGAAGCCGGATAGACAGCGGGTCTACGGTGGAATTCGGTGGCTTACTCCATGTTTACCGGGAGCACGGGGTGAGGCCGGAGTGGCAACATTTGAGCTCCTGCGGCGGTTGACTTCGTGTCAACTGAGACATAGGTTGTTATACCTATACATGGTGCAGTTTGGACTTAGCGGTCCTTCTGCTACATGGGAGGAATAAGGATGGTATGTTTTAGGTATGTTATGATATGATATGAGGAGTTGAGGGCTCGACTCGCCGAGCAATATGAAATGTTATGTTATGACAAATCACCAAATCTTTATGAAAACCCTTCTTTTACGTTTGTTTTCTTATAAGTTAAATGGTGATTTATTCTATGTATGCTATTATGTATGTACTTCCCTTTCCCCCTCACTTAGTCTTTTTACTAACCCTCTCTGCTTCAACCCTTATTTGTTTCAGGTGGTTACTAGGTGGGCATCGTCGGTCTTGTATTGCGAAGTTATATTCTTTGTACGTTGTTCATTCCTAGATTGTTTTAGGTACTTATGATCATGTTATTTGTATCCTGTGAATTACGAATTTGTGTTCGGGATTATTTAATATTGAACCTGTTTAAGATTTGATTAAGTTTCTGTAAGTGAATTCCGCTAGCCTTGGAGGGCTTTAACTATTTGCGCAATTGGTTTACTGCTTTAATTGTCCTTAAGTAGAATTAGGATTTGTTGTTGTTGCTTCCGCTTCCGCATTGTTGTCGTCGGTTGTTTTTAGAAAAAGTCCCGCCTAGTGATTGAGTAAATGAGTTTGTCATTTGCTGGGTTTCGATTTGGGGCCAGATTTCTGTTTCGGCTTCGGATCAAGACTCGGTGCGGGGTGTGCGTTACCCATTTGGGGCGCCCGCTACAGTTGGTATCAGGGCTCTTTGGGTCCAATGGCCTAAGCACTGAATCGTCATATTTTGTTTGCTTTGTCAGTCGTTGTGAGCCGGTGTAACTTAGGGAACTGCACTCACTAGTGTTCAAGAATGCTTAGTGTTTGAATTGTGACGGATCTCTGTTGGATGATCAACAACAATAGATCTTTTACAATCAAAACACTGGGATGGACTTGGACATAGGTGGATGTGAAACTCAAGGTTGCACTTGCCGTGCTTGGTTGTCTGTCGTGTCCGGTTGCGTCTAGGTCGTACGGCATAGGACTTCTGTGGAATTTGCGCAAATGTGCTAAGTGATTATGTGAACCTTATCTGAACTTTACTTGCCTATGTGTTTAAGGCTTTGCATAGTCACTTACAGGATGTCTTCACGTCATCGTGCACGTAAACCGCTCCCATCACCTCCGTTGGCACCTCAAGCTGATACACCGACTCCGGCCGAAATTGTGGAAACCTTAAGATAGTTCATTGCTCATGCCCCTCAGGGAAATGCTGAGCATGAAGCGTGGGTCCGATTTCTCAAATTTGAACCACCACAGTTTGAAGGTGCCTCAGATGACGCTATTGCCGAAGCATGGATATCAGCTCTGGAAAAGATTTACAGGGTCATGGAATACCTGGACCCTTAGAGAGTCGGTATGCGATCTATCTGATGATTGGAGCCGCACTATATTGGTAGAAACAGATTGAGCAAAGATGGAAACGTGAGCATGTAGTCCCGACTTGGGATCAGTTCTTGACCGAGTTCCAGGCTAAGTACATTCTATTGGTTGTTCGTCAGCAACGCGAGAGCGAGTTTCTGGCTCTCAAGCAGAACACATCTTCAGTTGATCATTACGAGGCACACTTCTCCCACCTCGTTACGCATTGACCGTATATGGTCGCCGACCAGCAGAGGAAGACTCGCCAGTTTGTAGAGGGATTGACGTACGAGATCAGGAAGGCTATGATGGTAGTCCGACATCGATGTTATACCGACGCAGTGGAAATGGCTCTACATATTGAGCCTGAACTTGACCTAATGGAACCAAGTCCTGTTCTTGCCACTACCACCGTTCAGTACCTTCCAGCGTGTTCCAAGAGACCATTTACACCTTCAGGGGCCTCTTCCAGGAAGAAGACCTCCCAAGTGTCTTCATCGAAGCAGAATGCACCTCCTCAACCGCAGGGAGCCCTACGACCAGTATGTAGCTTTTGCCAAAGAGACCATCAAGAGTCAGAATGCCGAAAGAAGTCTGGACGTTGCTTCTCATGTGGAAGTTCCTTCCATCTCCGTGCAAATTGTACGAGGAAGAAAAGATCGAGATAGTCGAGGAGAACTTAGATCCGAATGCTTTGGTGCAAGGTGCAAAATATTAATTGTCATTCCATACATGCATTTTATAATTCGAGTGGTTTACACTCACTTGTTGCGTTTTTCATTGATGTACTTGTGCGTGCGCTTGTTGGATTCTTTGCGTGTTTCTCTTTCTATCTCTTCATTGACGGATTGGAAGATATTTGCGATTCGTCGCGTGCCACCGTTTATCATCGAGGGAACTGTTGCCCAGCAGACTTGACCAAGTTACCAGCAAAGGATTATTTTGGACTTAACTAAGTCAGAGATTTTCGAATGGACGAGGGCCATACACCTTGTTGGTGGAGGCCGAGTACCTTATCCGAAAGGGATAAGCTATAGGATTATCCCCTACCGTCCCAACCACCTGAAGATCCGAGTGAAGTCTAGAGAATCAAGTTGATCATAGAATTCAAAGACGTACTCCCCGAGAATCTGAGAGCTCTTGTGATCGGATTGGAATAAAGGGTCTGTGATAGATCTAGTTCTAGAAGTCGAACCGTGATCGAAGTCATTGAACCGAATGGATTCTGCCGATCTGACAGAATCGAAGAACCGACTTGATGAACTTCCCTCCCTTGAACGTGCCCGATCGAGTACCTTGATCTGGGGTGCTCCAACACTTCTTGTAGAGGAGAAGACAGTACACTTCCTATGGGTATTGTTCATCGAGAGTTGCACATAATATTAACGAAGACAAGTATCCTCTACCGTCGTTGAAGAATTGTCCGATATGCTTTGAGATCGAGGATTTTGTCTGAATGACCTTTGATTAGGGTATCATCAACTCTGTGTCCGAGCCGAATATGTTCTGAAGACAGCTTTCAGCGCCTGATGTGGACATCTTGATTTCATAAGTATGCCTCTAGAACTGACAAGTACTTTGCGACTTGATGGACCTCCGTCCATATCACAGTGAGTCAGTCGTTGCCTTCTAAGGAGTCACCTTGATGTTCTCGAGATTCGAGGAAGAATGCAGAGCACCTCCGTATGATGCTCCAGACCTCAGGAGGGCACCCGCTGGTTGCCCATCCTAGCAAATGTGAAATCTGGATCGACTGAGTGACCTTTTATGTTATTTCAAATCCAGAACAAGAACCGGTGTAGAATCTTTGGAGACTTGAACAGTATAGGTATGGAAACAAACCAAGACTTCAAGTGGAACTTCTCTAAGCTTGTAACCCTGTTGCTTGAGTCAAAAGGAAGGAAACCGAGCTCGAATGGACAAACCTGTTCTCAGGAGCAAGAGATTAACTACAACTCCAATATTAACCCTACTCAAGGGATTCTGAAGGAATCGTCATGAGTAAGAATGCATCATATGAAAGGTTGAATTAGTGAATGGAACTAATGAAGAAACCATAGCTTATGCTCGGGAAGCTAAAATCAACCAGAAAGTTGCCACTCATGACATTGAACTAGCTGCCACAGTAAAGGATTGGCTGAAACATCGCCACCATCTTATGGAATCAATTGACATCTCCACAGATTATGGGAGTTTCAATACTTATTAACTCAGAAGGAGGTGAACCAACCCCAACGTCGTCAATGGAAAATTTTTTAGGACTACGATTGCAAGAATCGGTGTTCCTTGGGAATAGTGAATATCGTAGTTGGCACTTTGAACAAAATCACGAGCGTGTCACATGTTGAGGCTAAACCGAATTGGACTTGCACCATTTTGAATGATTTCATTCATAGCCTTCCGACCCAGTCAAAATTGAGTTGAAGAATCTAAAATGCCAAGATTGCAAAAGAATGGATCCCGAGTCAGACAATTCGAGCAAAGAATAATCCAGAGTTTCAGCTTTATGTTGGTAACCCCAATACTTCCCAATATAAGCCTCAGACCCATGTTTTGAAGAGTCGAAAGAAAGAGAATTACTCGATTAAGACAAGAGATACTTGACTTGTCAGCAGATCAAAGCCGAGCATCAAAGATTAAGGGGTTTGCTACGACTACTACATATCTCTATGTGGGATTGGGAATGAATTCACCAGGAACTTCGTGTCCGGACTACTGAAGGTCTAAGATGGTAATTATTGTTACCCATTTATCTAGGACCTCTCCAAGGTGCTGTCGATCAAATTCAGGCCTTTCGACAATAATAGCTCAAGTTCCACTGGAATGCTACTTACAAGAACCCGGAACAAGCTTGAAGTTGTGCAATGCGCGAGATACCTCCTACTAGTTCCTTCAAAGATCGGACAATCGAGGAAGCTTCGTGAGAGATCCGAATAAAGACGCGTAAGTTTCACCCAGAGTTGTTTAACTCTAATTAGTAGAATCTGGGGACCAGATTCTCATAAGGAGGGTTGATTGTAACACCCCAAAAATTCGAGTTATGAACCGGGAACCTGAACCGATTTTCTTACGAGATTTATGATTTATTTTATTAATTATTATGTGATTTATATAACATTTTTGTAAATGAGTGAATTTTGGTATTTAAACCACGACATGTCAATGTGCGTTTAATTTCGTGAACTTTGACTGTAATTTTGTTTTATTTGGAAAACTTGTATTTTCTAAGTAAATTTTATATATTACGAAAATGCCCTTTCGTTTCTGAGCCAAGTCAATGTCGCGACCCCTGGGCACGGAGAGGAGAACCCCCCTTGCATGGGCGCCCGTTGGACGCGCGGGTATAACCTTGGTCCCCACCGAGCACAACCCTAAACCTTGGCTTAAAACCACTTGTCGAAAGAGGTTGCAACCTTGTGATGGTTGTACTTGAGAATTAGATCATATACCCTTCAAACCATGCTTGCATTTCCGATGAGGGATCAAATCCACACACACACGGCCTTGCAACACCCCGTGAGGGGAGGCCGTTCGCGCCACACACAGCACAACGCATACTAAATTTCCAGGTCGCTACAATTGCTCCTCCTTCAAAGCGTAATGTCCTCATTACACCGCAACACAGGTCCCGTTACTTCCCTGCCAGTGGGAAATTGCCCCATGCACGCCGAGTTCCTTAGGCGGAGACCCCCTAGTGCGCGAGTCTGCACTGACGGTTGGCTTTGATACCATCTGTCGCAACCACCGGGCACGGAGAGGAGAACCCTCCCTGCTTGGGCGCCAGTTGGACGCGCGGGTATAACCGTCGTCCCCACCGAGCACAACCCTAAAGTTTGGCTTAAAACTACTTGCCAAAAGAGGTTGCAACCTTGTGATGGTTGTACTTGAGAATTAGATTTATACCCTTCAAACCAAGCTTGCATTTCCGACGTGGGATCAAATCCACACACATACGGCCTTGCAACACCCCGTGAGGGGAGGCCGTGCGTGCCACACACACACGGGATTACCACACCCCGTGGACGAAGCCCGTGTGCTTCACCTGGAAGCAGCACAACGCATGCTGAAATTCCGGGGCGCTACAGCCGCAGGAGCTCAAAGGTTGCCACTCCGGCCTCACCCCGTGCTCCCAGTAAACATGGAGTAAGCCATCGAATTCCACCGTAGATGCGCTGTCTATCCGGCTTCATCCGATCACCATACTCCGGGGCCCACAAAGACATAACGGACACACATATCATAACTCGCATTTTCATAACTATCATTTTCCTATTGGAATAGGAATCAAGACATTTAGGGGGCCAAAGGGGCCGTTCAAGATAGGCGGTGTAGCGGCAGGTAACAGAACCGGGTATTCCATCGTCAGGGGGGGGATCCGCCCTAACGAATTCACTCAACGAGAAGGTTTCCAAACCCAAAGTTACATTCAAATCGAAACATAGTTCGCTTGTCTCTTTTTGAAAACCTTTCAAAATTCATTGTTCTTAAACTTCATAAAGTAGTAAGCATAAAATATTTACTAAATATAGTAATACGGGATGAAAACATAAACTTTTGCATGCGAGGGCTTATTTGGTATTAGGGTTGGTACTACATACGTATTATCGTATAAAATTAACAAAGGAAACCTCACCTGGTGACAACCAAAAGAAAGCCAGAAAGTGAAAGCGAACACCCTAATCCACGAGAGTGGAACCTGCAACTGACAAACGACATAACCACATAAGACATACGATGACGCACGGCTCATACGAAAGCATTAAAACACAAAGAAGCACGTTAAACAGGCATTCATATCACTTAGGTTCACATTCTAACAAAACATAGAAATTCAATAAGCAAACCAAGTTAGAGTGCGATAAAAGCTCATAAATATGCATAAAAGGCAACAAGGAAGCATGCATTCGAGTTTCGGGAAAAACGGACAACACTTGAAAAATAGCCAAAAATGCCTAAACGACAAACACAAAGAACGGCCCGAACGAAGTCGGAAAAGTCCACACTTCCTAAAATATGTATTTCATGATTTATAGGAACTATAGGTGAAATCGGATCTCAAATCGGAGGTCAAACGAACTTTTATAAATGCCCTTTGACCACCATTGCCGAGAGCAACAAGTTGAAAATTGAGAAAATTTGGCTAAGGCATACGCACTTCCTTGGGCACGAACGCGCGCAAGGTCTTGAGCACGCTCTCAAGACGGTGCAGACACTTGCACTGGCCTGTGCACCGGCTTGTGCACGGGGGTGCACAAGGCCGTGCAAAGGGTAAAATGGACGCACGGTCTTGGCGCATGGTCTCAAGACCGTGCGTAAGACCGTATGGATCCTCAGAACAGCAAAAAATTGCAGAAACGAAAAACCCTCGCAGGAATAAACCAAAAATCAACATTTAACCAATCAATCATGCAAATCTCAAGCTAATATTCACATATGATGTTCTTCTAATCATTCTCGACATCTAGGCACAAGAAACACACAAAATGATCCACTAAATCATACAAACCCATCAAAATTTCATCAATGAAAACCTAAGCTAAAACCTCAAAAAAATTGAAGCATAGAGTGGACGAAATCAAATGGAGTTAAAACATTACCGGAAGAATAAGTCGAGCGGATCGCGTAGGAGTTAACGGTATCTTAATCCAGCGAGAAACGAGGTCGGTAGGGCAATCCAAAGCTTTCTTCGTCTTCTTTCTCCTTTCTCTCTTTCTTTCTTCCTTCTATTTTCTTTTGAGCGTGAATGAGGGAGAAAGAGGAGAGATGGAGTGTAAGTCAAAAAGTTTGACTTGGCTTAGAAATGAAGGGGCATTTTCGTAATATATAAAATTTACTTAGAAAATACAAGTTTTCCAAATAAAACAAAATTACAGTCAAAGTTCACGACCATTAAACGCACATCGACATGTCGTGGTTTAAATACCGAAATTCACTCATGTATGAAAATGTTATATAAATCACATAATAATTAATAAAATAAATTATAAATCGCGTAAGAAAATCGGTTCAGGTTCCTGGTTCATAACTCGAATTTTTGGGGCGTTACAGACACACTTTCATATAGCTATGTCATATGAGCAAGTCTCAAGCGAGTCTGGTCGACATCCCTTGTGCCGTTTAAACTCTTCCACTTGGAGTGTTTTAGATCACACTGCTGGGTACTTATTTCATGGCCCTCATCAAATGGTGAAACCAAGTCCCTTAGCTTAATGTGATCTTGGGGTTTCATCCATACACAAGAATAAATAATATGCAACTACTTATAAATGTAATATGATGAATTTGGCCGAAGTAGTATTGGACGACTACTAGCGTCTTTTTACTATGGTTCACATGATTGTTCTACTTTGGAGTTTTATGAGAAATGCCTTAAACAATTCGGCTTTCCACAACTCCAACACTATATTCCTAACCCCTAAAACCGAAAGGGGGTCCGACGCTCTACTCAATAGAGTGTTCGGATTTCAGTTCCGAGTCGGAGTTTTGTCCTATCCCTGTGATCGTGCTCTAGTGTTCGAGGGGGGAAGCAGCAGCTAGGAACGAAGTGTAGTAAAGATAAGACTACGAGGGTGAGTATTCTTTTAGGCTTTTCAGCATTTATTTACTTTCTTCTTTCCTAGTTAATAGTAATAAGTCCCCGTTCCGTTCCCCTATGGGATGGAACATGTGGGGCCCCTCTCCAAGGCTGAGAAGAAGAACTCCACACCCGAACTGAGAAAGACTCCCGACCACGACATACGCCCTACTCGAAAACCCATCCCAGCAAACGGCGTTCAACCAAGCAAATTGGCAACAACGACTAGTTCAACAACAACAGCAACAATAATACTAAAGCTAATCAAAGTGCGGAAGTAGTAAAATATAACAATCCAAACTAGAAACATAACCGCATAATACAACAATCTTTAAATAGTTAACAGTATTATCCTACGCCTTATCAGAGGCTCAACTACGTAGTGAGAATAGCAGTGTAATTAACATAATTCTTTCAACTATAACAGAAGCATAAATAGAGAATCCATTAAGACCAGACTGTTGTTGGACATGAGACCGACCACTACACACTCTATACATAACAGGACTGCTGTTGCCAAACCACAAAGGTGACATCGCCACCCATCTGTCTGAAGGAACCCGAAGCAAGAATCAAAACACGAAAGCAAAATGGTGAATGTTGCCCATTTTATGAAATTACATAAATAATAATATAAGTTGTAAAACTACACCTCAAAGCAACACCTGGTCTCAGCTCATTTCAAAACAGTCAAAGATTGACGAACAGATCCTTTGAAATCATTTTAGCACATACTTCAGCCGATACTTTACAAGAAAATCTAGTTAATTTATAAGCTCGTTTAATCAACATTTCAATAGCAATAACATAATCAAGCGGTAAATAAATGACGAGACTTATAATTTAACTAAATTGATTAAAGAAGTAAACACGTTCAATACACTATTGTCCCGGCGAGCACGGGCCCATTCCTCTTTATATCTCCACAAGCAATAAATACTCCTGCGCCGTTTGTCGAATTACCGAGGCTACCCGGATATTCAACCAATCACTCATGTAGGTTTGAGGAAAAGCGTGCAACACATGCAATCGCCCACCATCTCCCCAACGAAAGACTAGCCAACCACCAACCGGTCTCCCATTGGAAATTACAATTTGGAAGTTATACTTTGGGATCTATATCCTAGACACTCGTCTCCAGATGTCACCCTCCATATAACCTCCAGGCCCATTTCATTCGTTCATTATCGGTATCATTATCTCGCTTCGCAATCGTTACACTACATTTGGCCAAAGGGGCCGTTCGAGACAAGATTAATTACGGGGCCCGAAGACCAAAGTCCGCCTGTGAAAACAAATCGGTTTTTCTTGTCTCTCATTGAAACCACTTATAAATGATACATACATATATCATTTGATATTAAAAGAGTTGATTAACATCATAAAGATAATAATCCAATATTTAATACAATATAATAAAGCTGAAAAACAATAAAGCCATAATAAAAATAGGACGATAAGTTGGTTCGCAATATATATACGATTCTTACTCTAGTTGAAAGCATTTTAAAACCCTCACTTGGACGGTTTGGTGAAAACGGCACAACGATCGAAGAATCTTGTAGGAACATCTGAAACTAACATCCGACAAAACCACATAAGAGACTGACAAGACGCACGGCCTATGGGAGACATGTAAAGAAGTTAAAAGCACACAAAGCACGACTTGTATGGAAGTACTCCCAAGAATGCATTTAAATTAATTAAGCAGGAAATGTCAGAATTAACTATGTAACACACGTAAAAACGTAATTCAAGTTCACATTCATGCTCAAAATGCTGTAACGAAGCAATCATGCAAGTTTTGGATTAATCGAACGAATTACAAAAAATAAGCTAAAAAGCCCTAAACGGAAAAGCTACTATTCACGGTCCGAACGAGGTCAGAAAATTCTACATTTCATAAAGTATAAGTTTTGTGATTTATCGGAGCTATTGGCGAAGTCAGATTTCAAAAATGGGGTAAAACGATAAGAGTCAACATTTAATTAAAAACATTGACCACAATGTCCGAGAGCAATCTAATGAAAAAGCTGAAAATTTCTCTATGTATGGCTCACGGTTAGATGCATGCTTCACGGTAAGTCGTTCACGGTCAGCATGTTACCGTGAGGTAAAAATCTCACAGTAAAGTACTGACGGTATGTTGCAATGTTCTCACGGTATCGATCACGGTATGCAATATACCGTGAGGATGCTCTGATCAGTGCAGTTCGAGCTTCTTCACGCAAAACTTCAAACTTTTCATACAAATTCATATAATCCGAGAATTAAGCCATGAATTGCAATAAGATTCATATATGTTAATCTACCACTCATGCTCGTCACATGGACACGAAAATCACACGAAACTACCACGTAAAACATGTAAATCAGCAAAATTCATATTTAATATACTATTCACCAACTTCTACATAACTAATCAAAATGGGATGAAATCGAGGGAAATTTGGTGGCTACATGAAGAACTCGTTGTAAGGATCGGGTAGGAATTTACGGATCGAAAATCGGGCTGGAAACGAGATCAAAATTCCGGATTGAAGATCAAATTGCCAAAGTCTCTTATTTCTTCTTCTTCCTTCTTTTCCTTCTGTTACGTATATAATTGTTGGTACTGTATGGTCAAATGACTTGTCAAAAGGTAAGGGTTCTATCAGATACACAAGGGAATCTCTTCGGGGTTTAAAAATGGCATTTTGGGAAAATTACAGGATTTGGATCAAAATATTCTCACGAATTCAACGGCAAGAACGGAATTTAAATAAAAGAAATGGAAATATTAGGAATTGAGTTATGTACGAAATATGGGGCTTTACAATACTCCCCTCTTCAAAAGAATCTGTCCCCAGATTCTACTCTGGTCTGTAGAGTATGTTGAAGAGAGTATCCACATAGAGATCGTCAAATGAATTAAACGACATGTATATCGGGAGGGACTAACTACAAAATATTTAAAGCATTTAAGCATTCAATTAGCAAATAGGTGTCAAATAATTAGGGAATCCTAATAACATTTAAGTACAAAACATTTAGAGACTACGTAAGTTCTACAATTAAAATTAACATTCAACTGACAAAGTAACAACAAGATAAGTAAATAAGACAACTAGGATCCGGGAGCATCGGATCCTGGAGGTGA
The DNA here is from genome assembly GCA_958496215.1 of Verbena officinalis. Classification (NCBI taxonomy): domain Eukaryota; kingdom Viridiplantae; phylum Streptophyta; class Magnoliopsida; order Lamiales; family Verbenaceae; genus Verbena; species Verbena officinalis. Next base: position 25,632,224 of record OY292387.1, on the reverse strand, counting down.
CGCTCCTGAAGTACGCCGAAGATAGTTCGAGATCTGGTCAGAAAGCGAAGACTGAAGGTTGGAGATCTGTTGTTGAAGTTCTTGGTACTATCGACGCTGATCATCGTGGGGGGCGTTGATCTGCCTCTGCTGCTGTATGAATTGCTGCTGGGCTTGATCCTCAAACCTAGTGAAACGGGTGTCGATCTGTTCCTGGAAGCTCACAAACTGGTTTCCCCAGTTAGTCCAAGACTCTGCATGCCAACGGTTCTAACTGGCGGCTGTTTCCTGCTGAGCCGTGTACATGCTGTTCAGGCGCTCGTGTTCCCAAGCGGAATGCTCAGTATAGCGCCAGTCAAAATCCATGAAGCGTTGCTCGCAAATAAGCTCACTAACTGGTAGAGGCGGTAGCTCTATGAGCTCTTGTCCCAAAACAGGATCATCAGGAACTACGGCCTCCTCCTGCTGCTGCTCGGGATGCTCTCCGGCCTCCTCAGCTCCTTCGGTACCGGCCTCTGTGGGTGGGTTAAGCAAGACGTAGCGATGCGTTCGACCCACTCTTTCACAGATACCCATACGAGCTAGGGTCGTGTAGCTGACTCTGGTCTCTCAAGTCGTAGGGGGCTCTGCGACATAACCTGTGACTCCGGCAAGCTCAAGAATCGAGGTAATGTATGAACCAACTAGAATTACTCCTCTATCCCGAGTAATCATCTCTTCCATATGATGTAGGATAAATGGCAAGGCGTTAACTCTGACGCCGCGATCCATGCAATCCAATATATACAGTTCCGTATCGTTCACCGCTCCCGTACTCTCTCCTCGTCCACAAATCGAGCGGGCAAGAATTGTATGTAGCATCCTTAATGGTGTAGAGTGGAACATCGTTGCCTTCAATACTCCAGTCCTGAAGCATTCCACATCGGAAGAAAGTCGTTGCCAAGCTTCAACTTCATTCCAGTCGTCAGGTACACTCCTGGCTGCACCGATATCCAGCTGAAAGTGGTCTGTCAACTCTCATAGAGTGTAGGAATACACTCCGTTGACTGCATGAAAGTGGAGTCGGATCGGGACACCGGGGTCTTCCTGATAGAGTGAGAATTGGAAAATGCTCAAGAATTCATGGGTAACTTGAGGATACGAAGGCCTCTCAATGGATAAGAATTATGTCCATCCAATGTTATCAAGGTATCTTGTTATGTCTGCTCCAATCCCAAGGCGGTTAATAGCTTCCATGTCCAAAAATCGAGTTGGCTCAACCGGACGTCTTCTTAATTTTGCAAAAGTGCATCGGGCCGCGGCTTCTTCCAACCGTACCACGTATGGCTCTTGTACCTCAGCACGATTTACTATCCTCCATGCCGCACGACGATCACGACCATCGGCCATTTGCAAAAATCTGAAATTTGGGAGAAAATGTCTTTGAGAACTTTCGTCGAGCACTTGGGTGCCATACTTCAAGCTTCAAATCATAGTAGTTCAAGGATGTCGATCGACCCAATTATCAACAATTTCAAACTCGAGCCGAGGGAGAACACACAGAATCGAACGGATCAAAAATCCAGTAGGCGGATCGAGAGTTATAGACTGCCAAAAATTGGGGAAATTAGAGGAGGAAATTGGGGGGAATATCGCGAGAGAGAAGAGAAAATGAGGCAGCTGCACAAACTATTCAAATTGAAAGTTTAAATTCACAACAAAGGAACCTCACGGTAAGATGTTTACCGTGAGAGAGAGACGCACGGTAAGTAGCTTACCATGAATGTGTGTTGACTAGCAAAGAGGTTCACGCATGAACTGGCACGTGAGAGAATAACTAAGGATCAAAATAACGGTTTAATTCACTCGTAACCAATAAAAAGCACAATGCAGTAAATAATATTGCACATAATTTTACAAAAAAAAATATGTATAAATATGACAATGCATTATACTTGTACCAATTACCACAAAAGTTCATTCCTCCTTCTGATTCCCTTTTATTCCCTATGTACACTGGCATTCCTGTTCAACCGTCGATCTCTGTCAATTGCCTGGATCATTGAGCCCTTCCTACGTAATGAAACATCATAATACACACACTATAGCCAAGGGTACAGACCCTGGAACAACATCAGGACCAATACTCTTTTTCCTACTTCCGTTCGTCCGTTCTATTGCCTCAGGTTTGGGCAGTCGGCAGTATGATGCTCAGTACTATGACAAAGCAGACAGGGTCCAGTTCTCTTCAGGCATACGTAGAAATCGTGGTCTAACTATCCGCAATAGCTACAATGCAGAAAGTTAAAAAACTAAGCGTCAACTGTGGTCTGTCAGGAGTTGGCAACCATGGTTGGGAGCGATGGTGGGTGATGCATTCGTTGCACACTTTCCTGAAATTACATTTCGTCGCCCATGGTCGCGCTATGGGGTCCGACACCGTTGATAGAGTATTTTCATGTAATGAAGGAGTTATAAGGAGGAATAGACCCATTCTCAATGGGATATTAATTGCCTTTACCATTACCTTATTGTCATTACTGCTTATTCATTACTGTCATTACTTATTGTTATTCTACAAGTCAAAGCACATTCTGGTTTTCTTCATTTAGCATATGTATTTTCTTATACATATATATAAAACCCGGAAGCGTGGCTCGAACTTGCCCAACTTATGCCTTCACTGAGTATCCTTTATGCTCACCCTTCATACTTTTGATTCTTACTTCAGGTCGACAGGTGGCGTTGTCACCTCTCATGTCGGATGGCAACAACGTGTTGAGTGTCTCGAATTTCATGTCCATTAGTTATGTCTATAGTGTCCAACAACATTTTGTCATTTACTATTTGAATTATGTTCCTCCATCTACTGAATTCCCATGTAGGATGATTATGATATTGATCTTTTGACTACTGTTTTATGATTATCGTTGCCCCGTGTGGCTTGAATTGTTGAATCGTTAATTGTTTTAGCTTCCACACTCTGTTGTTATTATTGTTGTTGTTGTTGTTGGGCCAGGGACGTTGTTTCCAGTATAGATCGAGTGCTTGCCGTTCGCCGGGATGAATTTTTAAATATGGTACATTTACCTTGTTTGGAAGTTCGTCTCGGTGCGGATGTGGTGTCCTTTCTCCTCCTACGGAAAGGGGCGCTACATATATAGGTTCGCATATCATATTATTTAAGGACATGTTTTAAAATCCATTCAACATGTTATATTTCTGATAGGCCAGAATACCTTTCTAGTTGATATTCATCTGTACAGTTACGCAGACTTCATAATTAGGTTCACATATCATATTATTTAACGACAAGTTGTAAAATTCATTCAACATTTTATATTTCTGATAGGCTAGAATACCCTTCCAGTTGATATCCATCTGTACAGTTACGCAGACTTCATAATTAGGTTCATATATTTTATTATTTAACGACAAGTTTTAAAATCCATTCAACATTTTATATTTGTAATAAAATAATATATATGTCTTTTAGGTATAATACCCTAATAAGTACTATCCCATCACAGTCCCCTCACCTTACCGCTTTCGATAAAGCCTACAATATCTTTGAATTCCAATGCAAATTTTCACTTTTACGGCCGCATCAATAGTAAATGTTGCCTAAATTGGAACACATTAATTCTTCTTCTCCCTCTATATAAACACATCAACTTGGAACCCAGATTTCGATATAGGAAATGGAGATTTCAAATGGTTTGTTTTATCATGCAAGGGTTGAATATCAAGTGTACAAAAATAGAGCTAGGTCGCCTGATGATATTTTCTTCTTCAGACGGATGGTAAAAAGTTCTCTGATAAATCTTTCTTCGTTATCATCCATTTTTTTTACTGAAATCTCCCTCCTTTTAGTTCCAGTGTCTTGCAAGTTTGGATCTCGTTCCTCTGTACATGTCTCCTACCGGAACTGAGCTAAAGGCTCAGGAGGAAAACCTCATTGACCTGGATCGAAGTTTGTTAGGAGATTCTCCTCATTGGAACACGTTTCTCTGTACATGAACGGGTAGAGCAAGTAGCATACGCAGAACTTCCAATTTATGATGCCATATCCCGTTCCCCTAATCCTGCACAACCTACTAAAGTAGGAACCCATAAATGAATCGGTTTGGATTTCTTCCCACCAGAGCGGGCTCCGGAATCGGACATAGTAGTAATGGCGACTATAGCGCCCCTTTCCGTAGGAGGAGAAAGGACACCACATCCGCACCAAAATGAACTCCTAAACAAGGTAAATGTACCCCATTCAAAAATTCATCTCGGCGAATGGCAAGACACTCAATTAAAACTCCGGCAACAACAACACGAAGCCCCATCAACAACAGCAACAATCAGAGAAATGCGGAAGTGAATTCAGAACAACAAATCAATTCATAAAATCCATCCATGGAAATGGTGATCATAACAACAGTTCTAAAATAAATATCCAATCAATGCCGTTCATGGCTCAACTAACTATCCCACATCAGGGGCACGTGAGTACAGAAGGTAAATCATAATATTAATACAATAAATCAAACCAAATCAGAAAGTAAAGACTCGACTGTTGTTGGGACACTGACAAGACTATAAGCAAGAGCCGACCTAGACCTGCTGCTACCGACTGACAAGATAGGTGACACCGCCACCTGTCTACCTGAAGCAAGAACCAAAATAGAAGGGGTGAGTATAAAGGATACTCAGTAAGGGGGGGTAAAACAATATAGGTATTGATCACAATTCGTCGTTTATCGTCTAAAACCAAAAGGGGTGAATGTTGCTCGTTTTGATAAAGATAAAAACAATAATATAAGTTGTAAAACTATAACACAAAGCAACATTCGGGTTCAGCTCTATTTGAAAACACAAAAGGTTGACGAACCGGATTCTTTGAAAACATTTGCACATAAGGTCAAGCCGATAGTTTTGACAGGATGTTAGTTGAGTCACGAGGCCGAGCAAGTTCGAAAGACATGACATGAACAAGTTGGAAATGATAAGTAAATACATCTCGTAATTCAACTAAGTAGTTTGATCAATAAAGAAGGCTTAAGTTGGGCAAGTTCGAGCCACGCTTCCGGGTTTTACATATATATAGGGAAATACATATGCTAAATGAAGAAAACCGGAATGTGCTTTGACTTGTAACAAAAGCATAAAATTAATTAGACAAGCAAGTAATGCAATAAGTCATGCAATAATGTGTCTCGGCAAAGGCCCTCTCCTTATAACTCCCAACCATTAAAAGCATGAAAGCATGTAGTCAAGTACTCCACTGCCAAAAGTCATGATCCTCTAACAGAGTTTTTAGGAGACGCGATTAGCACCACCATACAGAGTTTTAAGGAGACCCGGTTAGCACCACCGTTCGCATCAACCGTTCGCATCAACTTAAGCTAGCCAACCTCCTAGCCAACCTAAGTTAACACGAATACAAGTATACATCGGGATTTGCCCTAAACGTTCGTCTCCAGGCTCACCTCCTGTATACTCCGGGCCCAAGTCATGATCCAGTCCATGGCTTGTAACGACCCGAATATTTTAATTATATTTATATTTATTACGCGAATTCTTTCTTGTCTAATTTCTCGATCTATCCAATTGAACTAATTAATCTTACGGAAAATATTGATTTAACCTATCTTTAAATAACCACAATTGCTAAAATTACATAAATGCCCTTAAAAGCCAAAATGACCATTTTACCCCTTGAGATATTTTCCTAAATATCTATCTTCTCTCTCTCACCATACTCTCATTTCCCAAAGAAGGAAGAAAGGAAGAAGGAAGGAGGAAGAGAGAAGATTCTCGTCCGAATGGATTCCCGTCTTCGGCTACGCGACCCCATTCCATAACCAATCGGTAACCTTCTAACCTCTTTTCGATTCATCCGATGAATATCGATTTTTATTGAATTCTATTAAGTTAGGTTTTTATTGGGTTTATCAGTTATAGTTGATGGATTCGTTTGATTTTCATTTCTAATTGTTAAGCATATTTAGGAGAGTAATATATATGAATTTGAGCATGATTGGCCGAGTATAATTGTGTAGGACGAATTTTGGTGTTAGATTTATTGCTTATGCGTCTGTTTCTCGCGATCTGCTCATTTTAGAACACACGGTCTCGCCACACGGTGTGACGAGACCCCGTGTGAAAGCGCACGGCCTGTTGTGCTCCTTCTGGACAACACGCACAGCCTTGCATCAGGCCGTGCAGGACCCCGTGTACACTTTCCTTGCACGCACGGCCTTCCGCACGGCCGTGCAGGGGGCCGTGCACCTCCGTTTCTTGCACGCACAGCCTTGCAACAGGCCGTGCAACACCCCGTGTGTACCCCTTAGCCGATTTTCAGCCATTTTCCAGCTCCTGCTCTCTGTATGTTTCATCCCTAAATCCTAAAATGTTCGTTTGATCTCGTTTTTGAATTTCGTCTTCACCAATAGCTTTATTTGGTCATTTATTTCTTTAATATTTAAAGTAGGAATTTTTCCGATTTCGTTCGGGCATTAAATAGTGCCAATCTTGTTTAGGGCTTTTTTTAGCTATTTTTTCCATATATCGTCTATATGATCCAAAACTTGCCTGAATGCTTCCTTATTATGTCACGAGCATGAATGTGAAATCTAAATTGTGTTCGAAGCATGTTTACATCTTTTAATCCTTATATCTCGTTTAATTGTTTTAAATGCAATTGTGAGTACTTCAATGGAAGTCGTGTCTATATGCTTTTACGTGCTTTAATTACTTATCGTACGCCGTGCGTCTTGTCAAGAGTCTTACCTGGTTATGTCGTGTCTTAGATTGCAGGCTTTACTTCCCGTGGAGTACTTGTCCGTTGCTTGCTTGCTTTTCTCGGTTGTCGAGCTACAGGTGAGGGTATTAAAATGCTTTCAAACGGAGTAAGAATTTCTTTTAAATTATTGCGAACTACCCGTATGTGCTCATCTTGCTTTGATTTCCCTTCTCGTATATCCATTAAATATTTAACCTATATTTTCATGATTTTATAATAAATGTTTTGATATTAACTTGTACCTATAAGTATCTCTAAATCATTTTGTTTTCATGAGGCAAGTAAAGCTCTTTCTTTTAAGCATGACGTTTTGACCTCTGTTGGGTCTATGAGGGAAGTCGTTAGGGGAAGACGTTGGTGTTTCCCGACACGTATGAAACTTGTCGTCACCCCCTTTGTCGTCACACACACTTGCCTAAATGCCCTTTTGGCCTTAACTTATAATGTTCTTCAAACGCGAGCAAAAAGATAATGTATTGTTATTTAAATGGGCCCGGGATGGTATCCGGAGGTTGCATCTGGGGACGAGCGTCCAGGGTGTAATCCGAGGTGCTTTTCCCAAAATTAAGCATCAATCGTGGCCCGTCAGGATTTGATAGCCACGGTTGGGAGCGATGGTGGGCGTTGCATTCGTTGCACGTTTTCCTAAAATTCAACAGTCGCCCGGGGTCGCGCTTCGGGGTCGGACACCGGTGATGGAGTTTATTGTAATTGAAGGGGTTATAAGGAGGGACAGACCCATACTCGCTGGGATATTAATTGCTTGTATTTATTGCTTTAATTCTTTAACGTACTGTTAATTATTGTCGTCTATGCAAGTCGAAGCACGATCCGGATTTTCTTCAATTATGCAAATGTATTTTCCTATATATATATAATCCAAACCCAGAAACGTGGCTCATACTTGTTCCCTCTTTACCATCACTGAGTATCTTTTATACTCACCCCCACTATTTTGATTCTTACTTCAGGTCGACAGGTGGCGTTGTCACCTATCTTGTCCGTCGGCAGCAGCAGGTCTAGGTTGTCTCGTATGTCTTGTCTTGTCAGTGTCCCAACAACAGTCGTGTCCTTATTTATGAATTGATTTAATTTATGTATTCCGTATTATGTTTTATTTCCCGTACTTACGTGCCCCTGATGTGGGATAGATTAGACGAGCCATGGATGGCATTTATTAAATGATTATTGAGAATGATGTATGAATTATGTTGCCATGAATGACTTATATGACTAATTGTATAATTTGATTTAGCTTCCGCAACTCTGTTATTCTTTTATTGCTGTTGTTGTTGGGGTGTCGTACTGCTGTTGCTGGTATTTGATTGATTGATTGCCGTTCGCCGGGGTGGATTTTTAAATGGGGTACATCTACCTCGTTTGGGAGTTCGTCTCGGTGCAGATGTGGTGTCCTTTCTCCGCCTACGAAAATGGGCGTTACATGGCTCAATTTTAAAATCAATAACAGTTTGGGTGGCCAAAGGGGTCGTTCGAAAAGATGATGCAAGTAGTTATGTAAGAATGGCCAAAGGGGCTTTTTAGACAAGTTGATGTAACGATCTAAGAAATACTCATAAGCGTCGTACGCTTCCGGAGCACGCATGGATGTCCCTAACGACATTACTTATAAGTGCCTCCGAGATCAAATGGCTACTTTTAAAACAAATAAGTTACGTGTCTCTAGTTGAAAACATTTTAAATCATTTGGGAGATGCATAGGTTTTGCTATCAAAAGGTTTTGACTAAGCAGATAAAGAAATAGTAAAGGTAGTTCAGTAAGTAATAAGAAAGGCTATTTTAATAAGTTATTTCGAAACCTATATAACTATGTCCTTACCCTAGTTGAAAATAGTTTAAACCCTTACCTGGCTCGACAGAACAAGAGAAGGTAAGCAAGCAACAATTATAATTCAACCTCAAAGATCCCACCTGAAAAATACGGGGTCCAGAGGATGAATGACTGACACGACAAGAAAACAGACACTGACGCTCGGCTATCAAAATACGAACATGCTTAGGGACACTCATTCAACATTTAAACATAAGAAAGCAAGTAGGGGCAATATGGTCAATTAATATCCAAAAGCATGCAATAATTAAATAAACAAGAAACACTAAATTAATTACAAAATATCTAAACATATAAGCTTAGCAGGGTAAGATTGTAATTCAACACCAACAAGTATATTTCATTAAAATAATAATTTGAAATACAACTTCACAACTTATAGCTTTTCTCAAACGCTCAAAAGCTAAGATCGACCCTATCTCTAGCCTAATCGAACCGAAACCCATCCGTTCGACTACACAATCATATAACAACAATATTCAACAATTAAAACAAGCTAGAGTACAAATGATTCATGCCAAAATAATCCGAAAAGCTAAAAGCTAGAAGCTACAATCAAAAAGCTACCAATTAATACAATAATACGAAAAATGTGATAAAAGACAAACGACAAGTCGAATTCGAGTAATAGCAGTGCCGTTATAACCGTTGCGTTAAGGGGCACGATCTGTCTGAAGACTCCGTCGCCGGATTCCTGCCGGAACAGTGCCAAAAATGCCAGAAACCGCCTGCCATCCCGGACCGCCGCCGGACCACCTTCGATGGTCGAACCCCTATACCGAAATGTTCCTCTCGACGAGCCCGTCACTTCCCCCAAAACAGTTTCTCAATCACATCATCCATCGGAATTTAATTCCACTTCGAAGCTCCAAAACCCTAGAATCCAAGAATCGAAATTAACGAAAATCGGCTCAACGAATTACGAAATTGACTTCGGAATCGGCTTACCCATGTCGAGAAGGTTGGGAATGATGAAATCCCCATCAAAGACGGTGGCTGGAGGTGGCTCCGATGCCACCTCAGCCGTGCGCCGCCCACGCACCGCCGAAGCTCCGCCGCGGCTCACTTCCAGGCCATGAGACCACCACCAAAATCTTTGTCTCTTCAAGGTCGTTCCAGCCATGGTGGTGCGCCGCCTCAACTCTGCCTGAAATCGCCGAAAATCGCCATTGACCGCCACGCCTTCTCCTCCCCGTTCCGCCGCCGTCCGGCCAAATCAGACCGTGAGACCACCACGAAAAGCCTCCTTGTGCCAAGACGAACAAAACCCATATAGTATTAGGTCGTGACATCGCCGGAAAAGCCTCCGACGAGAAGCTCATTGCCGCGCCACCTTCTCGCCTTCACAGCGCCTCCACCGTCGTTCAAATATCATTTGCTCGATTTGGTACCAATGGTACCAATGTGTTCCTCTCGTCAAGACGATCGATTTCCATATATCATTTGCTCGATTTGGTGAAGAAATACAAAATCCCCAATTTTGGAGAAATGGGTCTCGCCTCTCTCGCCCGTCTGCTGCTCCTCTCTCTCTCAATTTTCATTTCAGCCCCAAAACTCTCAATAATTGCATAATATACCATATCCTCAAAAAACGTGTAAAAGTGCAAAGTGTCGAAATTAGCCGTACTTAGTGTCAAAATGACCAAAATTAAATGCTTATCAAAGATTGAGGTTCATTTTCTTAAAATTCATGAGTTTATGAAAAGTTAATTCCGGGTTGGGCTAAAGTATAAATAATTTTGGGCTAAAAATGCAATTTCTTGAAAATATGATTTAATGAATAATATTTAGAATTTCATGAAAGTATTTGGAACATCGACAAATTATATATTATTAAAACATTGAACCCCAGTCCAATGTACACCTTTAAATTACTAAATTCGATTAAACGAGCTAAAAATATAAATTTACCGAATTAACCCTAGTTAATGACAAAATGATGCAAATTAAATTCTAATTAATGCCTTGGGTTTTAAATGCCAAATCGATGATTTATAAAAATATTTAAATGCAAGAGTTGAAAAACGTGCAAGTGTGAAAGATATTGGGACCGTAAACGGTCCGAACTCCGATAAATGCGCTAATCTTGAACTTGGAGATTGCAGGTCGTTACATGGCGAGGACATCGGATTCATTAGCAGCAGAGATTTTAGATGGGATGACGTGTATATATTTTTTTTCATTGTTATCTTTCCATTTCAACATGTTTAGAGGAAGATATGTGAGTGAGAACTAGTATGTTGTACTGATGTATAAACTTGTCGAACTGTAACTTATAATGAAGAGCTAATTCTAAATATCGTATAAGAAAATTTAGAAATTGTCGAAATGAACTCTGGAATGTTGATCTGACTAAGAAGTATGCATAATTTTAAATAACTTACAATATTTGTGCCACCATATCGTCTCGTCTCAAAATTACGCAGATCCCTTTGTTAGATACACATTCATTAGTATTGTTAGACATATTACAATATTAGTGCCACAAAATCCTATCATAAATAGGCCATTTTCACCCTTCAAGGGCATCTTCACGTCTGAAATTACGCAGGTCCCTCAGTTAGATACGCATTCGTAATTAATGTTAGACAACTTACAATATCAGTGCGCCAATTTTGTATCATCAACATTCCATTTTACCCTTCAATGGCATCTCAAAATTACGTAGATCCCTTTGTTAGATACGCATTCATTAGTATTGTTAGACATATTACAATATCAGTGCCACAAAATTCTATCATAAATAGGTCATTTTTACCCTTCATGGGCATCTTCACGTCTGAAATTACACAGGTCCCTCAGTTAGATACGCATTTGTAATTAATGTTAGACAACTTACAATATTAGTGCCCTAATTTTGTATCATAAACATTCCAGATTACCCTTCAGTGGCATCATCTCATCTCAAAATTACGCAGATCCCTTTGTTAGATACGCATTAGTATTGTTAGATAACTTACAATATCAGTGCCACAAAATCCAATCATAAACAGGCCATTTCTACCCTTTAAGGGCATCTTCACGTCTGAAATTACGCAGGTCCCTTAGGTAGATACGCATTAGACAACTTACAATATCAGTGCCGCAATTTTGTATCATCAACATTCCATTTTACCCTTCAATGGCATTCATTTCATCTCAAAAATTAATCAGATCCCTTTGTTAGATACGCATTCATTATTATTGTTAGACAACATACAACATCAATGCCACAAAATCGTACTATAACAGGCAATTTTTACCATTCAAGGGCATCTTGTCATCTGAAATTACGCAGATTCCTTGGTTAGATAGGCATTCTTCAGTATTGTTAGACAACATACGAATATTAATGTCACAAATTCGTATCATCAACAGGCCAGATTACCCTTCAACGGCATCATCTCGTCTCAAAATTACGCAGATCCCTTTGTTAGATACGCATTCATTTAACAAAATATTATGTAGATAAAACGTTAACCAATACCACAAAACTTGAAGTTAAAACAGCAAAATGAATATAAGGTTCCACAAACAAACCGTTGGAAGATACATTCGGAAAATATTAATACAACAACGAGTAATTATTATTCTGCTAAAACAAAGATTTAATTACACAAAACGGAATTCAAATTCCTCCAGAACTAGAGTTAATCAGTAATCAGTATTAACCTCATGTCGATAATATATGTCTCTAGAAGCCTAAACAGTTCCATCATGTTGTTAACATCATTATTGGTGAGCAAACTAACCCATATCCCTGACTTCTGGGGAACCCTGAACTGTACGGTCTGGATTTCGGTTGAGAACTGAGGCCATTTTGCACTGAAAAGCTTGAATAACTTAGAGATCTCCATTCCCTCCCTTAACGCTAATACATTCATTATTCGTTGAATTCGACACAACCGATTAGCTTGGCGGTACGTCGAGTACCAGTAGGAGGCCTTGGAGCAGCATTAGTAGCAGTAGTTTCCATTTAATCGCCCTGAAAATGCAAAGTCCCGACGTATTTAATGTCTCAGTCGTCTTCGGCGCCGCCGCTGCCGTACAGTTTTGTGTTTAGGTCTTGAAATGAAAAGTGAGGCTAAATGAATTTGGGGGTTGGAGGGTATGAAACTTAAAGGCAGATCGGTATTTTCACAAAAGAGGAAGCAAAGTTAAAATTGAAACTTAGATTGGGTACCTAAGATGACCATTGAAAAAAGTGGGTAGCAACCCTAAATTTTTTGAGCGAATGGTCATTTAAAGGCAATTATCCGAAAGAAATTGAGGCTAATAAAAATAGGATGGGGACACAGAACCCTAGGCGCATACAGATGGAAAAAAAAACTGGCGGTATAATTTTTAGAGTTTTAGTTTTTTTAAAATTTTCATTTTCAAGGGTTTAATTGGAACAAAAATATGCTAAAAATAATTCAAGGGTATTTTTGTCAAATTATAACATATTTTTTAGGATTTGGGTCGGGTTGGGTCTATTTTGTAATTATATAATTACGTAAGGGAATTGTTGGTAATTTTAAAAAGAAGAGGGGGTCAACCTATAATTTTGATATCATGGAGGGGTCTAAATGCAATTAACTCTATAAATAAAAATTAACTTTATAATATAGTTTGTCTTGTCTCATCGTGGTCCCTTACAATATTTTCATTTCAATAGTTGCTGCATAAATATAAATATAAAGTTTATAATAACTAGTCAAGACATATAAAAAATTATTCAATATTATTTTGTTGAATATATATTTCAATTCAAATAGTATTTTAATATAGTTACATATTTTTTATAATTGAAAAGGGGTTACAAAAATATGAATATGGAAAATTGCGAAATAGAATATTAATTAACTATTTAAAAAATAAAAATTAGTAAAATTAAATATAGATATAATCCATACGGTAAAATAAATTAAATTAATAGGATATGTACGAAAATGATTGACCGCAATAATTGTTTTAGGAATAATTATACTTACACCCTTTCGATTTAGAAAAAAATACAATAAAATTCTATCGACTATTGAAAATTGCAGCTAGACTATCTAATATTAATAAAAACCTAAATATCTAATGGGATATCGCATAATTACCATTTTATCCTTAAGGACCGTTAATTGAAAAAGGTATAATTATACTTACACCCTCTCGACTTAAGGGTAATTATAACAACACCTCCTCGACTACTGAAAATTATAGATAAACTCCCTAACCCTAATGGACACTTAAGAACTTAACAGAAAGTTACAAAATCACTAAATTATCTATAACATCTTTGTTATAGTGTTACATAAATTAGCTTCATATTGATATTAAGTCATTTTTTTTTATAAATCAATGAACCGTGTTTCTGATAACTGCATTGATAATTATGCGTTCAGTCAATCTACACAGAGTGAATCAGTCCCTAAAAAACCCCCGAAAATCTACGCAGAGTGGTTGTGGTTTATTTCATTTTTTTTCCATAAAAAGAGATTGCTGCAAATAATAAATTAAAATTTCTTATAATGACCTTACTGTAAGATGGACCATAGTTAGTGGCAAATTGATTTTTTTTTTGCTGCAAGAAGTCCTAATTCTAACGGTAAGTGTTAGACATAACCATAGTCGAGGGATCTTTCTATATTTTCTACTAGGAGGGTGTTTGGCTAAGCTTTATTTTAAAGAGCTTATAAGCCCTCACATCTTATAAGATGTTTTTTGAGCTTATAAGATGTTAAATCTTATTTTAAAAATAAGATCTAAAAATGTTTGTGATACGACAAAATCCAGACCGTACACGTGGCGTGATCCTAGCGATCCCTTGCCGTGTACGTTAAAAGTTGATTGTACGGAGTCGAACCTAACTTCCATAAATGATACGATAAGGTCGAGGTCGAGCGATTCGACCGCCAAAGACACTTCAACTTACATTCAATTCCAAAGAGGTCACCAAGTTGACCCCTTCGCACCTTAGTTAGAGTTAAGGAAGATCGAAAGGCTTTCATTCGACCGATCGATCAAAAGGATTGCTACCCGATCTGACCCGGTCGGAAGGCCTATGACAGCCTACTTTGCGTGCTATAAGTGACTGCGCAGTAAACGCCTGACACACAATAACCTTAAAATGGGTATGTTCCCTGACATACTCGCCGCCTGAGAGGTCGATATGCAGAGGTCGAAAATATGCATTAAATGCACGTCCAAAACGTGTACTTTGTGCTTGTTACAGTACCACTATAAATATCGTTCGCATTTATTACATCTGGTAAGCACATTTAAGTCTTTCGATCCCCTATTAAGCTTAATCAGTTATTTCGATCAATTTACTGACTTGAGCGTCGGAGGGTCAACACCGGAGACAACCCTCTCCGGCCAAGTAACCCCTATTCAGTGTTTGCAGGTCAAAGTCGATCTCTCTCTACTACAAAATCTTGAGTGACGTGGATCGATATTGAGCGTTAGTTACCTAACTCCTTTTTAGCACGATCAGTTTGGATAAAAATAAAACCATGTGCTTATAAGATGCTAGTAATGACAATTATGTAATTAATTGGTTAAAATGTAAGGGAATGTATTAAGATCTTAAAATAAGTTGTGATTCCTAACTTATTTTTAAGGAGCTTATAAGCTCCTAACATCTTATTTTAAAAGCTTATAAGCTCCTTTTAAAAATATTTACCAAATACTTTGCAACATTTTATAAACTCTTAAACATCTTATAAGATGTTTTAAAGACCTTATAAGCTCAGCCAAATACCCTTGAAGTTTAGGGGTGTAAGTATAATTATTCTTTTATATTTAGGCAACACTGGGTCCAAAATCATTGAGCCCAAGTGCCCAAGCCCAACATCAAAACGTCACTGGAATTTTGTCGCTATAATCGGTCAGGACAGGAATAGAAGGCAACGGCGAAAAAGGAAAACGAAAAGAGAAATTCAAGAGAGAGAGAGAGCAGAGTACAGAGAAAAATCTGAAGTTTTTGAGCCTTTTTCGGTTGAATGTCCTTTATTTCATGCATCAGACATAGCAAAAGAAAGTGGTCAGCAGTTGTCATCAAGAGAAAATGTGGCGACAACATCGCCGGCACCTGAACACCTGCGCTGAGGCAGCGAAGTCGAGACACGCTTTGGCGGAGAAGAAATGGGACGCAATCGTCATTGGCGGTGGTCACAATGGCCTCACTGCCGCCGCCTACCTCGCCCGCTCCGGTCTCTCAGTTGCCGTACTTGAGCGCCGCCACGTAATCGGAGGTGCTGCCGTCACAGAGGAACTCATCCCGGGCTTCAAGTTTTCCCGCTGTAGCTACCTCCAGAGCCTTCTTCGCCCCGCCGTTATTAAGTCTAACTCTCATCTAGCTGATCTTGCTCATTTTATTTTGCTATCGATCAATTTATTTATGTTTTGTAGTATAAAAATAGGGAATTGGAATTAGCGAGGCATGGACTGAAGTTGTTGAAAAGGAGTCCGTCGTCATTCACTCCATGCCGCGATGGACGTTACCTTCTGCTTGGTCCTGATAAGGAACTTAACCATTCTGAGATTTCTAAGTTCTCGAAACGCGATGCCGAGGCTTACCCAAGGTACATACATTATAAGTATATAATTTGCTAATGTGGGTTTAACGACATTGCTCCAAACGACTATGAAGATGTCCCTCAAAAGAAGATTCTTGATACATTCTCCACCAATAAATGATAATCTTGAAGTTGGACGTTATTTTCTTTTTTGGTGGAAGCACAAGGGCTAGTTAGCTTTTTCTTTTTCTTTCTTTTTACTTACCGTATAACCGTTCCAGAGGAGCTGAAATGTCATTTACCCTTTCCCATGGCCAACTTATGCTACAGTGTAACAGAACCTAGGAATGAAGTGTACCAATGTATGTTGCCTGCTACTACCCCTGAGGAGGTAACAAGAAATTAAGTAAAGCAATCAGTCATATGAAGGTTATTAGGCAAATACTCTGCTTATAGCACTGTGCTCCTGATTTTCGGTAGATTATATTCAAATATATACTTTTTGGGCCAGTTTTGAGCCTTAATTTCATCCACTATGCTAATTAGCTTTTTTAGATGAACCTTCACTTGTGCAATACAGTATAATTGTACCAGACTTGGTTAATTCTTCTAAACCAAGTGTTTGGATTAGTTAATTGCTTTGGCTTTAAGCTACTCATATTTTAGGCGAAATCCTCCAGTAGGATACGGTGTTGAAGTGTTAAAAGATATAACTTTGTTGAAATTGGTGATGTGATAAACAATAGTGTTAGTTTTTTTGCGTGTTGTTAACTGAATGCAAATCTTACTGTATGGCCTGTGAACCTCTTCCTATTTATATTCTTTTGGGCGAAATGTAATGGATATCTCTATTCTGTACTTCTCTGGTGTTGGTTTCCCCGTGTAGGTATGAGAATCTTTTAGAGAACTTCTGTATATTCATGGATCCACTTTTGGATTCATCACCTCCTGAAAAATTGCAAGAAATTTCATCCTTTAATGCTCGTATGAAGGATAATCTTCAAAAGTCAATTGAATGTAATGGATATCTCTATTCTGTACTTCTCTGGTGTTGGTTTCCCTGTGTAGGTATGAGAATCTTTTAGAGAACTTCTGTAAATTCATGGATCCACTTTTGGATTCACCACCTCCTGAAAAATTGCGAGAAATTTCATCCTTTAATGCTCGTATGAAGGATAATCTTCACAAGTCAATTTTCTGGGGCAATTTGCTTCAACGAGCTGTTTCCATGGGGCAAAAGGAGCTTCTGTAAGAGTTTCCTCCTTCTGAGCTTTATGTCTCTTACCTTAGTGCCATCTGATGGCAAGATTCATGCTTAGATTTCTATTTTATTCAAATTGAAGCTGTCCATGACAAACTGATCTAATATCTTCCCTTTCTTTACCGTCATCTGTTGGACTTTTCAGGGATTTTATGGACCTTCTGCTGTCACCCGCATCAAAGGTTTTAAACAATTGGTTTGAGGTAATGCAAGATATTAGTACTAGAATGCTCCAATGTTCCATTATGAGGTATGCATGAATGTGAATTGTAAAAGATTCTGCTCTTCAACTTTGCTCATGTGTACTTCCGGATGTCATTTATGCAAAGATCCTGAAATTTGATGTCAACTTGCTGAATCCTACCAATGTATTCCATGTCATAGATGTTTTAAGGAGCTTTCAAATTATTGTAATATGGCAATTCAATATCTCGTAATTTTGTTTCTACTACTTGTCGACTACTCAACAACCTCATATCCTTGACATAATTTTCAGAGTGACATCCTGAAGGCAACACTTGCAACAGATGCAGTGATAGGGACAACGGTAAGGCTTCTCAATAATCTATGGCTTATGTTACATATTGAGCTATTTGAGCATTCATGGTGGCTTCCAGTTATTACTGTCTGACTAAGAATTCGTCTAGTTTACTGTTTATTTCTAGTAGTTCAACATATGATGTTCTGATTGGGAATATGTTATGCAGATGGG
Organism: Verbena officinalis; assembly: GCA_958496215.1. Taxonomy (NCBI): domain Eukaryota; kingdom Viridiplantae; phylum Streptophyta; class Magnoliopsida; order Lamiales; family Verbenaceae; genus Verbena; species Verbena officinalis. The sequence goes on along the minus strand of OY292387.1, from coordinate 25,614,182 downwards.
AAAACTTGATTTGTAAAAAATATATAAAAAAACCCTGTAATACAAAAGTTTCTCTGTTCTGTTTATATTTTAGACCTGCTTTACAACATGCGTACTAGAACCAAACCTAAATTAAACATGCAAATTTTGTTTTCTTGGAGCTTATTTTGCTTTTGTATTTGTATCATAGGGGAGTGTGACTACACCTGGTAGTGGATATGTTTTACTACATCATGTCATGGGCGAAACTGATGGTGACCGTGGAATTTGGTCGTGAGTATCTCTTTCTGTATATGAGAGAAGTTTACTGGAAAGTGCTAGAAAATTAATTTCTGCACCCGAGCATTTCCTCTCTTTATTTTTTATGTCCATTTGTTAAGATTTATGTTCCTAGCTCCCTTATTCAGGACTTGTAGAGTATTATGTCTTTGTTCTCCATGGCAGCTTCTAATTTTCCATGGTCATTAACGGAAATCAATCACCTGTTTGCAAACTTATGGTTCATCTCTGATGTAGGACAAGAATTCGTGGAAGTACTCAATAATTAACCTTTTCTTTAAAGCTGGATTTCTGTTAACCTTACCTACCTAGTACAGAAAAAAACTCGTTTTTCTTGCCCATAAGCTGCTTTTTTCATTCAGTCTGAATCTCACTTCTCAAGGGACATGATTCTCAGGTACGTTCAAGGAGGGATGGGTTCTGTGTCCTTAGCCATCAGTAAAGCTGCCAGAGAAGCTGGTGCCACCATAATGACAGAAGCTGAAGTAAGTTTGGGGAGACTAATCATGCTAGCTTGTTTCTCACTCTCAATGTATCACAAACCAGAAACCTCATTAGTCTAGTATGTTTCTTCAAAATGCATAAGTATCTTCTCAAACATAAAATTCTGTTTGCCCTAATTCTTACTCATTTGAGCTTCAAGTTTATTCTTCTACTCCTACATAATCCAATGGGCACTTGACAACTGTTGAGGGACAACACATTCAGAACTTCAAGCTTGGGGTCTATAAATGAATCGAACCAAGTCGAACTTGGTGTTTCTTGATTGAATCATTAACAAAGAGTTGCTAACTGCTAAACAGATGACAATTTTCCACTGGCAGAAACTGATTCAATGTCAAAATGAGAGGTGAAAAGGATTGACATATTCAGTTGTCAAACCAAAATAATAAGAGTCACAAACCTGTGTAGAAATTGAAAGCACTACTATTTGCGATACAACATTAGAACAAAAAGATGTCACAATATGTACTTATCTTTATTAGCAAGCTGTGTAAAACCCTTTTTTTTGTTCCTGTTTTGTTATGCTAAAAATTGTTCTTGTTAAGTGATACCTTTTGTTTTATTTTTTAGGTATCAAAGTTGATGTTTGAGGATACAGGCAAAGTGTCTGGGGTAATTATACTACATTTGCTTTCTACTTGAATATCACCAGCCTTAATTGTTCCAGTTTAGACATTTGACTAATTTGTTAGGTTTTGCTGGCTGATGGTACACAAATCCGCTCTTCTGTCGTTTTGTCAAATGCAACCCCATACAGAACATTCATGGTGAAATTATAACTCTGTTGTTCTTTTGCATATCTTCCAGCATGCATTTGTTATATTACTTTGGAAGAAGAGATTGTGAATGATAAACAAGGATAGCCATTTATTGACGCAGGAGTTTGTGCCACATAGTGTACTTCCTGATGATTTTCTTCGTGCCGTCAAGAACACTGATTACAGCTCTGTAAGTTTGCTGGACAATTGAGTTATAACTATTTATTGAAGCAAAACGTGTGTACACACAGTTACAAATTTGACCTTTATAATATTCGCAACCACACAATTGGCAATAATAGGGAGCATCTATCCTAAAATCTTCTTGTAAAATGTCACCATTTTTCAACTTCTTTCTTTTAGGAGCTTTATGGAAAATTTTAGGAACTCTAATAAATGCCAGAATTCTGAATGTTTTATTTTCTATTTAAAGCATTGATCAGTTTGTGAAGCGTTTACCCATATATTATTCTTCTTCCTCAAATCTCTTCAAGTTAATTGTGAAAACTGAAGTTCACGGGGTGCTTTTTTCCTGGACAGGCAACTACCAAATTCAACTTGGCTGTTACCAAATTGCCTCAGTTTGATTGCTGCAAGTTGAACAGTCCTGATGGGGGCCCTCAGCATATGGGTACTATTCACATTGGTTCTGAGAGGTATTCTTAACTTCTTTATTTTTTTTTTAGTTCTAGAATTATAGTTTTCTGGGATGAAGCCACTCGTATAACCCAAGAATATACATCACGAAATGGGAATTACTCACAGAAATTATGATTTATGCCCCATGAAATTTCAAAGAGAATCTACATTAGAAATATGTGAAATGCCTCAACTGAAGCAACCTACTGGGACCTAAAGACAATGATAGCTTCATAATCTACTCAGCAATAAAGCTAGTCATTGTTTCTGGAACCTCCAAAGTCCAAACATGCACTGAAAGATGACAAAGCTAAACTGCACTGTATCAGAGATTTAGCATCTTTGTATGTTTTTTATGCATTCTATCATTCATTTCTTGTTAAATATGGTAAAATAGCACACTTATGGCAAAGGATGTTTAAAATCCTTTCATTTAGTCTATAAATCATTCAAGTGAGATGAAGTTGCCAATTTCCAGGCACCTCCTTTCTAAGATATGTCATGTTTACTCCTAAAAAGGACGCAACTCTAAAAGTAGTAAGGGAAGAAGAGATGACTGTGGGACTCACTGCTATCTCGTCAAATTTTCAAGATACATAAGATATTGATAATATAAGATGAAGATACATAATATATTGATGATATAAGATGAAATTCCATAATCATCTCGTGTCATTAAGTCTTTCCACTTTCCAGTCTGCCATCCATATTAGTCTTTTTACTAGTAAGCTGAATATGCTTACTAATTATCACTTTATTCTAATCATGATTATGCTTAACTTCCAAACCTCTTTATGATGGACAGAGTACTATTTTTTCATCTCAGATCTTGTCTGAAGAAAGAAAGCTTATGTGATTCTTATCATCTCGTCATATTTGCAACAGGCTTAAAGTACTTGTATTCTGAATATATCCTTAATGGATTGTTTCTAGTTGAAACTCATGCTTCACGTCCTCTTGTCTTTTTCCATCCTTTTTCATACAAGATTTTAGCAAGATTTTTTTGGTTGGCTGATGAAGTGTCTGATATTTGTTTTATCTTAATCAGTATGGAGGAGATTGACTCTGCTTGTCAGGACTCTGTAAATGGGATACCATCTAGAAGACCTGTAATTGAGATGACAATTCCTTCTGTATTAGATAAGACTATTTCTCCACCTGGTACTTGAAAATTCTTGATGATTTATGATATGCTATCATTTGTATTCAATGTTCATTTCCTGTGGATAATAGTTAACTTTGCATGGCCACATTTCATTTTCTGGTTATGTTTTGATAAAATTCATAGGGGAATGTTTGAAAACAATGATAACGTGTCTAGACGAGTAGTGAGCTGATAGATTAATTTGGCATCTCCATTTGGAAAACATATTTGACTTACTTGTTTTGAAATGTAAATATAGTGTTGTATGAAAATGAGAAAATAGGCTTTGAATTGGTGGTGTGCATTTTGGAAATAGACAGGCTTCGAGTTGGGGTGTAGGGTTACCTTATGAAAATGTTATCAAAAGCATCCCTTTAGATATTCCAACCAAAACACAGTTTGCCTATGGGATATAAAAGTTTGTCGGGAAAACAAGTCTAAACAAAGCCTTGCTCTTCCATCTTTTTTGCTTATACTAACTTCTGAAAAGACATGAACTTTCTTATGTGGAGTTGTTTAGGTATCCTATCCTTGCGTATTAGTATTAGTTGGATGCAGAATTTTCCTACTATCTACTACAAAAAAGTTGAAGTAGTTTTTAACTTCTCAATGTTATTAATATGATCTTTCAATAGTCTTCAGGGTGTCATTGTAAGTAATGTAATTTTATGCAGGGAAGCATGTCATCAACCTATTCGTTCAGTACACACCTTATAAACCTAGTGAAGGCAGCTGGGAAGATCCTGAATACAGAGTAAGTGTTTGTTTCCAAACACTACTACTTTTGTAGAAGCAAAAGTTGTAAAAACTTGTACTAAAAGTTGGGTAGTGTTTGGAAAGAAAAGGGCTAAGTACAAAAAAAAAAAGTGGCAAAAGAGTGTTTGGAGAAAAAGAAGCTAAGAAGCACTTTAGTTACTACTCTCAAGAAACTTCCACAAATTTACGAAAATAACCTAGAAGCTATAAGTTGAAGCCAAAAGCATATCCCTAGGTGCTTCTTGCTATTTCTGCTTAAAATAAGCAGAAGTTTGTTTTCCAAACACTCCCAAAGTGCTGAAACAAAAGCAAAAATCACAAAAGTGCTTTTTTTTTTTTGGAGTTTGTGAACTATACCTAAGTGACGTAAGATATCTAGTTTCAGCTACTCCATTTTGTTTCCTTTGACTCTGTCTTCTTATTTCTCGTAAAGTGTTACTCTAAATTCTGAAATTGTGGTGCAGAAATCATTTGCTCATAGATGCTTCAACTTAATTGACGACTATGCCCCTGGCTTTAGTTCATCAGTTATTGGCTATGACATGCTGACTCCACCAGACCTTGAAAGAGAAATAGGCTTGACAGGTAAACTGTGTTATGGTTTTGCTTTAGGATAAAGCTGGATATTTACCTCACTGCACAAAGACAAATCTGAAGTTATTTCACTAGTTTGTACTTGGGGTAAGTAAACATGCTGGAAATTTTGTTTAAACGTGTATCCTTTTTGAGAGTTTTTCATGTTGCAAATTTATTTGAAATTCGATTACCAAGACAAGTTACAATCTTTGGCAGAAAATGACACACACACACACACATATATATATATGATGTGGCAACACCTAGACAATTGGGTGCATGAGCAGGGTCCACACCCGGTGCATACAAGAATCTCCCATACTCAGCCACTTTTCCAAAATGAACAAAATCTTGTCTGAAATGAAAGTTAGCCTGCCAAAGGAGTTGTGCTTTATGGATGTATTTGATTGATGCTGATTATCTGATGTTGTATCTTTGGTCCACACCCGGTGCATACAAGAATCTCCCATACTCTTGCCACTTTTCCAAAATGAACGAAATCTTGTCTGAAATGAAAGTTAGCCTGCCAAAGGAGTTGTGCTCTACGGATGTATTTGATTGATGCTGATTATCTGATGTTGTATCTTTGTTTGTATAGGAGGAAATATATTTCACGGTGCTATGGGATTAGATTCCTTGTTTCTCATGCGGCCTTTGAAAGGATGGTATGTAGATTCCCATGCATCATTTCTTGCCCCTTCCCTGATATTTGGACAATTTTGTCCAATCTTATTATGTAGCAAAAGCATGATATCGCATTTGTTGCAATACTATTAAGGGTCATTTACGGGTACTCGTATGGTTTGCGCCTCTTATTGAAAAACCATTGAAAACCTTGCACCTCACGGGTTTGTAAAACATTACAAATACCCCGAAGTCAATGAAAGTCAACGATTTTCCGTTAGTTTTAGGGAGTATTCGTAATGTTTTGCAAACCTCAATGTAAGTTTCACAATGTTTCAAAGTTTCAAGGGAAGAATGTAGACAGCGTAAAAACTCAAAGCGGGTACTCCTAAGGTTTCAATGTTCCAGTGATTTCTGCAAATTTACACCTGACCTGAGGGGGGTTTTCGTAATTATTCTTATTATTTGTGTAGGTCGAACTACAGGACCCCATTACAAGGCCTATATATGTGCGGTAGCGGGGCCCATCCAGGGGGTGGGGTAATGGGAGCTCCAGGCCGCAACGCTGCACATGTGGTCATTCAAGATATGAAGGAAGGCTAATCGTAAACTGAGATTCGAGACTCGTATCTCTACACTTGCTCAAATGATACCTTTGTTTAGATTCATAATTTAACTGACGCTCGTGAGTCGTGATGTACACCTGAATCTTTTCGTTAGTGGCTCTTAATCACTAGTTAGTATCGACATCCAACGATACAATTTACAAAGCTCTACAATCAGTATCTATAATTTCTAGAAAAAAGTGAACACGTAATAAAGATAAGTGAATGGGGAAATTTCACTTTTGGTCCCATAAAAGTTTATCGTTTTCATATTTGGTCCCATTAATTATGAGTTTCTCATATCATGTCTCATAAAGTTTGAAAAATCTCATTATGTATTTAGATCCATTTTCCTCCATTAGCTAACGAATTTTGGGGGATCTTTCGTTAATCAAAGGACAGAAAATGACATATGAAACATAAAGTAGGATTTTTCAGACTTTACGGAACATCATATGAGAAACTCGTAATAAATGAGACAATTGTGAAAATCTATGAAACACATAGACGGACAGGGCGACACGGATACGGTGATTGTAACGACCCGAAAATTCGATTTTCAAATCGGTATATTTTAATCGAGTAATTTCGTTATTTATTATTCTATTTAATATTTATTCTGAGATTTTAGAATAATTTCGTAAATGAGTGAATTTTGATATTTAAATCACAAATTGTCAACGTGCGTTTAATTATATGAATTTTAATTGTAACTATGTATTATTTGGACAACGTGAGTTTTCAAACTTATTTTGTAAAATGACGACTTTGTCCCTTCGATTTCTAAACCTTAGTCAAGATTTGAATAAGTCTCAATCTCTCTCTCACATTGCCATTCACGCACAAACAAGGAAAAGAAGAAGAAAGAAAAAGAAAGAAAAAGAGAAGGAAGAAGAAAGATTCCAACGATCGTCCCGACTCCGATTCCCGACGGATTCTCGATCCGTTTTCGTCTACGAACTCCTCACGAACTCTTCTACGAGTAAGCTTCTAACGATTCTCTCGTTTAATGTCTTCTATACTTCGTTTTTCTCGTTTTTGTGAATAGTTGTATAATTTAGGTTTTATATGATTTCAATAGTAATTGTGGATGGATTTTCATGTTTATCGTTTCTATATGTAGATTATATGTTGTAGATGATCATATGTGAGATTTAGGGTTTAATTTGCATGATTTAGTGATTATATGTGGTTTAGGGTTTGATGTCGCGAAGGATTTTGAGCTTCTGCTGGTTCTGTGCATTTGGATCGCACACGGCCTGTTGAGGCCGTGTGCATGAGACCGTGTGCGAGGGATGAATTGCACACGGCATCATGCACACGGCCGTGTGCATGAGGCCGTGCGTGTTGCTCGATTGTGCACGGCCTCGGCACACGGCCGTGCACAAGGCCGTGTGGCCCGATCGCACAGTGCCCTGACCTTCTGTAAGTCAGGGCCCGTTTTGCACTACGGGTCCCTCCGAGACTCGTCTTTTCCGAATTCTTTCTTCGCTCGTGTATTCGATATATATGAAATAGATATGAATTGCATGATTTATGAATTTACTACATGTTCGGGTTTATGAATAATGCGTTTTAAGTTTTCGTTAAATTAGCTAACTTTTGCATGTGAAGTCCGATTTTCCCGAAATTCATATGCATGCTCCTTCATGATAATTTAAGCATGTCCGTAAAGTTTCGTTTCATTTGGACTTGATTTGTATTTTTAAATGCATGAGTTACTCTGTTCTCGTTTGAGAATTTGAACTTAAGTGATTGATTTGATTGTGTAACGTGCTCCTACGTGTTTAAATATTTTCGTATAAGCCGTGCGTCGTCTTTAGTCTTAATTGGTTGTGTCTTGGTACTTTTGCAGACGATACTCCTGTGGAGTAGCGCCGGTTCTAGCTTTTGCTCTTATTTTGTGCACGCCAGGTGAGGCTTTCCTTTTCTGTTCCAGTATTACTATGTATATGTATAAATAAGCCTCTCCCGAAATAAGCCACGTTTATGTTTTGTTTTCACACCGTTTCTATATATATACTTAGTAGATATTTATACTTATTATGTTTATTTGATTTATCGAAAATGATTTGATATGAAAAAGTACTATGTATAGTTTTCGAAATGTTTACGGAAGAGACATGTAAAACCTTTTGTTTTCTAAGGCGAACTTTGGCCTTCGGCCTCGCATATGACATGTCTCGAACGGTCTTTTGGCCAACCCGAAATGTTTGAAAAGCGAGTTATGAACTGTATGCATGATCGTTTGGGCCCGGAGTAAGAGCGATAGGACGAAGTCGGTAGACGTCGGGTCTACGGCGTAAATCCTATGGTTTCCTCCATTTGGGAGCTCGGGGTGAGGCCGGAGTGGCAGCCCTTTGAGTACCTGAGTTATTCTAGTTAGTTACGAGTAGTTCGGGTTTGCAGTCCGGCTACATTGGAGGGAGGAATAAGGGAGGTTTCCGGTTTTATGTTTTGGATATTGGAGTTCAGGGCTCGACTCGCCGAGTCATATCATAAGTTATGTTTTATGTTAAATCACCACCCGATTACGAAAACCTTTCTTTTATGTTGATTTCTTTTAAGTTTAAAATTGGTGATTTATTTTCCGTTTATTTATATACAGTATTATTCCCTCCTCACTTAGTCGTTTGACTAACCCTCTCTGTCTCACCCTATATTGGTTTCAGGATACTAGGCGGGATTCGTCGTCGTCGTCGTCGTAGGGTTTTATTTAATTTATTCATGTATATTCCTCTTTCCGTATGATATGAGTTACGTTTTAGGGTATTAGGATTTTATTTAATTTGTATTCGGGATTATGTATTTATTGAGCCCGTTATTATATTTATCGGGATACTGTATCGAACCCGTTTGATATTTTGTAATTGAATTTCGTTAGCCTTGGTGGGCTTTAATCATTGTGTATTTTTTTTTATGTTCTATTGCTTTAATTATTTATATTGCTTCCGCGTCTCTGTCTTTTCGTTGTTTTTAAAAAAAAAAACCCCGCCTAGTGATTGAGTAAATGCTTGCCGTTCGCCGGGTTTCGGTTCGGGTCGGATCCCATTTCGGTTCCGGGTCGGGGCTCGGTGCGGGGCGTGCGTTACCCGTTTGGGGCGCCCGCTATAGTGACATTGATTTTTTCTGACATTTTACACTAAAGGAGTGTCGGACACGAATGTCAAACCTGGTGTCGGACATGACACAACACGACAGAATAAGATTTTTAAAAGTGTCTGTGCATCATAGGTAAAATTCTATAATTTTATGGGACAAGTATGAGATTTTCCCATAAGTGAATAATCAGAATTCAGAATTAGGGGTGAAAACAAATTAATGATTATGACTAACTGACTAAGGATATAAGTAGATGGGATAATTAATTAATTATACTAACAGATCGATTCCCTCTCTTTTGCAATCAGTTTCGCTACAGCACTCGTTGCTCTAACTAATTATCCACTCTTTTCCAAGTGTAATTTCTTAGGTTTAATCTAATTATGTAAACATACCCAAGGTTTGAGAAATTACTTGGATGTATGGCATGTATCTAAGGCTGTAAATGGATATTTGAAAATTTGATATCCGTATCCGTTTAAAGAGAATATTATCTGCATCCGTTTTAAAAAGATATTATCCAATTGTAGAAATTGGATTACATATGGACAAGGATATGATAATAAGACATTCGATCCATTTAGTATCCGTTGGATATATTCGATATATTCGTTATCTATATATATATATATATATATATATATATAAGTTTTATTATATATGTTAAAAAAATAAGTTAATTATGCATGTAATAAGGAGAATAGTTTTTATTTATTAGACATATATATTTATTTGACAATTACAAAAAATAAATAACAAGAAACACATATTATATTATTTATTAATAATAATAATAATAATAATAATAATAACAATAATAATATCTCAAGTTAAATTATTATTATGCATAAATATATTTTAAAGATAAATGAAAGATTTTATGATTCTTATATTTGATTTAAATTCAATAATTTAAAATAAAATTAAAAAAAGAATATTTTTTTTTTCAGGAAGAAAACTTGATACAGTGGGCCAAGGTAGCAGCATAATAAAATAAGTCTAGAGAACAATTATCTCAAAAACCAAAATCAGAAAAATAGTTTATATCAAAAGTGACGAGTTCCTGTAGCTTGTCCTGCAAATTCACTAGCATTTGATTTCAAGCCAAGGCCTAAGGAATGGAATTAGGTCTTGTCAAGGCGTATCTAATTCTAATTTTAATTTCTCTGTCCTGTCTAAATCATCTGGCCTAATTCTCTAATCCTACCCCAAATTTATTATATCCTAATTACACCCAAGTTTTCAAGACTATGGGGCTAGTTTCTAATTGGGTGCCCTCTCTTTTTCTTTCTAAAGCTTCCGACACCATGCATCATCATGTCATGAATGTAATTGCAAGTATAGTTGGGGTCAAATTGTAATAAGGGAAAAAGTTGTAAAAATAGAGTCACTTCTCTTACTTCTAGTTTTATGCTTTTACTAGTTTTTTATTCCCTGCATTGCACGGGGAAATTTTGTTTACAAGATATATATTATTAAATAAATTAAATAATATTTTTTTATTTAATTATTAACAATACATAAAAAATTATTAATTTAGAATTTGAAGCACAAACACAAAAGTAATTCATTTTATAAAATAACCAGAAATTATGTATATAAAAAAAACTCATTTTAAATATATAAAAATAGTAATATGATATTTTTGTAACAAAATACTAATTTTATATTTGTAATAGAGAGAATATATTTTTATACATATATATAAATAGAAAGAATATCATGATTCTTACAGAAATATTAAAATGATAATTAAAATATAAAAAATATTTAATAATAGATCATATAAATAATGATTGGAATCTCTTTATCTTTTTGGCCGAAAAAGAACTATTTATTATACTTAGTATTTTTTTGTTAAATAATTTATTATTATTTCGTTATTAATTAATAATTATATTCATTTCATTATTGAAATTTCCTTTATATTTTGAAAACATTAATATTCAAATATAATAATTTAATAAAATTATTTACATTGAAATGAACAAAAAACAGGAAATATAACTTTTCTACTGAACATGAGACATGTGTATTTAGAAAAGTTTTTTTTTTTTCGAAAAATTAATTATTTATTTATTTTATATTATTAAAATAATAATAAAATTTAATTAAACTTAAATGTTAAAATTTCGCTTCCTTACTTTAGTCTGATAGAAATTAAAATATAAAATATAATATTTTAAATGGATTTATCGAATACATTATTTTATTTTTATTTAATTAATGTATATTCAATGCAATATGATATATAATTCCAAAGCCTATTAAAATTTAGTTAAAATTATTTTTAAAAAAAAATCAATTTCAATATTATATAAAGTAGTTATATAGTTCTATAATTATATAAGTAGGAGTTATAAATTTTTTAATATACACAAAAATATGGAATGTCAATAAATACATATGTAAGTTACAAAACAATAATTAACAAAATTAATTATAGAAACAATTTACATGGCAAAATAGATCAATTCTAACTAATCCACTTCATTGCCACATAAATATTTTTCCTAAAACACTCCACTCATTCATTTTCATATATATATATATATATATATATATACTAGTCACTTCTGTACCGCGTGACGAGCGGTGCCCTTGAATCGATAATTTATTCTTTGTGGGAGTTGTGTTTATGGGTTGCATGATGTGTTACTATGTTAGTACTTAGTATCATAGTACCAAAGATAGGTTCATATTTTTTCACATTATTAATATATATGAATCTTGCGTTCCCCTTTTACCATTCTAAGCTAGTTTTCGATGGAATATTTTTACATATTATGTTTAGATTTTTGCACTTATCCTCTTTTCACCCACTTGAATTAATTTACAAAAGAATATTCCCAAATATTTCATCCAAACTTCATCACGTGCTTTAGATGTAAAATTTTAAAAAAATATTCCTAGAGTTTTCAATAATGGAAAATTTTCAGTTTTGGTCCCTCAATTATAGGCCTTTTACACTTTTGGTCCCTCAATTATTTGACTCGTCAAGACTGATCCCTAAACTACACTTTTTTTATCTAAGTCAGTCCTTCCCTAAACTCGGCCCTATAAAATCTAATAAATAAGTGCCTAAAATACTTAAACAATCATGTCTTTCACATTTGCACACCTCCCAATCATCACGTATTAAATAATTTAATGAAACCAAAGTATACATAAATTTAACGTAGCGCTTATCTTTTGAACTCAAATAATATTGTTAACTAAGTACTATAAAAAGTACACTATATACATATAAAAAAATAAAACATGTGTCAAAAATGTCTCACGTTTCATACAATTGGCTAATACCCTTCGAAAAGTTGGATCTGCAGTGCATTTCGTTAGCATATAACTATGAATACCGGCCTTTCAAAGAATGAGAAGATTCACTAGAGACAGAATAAAAGCCACAAAGGAAATTTACTCAAAGAGTTTGTGCTTTCCTGAGTGGCATGATAGTTTTAGGGTTTAGATTTTGTTAACATTCTTTATTTTTCTTCTATTTTGTAATTTTTATTATTTCAATTTGTTGTTTAATACAACTGTAATTTCAGTTTATTTTAGTCCGTTAGATCTTTAGGTCATTTTCTATCCGTTATATCAGGATATATATATCTCATCTTTTTAGGATTTCTATATCAGAATTCACTTTTCAATTTTCTTCAGCCGCAATAATATTTTTTTTCTTCTTCCTCTTCAATTTTGCTCTGCAACTTTAATTATTCAACATGGTATCAGTAGGTTTTTCCGCTTGAGACTCCATGAGCGTCTCCACCAGCGCCGCTTTCACCTCCACCAGCGACGTCGTCGTTTCCTCAATGTCTCCAGCCACCGCTTCTAATCCGTCCCAAATTCCTTCCAGTTCATACTACCTTCACCCAAACGAGAACCCAACCCTAGTTCTCGGTTGCTCCACCCTTATCTGGCTCCAACTATCATCCTTGGGCTCGGAGCATGAAGATGACGCTCCTTTGGAAGAATAAATTTTAGTTTGTCACTGGTGCTATTCCGATACCTTCTCCGACGAATCCAATCTTCGATTACAAAAAACGATCGAATACTATAGTGGTCTCGTGGATCGTCAAGTCTGTTTTTGCCATTAATCGCTCAGAGTATACTATGGATAGACACAACTTTTGAGATATGGAAAGATCTAAAGAATCGGTTCTCTCACAGCCGAACTCCAATACGAGGTCTACGCCATCCAACAGAGTGATTCCTCAATTTCCGACTACTACACTCGCCTGAAAATACTTTGGGATGAGTTCCGACTACTACACTCGCCTGAAAATACTTTGGGATGAGTTCTACAATTTTCGACCGATCCGCTCTTGTAAATGCTCCACCCCCTGCTTTTGTGGTGCCGTCAATGATTCTCGTAAATATCAAGAACAAGATTGTGTCATCCGTTTCTTGAGTGGACTCCACGACCGATTTACTCCCGTCCGTTCTCGGATCATGTTAATGGATCCTTTACCTGAGCTTTCTAAGGTTTTTCCGCTGCTTCTTCAACAAGAACGACAATCACAGGTGCCTGAACATCGCAAATTTGCTTCCCCTGCCTATCGTCCTCCTCAGTACAAACCTTCTTCACAGTACATACCTCCTTCACACTCTGCTCCTCCGCCTCCTAAGAAATGACCCTCATCTTCTGACAAACTGTAGTGCACCCCTGAAGAAGGAACACCACATCCGCACAAAAGCGAATTCCTGAGCTTCGGTGAGGGGCCTCAACTCAAAAACCCACTTCGGTGAACGACACGCAAGCAATAACTACCGACAACAGCGATGACTTCCCAACAACAACCACAACAATATAAAATAATGCGGAAGCGATTAAGCAATAAACAATTCAATTCCATAAAAAGCCTACTAGGCTATCATAATTCGATAAAACACTTGCAGTTCAAGATACAGAATAATCATAAACACATAGTGCCATCCAGGGCTCAACTAGCCTACCTTGTGCAATCCTAGATATCTTCAACTATCCCACATCAGGGGCACATAAAGTACATAAAGTAAATAAAGCAATAAAGGGTACGAAAGCAATTAAATACAATAAATCAAGACTCGACGGTTGTTGGGACCACTGACAAGACGAACCAGACTACAAGACTGAGCCTATCTAGACCTGCTGATGCCGACTGACAAGATACGTGACGCTGCCACCTGTCCACCTGAAGCAAGAACCAAAATAGAAGGGGTGAGTATAAAGGATACTCAATAAGGGGGTTTGATCACAGTTCGTCGTTTATCTTTTAAAACCAAAAGTAATGAATGTTGCCCATTTTGAGAAAGAATACAAATAATAATATAAGTCGCAAAACAATAACACAAGGCAGCACTCGGGTTCGACTTACTTTGAAAACACAAAAGGGTGACGAACCGGATCTTTTGAAATCATTTGCACATAATGTCAAGCCGATCAATTGAAAGGATATTAGTTGAGTCATGAGGCCGTTACAAGTTCGAAAGGCATGATATAAACAAGTTGGAAATGATAAGTAACACGGCTCATACTTCAACTAAGTAGTTTGAACAATAAAGAAGGCTTAAGTTGGGCAAGTTCGAGCCACGCTTCAGGGTTTTATATATATATATAGGGAAATACATATGCTAAATGAAGAAAATCGGAATGTGCTTCGACTTGTAACGAAAGCAATAAATGAATTAGACAAGTAAGTAATGCAATAAGTCATGCAGTCATGTGTCCTGGCGAGAACGTGCCCTCTCCTTATAACTCCCAACCATGAAAATCATGAAAGCATGTAGTCAAGTACTCCACCACCGAAAGTCAATATCTAGTCAGAATTTTATGAAACGCGTATTAACGTCACCCTAATAAGAATTTTCTAGGAAGTGTGTAGCCTACAACGCCACCCTCGCACTAACTCAGGCTAGCCAACCTCCTGGCCGACCTAAGCGAATACGGATTGGAGTATACATCGGGATTTGCCCTAGACGCTCATCCCCAGGCTCACCTTCTGTATACTCCGAGCCCCAAGTCATGATCCAGTCCGCTCGCTTTTGAAAACAAGAACAGTTTGGGTGGCCAAAAGGGCCATTCGGAAAATGATGCAAGTAGTTAAGTATGAATAGCCAAAGGGGATTTTGAGACAAGATGGTGTAACGATCTAAGAAATACTCATAAGCACCGTACGCTTTGGGAGCATGCTGACGGATGTCCCTAACGACATTACTTATAAGTGCCTCTGAGATCAAATGGTTACTTTTAAAACAAATAAGTTGCTTGTCTCTAGTTGAAAGCATTTTAAATCATTTTGTAGATGCATTGGTTTTGCTATCAAAATGTTTGACTAAGCACATAAGGAAATAGTAAAGGCAGGAACAACAAGCAAGAAGAAAGGCGGGATAATAATTTATTTCGCAAACCTATATAACTATGTCCTTGCCCCAGTTGAAAGCTATTTAAACCCTTACCTGTGGCTCGACAAGACAGAATGAAAGCAAGCGGTAGTCAAGTTTCTCCCTCGTTGGTCCCACGTGTAATACACAGGGCCTAGAGGATGAAAACAAAACCGACAATACTAAAAGTAAGATACGAGACAACAAACGACGCACGACAATACAAATAGAATCCAAAGTATGCAATAGACGCAATATGGAAAGCTAATCAATTAACCATATGGAGATATGTTAAATACGAAACAACAATTAAAGAAATATTAGTGCAATTCTAAATAATGGAAGAACATTAAAATTAAATATTCAAGACATGCTTAAACACAATTAGGGCACGTAGACATGCTTAAATAATATAAGAGCGCTCTCATGCGAATTCGGGATCAAACGGATAGCAACGAAAAAAGTGGGATAAATCCCTAAATGAGAAAGGTGTCAATTGACGGTCAAATAAGGTCGGATAACTTATAACTTTGCAAAATATTAAATCTCAAGGCTCAAGGAAGCTATAGGTGAAATCTGATTGATTTTAGTAAGTCGTTTGCAAAAGTCAACCTTTTAATTAAGAGGGGTTGACCAAATTCCCGAAGTGATAGAAAGAAGAAGGCTGGAAAAGAATCTAAATATGCTGCACCGGCCAGTGCACGGGCTTTGCAAGCCGGTGCAAGAACAAAAGAGGGCACACTGGCTTACGCACGGTCTTGAGCGCGCTGTCAAGACCGTGCAGCTGCAAACGGGCTTACGCACTAGCTCGTGCACGGGCTCAAGCCAGTGCAGGTCAAAAGGGGGACACACGGGGCTACGCATGGGATTGGCCAGACTGTGCGCAAGCCCGTGCAGATCTTCTGGGCAGCAGAAATGCCAGGTCGCGAAGCTCTCACGCGTACAACGACATGCAAACTCATAGATCTTCTAATTTAAATCTCAAGGCTCAAGGAAGCTATAGGTGAAATCTGATTGATTTTAGTAAGTCGTTTGCAAAAGTCAACCTTTTAATTAAGAGGGGTTGACCAAATTCCCGAAGTGATAGAAAGAAGAAGGCTGGAAAAGAATCTAAATATGCTGCACCGGCCAGTGCACGGGCTTTGCAAGCCGGTGCAAGCACAAAAGAGGGCACACTGGCTTACGCACGGTCTTGAGCGCGCTGTCAAGACCGTGCAGCTGCAAACGGGCTTACGCACTAGCTCGTGCACGGGCTCAAGCCAGTGCAGGTCAAAAGGGGGACACACGGGGCTACGCATGGGATTGGCCAGACTGTGCGCAAGCCCGTGCAGATCTTCTGGGCAGCAGAAATGCCAGGTCGCGAAGCTCTCACGCGTACAACAACATGCAAACTCATAGATCTTCTAATTTATTCCATAAAACATGCTAATTTTCACATATATGCATATATATCACATTAGCTACACATAGGTTCAAGAATCATGCAAAATGATCAAGTAATCTTTCTAAACACAAAAACCCAAAATCTATAAAATTCTATATAAAACCCATGAAAATCGCAACAAGGAACGAACGGATTGAAATGGGGTAACAGAATTACCGGTAAATAATGAAGCAAGCATTGTTCGGGTTTTACGGCTAATCGATCGGGCGAAAAATGGGTTTTTACGGCTCGTCGATCGGGCGAAAAACGGGCTCGGTAGGGCAATTCTTCTTTTCTTCCTTTCTCCTCTTCTCTCTCGCCCCTTTCTCTTGCTCTCTCTATCCTCCTTCTCGGTTTGGTGGGCGTGTGCTCAAGAGGTTGCATGGGGTGTGATCAAGGGGGTGCAAGATTGTCAAGAGGGTGCAAGGTTATGCACAAGAGTGTGCACGAGATAGTGTGGAGGGTTCGTGTAGGTTCAAGCGAGTCCGGGAGTGAAATGATAATTCTTGGTGAAATAAAGGATATAAGAGGGTCGGGGATAAAATAGGAAATTCTGGGTAAAAGGTGGGTTCTCGGTAAAACTTATTCGTGATACTAAGTATTCTCACGAAAAGCCTTCGGTGCGATTAAAATATAATTCCGGAATAAATCCAAAATTTCAGGGCGTTACAATACTCCCCCCTTCAAAAGAATCCGTCCTCATATTCTAACACATAAAGGAACGCGAAGTGAAACTTCCCATTCTACAAGCGCAAGTAAAGGAGAAACTAAATGGCAAACGCAAGTAGCAGTTATCATTCGAAATATATAAATACACATGCATGTTATGATAATGCAACATACCTGTGCGAGCATGTCGAGATCGGTAACCACTTCTTTTTCCCCTAGGGTTCTCTCTGTTGGGACAGTCCCGAATGTGGTGTTTGGTGCTTCCACATGAAAAGCAACGTCCCAATTGCTTCCTACACTTTGCAGTCTTTTGATTCGTATTCCCACAGTAACCACAGGGAATTGGGTCCTCATTCACTTCAGGTTTGGTAGATTCCGGCATCTCAAAGTGTGGTCTCCATGTCGGAAAGGTACTCGGTCCGGCTGGTTCTCTTCTTGCTATCTCGTTGGAAGAGGATCCTATCATAAGAGGGGCACCTTGGTTCATTATTTGGAGTTCGGACTCCACTCTCATAGCTCGGGTAACAGCATCGGCGAACGAAACGCAAGCAATAACTACCGGCAACAGCGACGACTTCCCAACAACAACCACAACAATATAAAATAATGCGGAAGCGATTAAGCAATAAACAATTCCATTCCATAAAAGCCTACGAGGCTATCATAATTCGATTAAACATTTGCAGTTCAAGATACAAAAGAATCATAAACACGTAGTGCCATCCAGGGTTCAACTAGCCTACCCTATGCAATCCTAGATATCTTCAACTATCCCACATCAGGGGCACATAAAGTACGTAAAGTAAATAAAGCAGTAAAGGGTACAAAAGCAATTAAATACAATAAATCAAGACTCGACGGTTGTTGGGACCACTGACAAGACGAACCAGACTACAAGACTGAGCCTATCTAGACCTACTGATGCCGACTGACAAGAGAGGTGACGCCGCCACCCGTCTACCTGAAGCAAGAACCAAAATAGAAGGGTGAGTATAACGGATACTCAGTAAGGGGGTTTGATCACAGTTCGTCGTTTATCTTTTAAAACCAAAAGTAGTGAATGTTGCCCGTTTTGAGAAAGAATACAAATAACAATATAAGTAGCAAAACAATAACACAAGGCAACACTCGGGTTCGGCTTACTTTAAAAACACAAAAGGGTGACGAACCGGATCCTTTCAATCTTTTGCACATAATGCCAAGCCGATCAATTGAAAGGATATTAGTTGAGTTATGAGGCCGTTACAAGTTCGAAAGGCATGATATAAACAAGTTGGAAATGATAAGTAAACACGGCTCATAATTCAACTAAGTAGTTTGAACAATAAAGAAGGCTTAAGTTGGCAAAGCTCGAGCCACGCTTCCGGATTTTAAATATATATAGGGAAATACATATGCTAAATGAAGAAATCGAGAATGTGCTTCGACTTGTAACGAAAGCAGTAAATCAATTAGACAAGTAAGTAATGCAATAAGTCATGTAGTAATGTGTCCCGGTGAGAACAGACCCTCTCCTTATAACTCCCAACCATGAAAATCATGAAAGCATGTAATCAAGTACTCCACCACCGAATTTCAATGTCCAGTCAGAATTTTATGGAAACGCGTGGTAACAACGACACCCTAATCAGAATTTTCTAGGAAGCGCGTAGCCTACAATGCCACCCTCGCACTAACTCAGGCTAGCCAACCTCCTGGCCGACCTAAGCGAATACGGATTGGAGTATACATCGTGATTTGCCCTAGATGCTCATCTCCAGACTCACCTTCTGTATACTTCGGGCCCGAAGTCATGATCCAGTCCATGGCTCGCTTTTCAAAATAAGAACAGTTTGGGTAGCCACAAGGCTCGTTCGGAAAATGATGCAAGCAATTAATTATGAATGGCCAAAGGGCCTTTTGAGACAAAATGGTGTAACGATCTAAGAAATACTCATAAGCGTCGTACGCTTCGGGAGCATGTTGACGGATGTCCCTAACGACATTACTTATAAGTGCCTTTGAGATCAAATTGTTACTTTTAAAACAAATAAGTTACTTGTCTCTAGTTGAAAGCATTTTAAATCATTTTGTAGATGCATAGGTTTTGCTATCAAAATGTTTGACTAAGCACATAAGGAAACAGTAAAGGCAGGAACAACAAGCAAGAAGAAAGGCGGGATAATAATTTATTTCGCATACATATATAACTATATCATTGCCCCAGTTGAAAGCATTTTATTCCTTACCTGTGGCTCGACAAGACGGAATGAAAGCAAGCGGTAATCAAGTTTCTCCCTCGTTGTTCCCACCTGTAATACACAGGGCCTAGAGGATGAAAACAAGACCGACAATACTAAAAGCAAGATACGAGACAACAAACGATGCACGACAATACAAATAGAATCCAAAGCATGCAATAAACGTAATATGGAAAGCTAATCAATTAAACATATAGAGATGTGTAACATACGAAACAACAATTAAAGAAATATTAGTTCAATTCTAAATAATGGAAGAACATTAAAATTAAATATTAAAGACATGCTTAAATGCAATTAGGGCACGTATACATGCTTAAAATAATATAAGAACGCTCTCATGCGAATTCGGGATCAAACGGATAACAACGGGAAAAGTGGGATAAATCCCTAAACGAGAAAGGTGTCAATTCATGGTCAACTAAGGTCGGATAACTTATAACTTTGCAAAATATTAAATCTCGAAGCTCAAGGAAGCTATAGGTGAAATCGGATTGATTTTAGGAGGCCGTTTGCAAAAGTCAACCTTTTAATTACGAGGGGTTGACCAAATTCCAGAAGTGAAAGAAAGAAGAAGGCTGGAAAAGAATCTAAGTATGTTGACCGGCCAGCGCACAGGCTTGGCACGCCGGTGCAAGCACAAAAGAAGGCGCACTGGCTTACGCACGGTCTTGAGCGCGCTGTCAAGACCGTGCAGCTGCAAATGGGCTAACGCACTAACTCGTGCACGGGCTCAAGCCAGTGCAGGCCAAAAGGGGGACATACGGGGCTACACACGGGATTGACAAGACGGTACGCAAGCCCGTGCAGATCTTCTGGGTAGCAGAAATGGCAGGTCGCGAAGCTCTCACGCGCACAACGATATACAAACTCATAGATCTTCTAATTTATTCCATAAAATATACTAATTTTCACATAAATGCATATATATCACATTAGCTACACATAGGTTCAAGAATCATGCAAAATGATCAAGTAAATCTTTCTAAACACAAAAACCCAAAATCTATAAAATTATATCTAAAACCCACGAAAATCACAACAAGGAACGAACGGATTGAAATGGGGTAAGAAAATTACCGGTAGAGAATGAAGCAAGGATCGTTCGGGTTTTTACGGCTCTTCGATCGGGCAAAAAACGGGCTCGGTAGGGCGATTCTTCTTTTCTTCCTTTCTCTTCTTCTCTCTCGCCCCTTTCTCTTTCTCTCTCTATCCTCCTTCTCGGTTTGGTGGGTGTGTGCTCAAGAGGGTGCATGGGGTGTGATCAAGGGGGTGCAAGGTTGTGCACAAGAGTGTGCACGAGGTAGTGTGGAGGGTTCGTGTAGGTTCAAGCGAGTCCGGGGGTGAAATGGTAATTCTTGGTGAAATAAAGGATATAAGAGGGTCGGGGATAAAATAGAAAATTTCGGGTAAAAGGTGGGTTCTTGGTAAAACTTATTCGTGATACTAAGTATTCTCACGAAAAGCCTTCGGTGCGATTAAAATATAATTCCGGAATAAATTCGAAATTTCGGGTTGTTACAATACTCGCCCCTTCAAAAGAATCCGTCCTCATATTCTAACACATAAAGGAACGCGAAGTGAAACTTTCCGTTCTACAATTGCAAGTAAAGGAGAAACTAAATGGCAAATGCGAGTAGCAGTTATCATTCGAAATATATAAATACACATGCATGTTATGATAATGCAATATACCTGTGTGAGCATGTCGAGATCGGTAACCATTTCTTTTTCCCCCAAGGTTCTCTCTGTTGGGACAGTCCCGAATTTAGTGTTTGGTGCTTCCACATGAAAAGCAACGGAATGTAAAATTCGGGTATTGACTGTCCGAAATCAAGTATGAATCACCAACAATCCAGGAAATGTTAGATTTTCTTCATTGAACATATACATACCCTTACGTGGAAGGTATTTCTATGTAAAATTCAGGTATGCTTACTCCCAAATCAAGTACGAATGTCAACAATCCAAGAAATATGAGACCATGTATAGGGGACGCATTAACATAGAGTATATAACCTTAGTTATAAGGTATACATATCTAATACTGAAGTATGTAGTGTATGAATCAGGTACGAATCTCAACAATTTCAGTAAGTATCTCTCAACGTACTAAAATCCTATAAAGTAGAACTCTTTTTAAAAAAAAACATAAACAGAACGCATATAATCCGGAAAAAATAATAAATCGGTAAACCATCAAATATAAAGCTAAAATATAAACATAATATTTAAAAGAGTGACATTAAAATGCTAAAATATAACATAATAATTACCTGCAAAAAGAGTGGCATTAAAATGCCACAATTGTTTCCAAAAAAACCATAATTGTTTCCAAAATATATAAACTTAAAAATAAACATAAAGTAAATTATTTTTTTAGAACTTCCCCAGACTAAAATAATCAACTCATTTGGAAGTTTTAAAACACCAATATCGAGGTATAAAAACTATGAAATTAGGATACAAATGACTATTTCAAAGGTATTAAAACTCTATTTTGGGGCTATATCAGAAAAACCAGATCATTAAAGAAATTCACCAAATCTGAGTAATAAAACAACACTAGAAGTATAAATAAGGGTACAGATCAAAGTAATCAACGCGTTTGAAAGTACCTTCAAAGTATTTTTGACGGTGGTGGATTGGTTCCGGCTTTGTGCTTTCGCAGTGGTGGGTTCTTTCTGGCGTTTCTGGTGATCGATGTAGAGTTTAGGTCTGAAAATGAAGGCTATTATATAGAATTGATGAGAAAAAATAGTACCTGGGGTCGGAGACGTCACGTCGCTTCTTCTTAGGCTAGGATTTACGAAAGGGTTTTTCAAGCGGTCGTCTTCTCAAGCGGTCGCCTTCTCAGTTTGAAGTCTATTTGAATAGTAGTGAGGGTTTCACAAACATACATTATATTTCACGGCGATTACTCTTCTCGACGGTTCAACTTCTGCAACTTTGGAGGGAAATACTCTTTGGTTTTCTCAGTTATTTTTAACTGCTATGAGGGTATTTTGGTAATGATTTGGAAATTGTACGAAAAGAAAATACAAAAGAAAATAATTTTCTGATGACTAGGCATAAATAATATTGTACGAAAAGAAAATAGAAAGAAAATATTTTTCTGATGACTAGGCATAAATAATATTATTTTGTTCAAAACAGGTCATTCTTTCTAAAAGATTTTCATTTTAGGGTCTTTTGTCTATAACTTTTAAAAATTGATCCTTTTTTCTAAGAGGAAGTCCCAAATAGGACATTTTGGCTAGATTTTTCTTGGGACAATGGGCACGAGCCCAATTATATTGGCTTATCGTTTATGAAGTGCAGCAGTTTAATGCCAAGCCCATTAACCTACAAATATTTGATTCGATGCAGTTAAACCCTAGCCATAACTCAATGCATAGCGGTCCAAAAGTACAAGTGGGTAATTGTCTCCCGTCCAATTAGCAAAAGAAAATAAATATGGTTTATCAGTTAGAATTCTAAGTGTAATTATTAAATATCATTTGGAACAGTGGTTTAAACTCAATTTCAAATTGGACTCAATAGACTCGAAGATTATTTTCGGGTACAATGGGCCCTCGGGTTCGGGACATGAACACAATGGGTTCTCATGAACAACTTCAAAGAATTAGAGGTATTAACCACATCAAATCAAAGATTGGAGTAATTTGCACATCTAATCTCAAATATTAGATCGTGTCTATAATTTTTTATTTAGGTCTGAATAAAGGCATTCATCATCGTCGAATATAGTGACTAATCTTCTAGATAAATTATAGGTACCTGGAAGGGTGTGACAATTATTTTATACCAAAAAATAGAATTCCACGATTACTTAATGATGTGTGGATAATTAGCCAATCCACGATTGGTTAATGATGTGTGGATAATTAGCCATTTATTATTACATATCCACCGTACGCTCCATCCCAACACACATGTCATATATTGAAATACAAAGTGGAACACGAAACAGGGCCAAACAGAAGATCCAATCCATACTTTCATCGCCATTACTTTCAGTAGCTAATATTAGTTGGGGGCAATTACGTTAATCAAATGTATACATAGTACTGCAATCCTTAACTATGTTTAAACTTTAACCTAAGTACGTAATCATTAGAAATAAGAAATTATTACAGTAATCTGTAATGAAGCCAAATCCACACTTAGGATTTCTTCTAAAATAACAATTCCTCATCCATTTCTTTGATTTAGACAACAACTTGATCAGTTTCTTTCTCGAAAAAACAAAAAAAAAAGTCTTCTTTACAGAAAATGAAATCCAATACGGCGACAAGCTTATCTCTCTCTTCCACACCGCCATATTAATCATCATCATCGTCATATCAACGACGGCGGTGTTAGTTTCATCGGAATCAAATAATCCGCCATTCTCATGCGATCCATCAAACCTATCAACAAAATCGCTTCCTTTCTGCAGCACAAAGCTGCCCATCAGCAGCAGAGTGAAGGACCTGGTGATGCGCCTGACACTCGACGAAAAGGTCCAACAGCTGGTTAATGCGGCGCCGGCCATCCCTCGGCTGAATATCTCCGCCTATGAGTGGTGGTCGGAGGCGCTGCACGGCGTTTCGAAGCATGGGAAAGAGGTTAGATTTAATGGCACCATCACCTCCGCCACCATGTTCCTGCAAATCATTCTTACTGCTGCTTCCTTTGATTCGGTACCGAATTGCACAGGTCAAAATGCATTCTTTTATTAATTTTTTTTTATTTTCCTCTCTTATAAATATATATCATTGTCATTGATGATAATTTGGGATGCAATTAATATTTAGAGGAAAACAAAAAATTGAAAGGGCATTTCTTTTAAATTAGGCGAATTATATTTACTATTCTTGGATTTACTTCAGTTATAATTTTTTTTTTAATTTGAAAATTCGATCTTTGTCATTGCAATGAGTCGAATCCCAGATCCTCATATCTGGAGTAATATCTGGTGGCCATTGAGTCAAACCCCAATTATTTTGTGGGTGAGTTAGGCTCAAACACCCTAACTAAAAATCGAATATCTTTTAAGAGCCTTAGTCTTAATTTCCTAACATTCCATCTTACTTCAGTTATAATTTGGTCTCTTTCTTTTCAAAATTAAAGAAAGAACTTTTAATTTTAGTGCAAAAAAAAAAAAAAAAAAACTCTCATAAACTTATTTTTTGCATTTTTGTTTTTATGTAGTATAATTTTAGAGTGGTTTTTGCATTGAAGTGAAATGTCATTTAGTTATTTGTAATATCTGAAAATAAAGAAATTAAATTGAAATTAGAGCAATTTGAGGGATATGATAATATAGACTATGGTAGATGTAATTCTCCCTGTTAAGTTACACATTAAATTTTAATTAATATATTAGAGCAAATTTAGAGACTGTAGATACTTAAACAAGTAATTAACTTAAAAAAATTCAATAGGAGAGCAATTTAATATAGGAATAATTACATTTATATCCCTCGACTTAGGGGTAAATACAACAACACCCTTTAATTATTGGAAATTACGAACAGTCCCCCTACCCTAACGTAAACCTGAAAAAAATTAACAAAAAGTTACAAAATGATTAAATTACTCATAATATCTTTATTATAGTGTTTGTCATACGTGGAATGAGCGAAGTAATTGAGTTGTTGTCAGTTAATAACAAGTTAGCGTCAACTTGGATTAAACAATAAAATGACTAACGGAAGGACCTAAGTGTTAGACGGAGTCATAATCAAGGGAATGTCTCTGTAATTTTCAATAGTCGAGGGGGTCTTGCTGTATTTTTCTCTAAGCCGAGAGTGTAAATATAAATACTATCCCTTTTTATGAATAACAGGCAATAGGAGATGAAGCTCGAGCAGTATTTAATGCGGGACAAGTAAGAGGTCTAACATTTTGGGCACCAAATATAAATATATATCGTGACCCGAGATGGGGTAGGGGCCAAGAGACTCAATTGCTTCCTACACTTTGCAGTCTTGTGATTCGTCTTCCCACAGTAACCACAGAGAATGGGGTCCTCATTCACTTCAGGTTTGGTAGGTTCCGGCATCTCAAAGTGTGGTCTCCATGTCGGAAAGGTACTCGGTCCGGCTGGTTCTCTTCTTGCTATCTCGTTGGAAGAGGATCCTATCATAGGAGGGGCACCTTGGTTCATTATTTGGAGTTTGGACTCCACTCTCATAGCTCGGGTAACCGCATCGGGATAAAGACGGATGTCAACTGCCATCAATGCTCTCCGGATCTCTGGCTGAAGTCCCTCGATAAACTTTCGTGTTCTCTTTCGTTCGTCCGCGGCATAATGAGGAGCATAGGTGATGATACGGTTGAACTGTGCTTCATACTGAGCTACGGTAGATGCTCCTTGGTTGAGATACATAAATTCGCTCTCCCGGCTGTCACGTACCACTTCCGGCACATACTTCATTCGAAAGTCAGATACATATCGTGACCAAGTGAGGGGGACTCTCTCGGCGATCCATCTCCGTTCTGTGAATTGCCACCAATCTCACTTATAAGGAAGGTAGCATACTCCACCCTCTCGGGGTCGCCACACTGTAGTACTCGAAAGATCTGTTCCAAATCGGATATCCAAGCCTCAGACTTAAAATCATCTGGTTCGCCCTCGAAGCAGGGCGGGCGATAGTAGAGAAATCTGTCTAAGGTTTGGCCCTCAGTCTGTCTGGCGGTTACGTGCTGCTGTTGTTGTTGTTGTAACCCTTGACATAATTGCACGGCGATCTGTTGAATAATCGATACCCACTCTTCAGCCATTGGGTTCGGGGGTGTTGGAGCAGTAGGGGGTCTTCGGCGAGGCATTATGCACCTGTGAACAACAAACTAGAAAATGATGCATGCTCGGTTAATGGAATGATCACGTAAGGCATATAAAATTCAAACAAAGCATACATATATGATTCGAATAGCATGTAGACAATTTAAGCACGAAACAAATCACAGAACAAGCAAAACTCGATCCGATAGCCGTACGACCTAGACACGACAAGACCCAAGCAGGACACGACAAGACAACAAGACAAGACAGACGCTACC
This sequence comes from Verbena officinalis, assembly GCA_958496215.1. Lineage (NCBI taxonomy): Eukaryota > Viridiplantae > Streptophyta > Magnoliopsida > Lamiales > Verbenaceae > Verbena > Verbena officinalis. Next base: position 25,587,471 of record OY292387.1, on the reverse strand, counting down.
TCGAGTTTCACATCCACCTGTACTCGATCCCAACTCGGTACTACAATTGTAAAAGATGAAACGGTTGGTTGGCCATTCCAAAAGAAGATCAATCACAATTTAAATACTAAGGAGTTCTCAAACACCTGTGACTGGAAACTCTAAGTCTCATTGACACGAAAAGGGCAGACACAAGAGACAAGACACGACGCAATTACAAAACTTCGGTTCCTTTTGGGAACCTAGGCTCTGATTCCACTAACTGTAGAGCCCCCCTGAAGAAGGAACGCCACATCCGCAACAAAGCGAATTCCCGAGGGGCCTCAACTCAAAAACCCACTCCGGCGAACAACACGCAAGAAATACTTACCAGCAACAACGACGACTTCCCAACAACAACCACAACAATATAAAATAATGCAGAAGTGATTAAGCAATAAACAATTCCATTCCATAAAAGCCTACGAGGCTATCATAATTCGATTAAACATTTGCAGTTCAAGATACAGAAGAATTATAAACACATAGTGTCATCCAGGGCTCAACTAGCCTACCCTGTGCAATCCTAGATATCTTCAACTATCCCACATCAGGGGCACATAAAGTACGTAAAGTAAATAAAGCAGTAAAGGGTACAAAAGCAATTAAATACAATAAATCAAGACTCGACGGTTGTTGGGATCACTGACAAGACGAACCAGACTACAAGACTGAGCCTATCTAGAGCTGCTGATGCCGACTGACAAGATAGGTGACGCCGCCACCTGCCTACCTGAAGCAAGAACCAAAATAGAAGGGTGAGTATAAAGGATACTCAGTAAGGGGGTTTGATCACAGTTCGTCGTTTATCTTTTAAAACCAAAAGTAGTGAATGTTGCCCGTTTTGAGAAAGAATACAAATAACAATATAAGTAGCAAAACAATAACACAAGGCAACACTCGGGTTCGGCTTACTTTGAAAACACAAAAGGGTGAGAACCGGATCCTTTGAAATCATTTGCACATAATGTCAAGCCGATCAATTGAAAGGATATTAGTTGAGTCATGAGGCTGTTACAAGTTCGAAAGGCATGATACAAACAAGTTGGAAATGATAAGTAAACACGGCTCATAATTCAACTAAGTAGTTTGAACAATAAAGAAGGCTTAAGTTAGACAAGCTCGAGCCACGCTTCCGGATTTTATATATATATATATAGGAAAATACATATGCTAAATGAAGAAAACCGGAATGTGCTTCGACTTGTAACAAAAGCAGTAAATCAATTAGACAAGTAAGTAATGTAATAAGTCATGCAGTAATGTGTCCCGGCAAGAACGGGCCCTCTCCTTATAACTCCCAACCATGAAAATCATGAAAGCATGTAGTCAAGTACTCTACCACCGAAAGTCAATGTCCAGTCAGAATTTTATGGAAACGCGTGTAACAACGACACCTTAATCAGAATTTTCTAGGAAGCGCGCAGCCTACAACGCCACCCTCGCACTAACTCAGGCTAGCCAACCTCCTGGACGACCTAAGCGAATACGGATTGGAGTATACATCGGGATTTGCCCTAGACGCTCGTCTCCAGGCTCACCTTCTGTATACTCCGGGCCCCAAGTCATGATCCAGTCAATGGCTCGCTTTTGAAAACAAGAACAGTTTGGGTAGCCAAAAGGGTCGTTCGGAAAATGATGCAAGCAGTTAAGTATGAATGGCCAAAGGGGCTTTTGAGACAATATGGTGTAACGATCTAAGAAATACTCATAAGCGTCGTACGCTTCGGGAGCATGCTCATGGATGTCCCTAACGATATTACTTATAAGTGCCTCTGAGATCAAATGGTTACTTTTAAAACAAATAAGTTACTTGTCTCTAGTTGAAAGCATTTTAAATCATTTTGTAGATGCATAGGTTTTGCTATCAAAATGCTTGCCTAAGCACATAAGGAAACAGTAAAGGCAGAAACAACAAGCAAGAAGAAAGGCGGGATAATAATTTATTTCGCAAACATATATAATTATGTCCTTGCCCAGTTGAAAGCATTTTAAACCCTTACCTATGGCTCGACAAGACAGAATGAAAGCAAGCGGTAGTTAAGTTTCGTCCTCGTTGGTCCCACCTGTAATGCACAGGGCCTAGAGGATGAAAACAAGACCGACAATACTAAAAGCAAGATACGAGACAACAAACGACGCACAGCAATACAAATAGAATCCAAAGCTTGCAATAGACGCAATATGGAAAGCTAATCAATTAAACATATGGAAATGTGTAAGATACGAAACAACAATTAAAGAAATATTAGTGCAATTCTAAATAATGGAAGAACATTAAAATTAAATATTAAAGACATGCTTAAACGCAATTAGGGCACGTAGACATGCTTAAAATAATATAAGAACGCTCTCATGCGAATTCGGGATCAAACGAATAACAACGGGAAAAGTGGGATAAATCCCTCAACGAGAAAGGTGTCAATTGACGGTCAAATAAGGTCGGATAACTTATAACTTTGCAAAATGTTAAATCTCGAAGCTCAAGGAAGCTATAGGTGAAATCGGATTGATTTTAGGAGGCCGTTTACAAAAGTCAACCTTTTAATTAAGAGGGGTTGACCAAATTCCCGAAGTGAAAGAAAGAAGAAGGCTGGAAAAGAATCTAAGTATGTTGACCGACCAGCTCACGGGCTTGGCAAGCCGGTGCAAGCACAAAAGAGGGCGCACTGGCTTACGCACGGTCTTGAGCGCGATGTCAAGACCGTGTAGCTGCAAACGGGCTTACGCACTGGCTCGTGCACGGGCTCAAGCCAGTGCAGGTCAAAAGGGGGATACACGGGGCTACACACGGGCTTGGCAAGACCGTGCAGATCTTCTGGGCAACAGAAGTGGCTGGTCGCGAAGCTCTCACGCGCACAACGACATACAAACTTATAGATCTCCTAATTTACTCCATAAAACATGCTAATTTTTACATATATGCATATATATCACATTAGCTACACATAGGTTCAAGAATCATGCAAAATGATCAAGTAAATCTTTCTAAACACAAAAACCCAAAATCTATAAAATTATATCTAAAACCCACGAAAATCGCAACAAGGAACGAACAGATTGAAATGGGGTAAAAGGATTACCGGTAGAGAATGAAGCAAGGACCGTTCAGGTTTTTATGGCTCGTCGATCGGGCGAAAAACAAGCTCGGTAGGGCGATTCTTCTTTTCTTCCTTTCTCCTCTTCTCTCTCGCCCCTTTCTCTTTCTCTCTCTATCCTCCTTCTCGGTTTGGTGGGTGTGTGCTCAAGAGGATGCATGGGATGTGATCAAGGGGGTGCAAGGTTGTCAAGAGGGTGCAAGGTTGTGCACGAGGTAGTGTGGAGGGTTCGTGTAGGTTCAAGCGAGTCTGGGGGTGAAATCGTAATTCTTGGTGAAATAAATGATATAAGAGGGTCGGGGATAAAATAGGAAATTTTGGGTAAACGGTGGGTTCCCGGTAAAACTTATTCGTGATACTAAGTATTCTCACGAAAACCCTTCGGTGCGATTAAAATATAATTCCGGAATAAATCCGAAATTTCGGGTCATTACATTACTCCCCCCTTCAAAAGAATCTGTCCTCATATTCTAACACATAAAGGAGCGCGGAGTGAAACTTCCCGTTCTACAAGCGGAAGTAAAGGAGAAACTAAATGGCAAACGCAAGTAGCAGTTATCATTCGAAATATATAAATACACATGCATGTTATGATAATGCAATATACCTGTGCGAGCATGTCAAGATCAGTAACCACTTCTTCTTTCCCCAGGGTTCTCTCTGTTGGGACAGTCCCGAATGTGGTGTTTGGTGCTTCCACATGAAAAGCAACGTCTCAATTGCTTCCTACACTTTGCAGTCTTGTGATTCGTCTTTCCACAGTACCCACAGGGAATGGGGTCCTGGTCCTCATTCACTTCAGGTTTGGTAGGTTCGGGCATCTCAAAGTGTGGTCTCCATGTTGGAAAGGTACTCGGTCCAGCTGGTTCTCTTCTTGCTATCTCGTTGGACGAGGATCCTATCATAAGAGGGGCACCTTGGTTCATTATTTGGAGTTCGGACTCCACTCGCATAGCTCGGGTAACCGCATTGGAATAAAGACGGATGTCAAGTGCCATCAATGCCATCCGGATCTCTGGCTGAAGTCCCTCGATAAACTTTCATGCTCTCTTTCGTTCGTCCGCGGCATAATGAGGAACATAGGTGATGAGATGGTTGAACTGTGCTTCATACTGAGCTACGGTAAATACTCCTTGGTTGAGATACATGAATTCCCTCTCCCGATTGTCACGTAGCACTTCCGGCACATACTTACACGCACTATATTGCCTATTTTTGAGAAACAAAGTATGCAAGAAGAGAGACATACCAACGTCACTCTTCATTCTTGTGAAAGAGTTTATGAATTGAAAAGTTAACGTGTCATCTTAATTAATCCCATATATTCAATATCTTTAAACATCATTTTGAAAATTGAAACTTCCAAATCAGACCTCAATCTCCTCGAGCTTATCAGCACTTGGAACAGCTATATCTCTTGAAGTTGTTCTAGCCCATTATACCAAAAAGAATTAAGAACACTTGAACTTAAAAAAATTTCATCTATTTTTCAAAAATCTTTAGCTTAAATTCCAATTTGTATGCACACCTATTGTGAAACTCAAAGTTTCATAGGTTTTTCTAATGAAGTTTGAAGCTAACCTGAAAATCTTGACCTGCCAACCATTGTTCAAATTGTTCCATCACTTTACTTTACATATTCTCCACAATCTGAATATCGAACTACTTTTCAGTTTCTACCAAGCAAAAGACAGTAAAATATTAGAGAAATTATTTACCAATGAGATTTCTTCTTGATTCCTCTCAGAAAGAAATTCAAGAAATTCACGAACAAGTACATGCAACGAATGAGACGACCCCTGTGATACCAAGTGTGAAAATCATTTTACAGGAACTTTTTTTAGTAGCTATAAATAGGAGAAATAAGTATACAAACTGTTCGCTAAGGTCCTACCTCAAGAAAGAACCTTCAAAATTGTTCAATTTCATGTATATAAACAATTTAATTAAAAAAAAGGATACGGAAACGTCCAAACCTTCAAATGCACCTGAAGTCCCAAGAATACTTACAGAAAGTACATGGAACATTATAATGGAGTATCTTAAATTTGGGAACATTGATTTGATCAATACACACTGGACTTCAAATTAGCACGCATCATTAAATAACAAAATTGATAGACCACAGAATAACTAAACACTGTTGAGATCAACTCCGTCAAACGAACCCTTAAAAATTGACAACTTAATCGTCTTTTTTAGTAGCCACCAGCAGCTAAAATAGCAAGAAACACGAACCGATGAGCACTCAATTGACACCACAAAAGTACCTGCAAGAAGAAAACAAAGAAGCGTCCAATTGCTTAAAAATGAACTCAACTCAGGGGTAGTAGATGTAAAGACAAAACTACGTTACACTAACCATTAAATTTTCCTGGCAGCTCATTTCAGCCTTTTGTGACTCCAGTTGTCTGACTAAATTGACAACTTTATCCTTCAAATCTTTAATTTCTGAGTCCTTTTCTCTGCACTTAACTTCTCTGTCCCTGAGCTTGCATCTGTAGTGTGGGGATAAGTGAGAGCAAAAATCAGCTATGAGCTTCAAATGTAACTTACATAAACAAGCTTCATATCATTTGCAAGCAATTACCTGGATGATGATGCCAAATTAAACAAGAAATTCATCATATTTTTGGATTTAGCAAGGGAACGAACTTGATTCCATCTTCCTCTGACATAAAATGCTCGTTTGTGGGAAGTCACTATAATGAAGGAAATCAATAAAGTGATTAGCCAATAATATACTGTACAATTAGAGAAAACTTAACAACGCAAAAAAAAAAAAAAAGATGACAATCATAAGATATTTAGGGATGTAGAGTCAGACCTTAAATTCTGTTTCTTTTTGGATCAATGCTTCTTCCTTCAATCTGGCAACCTCTTCGGCCATTTTTGCCCTCATTACCAAGAAAGTATTTATAAGCTATCATACAGCGCCAACAAACTATTTTACCTGAAAAATAAGATTTCCAAGCAAAGTTTCTCTCTGATCTTCCATAAAGGCGTATGACGTACCAAATTCCGCAGCAACTCTCGCAAAGGAAGAATCGGAATCTTGATTTTCAATACCTTACTTGCAAAAATTTTCAGCTAATTTTCTAGCTACAAGTTAAACGTTTTAAAAACTTATCAGTTCCCACAATCAGTTGAGAACTTTTAAGAGGAAAAGCAGACGGAAGCCACATACCTAACTCTTTGTTTTTTGCTTGTTATTACATATCCTTCTAAGCCACAAACAATCTCTCTAGAAATGCTGTGTAACAAAAAGCTCCTTTTTTGAGTGCTGAAGTTATATAAGACGATTCATTAGATTTTGAGAATATTTGACAGGACGAGAAATAAAATGAGACGAATTCATTTACCTTGGCTGCCCTTGTTGATTTGTATAAATTTTGTAGTTGCTGATGAAGTTGCATGTCTCCTTCATCGATCATTACCTCCATGATCCAATTGTCCCAGTTGTCTAAGGATCACCTGCTAGCAAAACGAATAGCGATCTTTACAGAGAAACAAAATTAAAGAGAAAAAAATCATTAGAATGATCCATAATTATAAAATTCTTGGGTATTCATGTTTGAAATGTGTATATAGCAGCATTATGGTGCTTTAATGCTTTTGGGTGTTCTGAAAATATGAAAACTCAAACACAACTCGATTATAAGGTGCAAACTTTGAGTCAAAATTGTGGGAGGTGTTTATGCCAAAAACTGAATTTTGATCAAATAAATAAATATTTCCTTTTTTTTCTCTTGCATCCTCAATCATTCAACATAAAGCAGGAATGAATCAGACATCATATCAAATTGGCTCAGCCTAGATTTGTGCAGAAGATTGGTTTATTTATTTTTTTAACTGCTTTGTACATAAACTTTTATGCAAAAGATCGAACATCACCAACTTATAGCCAAACTTTCAGAAAAATTTAAATTTCTTGAGCCCTTTACTTCACATCCAATTATATTTCAAGAATAATAAATAAGCACACAAGAAAATACAAAATAAAACCCCTCCCTCCCTTTTTTGCCAAGAGAAATTATCTTTAACAGAGCAACATGATCAAGACTAAGATTCAAACTTTACTTCAATAATTTCTTCCAGATAAAGAAATTTTCAATTAACATCCCACAGATATTGAACAAAAGAAGGATAAATTACCTGCTGCTGCCGAGCCACTTCTTCTCTTAATTTACTTGCTTGGTTCTTAATAGCCTCCATAGTTGGAGAAACAACATCAACCAACTTCACCTCTGTAAATGATAGCAACAATGTATGAATGAAGAAGTAAAGAAGACAGTAGTATATTTTAACTTTCAACATTCAAACACAAGATCAGTCTAACACATAACCCCAATAACATCCAAACCCCTGTTTCGGACATAGAATTATGTTCTAATTTGTTTTTGTGTATAACTGTGTATAGCATCATCTAACTAAATGGAGGTTTTACCGCAGTCATCACACCTTCAAAGATGTTCACGATACAAAATAAAAACAAAACATAAGAAAAGGTAAAAACTGACAATACGTGGACCTAAAAATTCCACAACCAAGGGCAGGCGCAGCTACATCAACACTCACACCATCACTCCCACGCCCAGGTGAATTTCAGTGAAAACATAAGAGGGGTGGACAAAAAATACACCAGACAATAGCTATGATATATTTACCTATCCAACGTAGCTTTACTCGATGCACTCCCCACAATTGAACTGCAACTATATGAAACCGAAACGACAATCCATAAGCATGTGAAATCTGGTTTATTTACTGTAATCGTTGATAACCAGTCCCACTTACCACAAACAACAAACGATGCTTATCAGAAAACCCACAATCAAGCTACAACACAAAGAAATTAAGCCACCATTAGTCTAAATATACTTCCATAAGCAGGAAAGGAAAATGAAATAAATAAACAACCTGGTATTAAAAAATATTCAAACATTTTCTTTCCCAAATTAGAGATAACTATGCAGATAGAAGATTCGGTATAACCAGCACCCCCAATCAATCACCCAATGTCGCAAAAAAAAAAAGATGATGGCCGGGTTTTTTATTATTTAAAAAAAAAAAAAACAAGCAAAAAAATCAACAGAAAAAAACACATTCATAACTACCATACCTCAACAAGGGAGATGCAGTGGAAAGGCACAAAGAAGGTTTAATGCTGAATTGAAGAACAATCCAATATAAAAACAAATATAACGATAATAAACCAACCCAACCCATTTTTATCGATGGCTGGACTTGTGATCAAGGGAAAAAGAAACCCATACAATAACATCCACTCGATATTTACTAATAAACGAGAAAGTGTCCCAAACAAAATGATTTTTCACATAGCCGCCTTACAAATACATACGAACGACGGCACGGCGACCGCGTATCAAACTCTCAGCCTCAGCCGTGAAAAGCCACCGTCAAACCAATCTCCACTATGCCGGGAAAAAAAAAACAATAATTAAAAAGCCCAAAACCTGATGGCCCATTTCCATGTAACGGGCTGCATTTCGCAACCAATTAAGCCAGTGTAAACAGCCTAATCAAGCCCAATCTTAAACAGCCCACTCAAACCCAATTATGCACCCTCCTACGTAACGCATGACATCACTGTCAAATTCAATTGCAATTCGGACACTGTTCACGGCTCCCACCACTTTAGCTAGGGGTGTCCATTCGGGTGGGTCGAGTGGGTTCGGGTTGAGGCTCTTTTACCCTCAACTGGAATCCGATCCGACCCAACTATCAACCTGATACCCCTAAACCCGAATCCGAATTGTGTGGGTTCGGGTTGATTCGAATTTTCAATTCTCATAGGAACCAAGGCAAATATAGGGGTGGACATCATTATCCAACACAGTTCTTAATAACAAAACAAGAGAGCATTCAAGAACACGAAAAATCTCATCTTTAAAACAGCATCCTCCCATGATAAATATTAAATTGTTTGATCATAATATCAAGGCACGAATTCCAAAAACAATATATTCTAAAATCAAAATATGTTGAAATCAGACACGAAATGAAATTAAAATACTGCTACATCAAATTGGGGCTTAGCTTAAATTTGTCTATGGGAGGCGGCGTTATTGGTGGTGCTAGGCGGTGAAGACTGATAGTGGTGGCGGGAAGTGGCGATAGGTGGTGGTGGTGCTGAGTTGTGGCCGTGCGGCTTGGTGGTGGAGTGCTGGTGGAGAGTAGCGGGTTACTCCTTGGCTGAGGGTAGGGTGCCATTGGTGGATGTCGGCGGAGGGGCGGTGCAGGCGAGAGTGAGAGAGGAAGAATGAGAAATTGAGAATGACGGCAGTCCCAAATGAAAGAATTGATATTAGGTGAGGGATTTTTTTTTTTTTTTAAATTTATACTACTCGTATTTTTCGGGTTGGGTCGGGTAACCCGTGGGTTCATCCGACCCAAACCAATATTTTTCGGGTCGTAGTCAGATCCGACCCGCTCTGACCCGAACCCGAAAACCCCCAATCCTAACCCGGTATTCTTTTGGGTGGGTCGGGTTGGCGGGTCAAACCCGCAATTGACACCCCAAACTGTAGCTAAGAGGATCGGCACATGTATATATATATATGATTAGTAGGGTAAAATTGTAGTTAAGTATAAATAGGAGATTAACTCCACATATTCACAAGTGAGAATTCGCTGACTTCTACACTTGGGCCGAATAGGAGCGAGGCGAAATGGACACCCCCTCCTGTTAACCTTATAAAAATCAATTTTGATGGGTCTACCTTCTTAGATGTCGGAGAGTTGGGCATTGGTCTTGTGGCTCGCGATCATGAAGGCAAGGTTGTGGGGTCGGAAACTAATAGATTTAGGGGTCCCATGAATCCGGTATATGAGGAGCTTGAAGCTAGTTTCGCGGGTCTTCGTCTTGCTAGGAATTTTTGGTGGAAAGATATTGTCATTGAGGGCGATCGTGCAAATGTAATTAAGAAACTCTCTTCTCAAATCGAAGATTCTTCTTATTTAGGAAATATAGTTAACGAACCGATATCGTTCATTTCAATTTTTGCAATTTCCATTTTGTTTATTGTGAAGCAAATGTTGTAGCACAAGAGTTAGCTAGAAATGCGGTTTATATCTGCGTTGGTTTGGGGGATATCCCCGCTTTGTATCGAATTTTGTAATTGCTGATTTCAATTAATATAATCTCACTTTTCTTCAAAAAAAAAAAAAAAGAGTTTTAAGCAATAAAATCTGTAGACAATTTAGCTCTCAATTCTCTCTTTTTCTCTGTATTTTTTAAATGCAATCTGTGCCCTTGTTCTTAACACATCAGCGGTACTTGATGAAGCCAATATCCTTGGCGTTACTGCGGAAGCACTGCCTGCAGCACATCAGACCATACCACCGACGCGGGCCGGCAAGTGCGTGAGCCAGGAGACCATAGGTCTTGGGGTGCGAGTTCCAGACGTTGGAGTGACCCATTCTCCAAAACCAAAAAAAATAAAAGATTTTTAGCTATAGAAAAAAGGCTTTAAATCTTATTATAATATCAATAAGCATATACTATAATCTATATTTATGAATTATGTAATTTTTCTAATATATTTAGTGTAATATTTTTAAAGATAAATCAAAGTTTTTATGATTTATATAATTGATTTAAATTCAATAATTTAGAACAAATTAAAAAAATAATAGATTTTTAGCTATAGATAATAGACTTACAGTCTTAGTATCATATCAATATAATATACTATAATCTAAACTTGCGAGTAATACAAGTGTTCTAATATATGTAGTTTTAAAGATAAATGAAAGATTTTTTTTGAATTTTTATAATTGATTTAAATTCAATAATTTATAATAAATTAAAGAAAGAATAAATTTAGCTATAGAGAATAGAATTAGAATCTTATCATCATATAAATAAGATATATTATAATTTAAACTTATGAATTATACAATTTTTTTAATATATTAATTTTAAAGATAAATGAAAAGTTTTATAATTTTATAATTGATTTAAATTCAATAATTTAGAATAAATTAAGAAAAAAATAGACTTAGAACCATATTGTCATATAATAAAGTAATAAACATGAAAAAATATACCGCCACTGTAAGATGAATGGCGTACAGATCCCTTTTTTAACCAAAAAAACACACGTATGATTTAAAAAGAGTTGGTCCCATTAATTCAATGATTAAGACTAATTAAAATTAAATGTAATGTCATATACTTTTAATTAATATTTTTTTTATTCTACCATACTAACAAAACAAGTAAATATATATATAGCAATTTCCATAATGCTCATAAGTGTTTTCAAAATGAAAATAACTACAAAAGAGTCCAAAAACTTCTATACCATATACCAAAAGCATCAACAAGTAAATGCATTAAGGAGAATCAAAGAGCAAACTAGATGGCGTATTCAATATCGTCGAGCCCTCGTGAGTCTTCACTCCAAGCTTGAAGATCTTGAATCCCCTTGAGTTGAGTTATGGTTTGAAGATTACTTACAAAATAGACCTAACTACAATCTAATGGAAAGTAAATGCAATGAAGAAACTAAAGCTAATAACTAATCTAAAACCAAGGAAGATTTCTCTTCCAAGGTGTGGGTTTTGTAAGAAAACCCTAGAAAATGAAATATGGTATTCTTGAAATGTTGTAGATGAAGAATGATGTGTTGAATGTGAAAAATCCCAAAAATATAGCAAAAGTTGCGAATAGGAGGCCGTGGTGACAACTTAAAATTTTCAGAAATTCAAAATAACACGCGCCACTACAACGGCTGGTTGTCCTGCCCATGGTATGGCCCACGACTGGATTCTACTCCACAGCCCTTCTGCGTTGTTAGGCTATTTTTGGCTTTAAATTTCTTCGTTTGGCCCGGAACTCCTCGTTTAAGTGGTTTGGGCTTCCTTAGTCATGAAACATCATCAAACCTAACAAAAAGAAATGAATTAGGGTAGAATTGATTTCAAATGCAATAAATTAATAAGCTAAAATGGTGTATAATTCTACCCTATCAATAGTCCTCTTAAACTCTAACTTTATGATTTTGTAAGATATTATTATACATAAATATATTAATAAAAAAATATAACTAAAAGAGTACTCAAACTCTAAGCTCCACTATGAATAGGATTCTTTACTAAACTATATATTAATAATTTAACACTATCACCAAATCATAATTATATGATTTGGTGTTTTTTATTCATCCTTTTTTGTTTTATAGTAGTGGTTCATAACAACTATTCAATGCCAATATTTAACTTATCAAGTAATTATTCTACAGAGTCACTTGTTAGCTTTAGAGAAGAATAAGTTTATTATATTTTTACGACATTAAGTTACTAAATTACATTTCAATTCAATTGTTTCATTTTTTTTATAGAATAATTTAACTTATGTAGTTATGCACAGAAACAAGTTTGGAGTTAAAAAGAATGTCAATCAACAACTAAGAACAAGTGTTTGATCATGAAGAATTATCAAAATCCCCATAGTGGATATGTCGTTTTCAATATTCTAGTTACGATACTTCTTTTTACTTGTTAAGTTTGAGATAGATATTGCGCACATAAAAAACTAAATGTTTTATTATCGTAATTCCTAAATATTTTTTTTTCTTTTTAACTATTTAATCACTATATTATTTAACAATATTTTAGATTTTGGCTCAAAGTATTATTCACATCTATTCTTTAATTTTATATTAATTGATTAATGTATTTATGTATAATTTTTTTAACATACTTATCTATAAAATAATAATATTATACAAAATCATAGAATTAGAATTTAAAAAGACTACTAGAAAAGAGTTGGATTAAATTATGGGTCAAAACAAATATTACTTAGAAGTATATGGTGTTAACTTTAATTTTAATTAGTTTTAATTATTTAATTAATGGGGCCAACTCCTTTTAAATCTCCCGTGCTTTTTTTATGGTTAAAAATGGGGCTGTACGACATTCATCTTATAGTGGGGGTAAGATTAGCCGAATTGAATAAACATATACTATAATCTATACTTATAACTTAAATTAATAATTAATATAATATATGTAGCACCCCTGAAGAAGGAACACCACATCCGCACCGAAACGAACTCCCGAGCTTTGGTGAGGGGCCGCAACTCAAAAACCCACTCCGGCGAACGGCATGCAAGCAATAACCACCTGTAGCGCCCCTTTCTGTAGGAGGAGAAAGGACACCACATCCGCACCAAGACGAACTCCTAAACGAGGTAAATGTACCCCATTCAAAAATTCATCCCGGCGAACGGCAAGCACTCGATCAAAACTCCGGCAACAGCATTACGACGCCCCAACAACAATAGCAATAATCAGAATAGTGCGGAAGTGATTTCAGAAAATAACAATTTAATCATAAAAGACATCCATGGCAACATAATTCATAAAACAATTCCAAAGTAAATATCCAATTAATGCCATCCACGGCTCAACTATTTATCCCACATCAGGGGCACGTAAGTACGAAAAATAAATCATAATATTAAATACAATAAGCTAAAACAATTCATAAAGTAAAGACTCGACTGTTGTTGGGACATTGACAAGACAAGAGACAAGAGCCGACCTAGACCTGCTGTTGCCGACTGACAAGATAGGTGACACCGCCACTTGTCTACCTAAAGCAAGAACCAAAAATAGAAGGGGTGAGTATAAAGGATACTCAGTAAGGGGGGTAATACAATATAGGTATTGATCACAGTTCATCATTTTTCGTTTAAAACCAAAAGGAGTGAATGTTGCTCATTTTGATAAAGGTATAAACAATAATATAAGTTGTAAAACTATAACACAAAGCGACATTCGGGTTCGGCTTTATTTGCAAACACAAAAGGTTGACGAACCGGATCCTTTGAAAACATTTGCTCATAAGGTCAAGCCGATAGTTTTGAAATGATATTAGTTGAGTCACAAGACTGTTACAAGTTCGAAAAGCATGGCATAAATAAGTTGGAAATGATAAGTACAAACGGCTCGTAATTCAACTAAATAGTTTGAACAATAAAGGAGGCTTAAGTTGGGCAAGTTCGAGTCACGCTTCCGGGTTTTATATATATATAGGGAAATACATATGCTAAATGAAGAAAACCGGAATGTGCTTCGACTTGTAACGAAAGCCGTAAACCAATTAGACAAGTAAATAATGCAATAAGTCATGCAATATTGTGTCCCGGCGAGAACGGGCCCTCTCTTTATAACCGGAATGTGCTTCGACTTGTAACGAAAGCCGTAAACCAATTAGACAAGTAAATAATGCAATAAGTCATGCAATATTGTGTCCCGGTGAGAACGGGCCCTCTCCTTATAACTCCCAATTCATGAAAATTATGCAAGCATATAGTCATGTACTCCACCACAAAAAGTCACGATCCAATAACAGAGTTTTAAGGAGACGCGATTAGCGCCACCATACAGAGTTTTCAGGAGACGCGGTTAGCACCACCATTCGCATCAACTTAGGCTAGTCAACCTCCTAATCGGCCTAAGTCAACACGCATAGAAGTATACATTGGGATTTGCCCTAGACGCTCGTCTCCAGGCTCACCTCCTGTATACTCCGGGCCCCAAGTCATGATTCAGTCCATAGCTCGCTTTTGAAATCAATAACATTTTGGGTGGCCAAAGGGGCCGTTCGAAAAGATGATGCAGGCAGTTAAGTACAAATGGCCAAAGGGGCTATTGAGACAAGTTGATGTAAAGATCTAATAAATACTCATAAGCGTCGTACGCGTCGGGGCATGCTAACGGATGTCCCTAACGACATTACTTATAAGTGCCTCAGAGATCAAATAGTTACTTTTAAAACAAATGAGTTACTTGTCTCTAGTTGAAAGCATTTCAAATCAATTTTGGTTTTGCTATCAAAACGTTGATTAAACACATAAGGAAATAATAAAGACAGTATAGCAAGCAATAAGAAAAGGTGGGATATTAATTTATTTTGCAAACTAAGTAACTATCTCCTTGCCCCAGTTGAAAATAATTTAAACCCTTACTTGTAGCTCGACAAACGAGAAAAGCAAGCAAGCAACATGTATGATTCTCCCTCAGAGATCTCACCTGAAAACACGGGGTCTAGATGATGAATGACTGAAACGAACAAGAAAACAGACAATGACGCTCGGCTATCAAAATACAAACATGCTTAAGGACACTCATTCAACATTTAAACATAAGAAAGCAAGTAGAGGCAATATGGTCATTTAACATGTGATACGGGGAATAAACGAATAACAATTAACATTTAATTAATAATAATATTTAAGCATAATCTAACCAGGGGTTAAGCTTGCAATTAAACATCAAACATGTGTATTTCATTTAAATCAACAACAATTAAAGTACAACTTATAGCTTTTCCCAAAAGCTCAAAAGCTAACAAGCTAAGATTGATCCTATCTCTAGCCTAATCGAACCGAAACCTATCCGTTCGACTACACAAGCATATATCATCAACAATCAACAATTTATACAATTAAGCCAAGCTAGGATACAAGTTATTCATGCTCAAAAGCTATAAGCTATAAGCTATAGTTCAAAAAGCTACAAATTAACACAATAATACAAAAAATGCGATAAAAGACAAACGAAAAGTCGGATTCCAGTAATACCAGCGCCATTAGAACCGTTGCGTCCGAAGACACCTTCGCCGGATTCCCGCCGGAACAGTGCCAAAATGCCAGAAAACCGCCTGCCACCGTCAGACCTCCGATGGTCGAACCCTTATACCAAAATGTTCCTCTCGACGAGCCCGTCACTTCTCTCAAAACCGTTTCTCAATTGGATCATCCATAGGAATTTAATTCCACTTTGAAGCTCCAAAACCCTAGAATCCAAGAATCGAAATTAACAAAAATCGTCTCAACAAAATATGAAATTGACTTCGAAATCGGCTTACCCATGTCGAGAAGATTGAAATCCATATAAAGCACTTTGAAAATGGTGGCCGGAGGTAGCTCCGGCGCTACCTCGGCCGTGCGCCGCCCACGCGCCGCCGTTCCGTCGAGTTAGGGCCTGAGACCGGTGCCAAAAGTTTCATCTCCTCAAGGCCGTTCCAGCCATGGTGGTGCGCCGTCGAGACGCTGCCTGAAGTCACCGGAATCCGCCATTGACCACCCCGCCGAATCCTCCTCGATCCTCCGCCGTCCTGCCAAATCAGGCCGTGAGACCACTGCCAAAAGACTCCCCTCGACGAGAGATTCCATCTCCGACCAAGCCCAAGCCTCACCGTGGCCGAAAAAGCCTCCGACGAGAAGCTCATTGCCGCGCCACCTTCTCGCCGCCACAGCGCCTCCACCGTCGCTCCAATCGCCACAATAATGGTATCAATGTGTTCCTCTCGTCGAGACGATCGATTTCCACATATCATTTACTTTAATCGGTGAAGAATTACAAAATCCCCAATTTTGGAGAAAGGGGGTTCGTGCGTTGCTGCTCTTTCTCTCTCAATTTTCAATTCTGCCCCACATTCTTCAATAATTGCATAATATACCCTGTCCTAGAAAAATGTGCAAATAGTGTAAAGTGTCGGAATTAGGCGTACTTAGTGTCAAAATGACTATAATTAAATGCTTAACAAAGATTGAGGTTCGTTTTATTAAAATTCATGAGTTTACGAAAAGTCAATGCCGGGTAGGGTCAAAGTGTAAATAGTTTTGGGTCAAAAATACAATTTCTTGAAAATATAATTTAGTGAATAATATTTAGAATCTTATGAAAATATTTGGAACCTCGATAAAATATGCATTATTAAATTGAACCCCAGTCCAATGTACACCGTTAAATTACTAAATTAAATTAAACGAGCTATAAATATAAATTTACCAAATTGACCCTAATTAGTGGCAAAACGATGCAAATTAAATTCTAATTAATGCCTTGGGTTTTAAATACCAAATCAATGATTTATAAAAATATTTAAGATGCAAGAGTTCGAAAACGTGCAATTGTGAAAGACGTTGGGACCGTAAACAGTCCGAATTCCGATAAATGCGCTAATCTTGAACTTGGAGATTGCGGGTCGTTACACCACCGGCAACAGCAACGACTTCTCAACAACCACCACAACAATATAGAGTAATGCGGAAGCGGTTTAAAGGTAAACAGTTCAATTCCATAAAAGCCTACGAGGTTAACATCATATCATTAAACATCTACGGTTCGAAATACAATTTAATCATAAACACATAGTGCCATCCATAGCTCAACTAGCCTACCCTATGCAATCCTAGATATCTTCAATTATCCCACATCAAGGGCACATAAGGTACGGAAAGTAAATAAAGCAGTAAACAGTACGAAAAATAAATAAATACAATAAAATAGGACTCGACAGTTGTTAGGACCATTGACAAGACAAACCAGACTACAAGACTGAGCCTATCTAGACCTGCTGATGCCGACTGATAGGATAGGTGACGCCGCCACCTGTCTACCTGAAGCAAGAACCAAATAGAAGGGGTGGGTATAAAAGATACTCAGTATGGGGGGTTTAGAACACAGTTCGTCGTTTATCTTTTACAACCAAAAGTAGTGAATGTTGCCTGTTTTGAAAAAGAATACAAATAACGATATAAGTTGCAAAACAATAACAAAAGGCAACACTCGGGTTAGGCTTACTTTGAAAGCACAAAAGGGTGACGAACTGGATCCTTTGAAATCATTTGCACGTAATTCAAGCCGATAGTTTAATGAGGGCTTAGTCGTTTCACAATCCGTCGAGTGGTAGAAAAGAACAGTTAATAATACATGAATAAGAAATGAATGACAGAATTGTAATTCGACTAAGTAATGAAAGCAGTAAATCAATTAAACAAGTAAATAATGTAAATAATCCATGCAATAATGTGTCCCGACGAGAATGGGCCCTCTCCTTATAACTCCCAATAATGTCATTCATGAAATCAATTACTCCACCACCAAAAGCCAATCAGTCAGTCATTTAATGAGACGCGATTAGCACCACCGTACAGTGAATTAAGGAGACGCGGTTAGCACCACCGTTCGCATCAGCTTAGACTAGTCAACCTCCTAACCAGCCTAAGTCAACACGCATAGAAGCATACATCGGGATTTGCCCTAGACGCTCGTCTCCAGGCTTACCTCCTGTACACTCTGGGCCCAAAGTCATGATCTAGTCCATGGCTCGCTTTTGAAATCAATATCAATTTGGGTGGCCAAAGGGGCCGTTCGAAAATATGATGCAAGCAGTTAAGTATGAATGGCCAAAGGGGCTTTTGAGACAAGTTGGTGTAACGATCTAAGAATTACTCATAAGTGCCGCACGCTTCGGGATCATGCTGACAGATGTACCTAACGACGTTACTTATAAGTGCCTCTGAGACCAAATAGTTACTTTTAAAACAAATAAGTTACTTGTCTCTAGTTGTAAGCATTTCAAATCTTTTTGGTAGATGCATAGGTTTTGCTATTAAAAGGTTTGACTAAACACATAAGAAAATTGTAGCGAGCGCCCCAAACGGTTAACGCATGCCCCGTACCGAGTCTCGACCCGGAACTGAAACAGGAATTCTGCCCCAAATCAAGATTAGGCGAGGATTTCAAAAACGAAACAGACGACAAAAGTGCGGAAGCGAAAAACAAAGCAAAACAATAAACCATTGCACAACTATTAAAGCCCACCGAGGCCAGCGAAATTCAATAACTAATTACCATAATTAAATACACGAGTTCAATACAATACCCCGACAATCTAGAGTAACGGGTTCAGTAATATAATCCCGATTATAAATACATAATAGCGTAAATATCCTAATACATATATCATAATAAAATGCCAAACGGGGAATAAAAGTTTACATATGCCAAAATAAATGCAACTCTACAGACGCGACGATGACGAACAACCCCGCCTAGTATCCTAAAACCAACACCAAGGGTGAAACAGAGGGGGTTAGTCAAACGACTAAGTGAGGAGGGAATAATAATGTATATTATAAAACGGAAGTAAATCACCAGTTTTCAAACTTAAAAGAAATCACCATAAAAGAAAGGTTTTCGTAAACGGTTGGTGATTTAGCGAAAAACATAACATAATATTTCATATGACTTGGCGAGACGAGCCCTTAACTCCAATTTCCAAACATAAAACAGGAAACCACCCTTATTCCTCCAATGTAGACGGACCGCTAAATCCGAACTACTCATAACATACAGTATAGTCTCAGGTACTCAAAGGGCTGCCACTCCGGCCTCACCCCGAGCTCCCAAAGGTGGAGGGAACAAGAGGATGCAAGAGGGAACAAGGCATAAAATGGACGCACGGTCTTGGCTCATGGTCTCAAGACCGGGCGTAAGACCGTGTGGATCCTCAAAACAGTAGAAAATCGCAAAAACGAAAAACCTTCGCGGGAATGAACCAAAAATCAACATTTAACCAATCAATCATGCAAATCTCAAGCTAATACTCACATATAATGATTTACAACATCTAATCTACCTATAGAACCAAGAATCATGTAAATCCATCCATAAAATCATTCAAAATCAACATATAATCTAAATGTTCAACTATCCATCAAAATCTGAAAAACGAAGCATAGGGCGCATTAAACATGAAAGGTGTGAGAAGCTTACTCGAAGAAGAGATCGCGAGGAGTTCGTAGGTTCTTACGGAGTGAAATTTCGTCGAGAAACGGGTCGGAATGATCAATCCAACCTTTTTCTTCTTCTACTCTTTTTCCTTTCTTTTTTTTCTCCTTCTCTTCTTGTTTGAACGTGAATGAGGGAGAGAGAGTGAGAGTGAGACTAAGTCAAAAAGTTGACTTGGGTTGAGAAACGAAAGGGGCATTTTCGTAATTTTATAAAATAGCTCAAAAACTTAAGTTGTCCAAATAAAACATAATTACAGTCAAAGTTCATGAAATTAAACGCACATTGACATGTCGTGGTTTAAATATCAAAATTCACTCATTTATGAAATTGTTACATAAATCACATAATAATTATCAAATAAATAATAAATCGCGAAAATAATCGATTCGGACTTACCGGATAATAACTCGGATTTTCGGGGCGCTATAGAAATAGTAAAGGCAGGAACAACAAACAATAAGAAAGGTTGGATATTAAGTTATTTCGCAACCTACATATCTATGTCCTTGCCCCAGTTGAAAGAATTTTAAAACCCTTACCTATGGCTCGACAAAACAGAATGAAAGCAAGCGGTAGTCAAGTCTCTCCCTCGTTGGTCCCACCTGTAATACACAGGGCCTAGAGGATGAAAACGAGACCGATAACACTAAAAGCAAGACACGAGACAACAAACGACGCACGACAATTCAAATAGAATCCAAATCATGCAATAAACGAGATATGGAAAGCTAAACAATTAAATATATAGAGATATATAAAATACGGAACAATAATTAAAGAAATATTAATGCAATTCTAAATAACGAAGAAACATTGGAATTTAAATATTAAAGACATGCTTAAACGCAATTAGGGCTTAAAATAATATAAGAACGCTATCACGCGAATACGGGATCAAACGGATAACAAACGGTAAAGGTGGGAAAAATCCCTAAACGAGAAAGGTGTCAATTGACGGTCAAATGAAGCCGGATAAATTGTAAACTTTGCAAAAATATTAAATCTCGAATCATAAGGAAGCTATAGGTGAAATCGGGTTGATTTTAGGAGGTCGTTTGCAAAAGTCAACCTTTAATTAAGGGGAATTGACCAAATTCCCGAAGTGAAAGAAAGACAAAGGCTGGAAAAGTCTCTAAGGCATTCACACGGGCTAACGCACGGTCTTGAGCTCATTCTCAAGACCGTGTAGGTACAAACGAGCTTACGCACTGGCTCGTGCACGGGCTCAAGCCAGTGCAGGTTAAAAGGGAATGCGCACCAGGCTACGCACGGGCTTGGCAAGACCGTGCGCAAGCCCGTGCAGATCTTCTGGGTGCAGAAAACAGCAGTTCGCGAAGCTCTCACTCACGCCCATCACACAAATCAATAGATCTCTCAATCTACTCCATAAAATATGCTAATTTTCACATATATGCATATATATCACATTAGCTACATATAGGTTCAAGAATCAATCTAAATGACCAAGTAAATCTTCCTAAACACAAAAACCCAAATCTATAAAATCCTATAAAAAACCCACGGAAATTGCAACGAGGAGCGAACGAAATGAAATGTGGTAAAAGGATTACCGGTAGAGAATGAAGCAAGGGTCGTTCGGGTTTTCACGGCTCGTCGATCGGGCGAGAAACAGGCTCGGTAGGACGATTCTCCTTTCTTCTCCTTTTCTTCCTTTTCTCCTCCTCTCTCTCTCTCTCTCTCTCTCTCTCTCTCCACACGGTTTTTTCTTTTCTTTTTTTTTTTTTTTTGGTTGGGAGGGGGGGGGGGGGGGGGGGGGAGTGTGTTCAAGATAGTGCATGTGATGTGATAAAGAGTGTGCAAGGTGGTCAAGAAGGTGCAAGGTGGTGTGGAAGGTTCAAATAGGTTCAAACGAGTTCGGGGGTGTTGAAATGGTAATTCTTGGTAAAATAAGGAATATAAGAGGAGTAAATGTGGAAAAATGATATCAAAGAGGGTCGGGGGCAAAATGAGAAATTCTAGGTAAAAGTGGGTTCTCGGGTAAAACTTATTCGTGATAGTCTCACGAAAAGCGTTCTGCGCGAATAAAATATTATTCCAGAATAAATCCGAAATTTAGGGTCGCTACAATATATATTTTGTTAATTTTAATTTTTGTTAAGTTAATTTATGTGTGGATTTAATGAACTAAAATTAATATTTGATTGTGCTGAGAAGTATATTCTATTTTTTGTAGTAAAATATGCATATAAAACGGGTAAATGGATTTGAATATTTGATTCGCATACTTACTAATCAAATATCTTTAAGGATAATCGATATCGGAGTAATATCCGATGGATAAGGATAAAGATAAGGATATTCATTATCCGAAAGATAAAGGATAAGGATAAGGATAACAAATATATTAAAAGGAACCATTGGGTTTGCCCCAATGGCCACCAGATACTACTCCCAACGTTGGAGGTCTAGGTTCGACTCCTTGCAATGACAAGGATCGAATTGTGTGCGTGTATTTAATCAAAAAAAGATATATTAAAAGGATAAGGATAATGCATATCCGTCCATATTTACACCCTACATGTATCTTGATGACATCATCACAATTTTTTTCTAAACTTTCTCATTTGTTATTGGTCAATAATTGAATCTAATCTCATAAACATTAAAGTTCCATTAGGATTTTGAATAACTAGAACCAGGGTATGTCTATGTAATTTTTAAAATTTTATGGTACGCTTGTATAATTAAGTTAAACCTTAGTATAATTATTCCTAAGTAAATCAAGCCAAACTAGACTAAAGTTAATTGAACACTTTAACTTGGATGATGCTGAGCGGAGGTGACCTATAACTTTACTATATATCGAACCTAACAATCTGATTAACTTCATTTAAAGTTTACTTCTCATATAAATAACAAACTGAACTGGATCCATACGCAACAAAATAATTTTCATCTCTAACTACTCCAATATGTTATGATGTACGGAGAATCCTAAAAATACCAATATGTAATATGCCGTGTCGTATTGTGTCACCGAGTCTGTGAAAATACAAGTCTTTCAATGTTCATTTTTTTTTTAAACAAAACATACTCATCTCTACACAAGTTAAAACCACATATATACTTGGAAATTAGTGCCTAGGGTATTTCTGCTTATGCTCCTCATCAGAGGAAGAGTTATTACAACGCTTCATGAAAGAGTCCAGTGTCCTTTGTTTCAAAGGGCTACTACTTGGTTGCCCAACTGAAACTTCTAGAGAATTTTCATGCCCATCAAGAACCTACACATTCAATTGCAAGCAATCAGCTTCATGCAAAGTATAACTCAAAAGAGATTTGATCGAATTTTGGGATAGTTACCAACTACTCCTGAGGTATGACCTAAATACAAAAACGCCATGAGATTTCAGAAATTACCAATGCCCTCCTGAAGTTTCACTCTCTCCCACAAACTTCACCAGTCGTTAGTAACAAACATCCATTTAAAATGAAGGGTAATGTTGCGTTTTCAAAAATCAACCTTTTTCTATTTTCTTTCCAGCTTTTTCCGTCAGGGGTAAGTAACATGGTAATTTTACCGTTAGTTTTTCCATTAGGCTTACAACTTCATGGGGGAGTTGGTAATTTCTGAAACATTAGATCATACGTCAGGGAGTGGTTAGAATTAAGTATGATTATTGGTACTATGATGAATGTAGTTAGACCTCATGACTGAATCTATAAAGGTAATTTCTTTGTGCTTTTCCTTCAAAATCTATCCTCTAAAGTCAGAACATAGCGTCAAAAGTTAACAGTCAATGCACTCAACATAATACCATGGTTTGATTGACATTTGAAATAATGAAGAATAGTTACAGAAGTTCTAGTGGGAAACAAAAAGAAGAGTAAATGAAATTGTGGAAGGATGAATACCTGCCCAACATTATCCAACTTGCTGTGAATAACATCCCTGCAAGAAGTCAGCCGTTATTCAAAGTTATGAGCTATTAACGGACACACTTGTAGACATAAACGTGGCATTAAAAAATCGTACAACTAAATATGGCATATGGAAGAATGGGAAGAACATAAACAAGTACCATATTATATCATCCACCGTGTCGTTGGCTAGCAAAAAGTATACATTGACTGATGTTTCCTAAAAAGAAGCAGCACAAGAAGAAACTTATGGTTATCTCAGACGAAAAACAAAGAATTCAAGCATCAGAAAAGTCCAAACATGAGGATAGTGGCCAAGTGCTAATTTGTTGATGAAAAGTGAAGACCGTGTGAAAATAAGGGGAGATTTTGCAAACTCTACTGATTCCCTTTTTTTTTTTTTTTTTGGTCAAAAAGCTCTACTGATTCTGGAGAAGTTAAAGTTGTAAGAAGT
Organism: Verbena officinalis; assembly: GCA_958496215.1. Lineage (NCBI taxonomy): Eukaryota > Viridiplantae > Streptophyta > Magnoliopsida > Lamiales > Verbenaceae > Verbena > Verbena officinalis. The sequence continues at coordinate 25,563,396 of OY292387.1, read as the reverse complement.
TGGAGTTGTAAAAACAAGGAGTGTTTAGATAAAAAAGTGAAAAGCTTAAAAAAAGCATTTGAGTGTTTGGAAAGAATAAGGGATACCAACTATCTCCTGAGGTATGGTCTAAATACAAAAAATCCTTGACGTTTCAAAAATTACCAACACCCCCTAAGGTTTCACTCTCTCCCACAAACTTCACCGGCCGTTAGTAACAAACATTCGTTTAAAATGAAGGCTAATGTTGGTTTCAGAACATCAAATTTTTTCTTCTCTTTCAGCTCTTCCTGTCAAGGGCAACATGGTAATTTTACCATCACCATTAGTTTTTCTGTTAGGCTTTAAACGTCAGCAGGGTGTTGGTAATTTCTGAAACATCATGGGGTTTTTGGTATTTAGGCCATACCTCAGGGAATAGTTAGTAGCTTTCCCAAAAATAAAAAAGTTGAGAAGTACTTCTACTAATATCAAGAAAACTTCTATTTATTTACGAAAATATCTAGAAGCAGAAGCCAAAGCATGTCCTTAGGTGCTTAAAAAAGCTGGAAGCTGGTTTTCCAAACACTCCAAAGTGGAGTTTGCAAACACTACCTATCTCAAGACATATGCAGCAGACATATGTCAAAACAGTTACCTGACCAATCCTATGAGCACGAGCTTCTGCTTGAGTGATGTCTCCTGGAGTCCAAGATAATTCTGCGAATATCACTGTGCTTGCTGCTGTCAATGTTAAACCAACGCCTCCAGCTTTAATGGACATCTGGAAAGATATAATCAAAGAGTAATATCACATGGAGGAACATAGAAAACTAACAAAACAACACAAATAAAACAAGCAGAAGCACTACCACTGCAGCCTTCACTGACTCTTTCTCCTGAAATTCTGTTACTAAAGCTTGTCTTGATTCTGATGGTACGCCGCCGTCAATCCTTATGCATCCGACCTTTTTCTTCTGAAAACATGACCGTGAATGTGATATGAGAATGCAAATACCATCACCTATAGTCCTATACTATTATACCAAGCGAGAGACACATATAATAACTAACTTTTTGGTCTCACCACTAATTGGACTGTCATTTAAAATAAAAAAAAAATATTAAGTAAATTATTTATGCTTCTCTTCCCCACGTTTATTTTCTCCGCTATTCTCTCTCCTCTTCATTTTCTCAGTAGTTTTTCTTTATGTTTTAATTATATAAATTATTTTCAATGTATTCTAAATTAATAAACATAAGGAGTGTTTACTTTGATTAACACTAATCCAGTTAGATAGTGTTATGAATATATCACTTTTTGTTATATAAACATGTTTGGTGTTTACTTTAATATGTTATGAGTGGGTTAAATAGAAACTCCATTTGGGAGTTGCAAGATAATATGGTCATACTCTAGATTAGTACAAGGCTCATGCCTTAACACAAGGCTCACCACCTATTGAAGTAAACAATTTATTATGGCTTATTACTTAGACTATATGGCCTAATATGCTAAAGTAAACCGTCACATAGTAAAGATACTAAATATATCATAAAAGGTTTAATCAATATTTATAATTTCACGTTGTTGTAATTTAATCATGTTATTAAATTACATTTTATTTTTATTTCACACAGGTACCGCGTATGCAGTCTATACTAGTAAGAGAATAGAAAGCCAAGGTCTTACCAGAAGAAATTTGTGTATTGAGTCGATCATGGGCTGATGATGTGCAAATATTAAAAATTTGCAGCCTGCCTGCACAACTTATAATGGGGAAATGAGAATACACACATTCGGAGGTGCAATGGTAAACATAAACTAAACAAGCAATAATTAAGGTGAGAAGAGGTGTCAAAAAACTAAAAAGAAGACGTCGAATAATGCAGCAGTTATTGAACAACCTAATTGTGCAAAAATTCACAGAAAATTAGACAGTTGAATTAAATTTCAATAATCAGAGACAGAGATTGACACTTACTAGATGAACTGCAAGTTATTGCCATGCCAAAATAATACAATATCAAAATTATGATGACCCATCCATGCCATAAAAGCATTCAGTAAACATTATCCCAGACCCAAAAGGCACATAAAACTCGACTCCAACATGGGCTAACAACTTCTTATATATATGAGCTTCTTCATTTCAGCATGACATCAATACATTCTCAAGCAAGAGTGGAAAATGATATATGGGAAAACAATGTTGATAACATCATACCTCAATTACGGTTCCCAGATAGTCCAGAACAGCTGGGATCTTGGCTTCAGCAGAATCAGTATAAATCTTGAGCAATGAAATGAAACAAAACCCAACTGAGAACTGGATTCTCGTGAAGCAACCAAAAAATTTAAGCAGTAGCAATAAGTAGTGAAAAACATACAATATCGATGAATTTTGTGAGAAGAATTATTCGTGTAGAACTTGCACTCAAGTATTTATAGTATATATACTACAACTCCCTGAAAACAGATTAACTACAAATGCTATGCTAACAGCCAAACAACTCGACCCAGAGGCATCATCCATGTTCTAAGTTTAGTCCAATTTCTGTCTGTTTTTTGGCCCAAACAGTTTAATCCAAGCAAGTATCTAAATTATGCTTCCAGATGATTAATAGAACCGATCTTCTCCAAGATGAATACTATATAAGATAACTTGTAATAGATGTGATGCATCAACACAGTAGCTTAAGTGAAAAATTAGTATTAGAGACTGAATAAAAATCAATTGCTTCTCCTTTGTACAAAGACAACTCAGACATGATCTCTAACATCTGTTTCCACACAGTTTCTAGAGCTCATTCATCAGTTTCTTTATTACTTATATAAAAGCTATTCCTATATGTGTTATTTTGATTGTAGGGAACAAAAGTGGGGACAATTTTCATAGAAATTAGCTGGAGAGCTACAATAAGTATATGTTAGGAAGAGATCAGCAAAAGTGATTTGAGACCAAACTGAATGGTTACGTCATTCAACAGAAATTTTTGTCTGACTAGCAAAGTGGAAACCTGGTTGGTTTGGTTTAGTTGAAATCGGATTTCACTCGTTTGTTTCGGTCAAAACCAAACTAAGCTAAACTAGAGGGATAGATTGATTGGGTTGATTATCTTTCATTATTTATATGTTGATGTAACTCTTCCTCCTCTATATATTGAGTGAGGAATTTTTCAAAATAACACGCATTAAGCCTTTTACTATTCTCCACAAGGTTGGTCTTTCTTTTTGTGTTTGCATGTTCATCTTCCTTTTTGTCATTGACGTTTTTCTTTTTCTTTTTTTTTTTTTTCAGCTTGAGGGGGAATGTTAAAATATTTCATTAACTTTTCTCTTATTTTTTTATTTATTCTGGGTAGAGATCATAATGTATTTGTGAGAAAAGGCTGAAAGGAGTATTTGATATAGAATAATGAAAAGAGTTTACAAATATATAGAGAAAACAGAAAGTAAATAAGGAAATCTAATCCCACTAATTATGCTAATCAATCTCACTAATTATGCCAAGATATAATCCTAATTATTCTCACACTCCCCCTCAAGCTGGAGTATGCAACACAAGCATACACAGCTTGTCCTAGAAACAAAAGAAAAATAGCATGAATATATTTTATTCCTCCCCCTCAAGCTGAGAGGTCTTGAAGCTTGAATCATCAAATTCTGTAGTGTCCAACCGTGATAGAGAGTTCTAGCAAAGCCGAGAGAGCAGTTGAGTTTGGCAGTGCCGAGAGAGGAGTTTAGTCGTGATAGATAGAGAAGATCATGGTGAGATGTCATGTCTAGAGAGAGTTCTAGATCTAGTCGTGATAGAGAGAAGATCATGGTGAGCCATGTCTAGAGAATCAGGATCTAGTCGAGAGAGTGAAGACATGATCATGCCATGTCTAGAGTGAGTTATCTCTAGAGAGAGGAGTTTCATCACGATGTAGACGAGAGAGAGAAAGTAACGATTTTTTTTTTCTATTTTCAAGAGCTAGTTGAGAGAGGGAATTTTAGGAATTTTTTTTTTTTTTTTCTTAGACACTAGTGTTTAAAAAAGAACAGAAAGTAGTATCATATGGACGTGGCAGGGAGGAGGAGAGTTGCAGAGGAGTGGTGCATGGCGGCGCGAGAGAGGCAGGGTTTGGTGCGTGCAACAACCAGAAGAAGAGTGGCAGCAACCCAGATCTGGAGGGTGGCAGCGGGAGGGTCTGAAACTAGGGTTTTTCATTTTTATTTTTATTTTTATTTTTATTTTTTTATTTTTTTTTATTTTTTTTTTTCATTTCTTAATCTAAAAGGTATCCCAAAAACGAACGCTCTGATACCATGTGAGAAAAGGCTGAAAGGAGTATTTGATATAGAATAATGAAAAAGCTTACAAATATATAGAGAAAACAGAAAGTAAATAAGGAAATCTAATCCCACTAATTATGCTAATCAATCTCACTAATTATGCAAAGATATAATCCTAAAAAACAGAAAGTAAATAAAGAAATCTAATCCCACTAATTATGCTAATCAATCTCACTAATTATGCCAAGATATAATCCTAAGAAATTGTTTACATTCAAAAAAATTAATCCATAGTTGTTTTGCTTATGAGCTGATTAGGTGGTGGGCCCTCGACGGTTTAGGCCGTTTACATTTCCTGAAAAAAAAAAAATCTAAGCAGTCTTATTTTGGGCCACCAATTTACATTTGTTTTTTATTTGAGGTTTAACGGTTGTTAACTTGAGTCAGGCAGTGGTTAATGGACCTTTAAATCAATCTGGACTCAATATCTCAAAATAGGAATTGTTATATAAACTGCCCAAATTGAATTTAGTGGCGGGCTCGGTTGGGAACCCGCTTTAGTGGCCCAAACGATGTAAACTGGTTAATTTGGTTATTCTGGATGGTTAAATACCGTTATTTTTAAATATAAACGATTTCAAATTATTCTCACAGTATTATGTATCTTCATTTTGTACTCTTAACCCTATTCCCATATCTAAAGCAGAATATTTTTCTTTTACAACAACTATCAAGGAGAAATTTCATTTACTGAGACGTTATCTTTGATTTTTATTTTTTTCAATTTAGAACAACTATATTCCAGGATTTTACCAACACAGAATTTTTCAGCAAGTTTGTTACAGCGAAGGGTCATTTCTAGAATGGCCCATACTATTTCTATGGTTGTCTGTAAATCATAAAAGAGGGAATACAGGCTTCTAAGAATGACCAGATGGGTAACAAATAAATGGAAAAAGCAATTCCATTCCAGAATAACTCAACATATATAGCCAAAACAACGGAGTACAATGACCAAAACAACAGTATTTCCCCTATTTTCACCTTTCTGTCCACCGAAGAGGAACATAAATTAAATCTAAGTCACATGCTTTAGATGCTTTATACTATTGTTCAATTGGATTGCCTGGAGCCATCATAAATTTTATAGGTTATTCTTGTTGGCTTTTGACATGTACCCTAAGTGTTTGTACCAATTGTGTGATTACAGACAAGTTTAGGAAAGAGTGGTACATACTCAAGGTTGGTAATCACATGTTTCTACTTATTAGAAAATTTGTCGCTTTCTTAAGTGCCTTGATGCCTATTGCTATTCAGCAGGTAAGACAATTTAAGGAAAAATGTCTTTTACTGATAGAAGATTAAACAAAAAATTGAAAACAGAAACGGGACATGCACTTTAAGATAGAGGAAAACAGTGAAAAGTACAAGTGCAACAATTTCAGAAATTTAGGGAAGAGAATGGGCATACAAATAAGAAATCAAATAAAAAGTCAATAAACAGAAATAAAATGGGCCCACCTTATTAATAAGACTCTTTTCCTTCATCTTCAGCGATTCAGCATCTGCTTCGGACTGACATGATTTGGTTTTTCTTTTTAGAACTTCCAACTGTAAAAAAATAATAATTAATAGGACTATTTGATGTACGGTGAATTATATCTACTATCCCTCAGGTTTGTCCTAATTACAAGTAAGTTCCTCTATTTTCAGAAATTACACAAAACTGCCTAACATTACAAAAACTCATATCACCTCGCGGAAGAGTGCATTGACTTTTCTCATATCCTCCTCCGCCAACTCCAAGAAGACCTATAAGTAAGATGTAAGACAGAGTACATGGGTCATTTTCCTCAACAATCAAACTCCAACTATCTAGGGACCAGGAACTCAAAACAAGAAAACCCATGGAGCAAAAATGCATGTGGAAGTAAGTTTAGCACTACAATAATGTGTACAGCATAAAAGAAACGTCTTAAGCTAACTGTCGAGTAGCTGATGAACTTTAGTTTTGACGCCACATTCTAATTTAACTAAGAGAAGAACAACATTTACATTTAGGATTATTCAGCGTATACAACAGATGCCATCAACCAAGTTAACTACCTGCTGCCTTCGTTTATCTGGAAGCTCAGTAAGAACATCTTTCTTAAGTCTGCGAATCATTAATGTGGCTTTCATCAAATTATGCAGCTCTTCATGATTGCTTGCACCTTGATAGAGTCCAAAAGTACCCTGAAAAATGTAACATTGAGCTTATTATTAGGTCTGTCAGCGCACACAGAAAATTATAAAGTAGATATCTTAGAGGAACTTTGACTTACACCCTTGCAATAACGGTTGCCAAACTCATGAACATTCTTATATACATCAGGATACAACGCTTCCAACTGACATACAGACATCAACTATGAGTTTCAAGCATAGGCTTGGATCTAACTTTGAGAATGGTGTATAAAGATACAACCTGTTTGAATAGTTCAATCGGCCGTGACAAAGCAGGAGTTCCACTGAGCAAGATCACGTACTGAGCTTTCTAAGGATTCAGCATGATGGCACAAAAAATTAGAGAGAGAAGGAAACAAGAGACCAAACCATTATTTGACAGCAATGGTAGTCATTACGAGCAGTGATTATGAGGAAAGTTGAATACATGAGAACACAAGCTATAACAAAATAAAGGAACGGAAATAAACTCATGTCTCTACAGTCTCTCTTTATTGTGTAATTATAATCCTTTTCCCAAAGAGATTCAACAACATCCCTTAATATTATGGTGATACGAAAGGGTCTCAACAAACTCCATAAATATTATGCATATGTCTACTCCATTAAGGATGCAAAACATCCATGTAAAACAGGGAGGAAAAAGAAGGCTTTGAACCTGTAATATGGGAACACAGGCACTTGTTCTTTTTGCTTGGGCATTCTTCAGGAAATGTGATTCATCCGCAATCACAATCTGAATGGGCAGATCATCGTTGGTAAAATCTAATTAGATCAGTAGCCCAAAAGCAGTAATACTTAAAAGATTTCATACAATTGTATCATGAAATGTGATCACTGTAAGAAGCTGTCTTAATGGATATAAGACATGCATTGTGCGATATTTGCAAACTTTGCAGTTTTAAAGGATAAAAATAGCAGACAAAGGTTTTCATGCATCGAAGAAAAACCATCATTTGATATTTGCGGTTAGTCAAAGGCAAAAAATGAGAAACAGCAAAATCATGCCAAACACATAGTCGGTTCGTCAAGCTTCAAAACCTAACTCTGGCTTGAGATTTGAAATGTTGCTAGTATTAGGGTTGATCCAGCAGGTTGGCACCCTTAACACCATCCATATGCATGTTTGTAAAATACAGACTTAAAACAAAAATCACCAAATATGTAGAACTCTTTTTCTTTCTTCTTTTTTTTTTTTTTTTTTTTTGGTTTGTTTACTGTACATTTTTTACTGGTTAATAACATTGTATTTTAAGTTCACCCTATTAAAACAGCAATAGATGCCACAGACTGAACAAAGCCACGCAATCCTCATTACTTCAGGAAATCTTTACTAAGTTGAGAATGCACAAAAAAGCCAATAAATGTGACTGTACGTCTTAAAACATGCAGCACATTATGCACAGTTTTGGAGACACATGAATATAAACTATAAGTAAGTGGAAACACTAAATCGTCTTGTTATACATATCCCGCCCCAGTACAGATTGCTTAGCACATTAAAACCAAAACATGAAATACTGAACACCACGTCCTCATCCTTGCAAAATCCATAACAAGATCAAAGCAAGCAAAAAGCATAATTGCATAACTATTCTTTGAAAGAGGTAACAATGAATGCCTTTGCTGTTGAATTAGAGAACAATAAAATTCTGCAGCAATATGTAATATACAATACAAGGTTCCAAACTATTACCTTGAAATGTGAAGCCAAAAGCATGTTTTGTAACTTAGGTACAATATCATAGGATATGATGTTGAACATGCCATCAAGATTGATAGGCCTTTTGGTGTTTGAGGGCACAATATTAAATCCACCTCTGTTTGAACCACTCCACTGAGACAAAACCACCTGCTCATTACACGTTATCAGACTGAAATGTTTACTGTTACACGTGTTGAATACACTCCTTTATAACCAAAGGAATATAACATTAAGATATGCTCGCCAGGTTTTACTCCAAATGCTTGAGAATACACAACTCATGTATATAAAATACATATTTTATCAAGATCATTTATTCAGTAGCAATTAGTCATTCAAGAACTTGCTTGCATGCTAGGAGCAAGAGCAGCTAAGCTTTCAATATACAACAAAGCAACTGGCACCTGTAAATTATTTTAGGCATATTATGCAATGGGAAATCACAGAAATAACTAATTTATACTTTGCATTACCATGCATGGGAAAACAAACAACTATCTTCAATCTCATAATTTGTCAGCATCAATCCAGGCAACAAAGGTAGCTATGCTATCACATAAATTTGGTAAGACGTAGCAGATACATGGAGCAGATAAGATGCAAATGCTAATGGACGTATAGCATGTGGAACACTAAATGACAACCAATTCGAAACTGGAAAACAGTTCAAAGAGAAGTTTGCTCATGATATTACCATTGATACCTTTCCAGAAAGTGGGACACACGAAATTGTGAGAAATTTTAAATTAGTTTCATTTAACTCACACCCTAAACCTTAAATCTAGTGGATTTTTAGACAAATGCATTTCCACAAAAATACAGGAAGGCCTTCACCATGAAAGGCATTTTACAATTTAGAACTTGATAAGAAAAGAAAGAGAAGGTGTCCGAAGATTAACTTTACCCTTGATGCAAAATTGTGAAAAAGCTAAACGAACTAGCCTTCCATGCACAACCCTAGCAGTTTTATTTTCTCACTATATTTTCTTTATCAAATCTGTGCCCTAAGTCTCTCTTGTATACAGGAAAAAAAAAATAGTAGTGGATACACGATAATGTGTGTGGAGTGTGTGTATTAGAGTAGTGGAAGTTCATAAATATATTGAGAAAAGGCTTAATCAGCTACAAAAAACCTGTCTATCATACGCCCAATCAAAAAGAAAAGGCTAAACATCAGATTAACTAGGGGAAGCGTACCAATATATCTGACGGTGCAATATCCAGCCATTGTTGAATCATCTGCACAAAAGAAGCCAAAAGTCAGTGCAAACGTAGAATGTTCCTAAGCAAGGATGTATAGCAACTTACTTACAGAAGCCCACTGAAGCCGTAAGGAAGATGGAGTCAGAACGAGAACTGGCCATGCTTCACGAATGCAAGATGCTACTGCAATGGCCTGTCAATGTGATCAAATACTCTGTTGATAGAAATATAGTAACTGGCTATCATTATCATTGGGTGTATAGAAAAACAACTAATCTTTAATATATATAGTGATTAGAGAGAGAGAGGCCAAATAGACTAAGAATCCTAATCCTATCAAATTTAAATCTAATCCTATCTCACTTCAACATATCCATTCTAACACCCGCCCTCAAGCTGGAGAATGTATAGCAAACATGCACAGCTTGTTGCAGAAACAAAAGAAATATAATTCTAACAAACTAAAATAATCTAAAGTATTTCATTCCTCCCCCTCCCTCAAGCTGAGAAACATTGAAGCATGAATTAAAATCCAGTGCATCAAAATCCTTGGTGCATCCTAAGTGCAAAAGCATCATTCCTGATATCACAACGTACAGAGATAGAGTAGACAAATGGAGATCACGACTGGGAGTTTATTAAATCATGACTAGAGTAGGAAAATGACAAACAACAAAACAGAGTGAAAAAATCACAAACTAATCATGATAGGAAGTACGACAAAGCTGATACATGAGTAAAATCATGGTCATGCCATGATAAACCAAGAGGAGACAGAATCACGTTATGCCTTGAGAAGAATCACAATCTAGTCATGAGATGATATGAGAAGATAGAGAACTCACGATAAATTGAGACAGAGATGTATTGGGAAGTGCGGAGTGTTGAGGGAAAAAAAAGTAAAAAGTAAAAAAGAGAAGTAGTTTGAGTGTTTGGGGAAAAAGATAGCAGAGAAGCTCTTTTACTACTCTCAAGAAACTTCCATTAATTTACGAAAATAACCTACAAGCTAGAAGCTTAAGGCAAAAGAAGGTTCTCTATTGCTTCTAGCCTGCACCTTATTTCTGCTCATAGCTGGTTTTCCAGACACTCCCAAAGTACTGAAAAAAAAAGAAAAGCAAAAAGTAGCTTTTTATTGAGTTTGTAAACACTACCAACATATACTCTTCCCAGTACTTCTCTAAAACAACTTTCTAATCTAACACAAATTCATATCAGAAACTGTAAAACCAATAGTTATAATACACATGTGCAGACCTAAAACTGTTAACTAGAAAACTCAACTCTCTCCACATCCACTTTTACTCCAATCTAGTTGCTTCTTTGTTCCTATCCTAATATCACAGACTGACTAACTGACTAAGGAAAACCCGGTTCATTGATATCTCTCACTCATTTAACAAGCACAGACATACCCAGGTCTGTCTGCCAATTACCACAGGAACAAACTAGTTGAGGAATCATCCTTTTATAAATGTAATACGACGAGAGGAAGAACTTCGGGATAGAAGTGAACTTCTACTAAAAGAAAGATGAGGACATGTCTGACTTCTTATTTCTACAGCTTTTAAAATAAGAAACAAAAATGATACCTCAACATCAATGATACTCCTTTGCTAATTAGTCGAGTGAGTGGTATTGTTAGACTGATCTTTTGGTGGGAGATGTTCTTCATTTTAGATAATGAAAGCATTCCATTACTACCAACCCAAAGAAATACGACCTCTCTGAGAGTAATAGAATGAATTGATAATGATTTGAGGGGGTATTATTTTGGCAACAAGCCCCAGTTTTGCAGAGAATAATACAAGGAATGAAGCCAGTCATAATCAAATGCTCAATACCTGAAGAGTCTTTCCAAGCCCCATTTCATCAGCCAGTAGGGCCCGTCCTCCATGCTGCAACACAAATCTGAAAGGCCCAAATAACCAATACTCAAATGATATTTTGATGAAAACTGATCAATAGATGTTGAGATCACTAATCTTCAACAGGCAATACTCTATTACTTTCATGGCAAAAAAAGTATTTCACAGAACCAATAATTACGCACCTGACACCCTCACGTTGAAATGGGAGAAGCTTCACTTCAATATAACTGGGAATCTCACCGTACCTCTCTGTAGGAAGATGACATTGAGCACACCCAGTATTTTTGAGACTACAACCAAAATAATAAATGCAAAAGTTCTTGAAGGAGGAAGAAATAGAATATGCAATCCGCCTAAGAGATTCTCTGTTATATTGAACTATAAATAAAAGATACGCGATTATTCAATTTATAGAGAGTCGATTCATCACTTAATGGTACAGATCCCTACATTTAAGGAAAGAACCAAAAAGAATAACCAAGACACGACAAACAAATTACAAGGTGAGAATAAAAAGAGATATGAGGAAATTAATATAGAAGCTAACAAATCGGGAAGTAAAACAAAGAAACATCTTAGTTTAAAAGCATATCTAAAAGAATAAAATCAATGAATCCCATAAAAGAACCATAAAAGATGTAAGAAGGTTTTGAAACTTCAGCTGTCACTTTAAGCAGAAACACCTTAAACTGAAGGGGTTGGGAATGGAATTCCTGGGATCTATAGGCACTTAAGTACAATTCTCTCATGTGCTATTCTGAGTACATAGTTTATGCTTTCTCCTGATTTCAGTTCAAAACCCAAGTCAGCTCTCTAAATGATTTCCCAAGTACTCAATAAATTCCGACAAGCACAACTTGCAAATCATAATATAAGACAAGACTACCAGGCCAAAACAAACAAAGTGAAAGAAATAAAGGTTACTTTAACGCTCTAAGAATAATATGATTCCTCCCTTTCTCGAGATCACGGGTAGATTCTTTCTATTCCTTTGTCAAATGTGCCAAGCATCCCATCAGTTGACAGATGTTTTCAGCAACAATATGGTATTAACTCACATTCCGGAAACAAAATTATCATGGAGAAGACAACACCACTTAATTCTGTGCTCCAGAATCATGTTATCTTACTTGTACAAATTTTGGAAACCTTAAACACCAACTTCAAGTAACATTTAATCAACTCAAAAGTCTACAACTCGTACACTTACTTTCAGTCAATGCCTTGCTATATTTCCTCCAAGAACCATGCAAGGTCCATATCATTGCAAATAATAGATAAGATGAGGTTTCCCCACAGTAGTGTATAGATATTGTTCTAATACAAAATCTTTTAAAATGTTGGTTTGGCTCGGCTATCCATCAAAAAGGACTAATTTTGTTAGGATCTAATTAACAACAGACCTCCCTCCTAAAGTTGATAGAATTGAACGAACAAACTTACCTTGAAGATCTGGAACTGCAGTCCCAGCAAAAATAGCACGCTTTACCAAAGGATCCAAGTTCTCTATCTGGAAATTAACAGCACTTGGATGTTAGCAAGTTAACTATCTCTTATCAATTGCTTACATTATCATATTCCAATAGTAGTTTTACAGGCTATTTGTAAACCATGATACAATAATATCCATTAGAGAAGGATATGGATAAGATACTTATATAAACTTCCATATAACATAAAAGTATGACATAGCGAAGATTCCTAGATCAGCAAGTATAACCTCAACATTAGAGCCAGGGATATCACGAAGGATACTTTCTGCAGTTGATAATGATGATAAAGGAAACATCCACAATCTGTAAAAGATTCAACATAATAACACATGGTTACCAATGATGTCCAGGGGTCGAACAAAAGAAAAGATTAAGAAAAATCATAAGGGACCATACATCATACAGCTATCATTTACTTTTTGTACCCTAATAATAGAGACTGCAAGTTTCTTATATTTCACGCAACTGGGGAGGAGATGTCGATAGAAAGAGAGACAGACCTTTCTTTTGCATTCCAATTGGCTCTTGGAATATTGTGGAAAGCCCCTACAAGTACCTAATGGAAGATAAAAAAAAAATGAAGGCTAGAATAAAGAACATTTATGTCGATCAAACCACACAAGTTAAAAAGGCACAGCATACCTTGTCATAAGGAAATTTTGCAGCAATGTTTCCACTGGCATGTAGAAAAAATTTAACTGTGATCTTTGGATGCTGTTGCTTTGGGGGATCATCTTAACATGGGAGGAAGTGCATTCAACAGTGCAAGTAAAGTGTAAACGTAAGCTTTCAGACAGTTAGAACACTAAACTCAGTTTTCGAAGAACTAAAGAGAGAAGAAAGGAACTTACCAATCATCTTTGGCACCACGGACGAAGGTAATGTTCTTGCCTGTGCTGATGTATTAATCTGCTGGAAGAATCAACCAAGAACGAGTGAGCTAATGGCGTAAGTTACAAGGGGTTATATGCCTTGAGAAAAACAATTTTCTTTACAGCATGTACAATTAGAAAAACTTACTGATCTCATGATTCTGATAAATGCAGCAGTATTTGAAAAAATATATATTTATTTATGCAGCAGTTATTAAAGGAAATTGGACAGCCAAGTATTTTGCAGTCTCCAAAGATTGCAAATCTGAGTTTTATTTTCTTTTCTGCATTTCTATTGGACCAAACAAAGAAGTCATATAGTATAGATTCCCATTTCTTTGCTTCTCCTTTTGCTTCCTAAGTTTCTCGAGAAAATACTTAAGAAAATACTAAAGGGGGTCAAATGGAAACATAGTCATATACTTGAGAATTGCATTCACATCATCGAGGGGCATTTAGCTAAGTCCATTGGCTTTTAAAAGATAATGCACAGCACAAATAAAGTGTGATATACTTCAAAATGAGGCAATCTATTTAATCCAATATGTTAGCTACCAAACGACAACCAACAGAAAAGGGTATCAGGAAAAGAAAACCTTATCTTTGTCCGAAGGTGGTCGCGAAAGAAAGCTGGGCTTGGCTGGTGAACGAGAAGATGGCACAATTGCTGGCAGAGAAGATACCTTTGGTGTATTGCTATGAGTGTTACTGGTAGAAGCAGCAGCCGAAGAGTAATTGCGCTCGGCCAATTGCTTGAAGGCGTCCCTTTCCAGTGAATCCAACTCTTCTGCGCTTAGTTCCCAATCATCCATCTCGAAGTTCAAGTCTCTCCTATATTTTGTTAATCTGTTCACTTGCCCTAGAATCACGTTAAGGCTTAGTCACTAAAACCTAAAAGAAGGAAAGTTAGAACCCAATTCTTTGACGAAAACACCACTAACTCGCCAGCAGCACAGACCTCTGCCATCGGCTTCAAACCCGCCACCGTGAAGCTGCCGCAAAAGCACCTATAAGGTCCTAACAACTTCAACTGTGAAATCCTATAATTCTTGGTTCAATTGACATGAGAAAGATGACATAAAACTCGAAATCCGCCAAACACCGACGGTGCCTCGGAACATAATCATTTCCACGGCTTCCCTATTCTCCCTTTCTCTTACTTGAGTATGCAGCGAGTCGGGAGAAATTTTGTTTCAATTTATTTTTCATTTTTTTTTTAGATTAATCTTTAAATAATAATAATTATACTATTATTAAATAAAAAAATAGTTAAAAAACGTTAAACTGAAATTAAGAAAACAAAAACGCAGAAGAAAAAGCCCTACTCCATAGGCGATCGCTTAGTGGCTTGAGAAAAAAAAAGAAAGAGAACTTCTTCTTCTTCATCGCTTCTTGCTTCAAGAGAGAGAACTTCTTCTTCTTCATCTCGCAGATCGCTTAAGGGAAGCGAGATCGCATTTTAACATATTGGGGGGGCGAAACTGTTAAAAAGTGATCTCGCTTGCCTTAAGCGATCTCGCAGATCGCTTAAAGGAAGCGAGATCGCTTTTTAACATATTGGGGGGGCGTAACTATTAAAAAGCGATCTCGCTTGCCTTAAGCGATCTCACAGATCGCTTAAGGGAAGCGAGATCGCTTTTGAACAGTTACGCATGTTAAAAAGCGATCTCGCTTCCCTTAAGCGATCTGCGAGATCGCTTTTTAATAGTTACTCATGTTAAAAAGCGATCTCGCTTCCCTTAAGCTATCTGCGAGATCGCTTAAGGCAAGCGAGATCGCTTTTTAACAGTTACGCCCCCCCAATATGTTAAAAAGCGATCTCGCTTCCCTTAAGCGATCTGCGAGATCGCTTAAGGCAAGTGAGATCGCTTTTTAACAGTTTCGCCCCCCCAATATGTTAAAAAGCGATCTCTGAGATCGCTTAAGGGACGCCAAATCGCTTTTATACAAAAATCAAATTAATAAATTAAAATAGAAGAAATTCGTGATTATTTTGGATCTCAAACTCAAAATTTAAAAAATAAAAGCACGAATTACATGAATTAAAGATTATTTTAGTAAAAATTCTCTCAAATATGGTAATCCAAAATTATTGCACGAGTATTCAACATGAATCAAGTTTATCGGATTAATCTATATTATAGTATATGAATTTACTAAAGTAGTGTGTAAATAGTTAGAACAATTTCTTTATTTTGTCAAACACACTTGGGAAATATTTTATTATGAGATTGCAACTAATGGTTTAATGGAACATTATATGAATTGTATTTTGTAGAACAAGACTTTTGTCAATCAAATTATATATGATGTTTGAGATTGTTTTTAAAAATAAAACCTACTCAAATGTCTTAAGTGTAATAACTTAAACTTCAAGTTTGTAACATTCGACTAGGTTTTATTTTTAAAAACAATCTCAAACATCATATATAAATTGTTACAAACTTGAAGTTTAAGTTATTACATTGAAGACAGTCGACTAGGTTTTATTTTTAAAAACAATCTCAAACATCATATATAAATTGTTACAAACTTGAAGTTTAAGTTATTACATTGAAGACATTTGACTAGGTTTTAGTTTTAAAAACAATCTCAAACATCATATATGAATTATTACAAACTTGAAGTTTAAGTTATTACATTGAAGACATTCGACTAGGTTTTCATGGAACATTACATGAATTATATTTGTAGAACAAGTCTCGTGTGTATCAATTAAACGAAAATGATAATTAAAACGCTTTAATATTGATTCGATATGATAGCTGATGATTGAAAATGCATTATTAATAAATTCTTTTAAACTATTTATTGTAATTTAATTAAATCTCTTAAGCCACTAGGATCCATCTTATTAAAAAATTGATATTGAAGCTAAATATTTTAAGGTTTCTGATTGATCAATTTTTATTTATTTTTTTAAATTTATCCACACATGTTCCACAAATATAAATTCATATAACGTTCCATGAAACCACTCGAAAAGTTACTTTCTTAATCGATGAATCATAAATAATTACACTATCTAAATTATAATTTAAAGTATTTTTTTATGTTATTTCATTCACATTATAGCTTAAAATATCAATCTTTGAAGAATATTAATCTTAATCGCTTAAGTGATTTAGTTACAACAAATCTTGGCATAGCTGCAATTATATATTGATTTTGGGCAATTATAGTGAAAAGTCATGTGCGTAGTTTGTTTAGGTCAAAATATTTTGATTTTGGGCAAATAATTGATTAATTCGTTTTCTTGTTGTTGCTGTTCATATTCAGGTTTTACATTTTAGGTGAATCATTTTGTAATAAGCGATAATGTGTAAAAAAGCGACTTCGTGTCCACTAAGCGATCGCTTTTTGGATGCCAAATCGCTTTTTTACAGAATTTGTGGGTGGGTTTGCGAACGACCATGGCCGAGAGGAGCTGGCCACTGAGCCACGCGCCGCCGCCAGGGCTGACTGATTGCTCGATGATGGCTATGTTGATGGATCCGGCACCATCAAAATCCCATTTCACAATCACTAGATTTTAATCACTTAACAGATTAAATATTGCTTGAAGGAAAAGTGAAATCTGAGGCAAAATGGAAGGAGTTTCAGCCACAGTATACAAAGGACTCAAAGGATACTGGCGGAGAAAAGGCTACGAGCGGCTGAATGGCGGAGGCAGAGGCCTGAGATGAAAGGCGCGGTCAGTTGAGCTAGCTTCTTCCTCCGGTGAGGGGACGCAGTCGAGGCGGCGGCAGTTCTGGCAGTTTAAGCTGCTGCCGCGCCTGAAGCTGAAGCTCCGGTTCTCTCCGAAGAAGCTTGTAGTCGGTTTGCGAGATGCGTATGTTAACATGATGATGAGAATCGCTAATACGCGGGTGATTGGCGGAGGATTGGCGGCGGCGGAGCATTTTCCGGCGACGGAGTTACCGGATTTGGTATGAGGCTGGTGTCGGCGTGGGGTTTGATTTGCAGTATTTATAAGTTTTGAGGTTAAAATTAAATTTTTAAAAGTGGGTAAACTATTTTTCTTAATTAGATAAGTTATTAATATTAATATTTATGTTAATTATTAAAAAGGGTTATCTATTAAAGAGTTTCAAACTTGAGGGTTATTTAATTAAATAGAAACTTAAATGGGTCATTTAATAAGATCTCCCGCGAGTCGGCGTACTGTTACAGTATTTTTTCAAATTTCATGCTTTTTTTGTTGGAGGGAGGACAAGAAATGGGAGAAAATTTGTTTCAATGACCCCCTCAAGTTTCCATTTAAACAAATAACCCTCAATTTATTTTTCATTTTTTTTTAGATTAATCTTTAAATAATAATAATTATACTATTATTAAATAAAAAAATAGTTAAAAAAGCGTTAAACTGAAATTAAGAAAACAAAAATGCAGAAGAAAAAGCCCTACCCCATAAGCGATCGCTTAGTCGCTTGAGAAAAAAAAAAAAAAGAACTTCTTCTTCTTCTTCATCGCTTCCTGCATGCTTCAAGAGAGAGAACTTCTTCTTCCCGTCGCTTCCCGTTGCTTGAGAAAAGAACAAGTTCTTCTTCTTCTTCGCTTTGATCTTCTTCCTGTCGCTTCCCGTCGCTTGAGAACTTGCGCGAAAGCTTCATCAACTTTTCCTTCTTCTTCCCGTTCTTCGTCAACGACTTGGTTTCTTCTCTTAATTTTCTTTAGAAAAATGACAATTATTAGAGAATCTCCAAAGAAGACTACGGAAAAAGCCCAACCATCTCAACATTTTGAAGAAATTATTGGAGAAAAAGCTGTTGTAGAACACCTCCAGGTATTAAATGTTTGATATTTACAATTTTTTTGGAATGCCAAATTTTTTTTTGTTGTTCTGCTTCTTTCCAAGCGATTTCGCAACATAAGCGATCTCGGAGATCGCTTAAGCAATCACGCTCCCTTAAGCGATCTCAGAGATCGCTTAAGGGGAGCGAGATCGCTTTTTCAAAGCTCACTGTTAATAAGCGATCTCGCTCCCCTTAAGCGATCTCTGAGACCGCTAAAGGGGAGCGAGATCGCTTATTAACAGTTTCTAAACTACGCGATTTGAAAAGGCGATCTCGCTTCCCTTATGCAATCTCTGAAATCGCTTAAGGGGAGCGAGATCGCTTATTAATTTAGCATGCTTTGAAAAAGCGATCTTGCTCCCCTTCAGCGATCTCAGAGATCGCTTAAGGGAAGCGAGATCGCTTATTAACAGTTTCTAAACTACTCGATTTGAAAAAGCGATCTCGCTCATCGCTTCCCTTAAGCGATCTCTGAGATTGCTTAAGGGGAGCGAGATCGCTTATTAACAGTGAGCTTTGAAAAAGCGATCTCGCTCCCCTTAAGCGATCTCGGAGATCTCTTAAGGGGAGCGAGATCGCTTTTTAATAGATTTCGCATCCTTAGCGCTTTGAAAAGCGATCTCGCGTCCCATAAGCGATCTCTGAGATCGCTTAAGCGACGTGTCATGACCCCCGGGCTCGGAGAGGAGAACCCCCTCGCGGGCCCGTTAGACGCGCGGGTATAAGCTTCGAATCCACTGTGCACAACCCTAAAGTTTGGCTTGGAAAGCACTTGCCAAAAGGGATTAATCCATATTGGTTGTACATGGGTTCTAACTTATAAACCCTTTCAATATCAATTGATCTTCCGATGTGGGACGGAAATCAAGCCTCTCAAATTTGGAGCGCTACACGACGCGAGATCGCTTATTAACAGATTGAGCTTAAAATTATTTATTTTCATTTTTTTTCTTTATATGTAGGAGAATGAGGAGGACGGGGACATGCTTTCCATTCCAGAACATTCGAAGTCAATCGACCTACGCGACTTTAACCTACGCACGGTGATAGACGAGTCCGGGTATTTTCCGGGAAATTATACGGTGAGATCGTCTTGGTCTAAATTTGTTCAAATAAAAGCGTACCTCCACCAGAATGCGAAGGTTATGGGTTTATTTCGTAAGACTTGTTTGGATCATTTTCGGATCTTTCCAGGGTTGCTTTGTCACTACCTGTTGCTCCATTCGGTTCAAAGTAGGTAGGACTTGGAGATGTGGTTTATTGTCGACAATAAGCCTTTATGCTTTGGGATGAAAGAATTTGCCCTTTTCACCGGCCTTAATTGCGGACCTACGCCTAGCAAGGATGCCGAAAATAAGGTCGTAAAGAACGCAAATGATTTTTTAGAGAAGATTTTAGGAGGACGAAATGGTGTTAAGGGTAAAGATTTAGAGGACATGCTTAATAATGACAAAGTTTTTGGTACAAGAGATAAGTTGAAGATTTGTCTTGTACTATTCCTACACTATGTTCTTATGGCCAAGGATGGAAGCAAAAATGTTGAACCTCTTTGGATCTCGACTGTGAATGATGTTGATTACTTCAACTCCTTTCCGTGGGGTAGGACGTCATTGGAGCTTAGGCTCAAGTCACTCCAACCTAGAAATTTGAAGAAAGCATATAAGGAGTGGCAAGGAAATAAAACTTTGCAAAAGTTCAACCTCCAAGGCTTTCCATGGGCATTTATGGTAATAATAATTTCATGTTATTTTTTCATTCCTGGTTCGTTTATATGTTATAAATTATAATATAATTTGTTTACATGCATTTAGGTGTGGGCGTATGAAGCTATTCCCCTTTTTGCAAGACTCGGAGATGGGCTTATTCGATCAAATAAAGATTCACTACGGCCAATTCCGAGAATGTTACGATATCATTTGAAGAGAGCTACAAAATGGGACTACGACACGCTTGAATCACTCCTAAAATCAAACGAGGTTAGATTGCAACACAATGGTTTTGATACTTGTAATTTTCAATAATATTTTTATGTTATTGCCTAGCTAATATGTCTAAATCTAATTTTAGGTGGTTGTGCATCCGTTTTTAATTCCTTCTAAATGTGAAATGAGAGAACAATATATATTATCATTCGAAGAGCTTAAGGATGCTTCGGATGAGAACGTTGATCGATTGAAGAAGACATTGGAAGGTGTCACAAAGCTGACTAATCTAATTATCTCGCCCGATGAGGACGCATTTGGAATTAAAAACGCCATAACTCTACTAGCATTGCCTTCTTCTGCGCCAGAATGTGGAGAAGAATTGAAAAGCACACTACCACCACCACCACCATCTTCTGCTCCTGATTCTCAAATGGTGGAATTACTGAACACCATAATCAAAGAACAAAAGATGCTCAACCAGAAAGTTGATTTTGTGGTGGAAGGGTTGGGAGAGTTGAGCAAGAGAGTGGATTTTGTGGTTGTTGAGTTGGGAGAGTTAAGGAAAGATTTTGAGAGTCTTCGAACAAAAGAAGAGTTGGAGATGAAAGATGACTTCGTTCAACAAAATGTTGAAGAACGACCAGAAAGAGAAAGAAAAAGAAGTCATTACTTAATATCTCCATACACTGCAGATGGAGCCAAGAAAAAAACAAAGATTGATGACAAAAAAGTGGAACAACCCCTGAATATTTCAATGTCTATTTTCGAAGAAAAAAAGAGATCATTTTACCATTGGTACGATGGAAAAGACAAGTCGAAGTGGGCGAAATGTTTTCATGGGGAGTATTTGCATCACTTTTTTGATCCGATATTGAATGTAGGAGCTTAGTTTGAGGATTCTGTAAGTATATGTATATATTTCAATATATTTATACATTATATAATACTTTTATATATACTTATCAGTAATACTATTTAATGCAGTACCTGCAGGAAAGACTAGCTCTCATAAGGTCTAAACAAAGTCGTCTTCCTCAACTTTATGATCAACATTGTGCAGTCCTCGCTGCTTATTTTGGGCAAGTTCTTGATGGAGAAGTTCAACGCCTTTGGAAATTGAAGCAAAGTAATCCGGAAATAAAAGCGAAGAAAAACGTCAAACAACCGCAAACGATGAGTATGGTAGAAGTTGAGAAGCTTCTCCTTGGGTCTCCATATAATGATACATTTGATGAATATTTTGAAGGAAAGAGACCATATAACGGACGAAATTGGCGTGAAGTTCAAAACGTTTACGGTATATTAAATATTGCAGATATGCATTGAATTACTATTGTGTGGTTTCTTGATGAGGGGAGAATTGAACTTCTCGATTGCAATAAAACTTGCTATAGAAAAGAGGCTTTAGATCGGGTAATGTGGGCACCGTCCGTGCTATTTCTGAAGATACTAAAGGCTTCCGGCCAGTTTTCTCATTTGAAATCGGAAATATTTGACCGGCGGTGGAAATACGATTTCGTTGACAACTTACCCTCAAATTCACATGGGTTAGTGCCTTAAACCATCCTTTTGTTTTTTCTAAATTATAGTGTTTTATATTTTTGTTGTTTTTAAATTGCAGTGGAGATTGTGGGATGTATGCACTTAAATTCGTGGAATTCCATATGACTAAGACTCCCATTGATTTACTTAACGACTCCACGATTCCATACTTCCGAGAGGCTCTAGCTATAGAGGTCTTTCAAGAAGAAGTGCATGTAAAAAATAAATAGTGTGATTTTGTATATTTTGTGTATTTTGTATATGTACACGTTGTATATTTTGTAATATGTATATAAAAGTGCTTAAATATTTCGTACATAGTGTGTTTTTGTGATTTTTAATGCGAAATCTGTTAATAAGCGATCTTCGCGACCCTTAAGCGATCTCAGAGATCGCTTGAGGGAAGCCAAATCGCTTATTAACAGTTTGGGGGGGGGGGGGGGGCGAAACTATTAAAAAGCGATCTCGCTTGCCTTAAGCGATCTGCGAGATCACTTAAGGCAAGCCAAATCGCTTTTATACAAAAATCAAATTAATAAATTAAAATAGAAGAAATTCGTGATTATTTTGGATCTCAAACTCAAAATTTAAAAAAGAAAAGCACGAATTAGATGAATTAAAGATTATTTTAGTAAAAATTCTCTCAAATATGGTAATCCAAAATTAGTGCACGAGTATTCAACATGAATCAAGTTTATCGGATTAATCTATATTATAGTATATGAATTTACTAAAGTAGTGTGTAAATAATTAGAACAATTTCTTTATTTTGTCAAACACACTTGGGAAATATTTTATTATGAGATTGCAACTAATGGTTTAATGGAACATTATATGAATTGTATTTTGCAGAACAAGACTTTTGTCAATCAAATTATATATGATGTTTGAGATTGTTTTTAAAAATAGAACCTAGTCGAATGTCTTCAACTTTCTACTTTTCACAATTTACTTTAAATTAAATTTTCTTAAAGAATAACTTTGTAGCAATAATTACGTATTAGTTTATGGGTTTATGGGTTTATGACTTTTTTTAATGATGCAACTCGTATTGTTTTTCTCCAATGCATGGGAAGGGAATAAGTTATTTTATTATATTATTGATTACCTTATTATTTTAAAAAATGACCAAAAACTTGAAATTTTATGCCTAGGAAAGTGATGATTGTTATTAAACGTTTAATTTGTGACTAATTTTTTCTCATTTCATTCTAATTGTTAAGAAAATGGTTTTCACTCAAATAAGCATAAAAAATGAAGCGATATTAATTTTTTCTCATCCAAACTATCAGCGTTTTTCGAGTTTGCTATCGAAACTAATGTTTTGTACATTTTACCATCTGAACTACACGAAATTAACACGTTACCATCTGAATTTCTTCTATTTTAATTTATTAATTTGATTTTTGTATAAAAGCGATCTCAGAGATCGCTTATGAGACGCGAGATCGCTTATTAAAAGTGCGCAATTTATGCGCTTTGAAAAAGCGATCTCGCTTCCCTTAAGCGATCGCTTCCCTTAAGCGATCTCAGAGATCGTTTAAGGGAAGCGAGATCGCTTTTTAACAGATTCTAAATTATGCGCTTTGAAAAAGCGATCTCGCTTCTCTTAAGCGATCTCAGAGATTGCTTAAAGGGGAGCGAGATCACTTTTTAACAGATTCTAAATTATGCGCTTTGAAAAAGTGATCTCTGAGATCGCTTTTTAACAGATTCTAAATTATGCGCTTTGATAAATTAAAATAGAAGAAATTCGTGTAAAATAATTAAAGTAGACTAGTACAATCCGTAAATATAAATTGTACACAATTTGAAAATATAAATTGTACACCGTTTGAAAAATATAAATTGTACACAATTTGAAAATATAAATTTGGTCATTTGGAAAGAGGTGGTTGGTTGCAAGTACGCTTCTTGTGACCCGGTTGCTTACACTTCGAGCACATGTTTTTCTTTTTGTTGCCCTCACAAGCGGAAGGAATCCTCTTAACTCTTTTTCTGCCCCTTGATACCTTTATTTTTCGCGGATAAATGATGATATTTGCCACTGATTCGGGTACCTCCCATTGTTCCTCTGCTGGAGTAGGATATATATTTTCTACATAAGCATGCAAGAAACTTTCAGTTTTATAGGTAGGAGAGCAAAATGTGTAGATTCTCCTACCGAAATCCGGTAGTTTTTGATCTCTAATAGTAGCTAGTGCATGAGAACATGGAATCTTGTCAACATTAAAAACTCTACAGCTACATTCCTTTTTATTTAAATCCACAACAACATCCTGACTTCCACCGCGCACAATGAATTCATGCACATTAATTGGACTTGCCACAAGTACATTAGAAAGTTCCAAATTTTTGCGCAATAGGCTTTCTTTGGATCGAACTAATATCGTTGTGCAATCAACCGTTTCCATAGGACGCTCATAAAACCACGTAGAAAGTATTCTTTGTATTGCATCAAAAAGAGCGGTAATTGGAAATTCTCTTTCTATGAAAATCCTTGCATTAATAGACTCAACTATGTTGGTTGTCATAATGTTAAACCTGTTTGCAGGAGAATGAGCTCTACTCCATCGGTGGAATCCAACATCATGTTCAAGATAGTCGGCCGCTTTGCTTTCGATCCGTCGAATTTCGCGAAAATGCTCATGAAAGTCATCAAGTGTATAAGCTTGGGCTGCCGAATAATAGGGACGAATAATTTCACCATGCTTGAATTTTGTCCTTAAGTTCTCTCCGAGGTGCCTCATGCAATACCTATGATGCGCCATGCGGTAAACTTTTGCAATTGAATTCTTTATAGACTGGTTCCTGTCGGATATTATGCATAACTCATCACTGTCAAGAACTATATCTTGCAAATGTTTCAAAAACCACCCCCATGATTTGTCATTCTCAGAGTCAACTACTGCCCATGCAATAGGATATATATGGTTCTCACCGTCTTGTGCAGTGGCAACAAACAATGTACCACCAAACTTTCCAGTTAAAAAACAACCATCAAGGGCTACAATTTTCCTCATTAACGCAAACCCCCTTATGCACGGTCCAAAAGCTACAAAAAATAAAGAAATCTATTTTCTTTATCAACCGCTAAATCTGTCTTGGTTCCTTGATTTGTCAACTCTAAAATATAACGATATGCTTCAAGAACTGCGAACCCATGTTCTGGTGTTCCTCTAACACATTTTTTTGCATATTGTCTCCCTTTCCAACATTTCCAATAACTCACAGTACATCCCAAGTGTGTTTTCATATAATGCTTCAAATTACTAGATGTAGGACCTTTTCCATTTACAAATAGAGGCTTCACGAACTCTCCAATAACATCAGCCGATGCTTGCTGATGTTCACCTCCAATATGTTCCAAACCACATATGTGCTCACGAATGTATTTTCTAATAACAAATTTACTTGAATCGGGGTTCTTAACACATCGAATCCACCACTTGCAATTTGGGGAAGCACATCCAACAACAATTAGTATTTTGTAGATTTTTTTGTTAAAAACTCAAAATTTCCTTTCACAGCAACAAATTTTATCTTCCTTATCGCGTGCATCTTGTCATTGAACAAATATACTTCATACAATTCTGATCCGTCATCAAATGTGTGATATGTAATTTTTCCAACTTCACCTCCTGTTTTTCCCTCTAACATTTCTCGACTCAACAGAGTTTCTTCATCGGCATCACCATCCTCTAGAAGTAGATGATCGGTTAGACTATTATCTTTATCCGTAATCTTATTTTGTTCTTCATTAAGTTCTTCCAATTTATTATTCTCATTTACATCCATAGTCTCATCTTCACCATTGAAATCAAAATCAAATATTGTATTCTCGTTTGGTGAACACATTTTTGGTAATTCAAATTGATTGTCCTCTCCAACATGAGATATAGAGACTTTTAAAATGGGCCTCCAACCACCACAACCAACATCACTTTTGTACATCATTAGATCTTCATCCGACTTTATTTCAGTAGGATGTACTTTTTCGTTCGGAGGTGCACTTGTTATAATATACTTCACATGTACATGAGTAGGTAAGCAACTCAGCTCGCTCTTTTTGATAATTTCATCAATAAACATCTCATAAGTAGTATCTGTACTCAAAAGAAGTGGTGTAGTTACATTACCTTTTGCATACCACTCCCAACCACTTTCTTTCTTCACCCACTCGCCATATACAACACCTACAATAAATGCTTCCATTGATGTAATTAAATATCTGCATTATAAAAAAAAAAAAGAATATCAGTAAATTGCTTAGAAAATTATAAATTTGAATTTAAAAAGAATTATAGTGTAATTTTGTATATAGAAGTGCTTAAATATCCTTGTTAGAAGTGCTTATTGTGATTGCTAAAAGAGAGGTCTTATTGGATGCGAAATCTGTTAAAAAGCGATCTCTGAGATCGCTTATTAATTTAAAGCTAAATTAATAAGCGATCTCGCGACCCTTAAGCGATCTCAGAGATCGCTTATGGGTCGCGAAATCGCTTACGAGCAGAACATAAATTTTTTTTCGCCAAAAATCATCAAAATCTCATTACCCATCTTCCCAACTAGATATATATTTGATATGGGTACAAAATAGTTCTTACCTTCAACTTTCTAGTTCAACTTTTGTGGAAATCCTCCTTAAATATATTTTATCTTGGACCACAAAACTTCTTTTGATAATGTAGGATTTCAATATAGAAGTATTTGGAAGAATGTTTGCAAAAGAGAAGAAGAAGTGGTCAAATACCTTGAAATGATGTCTTCTACGTGGAGAAAATGCAAGAAAAATGAAGGAAGGTGAAGAAGAGAGGATAAAAATTTGTCAAATTGGGATGAGAAATTAGGGTTTGTAAATATTTTTTGGGTTTGATTTGTAGTATTTATAAGTTTTGGGGTTAAAATTACATTTTTAAAAGTGGGTAAACTATTTTTCTTGATTAGATAAGTTATTAATATTAGTATTCATGTTAATTAGTAAAAAGGGTTATCTATTAAAGAGTTCCAAACTTGAGGGTTATTTAATTAAATAGAAACTTAAAAGGGTTATTTAATAAACTCTCCCCAAGAAATGGTGGTAACTGGTAACGGAGGCAAGGGGGAGGCATGTGCATTCTTTACTACTTTTAAGAATCGTTTTTCAAATTGTTTGTGGTGAGTATAAACTCTATGAAATCGTTTACATTAAAAAAAAAATTAGTCTAGAGCATATTATTTAATAGGTTATTTAGTTTTTGTTTTTTTTTTAATCAAAATTTAATAGGTCATTTAGTGTTGGATTATTTGGATGGATTGATCTGTTTACATTTGATGCAAATCTATTTGGGATCAATATCTCCAAATGGGAGCGGTTACATAAACGACCATGAAGCCATTTTAACCACTGGGTTGTCTCGCAACCCGCATTTCTGGCCCTATCCATGTAAACA
The DNA here is from genome assembly GCA_958496215.1 of Verbena officinalis. NCBI lineage: Eukaryota > Viridiplantae > Streptophyta > Magnoliopsida > Lamiales > Verbenaceae > Verbena > Verbena officinalis. The sequence goes on along the minus strand of OY292387.1, from coordinate 25,536,091 downwards.
AGTTTCGCTGGTTATTTAGACTAGTTAACTTGAGTTATTTAAGAATGCAAACGGCTTCTCTAGGTTTTATAACAACGGAAAATTGACTTTAAATACTATTCATCTCCAAAATTTTAGGACGTATTTGATTCCCTAAATTTGTTTTGACGACCTAATGGAGTGTGCCACCACTAGATACACCATTAACAGCCATTAACTTTCTTTATTCTTTGTTTGATACATAAAATTAATTTTTTCTTCACTTAATCTGATTTTCCTTATTTTGTGTTTGATATCTAGGATAAGTCTGTGGTGGTTGTACAACGATATTTTTACCCTTACATTTTCATACCCAATCTTACCAACCTCTAACCTCATAATTAACAAAAAAAATTTGGGGAAAAGAGTTTTTTTTTTCGATTTCTTCAATGGAGATGGCCGGGCAATCCTCTTTTCACTTGTGAGAGTTTCATTTCATTATTATTCTATATTTTTGCATTGTATGTTTTTTTTTAAAAAAAAAAACTTGGTGTCAAATGATATTGATGTCATTCTTAGGAACTTTAATTTCCAATTTATGTATTAGGAACTTTGCTCAATTATGCTTGGGTGAGTGTTGTTTCATTTATGTAACTTGCAAACGAATTTTAGAAAATTTTGTTGTAAAGAGTGTTGTTTCCATTTTGGTAATTCAGCAATTGATTCACGGATAGATTTGTTACAATTATTTAATGCCTATTTTTTTTTTTTTTTTTTTTTGAAAACAATGGCAAATAAATTTGGACTAATTGAAGCAACTGTGAGAATTCAACACATGCAGTCAATTTTTCCACCTGCTAAAACAACTAAAATTCATGGATAAATTTATGTTTGATAGAGAACCAGTGACAATCAAATCTGATAAATATAATTGAATACCATACATAAATCCGACAAATTCATTCCTAATCATTGATAAGGTGCAAATTAATCCAATATCAAATTGGCTACTTGCCAAAAACTAACAGACAATTCGAACTTCTTCCAAAGAAGCCAACATTAAACAGTATGAAAAGCAAATACATATTAACTAATACAGAGGTTCATTAGATTAAACAATCCCATTAAAGTTGAAACATAACTAAGTTTCAGTTCTTGAAAAAACCTTCAAGCCGCATGCGCACGAAGCGTCCTCTAGTCTCAATAGGCACCCCCCAGAATGCATCCATGCCCTCTTTGTTGTGTGCAAGAAGACGTGTCTCAAATCGCAATGATCTGATCTTCGTCAATAAAACCACTAATCTAAAAAATTGCAACAAACAGGTTGGTGTGTTTCAAAGAGTCGTCCATTCCGGAAGGAAAATTAGGAACCATGGACGGCTTTCCCTTTCGATGAAGACTTCGTATTGTGATGACTGCAGTCTTCACTACGTACAGTGTATGATGTTGCATCATCATCCTCATTCACATCAGTTTCAGGGATGGAGTTCATGTTGCTCCCTTGGTTAACATTGCCATAAGATACAGAATCCACAAGAATGATGTGGATTGCATAAGATAAAACTCCATTCACAGAAAGATAAGTAGTCGCATTTGAAGCTCCATTTCCTATTTTCAATAGTTACACATAGAACTTGGAATCAAAAAGCACCTTCAATGAGGAAAACAACAATTTCTTGGATTCATTAAAATGCAAATCACTCAATACTCATTTTTACATAAAAAAATAGAATTTTAAAAGCTAAAGTACACCTCAGTAAACATATAATAGAGTCCACTTCCACTTATCACAAACTTTCTCCAACAATATCAGTTAATAAAAACAAGAAAAAGGGAACAAAGAACAAATTCAGTCAACCCAAGAAAACCAAAAAAGTAATAGTGTTTATTTTGATTAAATAAGAGGTAGGAGCATCAAACAACAAAAAATAATATTGTTCACTTTGATTACATAAGAAAGATGTAACGACCCGAAATTTCGGATTTATTCCGGAATTATATTTTATTCACGCCGAAGGCTTTTCGTGAGAATATTTATATTCATGAATAAGTTTTATCCATGAACCCGCCTTTTATCCAAAATTTCCTATTTTATCCCGACCCCATTTAATATCCCTTTTTAACAAATACCCCTCTTATATTCCTTATTTCACATATACCTATATCATTTGAAAGAAAGAAAGAGGAAGAAAGAGAGAGGGAGAAAAGGGAGAAAGAAGGAGGAGAAGAGGGGAATCGCCCTACCGAGCCCGTTTCTCGCCCGATTGACGAGCCTTGAAAACCCGAATGATCCTTGCTTCATTCTCTACCGGTAATCCTTTTACCCCATTTCAATCAGTTCGTTCTTCGTTGCGATTTTCGTGATTTTATATAGAAATTTTATAGTTTTAGGATTTTCGTATTTAGGAAGATTTACTTGACCATTTTGCGTGATTCTTGAACCGAGGTGTAACTAATGTGATATATATGATTATATGTGAAAATTAGCATGTTTTATGGTGTAAATTAGGAGATCTAAGTGTTTGAATGTTGTTGCCGCGTGAGAACTTTGCAACCTACTGTTGTTCTGCACCCAGATGATCCGCACGGGCTCTTGCACGGTCTTGCCAAGACCGTGCGTTGGCCCGTGCGCAGCCCTTTTAACCTGCACGGGCTCGCACGGGCCGGTGCGTAGGCCCGTTTGCAGCTGCACGGTCTTGGCAGCGTGCTCTAGACCATGCGTGAGCTTGTGCACCCTTATATGTGCTTGCACCGGCTTGCCAAGCCCGTGCGCCGGCCGGTGCAACATACTTAGAGGATTTTCCAGCCTTTTCCTTTCTTGCACTTCGGGAATTGGGTCAAATTTAAATGTTGACCTTTCGCATACAACCTCCGAAAATCAATCCGATTTCACCTATAGATTCCTTGAGCCTCAAGATTTAATATTTTACATATTTTGCATTTTATCCAACCCTATTTGACCGTCATTTGACACCTTTGCTTGTTTAGGGATTTTTCCCCCTTTCCCGTTTCTTATCCGTGTGATCCCGTTTCCGAGAGAGAGCTTCGTTATATTATTTTAAGCATGTCTACGTGCCCTAATTGCATTTAAGCATGCCTTTAATATTTATTATCCATGTTATTTCATTATTTAGAATTACATTAATATTCCTTTAATTGTTGCCCTGTAATTTGTATATCTTTATATGTTTAATTGTTTAGCTTCTCATATTGCGTTTATTGCATGATTTAGATTCTATGTGAATTGTCGTGCGTCGTTTGTTGTCTCGTGTCTTGCTTGTAGTATTGTCGGTCTCATTTTCATCCTGTAGGCCTTGTGTATTACAGGTGGGACCAACGAGGGAGAAACTTGACTACTGCTTGCTTCCATACTATCGTGTCGAGCCAGGTAAGGGTTTAAACTATTTTTAACTGGGGCAAGGACGTAGTTTTATAGGTTTGCAAAATAATTTATTACCCCTTATTTCTTATTACTTGCTGTTCTCGCCTTTATTATTTTATTATGTGCTTAGTCAAACCTTTTGATGGTAAAACCAAAATGATTTCAAATGCTTTCAACTAGAGACAAGTAACTTATTTGTTTTAAAAGTAACTATTTGATCTCTGAGGCACTTATAAGTAATGTCGTTAGGGACATCCGTTAGCATGCCTCGATGCGTACGACGCTTATGATTATTTCTTAGATCGTTACATCAACTTGTCTCAAAGACCCCTTTGGCCATTTATACTCAACTGCTTGCATCATCTTTTCGAACGGCCCTTTTGGCCACCCAAACTGTCATTGGTTTCAAATGCGAGCCCTGGACTGAAACATGAATTGAGCCTGGAGTATACAAGAGGTGAGCCTGGAGACGAGCGTCTAGGGCAAATCCCGATGTATACTCCAATCCGTATTCGCTTAGGTCGGCCAGGAGGTTGGCTAGCCTGAGTTAGTGCGAGGGTGGCGTTGTAGGCTTCGCGCTTCCTAGAAAATTCTGAGAAGGGTGACGTTGTTAACACGTATTTCCATAAAATTCTGATTGGATCCTTTGGTGGTGGAGTACTTGACTATATGTTTGCATGATTTTCATGAATTGGGAGTCATAAGGAGAGGGCCCGTTCTCGCCGGGACACTTTATTTCATGATTGATTGCATTATTTAATTGTCTTATTGATTTACGGCTTTCGTTATGAGTCGAAACACATTCCGGTTTCCTTCCTTTAGCATATGTATTTCCCTTATATATATATATATATATATATATATATAACCCGGAAGCGTGGCTCGAACTTTCCCAACTTAAGCCTCTTTTATTATTCCAAACTTCTTAGTTGAATTACGAGCCGTCTACTTATCATTTCCAACTTGTTGGCATCATGCTTTTCGAACTTGTTACGGCCTCGTGACTCAACTAATATCCTTTCAACTTATCGGCTTGACATTATGTGCAAATGATTTCAAAGGATCCGGTTTGACAACCGTTTTGTGTTTCAAAGTAAGCCGAACCCGAATGTTGCTTTGTGCCGTTTACAACTTATATCATTATCTATATTCTTTCTCAAAATGAGCAACACTCATTACTTTTGGTTTTAAAGGATAAACGACGAACTGTGATCAAACTCCTTACTGAGTATCCTTTATACTCACCCCTGCTGTTTTGGTTCTTGCTTCAGGTAAACAGGTGGCGGCGTCACCTATCTTGTCAGTCGGCATCAACAGGTCTAGATAGGCTCAGTCTCGTTGTCTGGTTTGTCTTGTCAGTGGTCCCAACAACCGTCGAGTCTTGATTATTGTATTTAATTACTTTCGTACCCCTTTACTGCCTTATTTACTTTATGTATGTTATGTGCCCCTGATGTGGGATAGTTGAAGATATCTAGGATTGCACAGGGTAGGCTAGTTGAGGATGGCACTATCTGTTTATGAATCTTTTGTATCTTGAATTACAAATGTTTATTTGATATTATGTTAGCCTCGTAGGCTTTTATGGAATTTATTTGTTTTCCTTTTAAATCGCTTCTGCATTGCTCTGTATGGTTATGGTTGTTGTTGGGATGTTGTCGCTGTTGCCGATGGTTATTGCTTGTGTGTCATTCGCCAGAGTGGGTTTTTGAGTTGAGGTCCCTCGTTGAAGGTCGGGAATCCATTTCGGTGTGGATGTGGCGATCCTTCTTCAGGGGGCGCTACAAAAGAGGAACATATCACATTGAAGCTACCACAAATGATTCCACAAGATTATTTGCAAGATTCTTCAGTTGCAAGAAAAGATTCATCCAACCTAACTACAAGGTGTTAAATTCAGTTGCAAGAAAAGAGAACAAAAATCATAAATTAGTCTAGTTCTACACAAATCAGCCAAAAAAATCTTGAAATTTTCATCCAACCTAACTACAAAAATCAGAAATCATTCATCACCCTACCCCGTAAATAATTTTAACAGAAAACAAAAACACCTTCTTCTTCTCCAACATTAACCTTTCCAGTCTCAGAACATTTACTAAAATAATAGGAAACGAAAATTTAATCTGAAAAATACTATCATTCACCATCTTTCAAATATAGAGTTAAACCCGAAAAGAAAGCTTACCCAGGTAGCCTTGGTAAGAATAGTCTGACTTGCGCAAGCCTCGTTGAAGGAAGAACAACGCCCTGCATAATTTAAAAAAAAAAAATTAGGGTTTAACATTTTCGGAAACAAAGAACGAAGGAAAATGAGGAAATAAATCAGCATATAAGCTATCTCTTGTTAAACACAACCTTAAGCTCTGATTTCCGCCATGATTTTTACCGTCCAGAGAGTTGCGAAGAAGAAGATTTGTAAGTGCAGCCGCTCGATCAAGAAACCCTAGTTTCAGGCTTAAATGTGAGGTCTGTTATTTAGTCTCAAGTCTGTTATCTTGGTAAGATTTGTAATTATCATCAACAAGGAGGGTATTTTAGGCATGAAAAATTTAATGGTGGGTCGGCTCATTTTAATCACACCCCTTGGGCGCGGATTCGAATGGCGCTTAATCGGATGAACAGTAGCGGGCTTGGCATCCGGCTCGCCATTAGGTGTGATGGGCTTGGGCAACCCATCTTGGGTATTAAACACAAAATTAGCTGCAACTAAGTCCCCATTAAAAGGCCCAATGGTGCCTAATTAAGGCAATCAAACGCTTCCGTAGGCTTTTAGCTTTAGTTTCCCATTTTTTAGATGGTCATTTTAGGTGCCAATTTATATTTTAATTTTAACTTTGCTTCCTCTTTTTCTGTAAAATGTTTGAAATACCCTTATTTGTCCAAGAATAACAAGGGCATGTCAATCTCTTTCATATGCCCCAAAATAATTCCAGAAAAATTTCCACCGACGACGACGACGATCATCCCAATATCAATTTCCTATGATTTTACTTCGGCAACCTCTCCCAAAACGTCCTTTATAGTTTTGCTGTGAAGTTAATTTATCGTCTCGAAACTGTTCTCAGAAACACTCGCGCATTAAGAACCCTAGTTGGTATTTTTCATCTTCATCAACCTCGCGCAATCTATTTTAAGGTTTAAGCCATAACTCCAAGTTCGTACCTCACATTTACTGTTAATTAGGGACTTCACCTAAATTTCTTCTTTAATTCACATTTTAGGGTTATAGTTCAACTATTTCTTTACTAATTCGCATTTTAGGGTTATAGTTCAACAAAAGCGCATGGTAGTTCCCAGTACCTATCTAGCGTATGGTATGAATCTAAAATTTTTTATTTGGCAGAGATGGATCGACCGAGTCAAAGTATCAAAAGCAAGGGAGGAAGCAACAAAAGTCCCAGAAAAATTATTAGTAAACTTCCTGGTTGTGAACACCTCGATATTGCACCTCGTCACACGATGACGTTTTGTAGAATTGATGACTCAGCCCTGCCAGACATTAGGTAGACTCCGGACGCCTAGACGATCCTCGAGAGTCAAACCCTAGGGTCCATACCCCGTGACATACCCTCAGTAGTCCCTAATCGCTTGTCCACCCTGCCATATATTCATCGGATCCCAAATTCGATGCGATATTACGATAGGACGTCGCGATAGGAGCATTTCAGTTTTCAAATCACCCGAATCGGAAGTGAAACGAAGGAGAAAATACCGAAAAAGCCCGGACGCACGCAAACCCTAGCCCGGCCCAACACGGCCGGCCGGCCAACATGACTTCGCGGACCGGCCAGCTAGCAAACTTCCCCTTCGGTTGGTCCCACCAGCCGGCCAGTAGCACCCCTTTTCATAGGAGGAGAAAGGACACCACATCCGCACCGAGACGAACTCCCAAACAAAGTAAATGTACCCCATTTAAAAATCCATCCCGACGAACGGCAGGCACTCAATCTATACCGGCAACAACGATCCTAGTCCAACAACAACAACAAATATAATGACAGAGTGCGGAAGCTGAAAATAAATATCAATTCAACATATAAAGCCACACGGGGCATCAAGTAATATGATTCAGTGCTCAACAAATCATCATCAATATCATAGCTGAACAATTCATCAATATCTCCATTCTACTAAGTAAAACAATTCGATTCAAATAAATAAAGACAGACTGTTGTTGGACACTACCGACAATCACCAAAGGACACGAAAACCAAGACTCACGACCCGCTGTTGCCAACCGACATGAGAGGTGACAACGCCACCTGTCGACCTGAAGTAAGAATTAAAATAACGAAGGTGAGTATAAATGATACTCAGTGAAGGTAAAGAGGGAGCAAGTACGAGCCACGCTTCTGGGTTTTGAATATATATATATATGAAAAATACATATGCAGAATTGAAGGAAATCCGGAATGTGCTTCGACTTGCATTAACAACAATTAATAAGCAATACGGTAATGACAATAAAGCATAAATAAAAGCACGTAATTATCCCAGTGAGAATAGGCCTGTTACTCCTTATAACCCCTTCCTGTCATTATAAAACTCCATCTCCGGTGTCTGACCCCATAGTGCAACCATGGGCGACGAATTGAATTTTAGGAAAACATGCAACGAATGCAACGCCCACCATCGCTCCCAACCGTGGCTATCTACTCCTGACGGGCCACGATTGATGCTTAATTTTGGGAAAAGTACCTCGGGAAACACCCTGGACGCTTGTCCCCAAGTGAGACCCTCGAATACCCTCCCGGACCGCCCCCATTAAAAGAAAAGTCCACAATTTTGCTCGCGTTTCAAGAAGCATTATAAGTTGAAAGCTAAACGGGCATTTAGGCAAGTGTGTGACGACAAAGGGGGTGTCGGGAAGCACTGGCGCCCTCCCCTAACGACTTCCCTCATAAACCCAACCAAAGTTAAAGCTTCACGTTAGGAAAGAAAGAGTTTTACTTGCCTCTTGAAAACAAAACGATTTAGATATACTTATAGGTATAAGTTGATATCAAAATGTTTGTTTATTAAAATCATGAAAATATAGTTAAATATCTAATAGATATACGAGAACGAGAAATCAAATCGATATGAGCACGTAAGGGGAGTTTGCAATAAGTAAAAGAAATCCTTACTCCAGTTGAAAGCATTTTAAAACCCTCACCTGGAAGCACGGGAACGACAAGATAACTCAAGCAATTCCTTGAAAGAACAGCCTGAAACTGACATACGACAAAACCAAATAAGACAAGACGCAACACACGATTCTCATGGGATTACAACACATGAACGACCAATTAATGTCACGAAGCAATTAAAATTACAAGTAAAATGCAATTAAATCAATTAAACGAAAAGTGTAAAATTAAGGATGCTAAACATGCTCAATTGAAATTCTAAGTGCACATTCATGTATAATATAACATAAGGAAGCACTCATGCGATTTTCGGATCATTCAGACAACATTCAAAAATTGGGGAAAAGTCCTAAATGAAAAAAGCTCGATTCAAGGCACGAACGAGGTCGGAATTTCAAAACCTTTACGGAATATTCATCCTTGAATCATATGGAAACTATAGGTGAAAACGGCTCGATTTTAGGAGGTCGTATGCAAAAAGTCAACTTTTATTTTTGGCCAATTGACCCCATTCTCGAGAGCAACTAAGGAAAAAGGCTGAAAATTTCGCTAAGGCATTCGCACGGGCTAGGGCACGGCCTTGCACACGGTCTTGAGGACACTCCCAAGACCGTGCAAGCTATAACAGGTGTGCACTGGCTTGCGCACCGGGGTGCGCAGGCCAGTGCAGGCTCAAGGTGGTGCGCACGGCCTTGCGCACGGTCTTGCCAAGACCGTGTGTAGGACCGTGTGGTTCTACTAACAGGTGTAGAAAAATGCGATTCTTATTTTTCTCACGAGGGTTTCGTCCTAAAATTAACTAAGGCGAGTTCTATAGCTAAAATCAACACATAAAATTCATACTCATGCATTATACACATTAATAGCTACCATTTGATCCGAACTACACTAAAAATGGTAAACTCTAACCTACAAACCCATCAAATTATCAAATATTTATCTCAAAATAAAAGCTAGAAATTCGAAGGATTTAATGGACGAAATGAATTGGGGAAATAAGGTTACCGGTAGAGAATCGAACGAGGATTGTATAGTTGGTCTCGGAATCTCGATTGATCGAGCGATGGATTCGGGATGGGATTTCTTCCTTCTCCTTCCTTCTTCTTCCCTTCTCGTTCTCCTCTCTCTCTCTCTCTCTCTCTCTCTCGATCGATTTTGGGTGTGTGAGCAAGAGTGTGCTAGAGCGGGTGCATAAGGGGGTGCAAGAGGGGTCAAGGTGGTGCAAGTGTATTCAAGAGGGTGTGGGGTTCGTTTGAGATTAACCTCTAACCTCTAGAATCGAAAGGAATTCTACATTCCTAACCTCTATTAGGTGAGGAATTCTACATTCCTAACCTCTAGAATCGAAAGGAGGTCCGGCGCTCTGCTCAATAGAGTGTTCGGATTTCAGTCCCGAGTCGGAGTCCTGTCCGGTCCCTGGGATCGTGCTCCTGAGTTCGAGGGGGGAAGTAGCAGCTAGGAACGAAGTAAAGTGAAGATAAGACTATGAGGGTGAGTCTTCTTTTGGCCTTTCTTCGGTATTTACTTACTTTCTGCTTTCCTTTACTTTCATAGTAATAGCCCCACGTTCCGCCCCCCTATGGGACGGAACACCCCCTATGGCTAAGGCTACCGGGTCTAGGTGGTCAACGAGTGAAGGGTCTCCCCTTCCTCCACCCTACATAGACTACAACCGAGGCCCGATGCTTCCCCTTAGTTTCTTGCTTGCCCAAAGTGGTTTCTCGCTTTCTCGCTTTCTCGCTTGAAACTTCTCATCTCGCTTGTCTGTGCTAAACCCCGAACTTCCCGAGCATAGGGTATAGGATAGACATGCCTAGGTCTAGTTCCTTTTCCGATTCGCAAGATACCTTGCGTAGGGCTTATAATCCCTCGATAGGTTTAACGAAGGTCGGACGACTTCACAGCCAGGAACTAAACCCAAGGTCTCGTCGAAAACACGAACCTTTCCCTAAAACATTCCTTTTTATCAAGAAAACTTTCCAAAATCAACATGAAAGCCTTCTCTTAATGAAAGAATCCCCTTTTATGGTTAACCCGGCACGAGGGTCTAAGCTTCAAGCTCTACTCCCCCTCTACCCGTAAATACTGTTAGAGTTGTGCCCTGGAAAGCTGAACTGCTTGAGGCATTTCCTCTAAAACTCTAGAGTAGAACAATCTAGTGATCCATAATAGAAAGATGTTAGTAGTCGTCTAATACTACTTTGGCCAAATTCATCATATGACATTTATAAATGGTTGCATATTGTTTATTCTTGTGTATGGATGAAACCCCAAGATCACAGTAAGCTAAGGGACTTGGTTTCACCATTTGATGGGGGCCATGAAATAAGTACCCAATGGTGTGATCTAAAATAGTCCAAGTCGAAGAGTTTAAAAGGCACAGGGGATGTCGATCAGACTGGCTTGAGACTTGCTCATATGACATAGCTTTATGAAAGTGTGTCCCATTTCATGACATTAGTGTTTTGACACTACTATGCATATGAGGGTGCTTAATGGAGATTAAGTTCACTGAGGATCCCGCCGGGAATGCCTAAATGGAGTAAGACTCATATAAGAGTCTTAGAGATTAGGAAGATTTCCCTAGCCATGATCGTGTCTAACTAATCCTTAGACTTGAGGCTCCATGATTGCCTTGTGCATAACTGGGGCATACTTTGATGTGCTTCTGAATCCCTAGGGTTTCATATAAGCTGTACGTTGGGTATGTTCGAGTTATGCATGGAGGCTGTGACAGTCAATACATGATCTATCACTTGTTACAAGAACAAGAAGAATTCCTATGAATTCAATTGTAGTATATTCCACCACTAAATCCTTGCGCAAGGTACGGTTGGTCTTCACTAGGAAAGAGTTCCTAGATTGTAAGATCAAATGGAATTACTATAGGAATGTTATTCATAGCATTGCAAACTACTGCGGCTCCATTTCCCATACCCTAGGTCTCAATCGGGAATTAGATGATAGAAGGATCGTATCTCACGGAGATCATGAGGTTGAAAGTTTCATACCACTTCATCGATGGATGGGTGGCCATGGACATGTTGCTAGACGTTATCCATGGTCTGTAGGAATGCATTTGTGAAGTCAATGAGTTGATTCACAAATAGTCTTTAATTAAATGAGTTTAATTAAAGTCACAATTCTAACATTAAGAATGTGTTCCTACTACTGTCCTATTGGTGAACCTGAGGGGTCACACAATGACTTCCAAAGGCAAACAAATTTGATGAAGATCTTAAAGAAACTTTAAGTAAATTACTTATTCATTCTGACTCTGAAGAAGAAGAAGTGCCTGTTGAAGTACTTAGAGTTTTTGACACTGATTATAGTTCTTCAAATAGTGAAGAATGTGAACCATGCAAAAATGGTTTACCATGTGAAAGAGAGGATAGCTCAGATCCAGAAGAAGGTAATAACCTTTATCAAATTCTTTCTCAATTTCAGGAAATAAATGTCCTTAATAATGATAGTATTATAGAAATTTTAAAATCAGTCAAAGATCCAGAAATTCGAGAAAAAATTCTTGATCAAATAGGAGAAAAAGATTTTCCTAATAAGCATAATGATTCTATTCCAAAATCTTCTGAGCCATATACTATGGCTGAAGTAAAAAGAATGTTAAAACAAAAACAGGTTGGAGAAAACACAGCTAATGCTAATGATTTGGCAATAGAGATTTATAATCTCAAAAATGAAATTAAAAGCTTGAAAAGCTCTAATAAAAATCTTGAAGAGAGAATTTTTAAATTAGAAATTTTCAATAAAGGAAAACAACCTCTTATTAATTTTGATTCTGACAACCAAAATATACTTTCGGAGGATGATAATTTCCTTGGTACTTTAGAAATGGTACTTCCCAGAAATGGTTTATAAAAATTTCTCTTCTTATTGATCATAATTACAGGAAAGAATTTACGGCACTTGTTGATAGCGGTGCAGATTTAAATTGTATCCAAGAAGGAATTATTCCTACCAGATATTTTCATAAAACAACTCATTCCTTAAGTTCTGCAAATGGCCAGAAAATGGAAATAAATTTTAAAATTCCAAAAGCTTATATTTGCAAAAATAAAGTTTGCATCCCTACTAGTTTTCTTCTAGTCAAAAATATTACTAACCAAGTTATACTTGGAACCCCTTTTCTGAAGAAAATATTTCCGATAAAACAAATTGATGAACAAGGTTTTATAGGAACCTTTGAAGGAAAAGAAATTACTTTTCATTTTATCACCAAACCTTTTACAAGAATTTTAAATAACATAAGAGATTCTTTTATAAAGAATAAAGAAAATCAAATAAATTTTCTCAAACAGGAAATAAGGATTTGTAATATTGAGGAGACTCTTCAAAATCCTAGATTACAGGATAAGATTAAACTGCTTCATAATCAGTTTTCTTTACAAATTTGTAATGATCACCCAAATGCTTTTTGGGACAGAAAGAAACATATTGTTTCACTTCCCTATGAAGATAGTTTTGATGAAAAGAAGATTCCGACTAAGGCTAGACCTTGTCAAATGAATAAACATTATCTTGAGTTATGTAAAAAAGAGATTGAAGCTTTGCAAAACAAAGGGTTAATAAGACCCTCTAAATCTCCATAGTCTTGTACAGCTTTTTATGTTAATAAACATGCTGAGCAAGAAAGAGGTGTTCCCAGGTTAGTTATCAATTATAAACCCCTTAATATTGCTTTAAAATGGATCAGATATCCAATCCCTAATAAAAAGGATCTTCTGGATAGGCTTCATGATGCCTTAGTATTTTCAAAATTTGATTTAAAATCAGGTTATTGGCAAATTCAAATTCATGAAAAAGATGTTTATAAAACAACTTTTAATGTCCCCTTTGGACAATATGAATGGAAAGTAATGCCTTTTGGTCTTAAAAATGCCCCGTCAGAATTTCAAAATATTATGAATGATATTTTTAATTCTTATAGTAATTTTATCATTGTTTACATTGATGATATTTTAGTGTTCTCTAAAAATATAGAAACACATTTTAAACATCTGGATATATTTAAGAAAATTGTTATTCAAAATGGTTTAGTTATATCTAAACCCAAGATGCAACTTTTCCAAACTAATATTAGATTTCTTGGCCATAATATTGAAAAAGGAAAAATTATTCCTATTAATAGGAGTATTGAATTTGCTTCTAAATTCCCTAATCAGCTGACTGATAAAACTCAGCTTCAAAGATTCTTAGGAAGTTTAAATTATATTTCTCCTTATATTAAAAATCTTGCCCAGGATACTGCTATCTTATATGAGAGACTTAAGAAAAATCCAAAGCCATGGACTGACAGTCATACTCAGGTTATCCAAAAAATTAAACAAAAAGTCATTAATCTTCCGTGTCTTATGCTTGCTAATCCAAATTGGGATAAAATTATTGAGACAGATGCCTCAGAAATTGGATATGGAGGAATCCTTAAACAAGTTTTCCCTAATAATAAACAAGAATATCTTGTTAGATTCCATTCAGGTAAGTGGAATAATAGCCAAAAGAATTATGCTACTATAGCTAAAGAGATTTTAGCTATCCTTAAGTGTGTTTTAAAATTTCAAGATGATTTATATAATCAGAAATTTATAATTAAAACTGACTGCCAAGCAGCTAAATATATGTTTAAAAAAGACTTTAAACATGATGTATCTAAACAAATGTTTGCAAGGTGGCAAGCTCAATTAGCCCCTTTTGATTTTGAAATTGTTTATAAAAAAGGAACTGATAATAGTCTTCCTGATTTTTTAACCAGGGAATATTTATCAGAATGAATGATGTTGATCAATGGTTATATAGAATGATCCCTTATGCAATGTCTGTTTATAGGGAAAGGGATAATATTCTCACAAGATTTGGCTGGCAAATGGATAACAGTCCAGACATCAACTCTCATACTTGGAGAATTTATAAAGATCTCTTTGACCCTCCTCTAAGAGGACCTAATGACTTCAGAATCTTAAAGATTCAGAATAAAATTACTGTGAATAGTTTTGCTAATCTTATTGGTATCCCTAGGCTTATACAGCAGGAGAAATATCTTCAACAAAACATTGAAATTGATGAATCAATGCTTTCTGTTATTAATAATGGATATGATAGATATCCTAATCTTGTTAGAATTATTAAAGAAGATAGAGCAGAATTAAAAAGGGTTAAAACCCGAATTAACGAGCTAATAGCTTAATTGGTTTCCTTTTCAGCTTATGGAAGAAGCTAATTTTATGGATGATGCCATTCATGAAGATAATTGGGTGTCTTATTTAGAGGAAGAAATTCTTCCACATATTTCCTGTCCAAAGCCCAGAAAACCTAGGCCCATATGGCCTCGTCATAGTCGAGTCCTGCACTTTGTGGAAATTTCGACCTATTATAGCAAGAAGGCTAAATATTGGGAAAATATGAAACAAATCCTTCAAGATGAAGTTCATAATCATCCACGTTATAGAATTTTAATAAAAAGGATTGATCATAGCATCCGCCAGAATAAAACTGTGGTTCATGTGACCCATAAAATTATTAATAGATCACTTATTGCTTGATGTTTTTCAGGATGAGCCATCAAGGAAGAGGAAATTCCTCTTATAGAGGAAGAGGACGAACAATTGCCCAAATTGGGAATCAAAGGCTTATAGCCGAAAATATTGCTAATATTACATCATCCTCTTCAAGTAATACTTTGAACAGGGGAGATGAAATGCTATTCAAAAAATTCATGGAATACAAGGCAAGACTTGGTAATACCAGCCAGGGCAACCCTTCATATGCTAATATTGTCATTGAAGAAGAAACAGATGATTTGCCCTATGAGCAGAATAACTGCAAAGAGGTAATATTCCTCTTAGAAGACAAAGATCTTCGTTGGAAAGGTGAAATATGGCACCTTATGAATAGATATCTTAATAATGCTTCATTTACTGCTGGTTCATATAAACAGCGTATTCATTATGAAAATATTCTTAAATCCACTGGATCTTGTGATTTTTCACATTTTTATCCAGGAAAAAATACTCAAGCTTATAGCTTCAGTAAAGTCATTATTAAGCAAATCATATCTGCAGAAGAATGGGGACTCAGTACCCTAGGTGAAAAGGAATATTTCCGGCCTGATCAAAAAATTCAGGTTAAATTTAATTATTGGGATTATATTGAAGCATTTCATAAAGCTTTTCTATATGAGAATCCATTGAAGAAACATACTTGGTTCTTCAAAATCTATCCACATGTTTATAACAGGACATCCCAAATTGGTTATACCAATGGTGGCTATCCTTTGGCCCTACGGTAAAAATTTTGCCAGAACCTTATAAGGATCTTTATAATGAATGGGTGAAAATTTCACCAACTCTCATAGAGGCAGAGCACACTAATAAGTGGATTGAGGGAATGCCCTTCCTCCATTTTTTCATTGAGTTTGGTATCCCATGGATTTGGAAATGGGAACCGGAAATGGGTTATACTCAACAGAATATACCCTGTATTAAAAGGGTATCCTATACAAAATTTTGGAAAAAAATGTTACGAAAAAATGAACAAGGAATCCTTGAAGGACAAGAGACTGTTGAAAACATCCAGGATCATATCCGGCAATATAAAGAGCAAATTCAGCTGAAACAACAAAGAGAAGCCCCAAGCCCTTTTCAACATTTATCAAGGAAATTAAATTTCCAAAAAGGACAATTGACCAATAAAGAATTACTAGCTTCTTACATGGAAGAAGTGAAAAAAGACTTAATAAAAAATTTTAGAATTGAATCTCAATCTGATATTTCTATGACCACTTCCTCGCATAATGATGAAGAATTTTGTGAATCACAAGACCCCTATGGGGAAGAAGCAGATATCTCCATAGAAGATATCATCAATAATGTGGAAAAATCAATCACAGAGCAAATATCAAGCTCTGTAATCGGCAAAGGAAAAGAAAAGATGGACAGCTAATGCGTCGATGGACCCCTGTGGGATAAGGAATCTTTCTTTTTGACTACTTTTATAAAGTTTTGCTTTTTATAAGAGCATTGTAAAAATTCTTGTCTTCTTTTATTTGGTTGTTTATGTAGCTAGATTCTTTTCTCCTCTATTTAAGGAGGACTCTCTCTTGTGTAGGAGGGAGGTCGCAAATTAGAATTTTTAGCTTTGTATAATATTTTCTCTCTGTAAATTTTCATTCTAATCGATGTTTCAAGTTTCTTCATTCTGGTGTTACTCATAAGTAAGTTCTAATTCTTCTTTTTATTTTGAACTTCAATCTTATTTTCTGTACTACCGCCTATATGGCCGGCTAAATTCTTGTGTTGAATAATGTCACGATACTAAGATCTGGTAGCATGGTTAATGAAAAAAAAAAAAAAAAAAAAAAAAAAAAGAGTACTCAGAACGAAAATTTTTTGATTTCTGCGATGGTTTGGATTAAAACAGGCAGGGATTAGGTTTAATACCGAAGTCTGGATTCGCCCACTTTGTTGCCATGTTTTCGGCGTTTTTAGGGCTTGCCTCCATGACTGGTTAAGAACTAAATCCCTTGACAGTTTTAATTCTGTAAAACAATCCATGTACAGTATTCAAGATTTTAGTAGTTCGTGGTACTCACCAAAACCAATTAAAAGCTAATTACATATTATGTAAAGGTCCTGCTAATAATGGTATCAGAGCCATGGTATCATGATCTTGGTAAAATGACATTATTTAACACAAATCTCTTATGATGAATATCATAAGAAACACAGATACTGTTAAAAACAGTGTTGAAGAGGAGTATGATATTCCTCAAAATCTTGATTTGCTTAATAAATGGACTATTCCTAAAATAGATCCAAAAATCATATATAAATTTGGTACTTTTGAAAAAATAGGTATAATACAGTCCAGCTTGGCCCATGGCCCGGTCTATTTTAATGTTTATCCTAATCTTCAGTTATCTTTAACTGATATCAATATTCTAGATGCTTTAACATTAAATGTTAAGACCCATGGTTATAATTATGCTCCAGGATCTGAAGTTATATGTGTTTGTTATAGAATTTATTACAAACCCCTTCATACTTTAAATCCTCATTGTCAAATGGTTGATAAACCTTTAAATGAAACCATACTTATAGAAACCAATTTTAGTAAATCTGAGATCACTACTAGGAGATCTATCAAATGGGATGAAATAACATTCCCAGAAAATTGGATTATTGAAAGAGCTGCTCCTGCTCTACCTAATACTCAGGATAGGGTTACTAATATAGTACAAACTCCTGAAGGAAATGTTGTCATTAATTTTGATAAACCTAGATATTCCCTAAAACCTGGATCAAGTCTCTCTAGATCCAGTTCTTCTTATTATCATGCATCTCCCCTTGATTATGAGGTCAAATCCCCTTCTAGGTTTTCTACTTCTCAAATCAGAGAAACAGAAAAATCTTCCGATGATGCTCTTCCTGATATGGTTGAAGAATTAAAAATTCACCCTGATAATATTGTTAGAGGTGTTTATAAAGTTGAAGCATACATGACTGCATCTGAAATGAATTTTTCTGTTTAATGGATTTTAAACCAAAAACTGATTTTAGCCCGGGATCACCGGCAAGAAAATTAATACAACAAGAGTTTAATCTCTCCAGGTGGGAACCATTTAAAAAATGGTTGTTTGAGAATTTCACAAAAGAAGATAGAAATATATTTCAAGAAAAATTTTATAATGATCTTTCTGAAAAAAATGCCAAAATATCTTTTGTTCCATGGTTTATTACTAATTATGTAGAAAGTTATATTTCTGTTATTGAAAGAGAATATAAATATTCTCAAAATGGAAAGGTTTTAAAAACAATTTTCCCTCCTTCTCAATCTTTTCAAATTGAAAAAGATACTGAAACCAGGTATTATACTGCTTTCCAAAAACTTATTGATAGTGAAGTTTTACCTGTTACTACTGTTCATATTAATAGTTTAATAAAACAACAAAATTATAGTAATATTTATTTAATTGTTCTTGGAGAACAGATTGTTTCTTTACATGATAGAGTCGAAAAAATTATTTCTAGCATAAATGAGCTTAAAAGCTCCTTTCATATTACAAAAACTCTTAACCATGAGAGTGTTGCTACTCCTAGTATCCAACCTCCTCCTGATGTCAAGGATTTTAAATTAAAATCAGTCTAACTTATTGGACTAGAGAATTAATTTGGAATTAATTTTAGCCCAAGTTGATTAATGATGGGCTTGTAGTATATTTAGAATAAATTAAAGCCCACTTTAATAATATATTAGACTTGTTTAATTAATAAGGATTAATTAAATTGGGCCTTAGAAATTTAATCTGGTATTAAATTGAAAAGGCCTTTAGAAGGCCAAAATACTACTGCGCCCAATAGTAGCAGTGGCCGAAAATCCCAGCTCATCTAGGACTGGAATTTTCGGCCCACTCAAGTCTATTTAAGACAGATCTTGCAGAATACAGAACAAGGTGTTTTTACGTGGAAACAAAAAAGAAGAAAAATCAGATTTTTCCTAACCCTAATCTCTCTCTCTCTTCTGCGCAACTTTTCTCTCTCTCTACAGGCAGTTCACGTGAACTGCATAACACTTTTGTGCAGTTCAACGTGAACTAGCCTTTACAATTGTTTCTTGATTCTCTTATTTATATTAGATAAATACTGATCTTAAATCTCTAGCAGGAATTAAGAGATTTAGAGTTCGTCTGTAAGAAGCCGTGGATCAACCTCAGAGGGTTTCGGTTAAAGATCGGACCTTGGTAGAATCAAGAAGCTTGCGCTATTCGAGGAGTGGCCAGAAGCTTTGGAAAGCTTCCGTTCCTTATCTACTACAAAATGAGTGCGTAAAGGTGTGCTTCTTCAAAATATATAAATGTTTCAAAGTTACGAGTTCATTGGATGAAGATTCATTGTAATGCCCCGGGACTAAAAATTTTGAAATCTACTACTTCCGTTGCGCCCGGGGGTGCGTGAATCCCAACAAATACTCGAAAAGGTAACTCTTTCCACAAGAGAACTTTCCCTTTTTACACACATACAACATATAACCTTTCAAAAACGAGGCGTGACGAACCTCACATGTCTACTCCATACCCCACTCTCAGAAGTTCGGGGGTATGAACTATGTTGGCTCTGATTCCCATGCTGCTTGGGATATGTAGGCAGCCGGCTCCTTCCGGCTCGAAGCCAAAGGGATCTAATCCCTATATTTCACATGCACACACGTACACATATACATATATATATACTTGCTTGCAACTACTTGTCTACACGCTTTGGGAACTACTACGGTCATTTGGCATTGGTGAGAAGACCCGAAAGGGGCAATTGTGGGTGATAGGTTGCTGCAACCCCTTCCTCCATCGTAACTTAGCTCCCGAACCCATCACACGAATCTCTGGACACACACAAGGACATACGAGCCTACACAGGTTTCCCTCTCAACCTTAACCGAGTGGATGACGACTCTAAACCTCCAAATGGCGAACAGGGAAGGATGCCACACCAAAGGTAAAACCCACCCTTACATCACCATCCAATCACAAAACACCCCACCAATACATCAACAACCGAAAGGAGGGCGATTCCGACCAGCCTTTAGTGGCGACTCTGCTGGGGATGTCTAAGAGAGCTAGACTTCGACCGCAGCCGAGCCAAATGATCAAAGGGTTCCCCAAACCCCTACGTGTTTACTTTGTTTGCAAGATTACCTATATATATGTATATATATACACATGTGCTCTTATCTTGCGCTAGAGACCTCACACACTTCACAAACTGCATTTCATCCTACATAATGTGAGTGTTAAATGCTGAGGCAAGGTATTCAGAGATTGGGGGGAGGTCATGACCCCTCGTCAAATGTACTATGACCCTCAGCCACTTACTCCAGTACTTAGTGCAAGCCGCCTAAGAAGATTCTGTCAAGTCGTTGGTACTTAAGAGGGCCGCTCGTGCCCCACCAACTCGACTGGGAATCCTCCGGTAGACTACACTAAGTGCGTTATCAAGTCAACAAACTTGTTCTAATATAGGAGTCCCTCGGGGAGGACCCTAGGAGGATATTTTTGGCACTCTAGGCAAGTGGTGGCTAAACATCGAACCTGTGAGGACCTTGTGCATATAGGCTACCTCTAGGTGCACCATACCCGAGACCGGAGTAGAAACCTTGCCTTTGACCCTTAGTGGCACTCCTTTTGAGTAAAACACTAAGAATGAGACAAGGGTGTCAATGTTGTCTTAGATGGGTACCAAATTTCTCAAAAACCCCGTCTATCAACATTGACATTCTGCACCAAGTATTAGGACCGCCATGTTGACTGGGAGTCCGTCCGAGACACCACCCAGATACTAGGCTACCGACCATACTTGCAGTCTGAGTCCGAACGATTGCTACTCCTTCTTAGATAGCCGAAGCACCGTGTTGTCAGGGGTATTCTACCCGAAGCCGACGAGGTCTCTTGATCTATGATGTCGCATTCCTACATGAACTGGGGCTCCGATCGCCCCAACACATATCTTTCTTAATAGCCGGCTAGGTCGAACAGGACGACCTAGGCAAAAATGGCTCCCGACTAGATCGGACAGATGACCTAGGCAAAAATGGGATTAAAAAAAAAATCAAAGCTAGGGGACTTTCAGTAGGCGACCTAGTGCTAAGGAAATCCGAGGTGAGCCGAAGGATCCGAGAGGGTCGTTTAGCCCCAATCGGTCCTGTCCTTACCTCATCAAAGAAATCCTGATAGGAGGTGCAATGTGGTTAACTGACCTCGACGGAGTCGCATTTGCCTCCCCTACGAACCTAGATCAACTTAAGAAGTACACGCCGTGAGAAGGACTGAGGATGCCGTTCCCTAACCCCCATCTTTTTCTAGCCACTACCGTTTTTCCGTTACTCATGTAACAAGAACTACGTGTAGCTTGATCCTCCATGAGAGTAGTTTTGAGTGAAAAATCCCTGTAAAAGGCCAAGCCTAAACTATAAAGGCCCACGAGGCAAAAAACCTACCTCACTAGGCAAAGGTCGTGATTTCTAAATTTTGTGAGGAAAAATGGAGGTACATAGGCAGCTCGAGAAGTTACTTCGAGTTCAGCGACAATTTTCAATAAAATTTATCTTCCTCTTAGCCAATCTGAGTCAAGTGACGGGACCTTACCACAATCCCGTCATACCCCCTTCTCTTTCTTAGCCTTTCTAAGAGTTCAAAAAGCGCCTCTGAGTACAAAATGACTTTCGCGTCTAAAAGTCTGAGAGCTCACAAAAAAAATGAGAGAAAAAGACCCCAAGAAAAAAAGGCAAAGAAAAGGGGCAAAAAAAAAAAAAAACAACAAAAGAAAAGATCCCCAAAACAAAAGGGGACAAAACAAAAAAAAAAAGAAAGGAGAGAATGTGAGGAAAAAATGAGCCAAAACAGACTTAACAAAGTTCTGAAGCCACACGCGCTGAGCTCTTACTTTTTCCTACCCACATTAATCACCCCAGCCTTTCTATCGAGCCTTCAACCTCATTCTGCTAACCTACCTTAGACGGCATCCAAGGAAATACTCATACACGGAAAGAGGTACCTTTAGTCGGTGTAGGCTTCTCCCTAGAGGAAGGAGCGTCACCTGCATCTCCCTAAGGAAATCTAAGATAGCGTCAGGACGGCACCAGTTGTTGGTTCGACCAACTCTCAAAGTCCTTAGGCAAACCAAGGCAATCCGAAATTCTAGGTTTCCCTCACCCACACTGGGGCTGGTTAAATCCCTACGTCCCTTAGGTGGAAACCAAATCCCGCTCGTCGCTCAAATCGACATTAGAGGATCTCTACACGGTCCGTCTTCGCAAACACCGCACACTGGGGCTGGGCAAGACCCCAGCCCCGGTACATGGGCAAACCTTACACTCGGGCTGCATAGGGAAGGAACCCCTCGGATGGGTCAGGATCAAATCCTGCAGCAAACGCCCTATTATGAGATGCTTACCTCAGTGTAACAGCTTGCACGATAATCCGGCCCACACTGGGGCTGTTCAACAAGAAGAGATTTCCCCACCTAACTAAAGGATGGAATCCCGTGTCCGACACCTCAGTATGAAGCGCTCGACCCTGCCAATACACACTGGGGCTTTCCGCGAGAAAGCCAGAACCCTTTGGAATGGCCAAAAAGCGGCCTCTACAAACAACATCTAGGCACCGCGTCCCGATTACAGAACGAGTTCATCTCCATCAGCCAACCGGATCCCGATGTCCTGCAAGCTCGGGTCTAATGCTGTCTAGGAGTGAGTAACCTTGGGAAAGGATGAGTACTACAAGTATAATAGGTGGTCTAGGTTCTAACCTAGGTGTCCCCGGAACAATCCCAGTCAATGTACACTTACGCAGTGACTGTTCCCCCTGTTAAAGACTATGCGATCAAACCCAGTCGTTTTAGTCTGGGCATAGCAAAATGCCCCAATCCCCCACACGCCAACAGCGTGCACCTGTCAGGTGTCATGAAATGGTCATTTCATAAATCTATATTCAAGTGTATCAAGGACGCAAACACGTTATGAAAATGAAGACAACATTTTCATACATAGATAAGGTTTATAGTTCAACACAGCATGCCATACAAGTCGTCACAGAACAATAGAAAACCTATCTATACCATGGTAAGGACTGCCATCGGCCACATAGGCATCGTCATCCGAGTTACTCGGAGTACTGTCCCCCGTATGCTCCTGGGCCCTCACCTGAGCCCGACTCTCGTCGATCACTGGTCCACCATGTGGCCTCGCCGCTCGCCTATCATAGTGCGCCTTGGTGCATCGCTCCTGACGCACCGCCTTGCCCTTCTCAGCCGCCTTATCAGACCCGTGCCAGACTGGGGCTGAGATAGCCTGAGGAACCCCCAGACTGGTCCCGATGGACGGGCACATCTCGCCTGTAGCGGGCGCCGCCAAACGGGCAGACGCACGCCCCGCACCGGATCCTGACCCGGAATCGAAAGTAATCCGACCCGAACCAAAACCCGGCGAACGGAAAACCGGACTCATTTACTACTAGGCGGGAGTTTCAAAACAGGGACAAACCAAAAGCGGAAGCAATATATAAACAAAACATAAAATCCATAATGGCTGCGCAGTTAGGTAAAGCCCATCAAGGCTAGCAAATTCCCAAAATATTAATAAATGTTTACAACGGGTTCTACAATATTATTCCCGGCTATTCATAAGTATAATCCTACATAACAAGTCAACAAGAAACGAGAGTTTACATCAGACAAAAGCTTGTAACTTGATTGACAACGACTCAATACTACTGAAGCCCGCCTAGAGTCCTGAAACCAAAGGATGAAACGAATGGGGTTAGTCAAACGACTAAGTGAGGGGGAAAAAGACAGAACATAAAATAAACGAAAGTAGATCACCAGTTTAAACAAAAAGAAAACAACAGAAATAAAGTTTTTTGCAAACGATTGGAGACCTAGCTCAAAATGAAACAAAACAAAACGTATAACTCAGCGAGAAGAGTTCTGAACCACCAATCAAATCATAAAAACAGAAACCCTCCTTATTCCTCCTTATTCTTAACTCTTGATCCCTGGAGTAAATCAAACAACTCCTCAATATGTGGCAAAGGATACTTACTCTTCACCGTCATCCTGTTCAACTCGCGATAATCGATACACATACGGAGTGTACCGTCCTTCTTCTTCACGAACAGGACTGGAGCACCCCAAGGCGAGGTACTCGGGCGGATATACCCAATCGAAAGGAGTTCGTCGAGCTGATTCTTCAATTCCTTCAACTCGGCAGGAGCCATACGGTACGGAGACTTCGAGTACGGCTCGGCACCCGGGACTAGATCAATAACGAACTCAATGTCCCTATCAGGGGGCAGAAACTCCAAGTTCTAAGGGAAACACATCCATGAATTCTTTAACCACATCGATATCCTCGATCTTCACCTGCTCTTTTGGGAGGTTGAGAAGATAAGCTAGAAAACCAGTTGCTTCTCCCTTCTGGATAAGCTTCTTGGATTCCATCATAGAGATATACGGGCCTTCACCCATTCTGAAACCTCTAACTTCACTGTAACGAAGCACAACTTTCTTCTCATAGTAGTCGATCTTCGCTAGGTGCTCAAATAACCAATCCATCCCAAGAATAACTCCATAATCCTTCATCGGCAGCACGATCAAATCCCCGAGGTACTCGGTACCCTCAATCATCATCGGACAATGCTTGAGAACGCGGTTCGTAGCTACTCTAGAACCCATCGGCGAGCGAACAACTAACACATATTCAAGCAACTCAACAGGCACATGCACAGATAAGGCAACAGCAGGCGCAATAAACGAGTGAGAAGCACCCGGGTCGTACAATGCATGAATGGGAGTGCCATGTATATATATCGTACCTTCCACCACGGCATTCGCATCCGACGCGACATCTTCAGCATCGCCTTCCAAGGCGTAAAGTCGGGCCTGGGCTTGAGGCTGAGCTGGCTGCTTCTGACCTCTCTTCATCAGGCATGCATTCATAAGATGATCGGAGCTACCACATCCAAAGCAAAGCCCTAACTTCCTTCGACACTTAGACTCCAAATGGGAACCTCCACAATATCCACAAACTGGTCGTGGAAAACCCTGAGCTTGGGGAGGAACGTTCAGCTTCGGAGCCTACTGAAACGGTTTCTTCCCAGCTGAAGAAGAAGATGGTCCTACAGAAGGAAAAGACCTCTTCGGACCCGATGAAAAACCCTTAGCGGCTGCGGGGGCAGGTGCTGACGTAGGCCTCATCTGTCTCATCTCTGACTCTATAGCAAGAGCCATGTCAACTGCATCGGAATAAAATCGGGGGCGGACAACCATCATATGCAGTCGAATGCTGTGAGACAAACCTTCCACGAACTGGCGTGTCTTCCTCTCCTCGTCCTCAACCATATAGGAACAGTGAACAATGAGGCGAGAGAAATGTGCCTCATACTGATCTACCGAGGACGTGCCCTGCTTCAAGCTCAAAAACTCCCTTTCCCGTTGTTATCTGACTACCAACGGTATGTACTTAGCCCTGAACTCCACCAAAAACTGAGCCCATGTCGGAACCACCTGATCACGCGTCCAACGCTGATCAATCAGTGTCCACCAGTCATGTGCTGCCCCAATCATCAGGTAGGCAGCATACTCGACCTTCTGTGGATCCGTAGTGTGCATTAGTCTGAATATCTTCTCCAAGACCGATATCCAGGCCTCTGCAGCGATATCATCCCGTGCTCCCACAAACTGTGGCGGATTACGATTAAGAAACTGATTCATTGCCTTCATAGCCATCTGTTCCGGCGTCTGCTAAGGAGCATGAAGAGCATACTGCTGTAACGCCGCCACAAATTAGGCTGGCCTAGGTCCCTCAGGCGGGGGAGGAAGTGGAGGAGGACCTCTACCACGACGCATCCTGCAAAACTGTACAATTATGCATGACGGTAAGTGATCATGTAAAGCATTAACACGTAAGGAATTCAAATTCACACAATCACTTAAGCACAATCACGCAATTCACATAGTTCCTAAGCCGTACGGACCTAGACAGACTCGACGCTTCAGAGCATAGGCCATTGAACCCATAGGGCTCTGATACCAACTGTAGCGGGCGCCGCCAAACGGGCAGACGCACGCCCCGCACCGGATCCTGACCCGGAATCGAAAGTAATCCGATCCGAACCAAAACCCGGCGAACGGCATACCGGACTCATTTACTACTAGGCGGGAGTTTCAAAACAGGGACAAACCAAAAACGGAAGCAATATATAAACAAAACATAAAATCCATAATGGCTGCGCAGTTAGGTAAAGCCCACCAAGGCTAGCAAATTCCCAAAATATTAATAAATGTTTACAACGGGTTCTACAATATTATTCCCGGCTATTCATAAGTATAATCCTACATAACAAGTCAACAAGAAACGAGAGTTTACATCAGACAAAAGCTTGTAACTCGATTGACAACGACTCAATACTACTGAAGCCCGCCTAGAATCCTGAAACCAAAGGGTGAAACGAATGGGGTTAGTCAAACGACTAAGTGAGGGGGAAAAAGACAGAACATAAAATAAACGAAAGTAGATCACCAGTTTAAACAAAAAGAAAACAACAGAAATAAAGTTTTTCGCAAACGATTGGTGACCTAGCTCAAAATGAAACAAAATAAAACGTATAACTCAGCGAGAAGAGTTCTGAACCACCAATCAAATCATAAAAATAGAAACCCTCCTTATTCCTCCAGTTGTAATCAGGGAGCAGCCCCTAACTTCACAGATCATACATAAACAAGCTCAGGTACTCAAAGGGCTGCCACTCCGGCCTCACCCCGAGCTCCCAAAGGTGGAGGAAACCATAGAATTTCCGCCGTAGACCCGACGTCTACCGACTTCGTCTTATCTTCCTTACTCCGGGCCCATCAGAACAGGTCAAACATATACATATACATAGCTCACTTTTCAAACATTTTCATGTGGTCAAAAGACCATTCGAGGCAAGTTGTGTGCGAGGCTATAATGCCAAAGTTCGCTTTCGGAAAACAAAGATTTGCTTGCCTCTTTCGTAAACATTTCACAAACTTATACATAATACTTTTCATATTAAATCGTTTTCAAGATCATAAAAGTATAAGCTTAAATATCTACTATATATACAAACAGATGTAAAACAAATCATAAAACAAGGCTTATCGGGTAGTAGGGTTGGTATTATGTACGTATTATCGTATACTATATGAAACTGAAAACCCCACATGTTGGCTTGACAAAAACGAGAGCAAAATGCGAGACCGGCACACTACTCCACGGGAGTATCGTCTGCAAAAGACAAAGACACAACCATATAAGACTAACGACGACGCACGGCTTATACGAAAGATTTAAAACACATAGATGCACGTTAAACAATCATTCATATCACTTAGGTTCACATTGTAACAAAACACAGAAATTCATAGAATTCGATAAGCAAAACAATTTAGAATGCAATAAAAGCTCATAAACATGCATAAAATGCAATAAGGAAGCATGCATTCAAGTTTCGAAAGAAACGAACAACATTTGAAAAATAGCCAAAAAGGCCTAAATGAAAAACACGAGAAACGGGGCCCAAACGAAGTCGAAAAAATTCAAACTACCTAAAATATGTATTTCATGATTTATAGAACCTATAGGTGAAATCCGATCTCAAATCGGAGGTCAAACGAAGAAAGTCAACTTTTTAATTACCCCTTTGACTCACAATGTCGTGAGCAAGAAGTTGAAAATGGAGAAATTTTGGTTAAGGCATACACACTGTCTTGGGGACGGGCAGACGCACGGGCTTGAATACGTGCTCAAGCCGGTGCGCGAACACTTGCACTGGCCTGCGCACCGGCTTGCGCACGGCCGTGCGTTAGGCAGTGCAAGGCCAAAATAGGCACACGGTCTTGGCACATGGACTCAAGACTGTGCGCAAGGCCGTGCGGGTCATCAACACAGCAGAAAATCGCGAGGGTTCTCGGGAATGAGCCAAAAATTAACATTTAAATCATATAAATCATGCAAACCTCAAACTAAACTTACATATAATGATCTACAACATCTAATCTACTTATAGGACCAAGAACCACGTAAATCCATCCATAAAATCATTCATAATCACATTTTTCATATATTATTAAACTATTCACAAAATTCTATAAATCACATTCTAGGAAGCATTAAACGCGAAGGACGTGAGAAGCTTACAAGAAGAATAGATCGTAAGGAGTTCGTAAAGTTTCACGGATCAAAATTCGGTCAGAAATCGAAGTCGGAATGATCAATCGAAGCTTTCTCTCTTTATTTTCTTCTTTTTCTCTTTTTCTTTCTTTTCTCTTGTTTCTAACGTGAATGAGGTTTGAGGGAGAGAGAGAGTGGTCAAGTCAAACTTTGACTTGACTTAGAAACGAGGGGCAAAACCGTAATTACTCCGAACTTACTAAAAATAGCAGGTTGTCGAAATTAAACAATATTACAGTCAAAGCTCATATAATTGAACACACATTAATATGAAATGGTTTAAAAACCAAAATTCACTCATTTATGAAATTGTTAAAATACACATACTAACTATCAAATAAAATAATCAAATCGCGCAATATAACTATCCGGACGTACCGGATAATAATTCGGATTTTCGGGGCGTTACAATCACCCCTCCTTATGAGAATCTGTCCCCAGATTCTTCTCGTCTGCTACAAATAACGCGGGGTGAAACTTGCACATCTTCTCTTCGGTTTTCCATGTAGCTTCTTCAACCGACTGACTCCTCCAAAGCACTTTGACCATGGGAATCTCTCTGTTACGCAGTGCTTGAGTCTTCTTGTCTAAAATTTTCACCAGCTGTGAAACGAAGGTCAAGTCCGGCTCTATCTCAACATCTTCGATAGGAAGAGCGTGTGAATCACTCGGGTGATACTTCCGGAGCTGTGAAACGTTGAAAACGTTGTGGATTCCTGTCAGACTCGGTGGCAAGTCTAATCTGTAAGCAGCTTCTCCAATCTTCTCCAGAATCTCAAACGGTCCTAAGAATCTCGGACCTAGCTTACCACCTTTGCCAATACGAGTGAATCTCTTTTGAGGTGAAGCTTTAAGAAACACTCGGTCACCAACCTCGAACTCCAAAGGTCGGCGGTGTGTATCGGCGTAACTTTTCTGGCGATCCTGGGCTGCTTTCATCCTCTGACGGATGATCTGAATTCGGTCAATCGCTCTCTGAAGAGACTGCGGAGAATATCCTCTTCCTTTGTTATCCCTTGTCCAACGCCAATCCTCAAGATCCCAAAACAATGGGGATCTACACTTCCTTCCATATAGAGCTTCGTAAGGTGCCATCTTGATCGTAGACTGATAACTGTTGTTGTAGGCGAACTCAATCAACGGTAACTGGTCGTGCCAATTGGTGCGAAAGTCTAATGCACATGCACGAAGCATATCACTGAGATATCGAATCGTCCTCTCAGATTGGCCATCGGTCTGCGGATGTGATGCTGTACTGAATGTCAGTTTCGTTCCCATTTTCTCCTGAAGATGCTGCCATAATTGAGAAGTGAATCTAGCATCTCTGTCAGACACAATGCTCTGGAACTCCATGAAGCCTGACAATCTCTCGGTGATAAATCTCTGCCAACTTCTCCACCTTGAATGACTTCTTGACCGGCAGAAAGTGAGCAGTTTTGGAAAGTCGGTCAATTATCACCCAAATACTATCATAGCCACCTTTAACTTTCGGTAAACCGGACACAAAGTCCATCGCAATCTGCTCCTAATTCCACGTAGGAATCGGTAGTGGCTGTAGCAATCCTCCAGGTCTCTGGTGCTCTACCTTGACCTGCTGACATGTCTGACATCTCTTGACGTAATCAGTTACGTCTCTCTTCATACCTCTCCACCAGAACAACTCTTTTAGATCCCGGTACATCTTACTTCCACCAGGATGTACTGTATAAGGCGTATTATGCGCCTCAGCAAGAATCTCCTTCTTAAGACTCTCAGGAACACAAACTCGAGTCTCGAAGCGGAGAATGCCAGAATCATCAACATGAAACTGGGACTCTGGATCATCTGAAATATGAACTATCTGCCTCTGAGTCCACTCATCAGTAGCCTGAACATCTAGAATCTTACGACCCAATTCTGACTGAATCGATATACTGTGAACGTGAGCCTGCGAGGTGATATAAACTCACTCAAACTTAGCCTCTAGCAGAGCTACACTCGCCTTACGACTCAATGCATCGGCTACCACATTCGCCTTTCCAGGATGGTACTAAATCTTGCAATCATAATCCTCAAACAATTCCATCCATCGACGCTGTCTCTTGTTCAAATCCTTCTGAGTGAACAAATACTGAAGACTCTTGTGATCAGTGAAGATATCAAACGTAGTGCCATACAGATAATGACGCCACTTTAGCAAAGCAAACACAACGGCTGCTAGCTCAAGATCATGCGTGGGATAGTTCTCTTCGGCTGGCTTTAGTTTCCTCGAGGCGTAAGCTATAACTCTCCCATTTTGCATCAACACACAACCCAATCCCTCGCGTGACACATCTGTGTACACAACGAGTCCCTCCAATCCATTAGGCATAGCTAACACTGGGGCTGTAGTTAATCTCTTCTTGAGCTCTTGGAAACTTGCTTCACATTTGTTTGACCACTCAAACTTGGCATCCTTCTTTGTCAACGCAGTCAACGGACTAGCAAGCTTGGAAAAGTCCTTGACAAAACGTCTATAGTATCCTGCTAAACCCAAGAAACTGCGAATCTCTGTAGGAGTCTTAGGTTTCTCCCAATCCAACACAGTCTCGATCTTCGAAGGATCTACCTCGACTCCCGTTCCGGATATGACATGACCTAGAAAAGTCACTCTGTCGATCCAGAACTCACATTTGCTAAACTTAGCAAATAACTGATGCTCTCTCAAAGCCTGAAGAACAATCCTGAGGTGTTCTGAGTGCTCTTCCTCTAACTTCGACAACACTAGAATGTCATCGATAAAGATCACAACAAACTTATCGAGGTACGGACAAACGATCCTGTACATCATATCCATAAAAGCGGCAGGAGCATTCGTGAGTCCAAACGGCATGACCACGAACTCAAAATGACCGTATCTGGTGTTGAACGCTGTCTTCGGAATATCCTCGGCTCAGATACGGAGCTGGTAATACCCTTGTCTGAGATCAAGCTTAGAATAAACTCTCGATCCCTGGAGTAAATCAAACAACTCCTCAATATGTGGCAAAGGATACTTACTCTTCACCGTCATCCTGTTCAACTCGCGATAATCGATACACATACGGAGTGTACCGTCCTTCTTCTTCACGAACAGGACTGGAGCACCCCAAGGCGAGGTACTCGGGCGGATATACCCAATCGAAAGGAGTTCGTCGAGCTGATTCTTCAATTCCTTCAACTCGGCAGGAGCCATACGGTACGAAGACTTCGAGTATGGCTCGGCACCCGGGACTAGATCAATAACGAACTCAATGTCCCTATCAGGGGGCAGAAACTCCAAGTTATAAGGGAAACACATCCATGAATTCTTTAACCACATCGGTATCCTCGATCTTCACCTGCTCTTTTGGGCGGTTGAGAAGATAAGCTAGAAAACCAGTTGCTTCTCCCTTCTGGATAAGCTTCTTGGATTCCATCATAGAGATATACGGGCCTTCACCCATTCTGAAACCTCTAACTTCACAGTAACGAAGCACAACTTTCTTCTCATAGTAGTCGATCTTCGCTCGGTGCTCAAATAACCAATCCATCCCAAGAATAACTCCATAATCCTTCATCAGCAGCACGATCAAATCCCCGAGGTACTCGGTACCCTCAATCATCATCGGACAATGCTTGAGAACGCAGTTCGTAGCTACTCTACAACCCATCGGCGAGCTAACAACTAACACATATTCAAGCAACTCAACAGGCACATGCACAGATAAGGCAACAGCAGGCGCAATAAACGAGTGAGAAGCACCCGGGTCGTACAATGCTTGAATGGGAGTGCCATGTATATATATCGTACCTTCCACCACGGCATTCGCATCCGACGCGACATCTTCAGCATCGCCTTCCAAGGCGTAAAGTCGGGCCTGGGCTTGAGGCTGAGCTGGCTGCTTCTGACCTCTCTTCATCGGGCATGCATTCATAAGATGATCGGAGCTACCACATCCAAAGCAAAGCCCTAACTTCCTTCGACACTTAGACTCCAAATGGGGACCTCCACAATATCCACAAACTGGTCGTGGAAAACCCTGAGCTTGCGGAGGAAAGTTCGGCTTCGGAGCCTACTGAAACGGTTTCTTCCCAGCTGAAGAAGAAGATGGTCCTACAGAAGGAAAAGACCTCTTCGGACCCGACGAAAAACCCTTAGCGGCTGCGGGGGAAGGTGCTGACGTAGGCCTCATCTGTCTCATCTCTGACTCTATAGCAAGAGCCATGTCAACTGCATCGGAATAAAATCGGGGGCGGACAACCATCATATGCAGTCGAATGCTGTGAGACAAACCTTCCACGAACTGGCGTGTCTTCCTCTCCTCGTCCTCAACCATATAGGAACAGTGAACAATGAGGCGAGAGAAATGTGCCTCATACTGCTTTTTTTTTCTTTGAAAAAAAATAAAGATTTTAGTAATAAAAGAGAAAGGGCTGACAACTTCTCCTTGGTGGGACTAGATCGAAAGGGCGGTTACTGATCTACCGAGGACGTGCCCTGCTTCAAGCTCAAAAACTCCCTTTCCCGCTGTTGTCTGACTACCAATGGTATGTACTTAGCCCTGAACTCCACCAAAAACTGAGCCCATGTCGGAACCACCCGATCACGCGTCCAACGCTGATCAATCCGTGTCCACCAGTCATGTGCTGCCCCAATCATCAGGTAGGCAGCATACTCGACCCTTTGTGGATCCGTAGTGTGCATTAGTCTGAATATCTTCTCCAAGACCGATATCCAGGCCTCTGCAGCGATATCATCCGGTGCTCCCACAAACTGTGGCAGATTACGATTAAGAAACTGATTCATTGCCTTCATAGCCATCTGTTCCGGCGTCTCCTAAGGAGCATGAAGAGCATACTGCTGTAACGCCGCCACAAATTAGGCTGGCGTAGGTCCCTCAGGCGGGGGAGGAAGTGGAGGAGGACCTCTACCACGACGCATCCTGCAAAACTGTACAATTATGCATGACGGTAAGTGATCATGTAAAGCATTAACACGTAAGGAATTCAAATTCACACAATCACTTAAGCACAATCACGCAATTCACATAGTTCCTAAGCCGTACGGACCTAGACAGACTCGACGCTTCAGAGCATAGGCCATTGAACCCATAGGGCTCTGATACCAACTGTAGCGGGCGCCGCCAAACGGGCAGACGTACGCCCCGCACCGGATCCTGACCCGGAATCGAAAGTAATCCGACCCAAACCAAAACCCGGCGAACGGCATACCGGACTCAGTTACTACTAGGCGGGAGTTTCAAAACAGGGACAAACCAAAAGCGGAAGCAATATATAAACAAAACATAAAATCCATAATGGCTGCGCAGTTAGGTAAGGCCCACCAAGGCTAGCAAATTCCCAAAATATTAATAAATGTTTACAACGGGTTCTACAATATTATTCCCGGCTATTCATAAGTATAATCCTACATAACAAGTCAACAAGAAACAAGAGTTTACATCAGACAAAAGCTTGTAACTCGATTGACAACGACTCAATACTACTGAAGCCCGCCTAGAATCCTGAAACCAAAGGGTGAAACGAATGGGGTTAGTCAAACGACTAAGTGAGGGGGAAAAGGACAGAACATAAAATAAACGAAAGTAGATCACTAGTTTAAACAAAAAGAAAACAACAGAAATAAAGTTTTTCGCAAACGATTGGTGACCTAGCTCAAAATGAAACAAAACAAAACGTATAACTCAGCGAGAAGAGTTCTGAACCACCAATCAAATCATAAAAGCAGAAACCCTCCTTATTCCTCCAGTTGTAATCAGGGAGCAACCCCTAACTACACAGATCATACATAAACAAGCTCAGGTACTCAAAGGGCTGCCACTCCGGCCTCACCCCGAGCTCCCAAAGGTGGAGGAAACCATAGAATTTCCGCCGTAGACCCGACGTCTACCGACTTCGTCTTATCGTCCTTACTCCGGGCCCATCAGAACAGGTCAAACATATACATATACATAGCTCGCTTTTCAAACATTTTCATGTGGTCAAAAGACCGTTCGAGGCAAGTTGTGTGCGAGGCTATAATGCCAAAGTTCGCTTTCGGAAAACAAAGATTTGCTTGCCTCTTTCGTAAACATTTCACAAACTTATACATAATACTTTTCATATTAAATCGTTTTCAAGATCATAAAAGTATAAGCTTAAATATCTACTATATATACAAACGGATGTAAAACAAATCATAAAACAAGGCTTATCGGGTAGTAGGGTTGGTATTATGTACGTATTATCGTATACTATATGAAACTGAAAACCCCACCTGTTGGCTTGACAAAAACGAGAGCAAAATGCTAGACCGGCACACTACTCCACGGGAGTATCGTCTGCAAAAGACAAAGACACAACCATATAAGACTAACGACGACGCACGACTTATATGAAAGATTTAAAACACATAGATGCACGTTAAACAATCATTCATATCACTTAGGTTCACATTGTAACAAAACACAGAAATTCATAGAATTCGATAAGCAAAACAATTTAGAATGCAATAAAAGCTCATAAACATGCATAAAATGCAATAAGGAAGCATGCATTCAAGTTTCGGAAGAAACGAACAACATTTGAAAAATAGCCAAAAAGGCCTAAATGAAAAACACGAGAAACGGGGCCCAAACGAAGTCGGAAAAATTCAAACTACCTAAAATATGTATTTCATGATTTATAGAACCTATAGGTGAAATCCGATCTCAAATCGGAGGTCAAACGAAGAAAGTCAACTTTTTAATTACCCCTTTGACTCACAATGTCGAGAGTAAGAAGTTGAAAATGGAGAAATTTTGGTTAAGGCATACACACTGTCTTGGGGATGGGCAGACGCACGGGCTTGAACACGTGCTCAAGCCGGTGCGCGAACACTTGCACTGGCCTGCGCACCGGCTTGCGCACGGCCGTGCGTTAGGCAGTGCAAGGCCAAAATAGGCACACGGTCTTGGCACATGGACTCAAGACCGTGCGCAAGGCCGTGCGGGTCATCAACACAGCAGAAAATCGCGAGGGTTCTCGGGAATGAGCCAAAAATTAACACTTAAATCATATAAATCATGCAAACCTCAAACTAAACTTACATATAATGATCTACAACATCTAATCTACTTATAGGACCAAGAACCACGTAAATCCATCCATAAAATCATTCATAATCACATTTTTCATATATTATTAAACTATTCACAAAATTCTATAAATCACATTCTAGGAAGCATTAAACGCGAAGGACGTGAGAAGCTTACAAGAAGAATAGATCGTGAGGAGTTCGTAAAGTTTCACGGATCAAAATTCGGTCGGAAATCGAAGTCGGAATGATCAATCGAAGCTTTCTCTCTTTATTTTCTTCTTTTTCTCTTTTTCTTTCTTTTCTCTTGTTTCTAACGTGAATGAGGTTTGATGGAGAGAGAGAGTGGTCAAGTCAAACTTTGACTTGACTTAGAAACGAGGGGCAAAACCGTAATTACTCCGAACTTACTAAAAATAGCAGGTTGTCGGAATTAAACAATATTACAGTCAAAGCTCATATAATTGAACACACGTTGACATGAAATGGTTTAAAAACCAAAATTCACTCATTTATGAAATTGTTAAAATACACATACTAACTATCAAATAAAATAATCAAATCGCGCAATATAACTATCCGGACGTACCGGATAATAATTCGGATTTCGGGGCGTTACATCGCCCCCTCCTCCTCGTTCCCTGAGACAAGCCTTACAAGGGAAAACGAAGC
This sequence comes from Verbena officinalis, assembly GCA_958496215.1. Lineage (NCBI taxonomy): Eukaryota > Viridiplantae > Streptophyta > Magnoliopsida > Lamiales > Verbenaceae > Verbena > Verbena officinalis. Next base: position 25,500,147 of record OY292387.1, on the reverse strand, counting down.
TATATCAAATATAGCAGAGACTACCAAAACCTTAAAGGGAAGGAAAACAGACATCATTCGACCGGCATACCAACTCCCGATAGAATGCGTCAGTCCTCTTCGTGAGCTCCATCTTCAAGGAGTAAATCATCATCATGGCCTCTTCATAGGCCACTTTGTAGCCCTGCACAGCCAAGAGGTTACCATCAGATGACTAGATTCATACCGAATAATGACAAGAGGAAGGCAAAGGATATACCTTCTTCTTCGGAAATGGAATCCCTGGGACCCCGTCTATCCATGGATGAGGAAGGGCCTGAGTCACGGTATTTTCCCTGAAGTTGACCATATCGAACATCCAAGCGGGAAAGTTCCTAGGCAAGTCCGCGCTACGGACTGGGGCTGCCGCTGCCTCTGGAGCGTCCCCCTCATCATCGTCGTCATTGTCATCATCTCTTTGCTGACCCTCCTGGGTGGAGGAAGCCCCAGACTAACAGGGGAATCGACCCATCAAATACTACCTGGAAAAGTCAGTATAGGTCATGGGCCCACCATAAGCATCCCCAATTATGTTGTGAGGCTCATCATAAGCCGCCAGCACATCTGCCTCTTGTGCAAAGGACACGCCCCACGCGTAGGGCGGATCGACCAGAATGGTCAACATATGGGCACCACCTGTCTAGTACAACACCTGGGAGCCCAAATAATGGACTCGGCCAAAGGGATAGCTGTACACGTGATCCCTTATGGACTGGAGGTAGAGATCCTGGTGCCTGATCTCGCTCCATCATCCCCACCGCACCTGCATAAGGATATCTCCCATAAAAAATAGACCAAAAGGAGAAGATTCTCACCTGACTAATGGTGACTGACTCCAGAGCCCTCCGACAAGCCACTACTGTCAGGCGGCCTATGGCCCGGACATTCTCCTAGGTGTAATGACGACTCAGAGGGAAGGCATCCTCCATCGGATCCACAAAAGTTGGGCTATTACAACCCAGTATCTCCACGACCCATATCTGCAAAAGGTCAGAAAAGGGTTACACAAGTACAACCCTATATGAGACAAAATGCAAAGACCAGAAAGCCCCTAAATACATACCGCCTAAGCCGGAGTATATCATCCGCAAGATGAGATCCTCAACCTGCTGTAGGCATCTATCCACAAGTAGCAGGCCGCAAACCCAGCTCTACCCCAAGCATAGCCCTTAATGCATCCAAAGGCCGCTAAGGACCCTAGCAACCCTAGTGGTGCACAAGAAGACGAGTTGGCAAAGATTGTACTGCATAACCCGTATAACAGAAAAGCCCGAGATAACCTTACCATCTCGGCCGGATCCCTGGTGTCGAAATTGTGCGTCGACCACGCATTTTTGATCCATCCTAAGAACAACGCTGACGGGCTCGCATAGGTCATACCGGGCCCCAGCAAATTGACCATCATATCATTGTTGACGTCCTCCCACCAATCGAGGTCCTGACCCTCAAAGGGCAGCCCCGTAGTCATGTAGAAGTCCATCGAGGTCATAGTCGCCTCAAACGATGACAATTGGAAGGTCTTGGTGCAGTCCTACCACCTCTCACCAAGAGCCTGAGTCATGCCCCCAATCTGCCTCATCGTCGGCAGAGAACCAAAGAAAGCACTCAAGCCCGTGCCGTCCACCATCCTCCGGGTAGAATTCGGAAGGGTTCGGTACCACGCATCCATACACTGAGGAAAAGAATGCGGCTTTGAAGCCCCAACAGTCTGCAAACAAACAAAAAATGGGTCAACAATAGGGTAAGAAAGCGCTACAATGCAAGCCCCTACCCGAAAGCCCACCAAAAAGCCTTTCTCTAAGAAAGCCTAAACCAAAAGCCCATACGAAGGCCCAGGAACACATGCCTCCCAAAAGACATCTCTTTCGACTAACATTCCATCCAAACAGAGGATTTCTACAAGCCTCTAGTCGAAACAATCACCAAAAGCTCACTTGAGCATTTTCCCAAACACCTAGTCTGCATAAACACTATTCACACAAACCCACTTCCCAAATCTCACACTTCCCTCTGATGGAAACGAGATTTTCCCCACAGATCTGAAACATCTCAGGTCTAATTACAAATCCCCATCAAAATCCCCAGCAGAAAACACTCAGAACGACGGGAAAACGAACATATGCAGCATAAAGCATAAAAGGGTAAAGTAGGAAATTTACCCTCGTTTGGAAGAACTCCTGATGCAGATCTGGAGTAATCTCCCTCCTCAGCTTAAACTCTCCATACTCTCGCCACTCGCTCGGCGACCATATGGGTATACCACCCATACACGTCATAACATGCTGGGTAATCCCATCGGATGCTCCGCCTCTCACCATCTTCAGCAGTAAGCAAAAGAACAGCTTTTCGGTGCTTCAAACTACTCGGGATCACTAGAAACTGGAAACCAAGTTTCGGACTGAGAGAACACGCTGGAAAGAATGACGAAAATGAGCCACAGGCTGGTTATTTAAACCAGCTGGCCTATCAGCTGGCACCAGCCGGCCGGCCAGCGGTGACCAGCCGGGCGCAAGGCTGACCAGCCGAACGCCCCTCCGTCCCGGCTCCCGACCTTCGTTTCTCCATTTCTCGTGCTCTGACACCCTTTAGGACGTTCCAGGCCTATCTCCAAGCCTCCGAACTTTGTTCTACACGTGAAACGAGCCCCCACATGAGGGATAGCCCCTTGCGATACCTCATCCAGAGAGCCCTTACAAAAGAGACTCTTCGTTTTCAAACTCTGGGCATTTCAAATCCCCACGAACTCGTGCCAAGCTCCGAAAGCTCCTCGGCACCGGGCTCCACTTACCTACAACACTTTGATCCCAGAATCAACATTCTCGGGCAACGACAGCCCCACCGAGAAGGGTACCAAAAACCCTTAATCAAACTCCTTTCAAGCAACTAGCCCCAATATCCTCCTAGGGTGGCACAAGACCCTTATCTCAAATCCCAGGGTGGCACAAGACCCTTACCTCAAGTCAAGGGTGGTACAAGACCCTTATCTCAAATCCAAGGGTGGCACAAGATCCTTCTCTCTGTCCAAGGGTGGCACAAGACCCTTATCTCAAGTCCCAGGGTGGCACAAGACCCTCACCTCAAGTCCAGGATGGCACAAGACCCTCTCAACTCTCCCAAAGGTGGCACAAGGCCTTTGTAGGCCCTCAGAGATAGTAGTGTTAGTTACTCCCCACAGAGGAAAGCCTCAGAGGTTCTAGATCCGTTATGGCTCGCACGCAGCGCTGCAAAATCGGGTCTTCATTGAACCATCGGTGTTCGCCTCTCTCGAGTCTCCGCCGATGGGGGGCTCTGTCAAAACCTCGATTTTGCAGCTCGTCACACGATGACTTTTTGTAGAAATGATGACTCAGCTCCGCCAGACATTAGGCAGACTGCGGACGCCCAGACGATCCCCGAGCGTCAAACCCTAGGGTCCATACCCCTTACATACCCTCAGTAGCCCCTAATCGTTTCTCCACCCTGCCATATATTCATCGGATCCCGAATTCGATACGATATTATGATAGGACGTTGCGATAGGAGCATTTTGGTTTTCGAATTACCCGAATCGGACGAGAAACGAAGGAGAAAACACCGAAAAAGCCCGGACGTGCGCAAACCCTAGCCCGACCCAAAACGGTCGGCCGGCCAACATGACTTAGCGGGCTGGCCGGCCAGCGAACTTTCCCACTGGGTGGTCCCACCAGTCGGCCGGCCGGTCATGGCCAGGCTCACCAGCTAGGGCTGTTCATAAACCCGCCCAACCCGCATAACCCACCTGAACTGAGCCGACCCACCCGCTACCCGCCCGTTTATAATTTATAATTTTTTTTTGCAGTTTAAAATTTTGGAACCCGCGGGAGTTGGGTCGGGTGGCGGGTTACAAAACTACACCCGGCATATATCCGACCCGCCCGCTATATATATATATATTTAATATATATATATATATATATATATATATATAACATTAATTTTATATTTATTTTCAAAGTTAGTAATTTATAATTTCACATAGTATATCCCCTCCTGCTTACAATTGTTCATATTATGTGGCAGCATTTTCTGTTTTGTTTTTTTTTCCAATTCACAATTACACTTTCTCCTTCGTATTGCCCCAGCAACATGTGTGTTATTATTTTTTTAACAATCAAAGGTGTGTTATTTATAAAACTCATATCTTAGATTCCTTATTTGTTGGGTTACTCATTGATTTTTGGAGGAAAATTATTTGATTTAGTAGTGGGTTAATAGGTTGAAATCTTAATCTTAAGAGTATAAAACTTAACAATCCGCTAATTCGTCAACCTGACCGCTAAATATTTGAAACTGACCGCCCGAAACCGCTCGGTTTGCAAAAATATTTCACCCGCCACAGTTTATGTGAACTCGCCTATATTAGGTCGGGTGTATTTTTTACCTCTAAACTGACCGAACTCGACAGCGAACACCCCTATCACCAGCCTGGCCGGCCGGTCAACCCCCTCCTGCGCAGCCCTACCTTTCCTTATCGGTTGTGCAGCCTTAACCCTCCTTTTATGCCTGGTTTCTACACTTATAAAAGGACCCCTCCCCTCACTTCATCAATCGCTCATTCACTCACAACTCTCTCCCCTTCTACGGCTTGAGTACTCGTCTTAGGATTTCTAAAAGAGAGGACCAGGCTTCCTTAGCCCAGTTCACTCTAGTCTCTTTTTCGGTCCCGTTCTCGGTTTTAGGTTAGGAATTCTACATTCCTAACCTCTATAATCGAAAGGAGGTCCGGCGCTCTGCTCAATAGAGTGTTCGGATTTCAGTCCTGAGTCGGAGTCCTGTCCGGTCCCTAGGATCGTGCTCCTGAGTTCGAGGGGGGAAGCAGCAGCTAGGAACGAAGTAAAGTGAAGATAAGACTACGAGGGTGAGTCTTCTTTTGGCCTTTTTTCGGCATTTACTTAATTTCTGCTTTCCTTTACTTTCATAGTAATAGCCCCACGTTTCGTCCCCCTATGGGACGGAACACCCCCTATGGCTAAGGCTACCGGGTTTAGGTGGTCAACGAGCGAAGGGTCTCCCCTTCCTCGACCCCACCTACACTTAGTTTCTTGCTTGCCCAAAGTGCTTTACCGCTTTCTCGCTTGAAACTTCTCATCTCGCTTGTCTGTGCTCAACCCCGAACTTCCCGAGCATAGGGTATAGGGTAGACATGCCTAGGTCTAGTTCCTTTTCCAATTTGCTAGATACCTTACGTAGGGCTTATAATCCCTCAATAGGTTTAACGAAGGCCGGACGGCTTCACAACCAGAAACTAAACCCAAGGTCTCGTCGAAAACACGAACCTTTTCCCAAAATATTCCTTTTTATCAAGGAAACTTCCCAAAATCAACATGAAGGCCTTCTCTTAACGAAAGAATCCCCTTTTATGGTTAACCCGACACGAGGGTCTAAGCTTCGAGCTCTACTCCCCCTCTACCCGTAAATACCCAAAAAGGCAACTCTTTCCACAAGAGAACTTTCCCTTTTTACACAAAAATAACATAAAACCTTTCAAAAACGAGGAGTATGAACTATGTTGGCTTTGATTCCCAAGCTCCTTGGGATACGTAGGCAACCGGATCCTTTCGGCACGAAGCCAAAGGGATCTAATCCCTATATTTCACATGCACACACATACACATATATATATATATATATACTTGCTTGCAACTACTTGTCTACACGCTTGGGGAACTACTACGGTCATTTGGCATTGGTGAGAAGACCCAAAAGGGGCAATGGAGGGTGATAGGTTGCTGCAACCCCTTCCTCCATCGTAACTTAGCTCCCGAACCCATCACACGAATCTCTGGACACACACAAGGACATACGAGCCTACACAGGTTTCCCTCTCAATATTAACCGAGTGGGTGGCGACTCTAAACCTCCAAATGGCGAACAGGGAAGGATGCCACACCAAAGGTAAAACCCACCCTTACATCGCCATCCAATCACAAAACACCCCACCAATACATCAACAACCGAAAGGAGGGCGATTCCGACCTGCCTTCACTGGTAATCACGAAAAATGTCGCAGTAAGAGCAGCAATGAGAGCAGCAAACCTAAGGCTAAGAGGGATGATAAAATACAATGTCGTTGTTCAATTACATATTTCACTGATCAAATGACAAATCTTGGTGATTTGATTGAGAGTTAGATGGAATTGATCAGAAAAACCCATTCGCCTCATTCGTCAATACGTCCTCTGTTTCTGGTACATACACTCGTGTTGGAATTCTTCTAGATCGTTATGACATTGAAACCGATTCATTTAAAATCGGAGATATCGAGGTTCGTTTTCATGCAAATGAGTTCTCGATAGTATTGGGTTTATAGTATTCGGGTCACCGTGTTGATCCTGAATACAAAAGAGACTCTCGTATGCAGAGTGTGTATTTTTCTGACAAGCCTGCTATCGTGACATTTTCTAACATCCGTAATAAATTGTATGAATTGAAGGATAGACAGGATAATAATGGTGTTCATGATTTTGTGAATGTATATATTGTTTGTTTTCAGTTTCTTGTTGTTTCCCTGTAACGACCCAAAATTTCGGATTTATTCTGGAATAATATTTTATTCGCGCCGAAGGCTTTTCGTGAGAATATTTATATTCACGAATAAGTTTTACCCTTGAACCCGCCTATTATCCAAATTCCCTATTTTTACCCCGACCTCATTTAATATCCCTTTTTGCATACATACCCCTCTTATATTCCTTATTCTCACATAAACCCATATCATTTGAGAAAGTGAGAGAGAAAGAGGAAGAGAAGGAGAAAAGGAGAAATAAGGAGGAGAAGAGAAGAATCGCCCTATCGAGCTCGTTTCTCGCCTAATCGACGAGCCGTGAAAACCCGAACAATCCTTACTTCATTCTCTACCGGTAATCCTTTTACCTGATTTTATTTCGTTCCCTCTTCATTACGATTTTCGTGGCTTTTATATAGAAATTTTATAGTTTTAGGATTTTCGTGTTTAGGAAGATTTACTTGGCCATTTTACGTGATTCTTGAACCTACGTGTAGTTTATATGATATATATGATAATATGTGAAAATTAGCGTGTTTTATGGTGTAAATTATAAGATCTATGGATTTATATGTTGGTGCCCGCGTGTGGCTTCGCGACTTGCTGCTTTATGCACTCAGTTGATCCGCACGGGCTAACGCACGGTCTTGATCAAGACCGTACAGGAGCCCGTGCGCGCCTCATTTTGTCTGCATGGGCTCGCGCCCGTGCGCCTGCCCCGTACACTTGGCCGTGTGCAGTGCACGGTCTTGACAGTGTGTCCAAGACCGTGCACAGGCCGGTGCGAAACACTTAGTGGATTTTCTAGCCTTTTCCTTTCTTGCACTTCGGGAATTGGGTCAACCCCACCTATTTAAACGTTGACCTTTCGCATACGACCTCCAAAAATTAATCCGATTTCACCTATAGCTCCCTTGAGCCTCGGGATTAAATATTTTACATAGTTTACAATTTATCCGACCTTATTTGATTGACACCTTTCTCGTTTAGGGATTTTTCCCACTTTTCCCGTTTCTTGTCCATTCGATCCCGTTTTCGCGAGAGAGCTTCGTTATATTATTTTAAGCATGTCTACGTGCCCTAATTGCGTTTTAGCATGCTTTAACATTTATTATCTATGTTCTTTTATTATTTAGTATTGCATTAGTAATTCTTTAATTGTCGTTCCGTATTTCATATGTCTTTGTATGTTGAATTGTTTAACTTTCCATGTTACGTTTATAGCATGATTAGGGTTCTATATGAATTGTCGTGCGTCGTCTGTTGTCTTGTGTCTTGCTTTTCATATTTTCGGTCTCGTTTTCATCCTCTAGGCCCTGTGTATTACAGGTGGGACCAACGAGGGAGAAACTTGACTACCGCCTGCTTTCATACTGTCGTGTCGAGCAAGGTAAGGGTTTGAACTTATTTTAACTGGGGCAAGGACATAGTCTCATATAGGTTTGCGAAACAAATAACTACCCTGCTTTTCTTATTACTTGTTGTTCTGCCTTTACTATTCCTTATGTGCTTAGTCAACCCCTTTTAATGGCAAAACCTATACGTATAATATTTTACAAAACAGTTTTCAACTAGAGGCAAGGAAAACCCATTTGTTTTTAAATGCGAACTTTGGTCTCTCAACCTTGCAAAGATAGCCTTGTCTCGAATGGCCCTTTGGCCTCCCACACCCCGATTCCCTATTTTTGAATGGCCTTTTTGGCCACCTAAACTGTCATTGATTTCAAATGTGAGCCCTGGACGGTATAACGAAGTGGGCCCGGAGTATACAGGAGGTGAGCCTGGAGACGAGCGTCTAGGGCAAATTTCGATGTGTACTCCAATCCGTATTCGCTTGGGTCGGCTAGGAGGTTGGCTAGCCTGAGTTAGTGCGAGGGTGGCTTTGTAGGCTACGCGCTTCCTAGAAAATTCTGATAAGGGTAACGTTGTTAACACGCGTTTCCATAAAAATTCTGATTGGATCCTGACTTTCGGTGGTGGAGTACTTGACTATGTGTTTGCATGATTTTTATGAATTGGGAGTCATAAGGAGAGGGCCCGTTCTCGCCGGGACACATTATTGCATGACTTATTGCATTATTTATTTGTCTAATCGATTTATGGCTTTTGTTACAAGTCAAAGCACATTTTGGTTTTCCTCCTTCAGCATATGTATTTCCCTATATATATATATATATATATATATATATATATATAAAATCCGGAAGCGTGGCTCGAACTTGCCTCACTTAAGCTTCCTTTATTATTCAAACTATTTAGTTGAATTACGAGCCGTATTTACTCATCATTTCTAACCTATTTCTATCATACCTTTCGAACTCGTAACGGCTTCGTGACTCAACTAATATTCTTTCAATTTATTGGCTTGACATTATGTGCAAATGATTTTAAAGGATCTGATTCGTCAACCTTTTTGTATTTTCCAAGCAAGCCGAACCCGAGTGTTGCCTTGTGTTATAGTTTTGCAACTTATATCGTTATTTATAATCTTTCTGAAAACGGGCAACATTCACTACATTTGATTTTTAAAAGATAATGACGAACTGTGATCAAAACCCCCTTACTGAGTATCCTTTATACTCACCCCTGCTATTTTGGTTCTTGCTTCAGGTAGACAGGTGGCGACGTCACCTATCTTGTCAGAGTCGGCATCAGCAGGTCTAGATAGGCTCAGTCTTGTCGTCTGGTTTGTCTTGTCAGTGGTCCCAACAACTGTCGAGTCCTTTTTATTATATCTTATTACTTTCGTACCCTTTATTGCTTTATTTACTTTATGTACCTTATGTGCCCCTGACGTGGGATAGTTGAAGATATCTAGGATTGCACAGGATAGGCTAGTTGAGCCATGGATGGCACTGTGTGTTTATGCTTCTTTTGTATTTCAAACTGCAAATGTTTAATTGATATTATGTAAGCTTCTATGGAATTTATTTGTTTTCTTTTTAAATCGCTTCCGTATTGCTCTACATGGTTATGGTTGTTGTTGGGATGTTGTCGCTGTTGCCGATGGTTATTACTTGAGTGTCATTCGCCGGAGTGGGTTTTTGAGTTGAGGCCCCTCGCTGAAGCTCGGGAGTCCATTTCGGTGCGGACGTGGCGTTCCTTCTTCAGGGGGCGCTACATTCCCTGTAGCAGCAGGAAGTTGCTCAATGGGCTGATAAGCTACGTTGATGATTTAGAGGAAATCGGGCAATTTTTCTGGGGTAGAGCAGCCCGCAGGTTCTTGGTTGTGTCAATGATTAAATATATAAATAATGAGGTAGATAAGTTTGTTGATGGATGCACAATGGGATTGATAAATCATATAAAATATTATGTATGAGATGATGGTTTCCGTATGCATGCGTGTAATTTTGACATGTTGTCTTGTGATAGGCATAGTTTTATAAGTATTTTACGAAGTTTGAGATTTCGAATACTATTCGAGTTTTCCCACGTTTTTTCAGATGGAGTGGAAGTGTAGCGCCCCGCTCTACAACCCCCGAACCTGTACGGATTCCCAAGCCGAGAACGGTGCCTCAACCCAAGAACCCATACAAGCCAACGGGTCTATCCCGACTCTTGGCAACAGCGGATCCCCAAAGACACAACAATTAAACAGTTCCGAATATATAGGTAGCGGAAGCAAATTAAACATAATAACATAAATGCCACTTCGGGGCCAATCTAAATATCTAATAACATCACAGCCCATTCAGGGGCCACATAAGTAATTAAGTGGGGAGTGGGGATCAATATAATATTAAATACAAGCCCGAACCAAGAAACCTAACGAGAGTGCTATAGACAACAATTAAGACATCGGAAAAACCAAAAGGCCTATCTATGAACTGTTGCCAATCCGACACGTGAGACATGCCGGTCTCTCAATCTACCTGAGGCAAGAACCAATAAAAGAGGGTGAGTCAAAGAAACTCAGTGAAGATTTAGGTGGAGCAAGTCGAGTCACGCTTCCAGGTTTTAATAGAAAAATACATATGCAATAAGGAAGAAACCGGAATGTGCTTCGACTTGATTATTTAATAAAGCAATAAAGACAATAACAATAATAAACAATAAATAAATATCACAGCGAGAGTGGGCCTGTTCCTCCTTATTTCTTCTCAAGACATTATAAAAACTCCATCTCCGGTGTCGAATCAAGGAGCAACCCGAGGCTCGACTATAGTGAATTTAAGGAAAGTGTGCAACACATGCAACACCCACCATCGCTCCCAACCGTGGCTATCAAACTCCTGACGGGCCAAGATTGACGCTTAATTTTGGGAGAAGCACCTCAGATTACACTCTGGACGCTCGTCCCCAAATGCAACCTCTGGATACCATCCCGAGCCCTCATTTAAAAGAAAAGTCCTTTATTTTACTCGTTTTACAAAAAGGGTTTGAGTGCCAAACAAGCAATTGGGCAAGTGGTGACAACAAAGGGGGTAACTACAAGTTCCGTACGCGTCGGGTTGCACTGGCGCACTCCCCTAACGACTTTCCTCATAGACCCAATCCTAAGTCAAATCATCACATTAAAAAGAAAGAGTTTACTTGCCCTTTTGAAAACAAATCGATTTTCGGTACTAATGTATAATTTGATATTAAAGGATTTGTTGGTAAAATCATAAAAGTATATGCTCGAAATACTTAATACCAATAATAAGGGAATACGGGGATTTCGCAAGTATACATAGACATATATGTTCAAGCCCAGTTTAAATAATTTAAATCCTTACCTGGTATGCCAAAAAGAAAGCCTAGCAGCTACAACTCACTGCTCACCGACCTCTGACTGATCTGTAGACAAGACAGGACCTAGACGAATTAATAACGACTCTAAAAGCGCAAATAAGCAATTATTTGACGAACGGCTAACCAAATGAATCAACAAGCATGCATATGCCAATAATAATATTTATGGGAGCTACCACATAAATTTCAAATAATTCCGACAAGTTTCCAAAAATGCATACACGTAAAATTGCACTATTCATAGACCAAACGAGGTCAAAATTCAACAAACATTTCAAAATATTAATCTATAACTTAAAAGGGATCTATCGGTAAAATCGGTGTAATTTTTGGAGTCCGTATGCGAAAAGTCAACCAAAAATGGCGACACATTGACTCACTTCCCGAGAGCAACTTGTGAAAAAGTTGGAAAAATCGCCTAAGGCATTTGCACCGGCTTGTGCACGGTCTTGAACAAGGTGTCAAGACCATGCACTACACACGGCCATCCGCACGGTCCAGGTGCACGGGCGCGAGCCCGTGCAAGCACAAAAGGGTGCAGACGGGCTCCTGCACGGTCTTGATCAAGACCGTGCGTTAGCCCGTGCGGTTTATCAGAACCCAGCAGAAAGTTGCGATCTCAACGCGAATCCGAGCCAAAAATCCATTTAAAACGTATTTTGAGCGCAAATCGACACCCACAATTTATAACAATCAATAAGTAACATGTAGGGAATATTTCTATCCAAGAATCACAAGAAATGACCAAGAAACGGGTTCGATTTCATTAAAAATCCTATAAATCCCGAAATATAAAAATAAGCTCAAAACATCAAAAATTTGTAGAAAGAATTGGGGAAAAAGGTACCTAAAGCAAGATCTCGTTGAGAGGATCGTTTAGGTTCGATCGGCATTGAATTCCACGGAGAAACGAGCTCGGTACGATCGATTAGGGCTTCGGAGTAAAAATCCTCTTTTCTTCCTCTCTCTCTCTCTATTTTTCGAATAAGGGTTCAAATGAGGGTTTCGACACTTTTATCAAATATTTCGAAATGTCGAAAAATACGAAGGGGTATTTTGGTAAGTTTAGAAAGTCCAATTAAATCATTTTGGTAAGATATAACAATATTAATTATTAAACGAAAGATAAACAATTAAGGAATTTAAATACGCACATAATATTATCACGTAAGGTCGTATACGATATAATATAATATAATTCACATAATACGAGAATTAGGGCTGAGAAGAATAATTAATCGCGAAAAAGAACTCATAATGATTCTTGGATTTCTGGGTCGGTACAGGAAGCAACATGCCCAATTCGGACAAGGCTGCTAGTGAGAGACTGACCAAGATAAAAAGGATTATCGTAAGAGTTGAAATCTCATTTTGCAGAACTTATATATTATTCAGCATAATTGGTTAGTTTTCCATGACTTTTTATTCATTCATTATGAAGACTTGAAATCTCATTTTGCAGAACTTATATATTATTCAGTATAATTGGTTTATTTTCCATGACTTTTTATTCATTCATTATGAAAAGTTAAAATGTCATTTTGCAGAACTTACATATTATTCAGCATAATTGGTTCATTTTCCATGGATTTTTGTCCATTCATTATGACGAGTTGAAATATCATTTTGTAGAACTTATGTATTGTTCAGCATAATTGGTTCGTTTTCCATTGCATTTTATTCATTCATTATGAAGAGTTGAAATCTCATTTTGTAGAATTTATATATTATTCAGCATAATTGGTTCATTTTCCATGGCTTTTTATTCATTAATTATGAAGAGTTGAAATCTCATTTTGCAAAACTTATATATTATTCAGCATAATTGATTCGTTTTCCATTAAAAGGAACCACGATGTCTCCGAATTTAAATACATTGGTTTAATGTCGTAATGATCCAAAAGAAATCCAACACGGGTGTATGTACCAGGAACAGTGGGCATATTGACGAATGAAGCGAATGGGGTTTTTTCGATCAATTTCTTTTGATTCTTCGTCAACTCACTAAGTTTTTCCATTTGCTCAGTGAAATAGGTCATTGAACAACGACATTGTATTTTATCATCCCTCTTAGGCTTACTGCTTTCACTGCGGTCTTTTTTTTATTTACTAGAAACTTTACTGATTTTCCTGGGGCCTTTGTTGCTTCCTTCCTTACTTGTTGCTTTTACTTGGTCGACCCATCATTGCCAAATAATAAATTTCAGATTCAGACCATGCCCTAGATAGGATGTGGAACTTGCAGGCTGGTATTGGGAACTATCATGCGCTTTTGTTGAACTATAACCCTAAAATGTCGAATTAAAAAAGAAATTTGAGTGAAGTCGCAAAATTAACAGTAAATGCGAGGTACGAACCTGGAATTATGGCTTAAACCCTAAAAGAGACTGCGCTAGATTGATGAAGATGAGAAACAACGACTAAGGTTCTCAATGCGCAAGGATTTCCAATAACAACTTCGAGACGATAAATTAATTTCACAACAAAACTACGAAGAACGTTTTGGGAGAGGTTGGCGAATTAAAATCATAGGGAATAAATACTGGGATGGTAGTAGTCGTCGTCATCGGAGGGAATTTTTCCGATGAATATTGTTTTTGAGATTTCTTCGGATTTGTTTTGGGGCATATGAAGGATAATGATATGACCTTATAATTCATAGAAAAATAAGGGTATTTCGAATATTTTACAAAAAAAAAAAATAGCAAAACAAAAATTGAAATATAAACTGATACCTAAAATGATCATTAAAAAAAAGATAAGCAAAGTTAAAATTTTAGAAGAGAATGGTATTTAAAGTTAATTTTTCGTAATATTTTAAACTTTATTTCCTATTTTTATCATTTCCTTAAAAAAAATGTAATAATAGTGACTATTTTTATTGCAAAATGCCCCATATATTCGCCTTGTCCGTAGCCAGTTGATGACTCCAACCCATATCTGAGACATTATTTTATCTAATTACCTTTCTTTTACCACACACTCCGCAACACACATCTTTGTGTGTCTCTCCGTGTTTGTATGCACACACGTTTTGTGTATCCATCGTTCTCTTTGAAGCTTTCCTAGGTCAGACCATGCTATGTGTGATTTGTCTGCCCCCTTCGCCTGCGGAAAGCTGTTAGATTCTCCATTCCTCTACGCAGAGATCTAATCTAGGTCAAGTAAGGGGGAAAAAAGAAAAAAGAGAAAGAAACATCATCTACAAGCACATTTCTGGGTAAATTTTCTGCGGTTTTCAAATACCCGGCTCCCATTTCCTCCGTTTGTTTTATCTCAATATTAATGTAATTAGCGATGATACTCTGTTCTGGGTTTTGAATTTAATGGATTTTGTGTATCATGTATATGTTATAGTTTTGTATCTCTGTGAACAATCGGATATTCGGATCCTTATTAAGCTAAGTTTATTGGTCCCTCGCTCCATTCATTTTCCTGTTCTAGGGCTAGAGTTTCTGAGTTTCTTCTTATTTTTTTCGTTTTTGGGGAAACCAATTCTGGGATTTTATAGTTACGATTTATTTTTTAATCTTACTTTGTAGGGTTAAATTGGATATCATTCCTGGCAGATTTGAGAGGAAGGAAGACATTGCGTTGCAAATTCAAGCAGTTTTATTTGGGATTTGCTTCATTTTCGCTTCCACTCAGATTGCTAATTCCGAGCCCGTTATAAAAAAGTACAAGCCTTGTGTTGTTGAGCCTTTTGGTTTTGGAATATTGGATTGATGGATAAGGATAAGTCTACCCATGGTAGTGGGAATTTACTACCACCTTCAGGAAGGTACTCGAATTTCTCACCACCCAATAGTAGTTATAATGTGAGGTCTGAGCGATCAGGATCATCAAATTTGCCTCCATTGGGGACTGGAGGTTCATCGGAGCAGGGTCAATTTGGTCATTCTGACTCTACCCGGTTTAGCCATGATATAAGCCAGATGCCTGACAACCCGCCGAAGAATTTGGGCCACAGACGTGCTCATTCTGAGATTCTTAGCCTTCCGGATGATATTAGCTTTGACAATGATCTAGGTATTGTAGGCGGATTTGATGGTCCTTCTTTTTCTGATGATACTGAGGAAGACCTTTTATCAATGTACCTTGATATGGATAAGTTCAGCTCATCATCTGCAACTTCTGCTTCCCAAGTGCGTGGAGTTGGATCATCTACTATTGGAGCAGCTGGGCCAACAGCTGATAATGCTTTAAGCGAGAAGCCACGAATTAGGCATCAGCATAGCCAATCCATGGATGGGTCTACAAGTATCAAACCCGAGATGCACATGCAAGGTTCGGAAGATCAATCTCCAGCTGACTCCAAGAAAGCCATTTCTGCTGCTAAGCTTGCTGAGCTTGCTCTTCTTGATCCAAAGCGTGCTAAAAGGTAACATTTATTATGTTGTATTTCCATAGCTATCTTAGCTCTGTTGGTCGTTGTTTCCACACACACACACACACACACTTTTTGTTAGTCGATTAATTTGCATTGAATATTTAAATTTTAAACACTTCACTGACCTCAGTATCCATTCCTATTACATTTTTAGTTGCAGTGAATAATTTTCGTAGTACTCAACAAGCACACATTGATTTCTCGTTAGTTTGTGTTTGCTCTAGTTGGAGTGCTATGATCAGCATTTTTATTATTTTATTGGAGAAAAACTGATTGTATCATGTTGGTAATAGTTATTTATGAGTTTCCTCCTTAATCATTTTGATTTGCGAGGAAGTTTCTTCGTAGATAGTGTAGACATCTTGTTTCTGTTTACTTTTGGCTTTTACAGTATCCTGTAAAATCTAAAATTTATGTAAATTTTTTCTGAATGTGCGCTTCTGATCCAACTGGATTAGGATCTAAAGTCATGCATTTCTGTGATTTCCAGTGTTCTTTATGCTCATTTCAGATAGTACTATTTGTATATTCCATTTGGTTAGTGTTGCTTTTACAAAATCCTTTAGAAACCCTAGTTTAAGTACATTTCTAGACTTTTGCTTCAGGACCATACTGTAAAGGATTTAGAATGGCGTGTTTCTTTTATTTCCATCATTCTTTATACTAATTTCACATGTTACTTCTGTATTGCTTTGATTACTGTTGATTATACAAAATTCTGTAGTACCCTAATTTATGTATATTTTCTGAACTTTTGCTAGTGTCCAAATAGATACATCTGTTCTATTTGAATATTGAAGTAAAATGGAGGATGGATCACGTGTTTCCTTAATTTCTACTGTTCCTTATGATGATTTCAAATTGTGCTATCTTTGTATTCCCCTTGATCAGTCTGAAAAACGTTTTATATATGCTTGATGTGTTTTAAAACTTTTTATGATTACTTCTGAATTACCAATTTTGTGCCTGGAATATTGCTACCATGGGTTGTTGGTTGTGAAACTCGATAGTTAGTACAGTGCATATGTCACAGACAGTCGGACATGAAGTCGTTCCTGATAACTTACCCATAACCTTTCACACTCAGCAACTTATCTTTTGTCTTTTTCTGTTTTCTTTTCTCACTAATTCAAATGCAAACTAAGTTTAGGGAAAAAGACATAATGCTATGATATTTCTCGCTCTGAAATTTGCATGTTTTCTTGTACTAGGATTTGGGCAAATAGGCAGTCAGCGGCGAGGTCGAAGGAAAGGAAAATGAGGTATATTGGTGAGCTCGAAAGGAAACTCCAGTCTTTGCAAACAGAAGCAACAACCTTATCTGCGCAGTTGACCTTATTACAGGTGATTTTAAGACTTTTATTATATAATCTACTTATTCCTGGCTGTGCATTGGCTTTCATAGATGCCCCACCCCACCCCACTCAAAGAACATGTGCACACTTAGACGGGTACCTACAATTGTTTGTGGCTGCACAAACTTCCTCACTTAGTTTCAAAATTACGAATAGCTCCCTTGGACCATCCATAATCTAATGAAAAGTGGAAACCTTGTTTAGAAAATTGGATAAAATCATCCATAAATGCAAGAAAAAAATTGAAAAATGTACTATAATATGAATTACAACATCATTCAACTACATGTAACTTTGGTGCCAAAGGAGCATATTTGTATAATTGATTGTAGTTGTAGGGGAGACTCTTGTAATTATTGCTTGCTAGAATTAAAATGGGAAGGATGAATCCCCAAATTATTTTAAGTTATGGTATTAGATTGACTTCCTTATATCGTAGGAGCTAAAGAATCCACTGCACCATGAGTTAGTTGGTTTCTTCCCTGTGGTGGGAAAGCTGTCACTTTGACAATAACAAGGAAAAGAAGAGATAAAAAAGAACAAAACAATGTCTTCACTGAACAAGAAAAGGGAAAAGAGAAACTTCTCGGTCTCTCTTTTACTACACGTATTGGTGTTGATAAATTTCTTAATTTTCACACAGAGGGATACAAATGGTCTTACATCTGAAAATGGTGAACTCAAGCTGCGCTTGCAAACAATGGAACAACAAGTACACTTGCAAGATGGTAATTAACCCTGTACCCATGCCATTCTTTTTATACATCATTATTGGTACTAGTAAAATTGGCACACTCGATGCGTGTGCATAATAAATTTAAAATATAAATTAAAAAAGTATGATATGATGCCAACAAATTTTTTTATTAAGAACATGATTTGATTATTTTTAATATATTTATTAAATTTATAATAAATTAAAAAGTAGTTCCTTTACTTTAAATTAAAAAATAACTTAAAATTCAATAGATGAGAAAAAAGGGAGAGAAGAGAAAAAAGAAAAAAAATAAAATATGAGAGAAAAAATAGGAGATGAGGAGATCATGGAGAAGAGAAAGAAAAAAAAAAGAATCCAAACGTGGAGTGATGGAGCTATTTTTAATTTAAAAAATAAATAAAAAGATTCAAAGACACCAAGACACCAAATGGGTGAAGGTGAATTATATAATAGTATAGTATAGATGAACAATTTTTACATAAAAAGTTCTGTGCCCTGGAGCCAAGTTCAAGCCCTCAACATTTGTCTGAAGTGCAATAAAGCAACATGATAACCTGTGTCATTTTACTTAAAGAAGGGGAATCAATGATAATTTGGTTCTCTCTTGGAGTATATTGATCATCTGTATTGGAACTTGACGAAATTGATATTGTAACAACTCAAATATGAGACTTATTTACGGTCTTCAGTCAGCTCAACTTAGAAGGGTGCTAAAGCTCTAAAAACCAGTATTTTTGTGCTTTTAGTTTAAAAATCGCAGAAATAGAGCTTCTACTTAATATAAGCTAAGAAGCACATTGGGGTGATTTTTTTAGCTTCTAGGTCATTTGTTTCTGTTATTTAGAAGTGCTTTGTACTTTAATCTCCCAAATCTCCCAGCTTTTACTATTGCAACTACAACTCTAGCTTTCCCAAAATTGTAAGTTGTTACAAATACCTCGCATTGACCTTTCCTTACTCCAAAATACAGCTTTGAATGATGCACTGAAAGAAGAGGTTCAGCATCTAAAGGTATTGACTGGTCAAACAATTCCAAATGGCGGACCAATGATGAACATTCCTACGTCATATGGAGCCAACCAGCAATATTATACCACCAACAATCATGCTGTCCAGACATTACTAACTGCTCAACAATTACAGCAGCTCCAATTGCACTCTCAAAAGCAGCAGTTTCAACAGCATCAGTTGCATTAGTTTCAGCAGAAACACCAGCAGCTGAGAAATTCTATGCCATCATTCCATTCAAAAGGACCTCACTCTCGGTAAAGATTAGAAATCACTCGGCAGTTATTTGAATTTTTTTTTTTTTTCAGTTGATTGATTTTTC
Organism: Verbena officinalis; assembly: GCA_958496215.1. NCBI lineage: Eukaryota > Viridiplantae > Streptophyta > Magnoliopsida > Lamiales > Verbenaceae > Verbena > Verbena officinalis. The sequence continues at coordinate 25,481,076 of OY292387.1, read as the reverse complement.
TTTTAAGAGTTATTCGTTCGATTACCGTCTCTCTCCCATTCCTAGTATCCGATTCTTTTGTTTGCTATTATAGTGTTTATAAGTAGAAACTGTAAGAAAATGCAGCTCTCAAGGCGGTTGGTTTCAGAACACAAACTTATGTTAATGTTTAAGAATACTAAATATAAACCTTATAGTTTGGTTTCTTGTTTGAGGAGCTTGATGTTTATTTTAGTGCATTTTTTTTCAAGCAATGAGTCTCGTGGACCTCGGAAAAATCTGCTAATATTTTTGTAGGTAGTTGGTGAAATGTAAATATCCATGCCTTCATGATTTGTTTGGCTTATTTTGACATGACCCTGAAAGCCAAGAAGAAGGATTGCTTAATTCAGCAATATCGTGTCAAGCAAGCACATATCAAATGTGACGTGATGTTAATTGTTTAGGTGCACGAATAGTTCCATTGGCTATTACTGAATTCATATGCAAAAATTCAGTTAAATTTCATATAGTATTATTGTGATTTGTTCGAACTTACGAGATCTTAGTTTGGTTTCCCACTAGGTTTTTTCGGGTTCAGGTAGTGCAAAGGCCTAACTGGGGGCGACCTTCCAATCCAGTTGCTCTAAGCACAAGTTAGAATTTGAATGCTCTTTCTTATTTCTTAAGGAATGTAGTGTCTCATCCCACTAGACCAACTGAACTTCTACCAAAATAAACATATGAAGCTAGCAAAACGTCTATTTTGATCATAGGTCTGACTCGTGGTTAGTGAGATAAAGAAATTCTTACCTTAAAAATATCTCTTTAGCAAAATACAAACGTCCTCGCATTAGCGACATATTGTGTATATAGCTCTCCATAATCTAGCATTTATTGGTGGCTATGTTTTAAAACCCGGACATGACGAATCGGAGGCTTTACTGGTCATCGGTTCGACCGGTTTAACCACCGGTCGAACCGGTATGACGTCATAATTACGTAATATTTATATTTAAATATATATAATTTAGTAATATTAAAAAAATAGAAAAATATACAAAATAATATAAAAAAAATACAAAAATATACCTAAAAATTAGAATAGGGATTTCATATTTTGGAATTAGGTTTTGTGGTTCAATTGAGATTCACATTTATCGATTTAGCCTCTTTTTTTTCAAGAAATTTACAAATTTAACCTTCAAAAAAAAAATAAAAAAATAATTTGATTGAACCAGTGGGTCGACCGGTCCGACCAGTACAGGTTGAACCGGTCAATTGACCGGTTCACACTGGTCCAATTTGGGACTAGTTTGTATGGGTCACCCGGCGGATGGCCTCCCGGTCACCGGTCGAACCGATCGGACCGGCCTGTCCGGTCCGGGTTTTAAAACATAGATTGGTGGGGAACCTTGTGTTTTAACTGTTAAGGGCAAGGTCCAAGATTACATACACTATGCTATTATTATATTATCTAACAACTCCCCCGAAGAGTTTTTATGTAACCCATCATAATCGACACTGTACATTGTAATATAATATAAATTTAATCCAATTATAACACTATTCAATTGGATAACGACCAATAAAAGTAAACTATTTCTTAGTCCGCATTTCAATCACGCCACCATACATAGAACTTGTATAATCAATTGAAATCGCTTCATTTAGGCAGTAATTGATTTCTGTGTAGATGGACTTTGAAAATATCACATTTTTATTATTTTATTTTTCTAAAACTATATACTTTTATTTTTCATTAATTTAGTATTGAAAAAAGTTAAATTCTTTATAAGTTTTCAAATATTTATAATTTTAATAAATTAAGTCAAATATCAAATTATATTTTATTTTTTTAAAAAATTGACCATTATGCAAAAATGCTCCCTGGTGGACTTACCTGTAAGTTACAACTCATATCAAGTCTTAAAGGCTTTGACTCTGTTTAGTACTTTGCGTGAATTTGGCAATTTGCTCCTTTAAAGCAACAGTTGCAGGTTACACAGAAAAAATGCAATCTGGAATTTTCCATAATTTTTTCGGATATTTGCCTTTAAATGACCAAGTTCTCAAAAAATTTAGGATAGTTACCCACTTTTTTCAAAGGTCATCTTATGTACCAAATCTAAGTTTCAATTTTAATTTTGCTACCCATTTTGGTGAAAATACCGATTTGCCCATAACTTTTTACCCCTACCCCTTCTTCTCTCTGATTTTCTCTCTCTTAAAATCACGTTCATCAAGCCGACTACAGTCCATCGCTGGCGATAATCCCCCCTCCAGAGGCTGCGAAACAGTCAGGCGTAGGTCGTAGGAGACGAGCATTATTAAAATCATTCCAAGTGCGAGTCAGGTGCGATTTTTCATCAATATCGTTTGTTCTTGGTTTCCAAATCAATGTTACGTAGATCTGATATCTTATTATATTGAGCTGAGATTTTATTATTCTGAACTTAGAATTGAGATCTCAGAGTGCCGAGCGCATAAATTTGAAAGTGGAACTAAATACTCAGAGTGCCGAGCGCATAATTTAGAAAGTGGAACTGAATACTCAAGAGTGTCGAGCGCATAGTGCCGAGCTCGTAATTTAGAAAGTGGAATTGAATACTCAGAGTGCCGAGCGCATAATTTGAAATGTGTAATTCAGATTCCATTTTTTTTTTCAAATGGCAGAACTTTGAAATGAGCTCAGATAGGGGGTCTTCTTCAACCGCGAGATCTTCAACCACGAGGTCCCATGGTAGTTCACCTCCCCCCGATCCAGAAGTAAGGAGATGCTACTGTGGGTTCACACTTCCCTGTCTTTGTTCATGGTCAAAAGATAATCCAGGACGAAGATACTGGATATGCCCAAATTTCAATATATGTGTCATTAACTAATCTGAATGCAACCATTTCCTATTTGAAAATAATTCCAATTTATTAAAAAAAAAAACAATTATGTTGGCAGCGTACCGACGGCCAAAGGTGCAGATATTATGAGTGGCGTGATGATGAATTTTCTCAACGTGCGAAGGAAGTTGTGCGTGATCTAGTTGGTGAGATTGACAAACTTGAAAAACGGGTGCAAGATATGCACGAGAAAACGACGGAGTTAAATGCTGAATTGAGTTTTAGGAAGCAAATTGAGGTGGATATGGAGATTGAAACAATGGCAAAGCAAGCTGAAATTAAAGTAATGATGAAGCAGATTGAGGAGATGAAGAATGAAAACAAGAAGAAATATAGTTTTAATTAATGGAAATTTCGATCTGGTGCGTACTACTACTCATTTCAACGAGGTTGTTGAACCGTTGATTTCACGACAATTGTGAAGACACTCTAATTTATTAATATGTAATAGTTGAAAAACTTGGATCCTCATAACCGCATAACCTCCAAAAATAGCTCCTTATTTAAGTGATTTTGTTCGGCATTATACAATATCAGTACATCATCTGAACATAAGTACAATTCCATTCGAGGTTCAAAAATAAATTATGCAGATATCAGATAAAGCTTCTCATTTTAATCTTATTATTCCATATTTTACCAGAACAAGCAGATATCCAAAATAGCTCCGTATTTAAGTGTTTTTGTTCAGCATTATGGAATAGCAGTACATCATCTGAGGAACAATATAACTCCATTCGAGATTCGAAAATCAATTACACGGATATCAGATATAGCTACTCATTTCAATCTTATTATTCCACATTTTACAACATCAAGCAGATATAAAAAAAATAGCTCCATATTTAAGTATTTTTGTTCGGCATTATGCAATATCAGTACATCATCTGAACATCAGTACAATTCCATTCGAGGTTCGAAAATAAATTACGCAGGTATCAGATAAAGCTTCGCATTATAATCTTATTATTCCATATTTTACCAGAACAATATCCATACATCATCTGAACATCAGTACAATTCCATTCGAGGTTCGAAAATATATTACGCAGGTATCAGATAAAGCTTCGCATTTTAATCTTATTATTCCATATTTTACCAGAACAAGCAGATATCCAAAATAGCTCCGTATGTAAGTGTTTTTGTTCGGCATTATGGAATAGCAGTACATCATCCGAGGAACAATATAATTCCATTCGAGATTCGAAAATCAATTACACGTATATCAGATATAGCTACTCATTTAAATCTTATTATTCCACATTTTACAACATCAAGCAGATATAAAAAAAATAGCTCCGTATTTAAGTGTTTTTGTTCGGCATTATGCAATATCAATACATCATCTGAACATCAGTACAATTCCATTCGAGGTTCGAAAATAAATTACGCAAATATCAGATAAAGCTTCTCATTTTAATCGTATTATTCCATATTTTACCAGAAAAAACAGATATCCAAAATAGCTCCGTAGTTAAGTATTTTTGTTCGGCAATATGGAATAGCAGTACATCATCTGAGGACCAATATAATTCCATTTGAGATTCGAAAATTAATTACATGGATATCAGATATAGCTATTCATGTAAATCTTATTATTCCACATTTTACAACATCAAGCAGATATCAAAAAAATAGCTCCGTATCTAAGTGTTTTTGTTCGGTATTATGCAATATCAGTACAATTCCATTCGAGGTTCGAAAATAAATTATGCAGATATCAGATAAAGCTTCTCATTTTAATCTTATTATTCCATATTTTATCAGAACAAGCAGATATCCAAAATAGCTCCGTATTTAAGTTTTTTTGTTCGGAATTATGGAATAGCAGTACATCATCTGAGGAACAATATAATTCCATTAGAGATTCGAAAATCAATTACACTGATATCAGATATAGCTACTCATTTAAATCTTATTATTCCACATTTTACAACATCAAGCAGATATCAAAGAAATAGCTTTGTATATAAGTGATTTTTTTGGGCATTATGCAATATCAGTACATCATCTAAACATCAGTACAATTCCATTTGAGGTTCGAAAATAAATTACGCAGATATCAGATAAAGCTTTTCATTTTAATCTTATTATTCCATATTTTACCAGAACAAGCAGATATCCAAAATAGCTCTGTATTTAAGTTTTCTTGTTCGGCAATATGGAATAGCAACACATCATCTGAGGAACAATATAATTCCATTCGAGATTCGAAAATCAATTACACGGATATCAGATATAGCTACTCATTTAAATCTTATTATTCCACATTTTACAACATCAAGCAGATATCAAAAAAATAGCTCTGTATGTAAGTGTTTTTGTTCGGCATTATGCAATATTAGTACATCATCTGAACATCAGTACAATTCCATTCGAGGTTCGAAATAAATTACGCAGATATCAAATAAAGCTTCTCATTTTAATCTTATTATTCCATATTTTACCAGAACAAACAGATATCCAAAATAGCTCCGTATTTAAGTTTTTTTGTTTGGTATTATGGAATAGCAGTACATCATCCGAGGAACAATATAATTCCATTCGAGATTCGAAAATCAATTACACGGATATCATATATAACTAGTCATTTAAATCTTATTATTCCACATTTTACCAGAACAAACAGAACATCAATACAAGACAATACAGTTCTATTACAGTTAAGAAAGCAACTACGCAGATATTAAACACCATTCTACATACTACAAGAACACTACAACATTTTCGCTTGGGATATCTCCCTCTTATGGGGTCTTGAAGGAATCGAGCGGATATTGAAATCAATTTTCATGTCTATCATATTCCTCCTGATTACCCTAATTATTTTCCATCTATAACCTCAAGAGGCTCTCGTTTTTTCCATTTATAGGATTATAACCTGAAGAAGAGCAGAGTTCCGTGATTTTGACGCGTGCACAGAGAAACCTGCTCTAAATCACCTACAGATATAACCTCATGGGGTTTTGTACAAAGAAACGTGCTCCAATTAGAAGAAGAAGCCAGCTATTATTCCAGAATGAGGAAGAAGGATATCTGGATCATCTGAAAATATCTCCATTCTGAGATATTTTGAGGATTAATGGCTCTTTTTGGGTGTATTCTGATATTTTGTGTGTTCGTGGCTTCTTTTTATATAAAGAAGGAACATAAGGAATTCAAAGCGCGTTTCTTGGTCAATAAAGTCTGCGTAACTGAGTTTCGTATATTTTTTTAATTAATTTCTTTTGAATATCCCGCTCCCAATAATGTTGTATTGATGTTGTACAACGTCGAACAGAAACAGATGTATGAGGATCTATATTGAATATCTGCGTAACTGAGTTTCGTATTTTTAATTAATTTCTTTTGAATATCCCCGCTCCCAGTAATGTTGTATTGACTTTTTAAAATGTCGAATGGAAACAGTTGTGTGAGGGTCTAATTTGGATATTTGTGTAATTTATAACATGAATAGTAAACTGTAATTAATTAAAATTTATACGTGTTGTCCCATCGTATACCCGCTCCCAATAAAGTCTGCTACCTATTACCTTCACAATGTATATTCTATAGCCTTTCTAATAGTGGTTGCTTAAAATGACTAGTTGAGAGTTAATACCGATCATTTATGATCCAGCTACTACCACTTTAACCTTTGAATTTCTTTCGTTAGGGTTTTTTGTCTCGGTCTATATAAAGGGCACATAAATATCCAGGAAATCTTAAAAGTTCTAAAAATAGAGATGCATCCAGATGACCCGGGTATCTACTGTCACTGTCATGCTATATCAGAGATGAAGAATAACAGGCATCTTCTTCCAATTGGAGCACGTTTCTCTGTACAAAAACCCAGGAGGAGAAACCTCTTTGGGGTTTGGATCACGTTTCCCTGTACACCTTCATATGCTTGATCTCTTCAAGATTTCCACAAGCAGTGGTTGAATGGGGTGAAAAAGGGAACGTGAATGAGGCGAATGGGGTGCAAGCCGGTTTAGGGTTTAGGGTTTCGAGTCTATTTCCTTCCCTTGCCAATCGATTTGTATAGTGGATGAAGGGAAACGCCACCCCCTGAAAGAATTCCAGAGTGCTGGTGCAGCTTGCATGCCGGTTCAGGGTTTAGGGTTTAGGGTTTTTTTCCTTCCCTACCCAATCATTCTTGCTGTTTCAAGGGGGGTTTTTAGGTCGATTTCCTTCCATTTTCAATCTTTCTTGCTTGTTTAGATTTAGGGTTTAGGGTTTAGGGTTTTGTGTACTTTGTAAGTCGACTTCAAGAGTGTTTTGATATTATATAATGAAGTGAAACTTTATTTTACTGAGGTTATCATTTTTTCAAGTAGTCGAACTGAAGCTGCATTTGTAGAGTAAATTCTGGTAATCGGTGTAATAGCAATCATATAATTGTCTTTAAAATAACTCCAACATATTGAAGTTAAATTAACGAAGCATTATATATAGAAACTGTCGAACAAAATGAATATTTGCGTGGTTGATTTGGACACCTGAGTAATTGTTACAGGACTTGCACACGGAGAGTATTTCCCAATATATGAAAAATAAAACGGATGTCGGAACTCGTGGAACTAAATTATAATTTGCTGAGTTTATTTGGACACTTGCGTAATTGATTACAGGACTTGCACACGGAGAGTATTTCCCAATATATGAAAAATAAAACGGATGTCGGATCTCGTGGAACTAAATTATAATTTGCTGAGTTAATTTGGACACCTGCATAATTGGTTACAGGACTTGCACACGAAGAGTATTTCCCAATATATGAATAATAAAATGAAGAACGGATGTCGGAACTTGTGGAACTAAATTTTAATTTGATGAGTTTATTTGGACACCTGCATAATTGGTTACAAGACTTACACACGGAGAGTATTTCCCAATATATGAAAAATAAAATGAAGAACGGATGTCGGAACTCGTGGAACTAAATTTTAATTTGATGAGTTTATTTGGACACCTGCGTAATTGGTTACAGGACTTGCACACAAAGAGTATTTCCCAATATATGAAAAATTAAATGAAGAACGAATGTCGAAACTCGTTGAACTAAATTTTAATTTGATAAGTTTAGTTGGACACTTGCGTAATTGGTTATAGGACTTGCACACGGAGAGTATTTCCCAATATATGAAAAATAAAATAAAGAACGGATGTCGGAACTCGTGGAACTAAATTTTAATTTGATGAGTTTATTTGGACACCTGCGTAATTGGTTACAAGACTTGCAAGCGGAGAGTATTTTCCAATATAGGAATAATAAAATGAAGAACGGATGTCGGAACTAGTGAAACTACATTATCATTTGCTGAGTTTATTTTGACACTTGCGTAATTGGAAACCTTATGTTCCCATAACTTAATTAATAGACCAAGTATCGTGTCCAATTATATTAGTATATTAATATAGTTTATTAAGTTTATCAATCAATTGTAGTTGTATTTCAACAAGTAACAAACTTGGAAAGTAATACTAACATCAAACTCGGACATATAAACTTAATAAACTATTCATTACCATACTTGTATCTTCGTGGAATTTTTTACGACTCATGTTTCTTTGAAGCAGTAAGGAATACAATACCTAAATGGATGCAATCGACCTTTGTGTACTCATTCAATACACCATCACTTATGGGAACATAAGGTTTCTAATTACGCAAGTGTCAAAATAAACTCAGCAAATGATAATGTAGTTCCACTAGTTCCGACATCCGTTCTTCATTTTATTTTTCGTTTATTGGGAAATACTCTCCGTGTGCAAGTCCTGTAACCAATTACGCAGGTGTCCAAATAAACTCAGCAAATAATAATTTAGTTCCTCGAGTTCCGACATCCGTTGTTCATTTTATTTTTCGTATATTGGGAAATACTCTCCGTGTGCAAGTCCTGTAACCAATTACACAGGTGTCCAAATAAACTCGGCAAATAATAATTTAGTTCCTCGAGTTCCGACATCCGTTCTTCATTTTATTTTTCGTATATTGGGAAATACTCTCCATGTTCAAGTCCTGTAACCAATTACGCAGGTGTCCAAATAAACTTAGCAAATAATAATTTAGTTCCACGAATTCCGACATCCGTTCTTCATTTTATTATTCATATATTGGGAAATGCTCTCCGTGTGCAAGTCCTATAACCAATTACGCAGGTGTCCAAATAAACTCAACAAATTATAATTTAGTTCCAGAGTTACGACATCCGTTCTTCATTTTATTTTTCATATATTGAGAAATACTCTCTGTGTGCAAGTCCTGTAACCAACTACGCAGGTGTCCAAATAAACTTGGCAAATCATAATTTAGTTCCACGAGTTCCGACATCCGTTCTTCATTTTATTTTTCATATATTGGGAAATACTCTCCGTGTAGAAGTCCTGTAACCAATTACGCAGGTGTCCAAATAAACTCGGAAAATCATAATTTAGTTCCACGAGTTCCGACATCCGTTCTTCATTTTATTTTTCATATATTGGGAAATACTTTCAGTGTGCAAGTCCTGTAACCAATTACGCAGGTGTCCAAATAAACTCGGCAAATCATAATTTAGTTCCACGAGTTCCGACGTCCGTTCTTCATTTTATTTTTCATATTTTGGGAAATACTCTACGTGTGCAAGTCCTGTAACCAATTACGCAGGTGTCCAAATAAACTCATTAAATGATAATTTAGTTCAACAAGTTCCGACATCCGTTCTTTATTTTATTCTTTATATATTGGGAAATACTCTCCGTATGCTAGTCCTGTAACCAATTACGCATATAATGTGATTGTCCGCCTACCCAAATGGGATCCACCGACCTGTTGAAGAGTTAACCCTATTTAAAACCATTAGTAGAATACACAAAGTACACCCAAAACCTTAAAAATCCTAAATTTTACATCGCCATCAACATTTATGAACTCCACATTGAAAATGGAGGTCGATAAACTTAGGGAAGCTGAGCTGATGGTGGAAGACTTAACGCGTAAACTAGCGGAGTATAATCAGATTATAGATGATCTTAAACAAAAAAAGGCTGAACCTGATAGGTTGGCCCAGCTGTACAAAAGCAGGCTCGAGATATTAGCGCCACAAATTCTTAAACTTGAGAAATGCCTGTTTCAAATGTTACATGTTGACGTGAAAGATCTCGCTGATTTAGTGAATAATTTTGAGAAATAAGAAAAGGCCGCTATTGAGATGAAGGCAAAAAATTATGCAATGCCAGATGAGGAAGGTCCTTCGGGGGCGAAGTAGATGTGCTCTGTTTTTTTTTTTTTTAAGAAAGAAGTAGATGTGCTTGATCGTAATGGTTTGTACCCGTGCATAGATTTTCTTTTTTTTTTTTCATGATTTGGGGTGCAAATGCTTGAAATGTGAATTTCTTTCTTTTGTATATTGGGAAATACTCTCCATGTGCAAGTCCTGTCAATAATTACGCAGGTGTCAAAATCAACCCCACAAATGATAATTTAGTTAGACTAGTTCTGACATCCGTTCTTCATTTTATTTTTTATATATTGCGAAATACTGTCCATGTGCATAAAAAAGTCATGTTACCAATTACGCAGATTTTCAAATCCACACCACAAATGATAATCTAGTTCAACAAATCATATCATTCATGCTTCATTATCTTAATTAGAACATTTAAACGAACAGAAGAGAATAATTGTACAAACAACATATTGTTAACATTACACAACAGATTGAAGAGCCCCATATTGCAAAATGGTACGGGCAATGTGTATGCGATACTATTCAATGGGAATATTTTGAAAATATTCGTCGTAGTCGGGTTTGTCTTTGGCCAACTTCTCAATGAACAGGCTAGAATATGCTCCACAGTCCAAGCTACTGGAATCTTGATAGGGACGCAATTTTTTCGCTGTTTCGACTTTGCCCTTCTGTAGAACCTCTGCCCAACCAAAAAATTTCCAAAAACTCCACAAGAAACAGCCAATTACTTTCTCGGCATGCCGTAGTTTTGGCAGCATTTTTAACGAGTTATATGAATAGAGTCTCTTTGACGCGGTATCGTATACAACTATGTGAAAATGATAGTTTGTGAGCATTGGGAAGATTATGTACCGACAGCTGTCGATCACATCCGAGCTGGGACAGCCATTTCTTCATACTATTGCTTAAACTGTCATGGAATTTAGGGAACTGTTTTTGGTTAAATAGTGCGATTTCTGATCACTTTTCCTAGGATTCTGGATCTGTCTCACAAGCTCAGACACCATTAGGTAATTCACGGCGTATATTTTATGGGGTTTGTTGGGGATGTAGGTGGGACCCATCAATATCTCAAAATAAGGGTCAATAATGCTACCTTGCGTCGGCCTACCCCATAAAAGCTTCAAGATACAGCAGCCTAGTACCTGATTATCGTTCGTTAAATACACAACAACGCTGCAATAGAATCAGAGTTTCGACATGTCAAATATCTATGTAGGCATTTTCAAATGATATGAGTTGAGCATTCCCAAACTAAAATTACTCATGTAAAGGAAAGTTACGATAATACATCATTTTTCTTCTCAATTAATTCATCAATCTGATCAAGGTCCAATCCATTACTAATTGCATCATCGCGACCTTTGAAATCCTTTCTCCTGAGCACCTTTACCAAATCTTCATCTACATGAGCAGCATACCCATCCCTAGTGTATTTTATACCCGTCCGTTTCCGTTTCCGTTTTCCAATTCCCGTGGTTGGTGCATCGATAAGTCCGCTATTAGCAACATCTGCTAATAGTGTTATGTCGCTATCACCGGTCTGCTCTGCAGGGACAATCTCCATATTATAAGAATCAATGACAAGTTCCGTCGGATTATTATTGGAATCCGCTTTCTGATCAACACCATCAGCTTTGCTGTCCCCCTCATCCTCATCCTCATCCTCACGCTTCTCATGCTCCTGCTCACCCTCCTGCTCACGCTCCTCGTCCTCAACCCCCATAAACTTATCTGCACCCTTTCCATCACTGTGCCCAGTTTCCCTATCAAAACTAAGAGGGGGGGCAGGTTCTATAGGCTTCACCAGTTTCGCCTCTTTTGGGTCTGAAGCTTCAATTTCATGATACTACAAAATGAAATTTTAATTACGTTGAATAATATATTAATTCTGCCAAAAAAATGATATCTCAACTCTTCATAATAACAAACAAAAAGCCATGGAAAACGAACTAATTATGCTGGATAATATATAAGTTCTGCAAAATGAAGATTTCAACTCTTCATAATAATAACAAAAAGCCACGGAAAACGAACTAATTATGCTGAATAATATATAAGTTCTGCAAAATGAGATTTCAACTCTTCATAATAATAACAAAAAGCTATGGAAAATGAACTAATAATGCTAAATAATAATATATAAGTTCTGCCAAATGAGATTTCAACTCTTCATAATAATAACAAAAAGCCATGGAAAACGAACTAATTATGCTGAATAATTTATATAAGTTCTGCAAAATGAGATTTCAACTCCTCATAATAATAACAAAAAGCCATGGAAAATGAACTAATTATGCTGAATAATATATAAGTTTTGCGAAATGAGATTTCAACTCTTCATAATAATAACAAAAAGCCATGGAAAACGAACTAATAATGCTGAAAAATAATATATAAGTTCTGCAAAATGAGATTTCAACTCTTCATAATAATAACAAAAAGCTATAGAAAACGAACTAATTATGCCGAATAATATATAAGTTCTGCAAAATGAGATTTCAACTCTTACGCTCCACGCTTTTAGAGTGCGCAGTTTCTCACTAACAGCCTTATCCGTATTGGACATTTTGCTCCCATTCCATTTGAACATGCGTAGAAAAGATTTAATTTCTTTCGAAGCACCAAGCATCGGAAAATGCTCATAGAACCATGCCTGCCACCATACAACATGTCAAAATTACACACATGCATATAGAAACCATCATCTCATACAGAACATTTTATATGATTTCTTACCATTAATCCCATTGAGCATCCATCAACAAACTTTTTTACATCCTTATGTATATATTTAACCATTGACACAAGCAAGAACCTGTGGACAACTCTACCCCAGGAAAAGTGCCCGATATCCTCTAAATCATCAACGTAGCTTATCAGCCCATCGGACAACTTTCGGCTGCTAGTTGGAAACAACAAGTAACTGAAAACAAACAATATATACATTCTCACAAAATCATGAACGCCATCATCATCCTTTCTATCCTTCAATTCATGCAATTTAGTGAAGATGTTAGAACGTGTCACTATACCAGTCTTGCCAGAAAAATACACACTCCGCATACGGGAGTCTCTTTTGGATTCGGGATCAACACGGTGACCCGAATACTGTAAACCCAAGACAATCAAGAACTCCTTTGAATTAAAAGGAACCTTGATCTCCCTGAATTTAAATGAATCACTTTCAAGGTCGTAATGATCCAAAAGAAATCCAACACAAGTGTATGTACTAGGAACAGAGGACGTATTGACGAATTCCGCCATTTTCGGATCAATTCCTTCTGACTCTCCGTCAAGCCACAAAGCATCTTCATTTGATCAGCGAAATAGGTCATTGAACAATGACATTGTATTTTATCGTCCCTCTTAGTCTTAGGCTTAGGACTTTCACTGCTGCTCTTACTGCTGCCTTTTCTCCGATTGCCAGGAACTTTACTAATGATTTTCCTGGGCCATTTGTTGCTTCCGTCCTTGCTTCCTCCCTTTCTTTTGATGCTTTCACTCGCTGAAACCATCTCTGCCAAATAACAAATTTCAGATTCCAAACCGTATGCTAGATAGGATGTGAACTGGAAGGCTGGTACTGTGAACTATTATGCGCTTTTGTTGAACTATAACACTAAAATGCAAATTAAAGAAGAAATTTGGGTGAAATCTCTAAATTAACAGTAAATGCGAGGTACGAACCTGAAGTTATGGCTTAAACCCTAAAATAGACTGCGTGTGAGGTTGATGAAGATGCAAAACACCGACTGGGGTTCTCAATGCGCGAGAACAGCTTCGAGACGATAAATTAACTTCACAGCAAAACTACGAAGGATGTTTCGGGAGAGATTGGCGAAGTGAAGTCGTAGGGAAGTGATATTGGGATGGTCGTTGTCGTTGACGGAGGGAATTTTTCCGATGGAAGTTTTTGAGATTTCTTCGGATTTGTTTTGGGGCATATGAAAGATAATGGTATGCCCTTATAATTCTTGGACAAGTAAGGGTATTTCGGACAATTTACATAAAAATGGGTAGCAAAGTTAAAATTGAAACTTGGATTGGGCACTTATAAGATAACTATTGATAAAAGTGGATAGCTATGTTAAATTTTTGTGGATAACTATACTAAATTTTTTGAGAAGGTGGTCTAAAGTAAACTTTCCCTAATCGTTTTTTCAAGAATTTCCTCCTTTCAATTGATTTGGTTTTCTGTATATAATCTCTTAAATTGTTTGAGTTATCAAACCCTAAATCCAAGATCTCAGCTTTTTCTGAAGGTGCGCCATCTATCCTACCCACTTAGTTATTTCCTGGTTTTTTATTGTTTTTCTTCTGTTAATATCGGATCGCTCAGTAAATTTTCCCTGAATTTGATTTGCCCGACCCTTTTTCATTTTTCTAACTCTTTTTTTTTTCTAGTATAATTCTGCTGTAAATTTTGAGTATTTAATTTTCCAATTGGAATTCTGTACGCAGTAGAGTTAGTCTCCTTGTTATACCTTGTTTTTGGCTCATGTGAGAAATAGTTTTCTGATTTCAGATAGTCATAACACAGTTAGAGAATTCAATGAACATGAGAAATAAGAATTATTAATAATTACAACATAATGTATTCCTTTGTACTTTGGTTTTAAATTGTGCTTGTATGGTGTTTTGGGCTTGGATTTTCTTCATATTGTGTTAGGAAATATGAAGTTGGGATTCTCTGATAACTTTTCCTCTCTCTTAATGGTAAGCTGTCTAATGTTATTTGGCTGATTACTCTAAGAATTAGAGGCTTTGAGGTAAGAATTGTTCATAGCTGTTCTTGAAGACTCACTGGTTACCTATAGGACTGACCTTTTACTATTTATTTATGTGGTTTAATTAGAATTCTAGGTGGAAGGTTGTATGGTTTGAGATATTGCAGTTTTTCTTCACCTTACCAGTTTTCATGTTCAATATTTTCATCAATTTGGTATATTTGATTGTAGCTTGGTGGAGTTGCTTTGTCATTGACTTTTTATTTTGATTTTTCATCTATTTTCTAATTACCACAGAGGCACAGACTCACTGCTTTAATGTTTTTTTTCCTTCCCGATATATTGTTGCGTCATTTTGGTTAAATGTTCTCGTCCCATTTGCTTGAATTATTTAATTGTGAAATAACCGCCACAAATCTCACAAAAATCGTAAGTATGATATTTCACTTTCCTTTCTTGATCTTTCCATATTCTTATCCAACAGGTGATTTGACTCTAGTATGGCTAATCTTGAGCAAAACCATGAATATACTTGGATTGAGAGATCAAAATCAGAAGGAACCATTCCTCTCCTTGAACCAGATCATTGCCGAAATGGTTGGTCTTCTCCTCCAGGAGATGTTTTCATGGTTAGAGGTCCAGATTATCTCAAAACAAAGGTGAAAATCCCGGGTGGCGATTACCTTCTAAAACCACTAGGCTTTGACTGGATTAAAGGACCAACCAAGATTTCAGATCTTTTAAATAATCCCCAAAACCGTATTAGAAGAGCACTTGACGAAGAACGTTCAAAGGGTCGTAACCCTTTTGTTTGGGCTTTCAATCTACAAGTCCCGAGCAAAGACAACTACAGTGCTGTTGCGTATTTCGTATCTACAGAACCTATCCAGGAAAATTCTTTGATTGATCAATTCCTAAAGGGAGATGATAATTTCAAGAAATCAAGATTAAAATTGATAGCCAACATTGTGAAAGGCCCTTGGATTGTGAGAAAAGCAGTTGGTGAGCAGGCTATATGTGTAATTGGTAGAGCTCTTACATGCAAATATACTTTGGGAGAAAACTTTGAAGAAATTGATATTGATATTGGATCTTCAATAGTTGCAAATGCAATTGTTCATCTCGCGTTTGGGTATCTGACAACACTTACTATTGATTTAGCTTTTCTTATTGAGTGTCAAAATGAATCGGAGCTGCCAGAACGAATTTTAGGAGCCTTTAGGTTTTCTGAGCTTGATGCTGATTCAGCAAGGCAAGTTGAATTGCCCTCTGAAGGGCATAATGGTAATTTACAGCCTCCTTTGCCTAATAGACTTTGGAAATCAATAGGGCAGGGGATTTCCCAACTTATTAAACCAGGTGCGCAAGAAAATGATTCTAACTCGAGTTCGTCACATGCCAACGGGGCCATTGATCATGGCATAAGTAGTGGAGATGAGAACAAGCCATAGTTATTATTGTTTGGCAAATTACATTTACTACCCTTAAGGTTTGCCCTAACTACTATTTAGTCCTGTTTTCAGAAATTACAAAAAAAATCCCTTATATTTCACTTTGTCACAAACAATTAACATCTACTGGGGTTCCGTTACTATTCCGTCAATTTCTATTTTTCCAAGAATACCATCTTGCCGTAATGTCAGTTCTCTTATGACCAAAATGCACCAGATTGTTCTGTAATTGTGTAAAAAGTTGAGGGATTGTGTAGTTATTTTTTCAGACATTCGATAACTCTATTCTTTTTTCAGTTTTCTTAAAGGAAAAACGTTAAGGGCAAAACAGGCTTTACACAATTTCTGTTAAGTTTTTGTATAAAGTTAAATGCAAGGAGTTTTTTGTAATTTCTGAAAACAGATGGACTAAAATCTAAATTGTCATTAGGGCAGACCTCATGAGTAGTCTTTGTTATTCGTCCTATTCTTTAAATATTTAATTGAATTTTCTGCATGATTCTTGATATGTTGTTTGGTTATTACACTTGTAAATCTGATTACCTATGAAAGATAGTATGTACTGTGAACACCTTTATCTGACGTATGTTTATCTGGCCTCTCAACTTTATGCTTCTAACTTGGTAATTTTCTCTTCTCAGCTAAATTGCTCATAAAAAAATGTGAATATTCTGAGTAGTGATCTTACTGTATGTAGTTAGTTATTAGAAACTATTTCCACTGTATCTTGAAATGTTCATTTTAAAGTCATTTTGCATCTTATTACATACTAATCTGGATCTAGGTATCTGAGTTCTTGCAGTGACTATTGATAGTCAAATCACCTCAAATTGTGAAGCTCCTATCCTTTTTTCTTCTTTTTGACAATGTGCTCACTTTTTTGTTTTGTCCTTTTTTAGGGATAACTACCTCCGGTTTGTTTAAATATCCGAAACACCATTCAAACCTAAAAACCTTACAAATATCCCCCTCTTACAAAATACCCCCTCTCTGGGGGGTATTTATATTTGTAAGGTTTTCATATTTGGATGGTGTTTCGGATTTTTTAGCAAACCCCAGGGGTTGTATGTAATTGACTCTCTTTTTTAATGTATAAGCCTCAGATGTAAAATTACACTAATCAAAATACTTTCTCGTATTTGTGTTTGATATAGGCTCAGCCCTTTGTCTTGTATTTTTCTCTGCACCCCCTCTAATGAAGTTACTATTACCTTTACGACACTTTTCTTCTCTAATTGCACTTTGCCACCTTGGTATTCCTTATCATATACTATCATTCTCTTGTACAGGAAACCCCATTTTCGTATATAATTATTTTGACTGCTGCAGATCTTGAAACTGATTGCTAAGATTGGATTTTCGTGGATTAATTGTGAATTAATTGCTGGCAGTACAAGCTTTTTGTTCTGTGATTGCTAAGATCTCACCATGATTATTCATTTACTTCTCTATGTAAATTTATTACGATTTCTTTCAAGACCGAGAGATGAATGATTCTTCTGTACATAATTTGTACTAAAACTAATACGGTCCATATATTGCAATGAGAATCTTTATGGCTGGTTGTCCATGTTCAACTAAAATTGCCCTTTCATTTCATGTGAGATTTGGAAACGTGTGTAAATGTGAGTTGAAGATAAAAGAATTATGCAGGATAATTACGCTGACATACTCTAAATGCAAACATATTCTATGAATTTTAAAATTAGAGATATACGTTGAGTTTTAGTTGATATTTGAAAACCGCAATGGAAATATATAACTTATATATATAGCTAGTAATAATCCCGTGCCAAGACACGAAATACATTTTTAATAAAAAGGATGATTAATACTATTTTCATTTATTTAAAAAGTAAAATTTGATAAAAATTCAAACAATAACCAATTCATTAATTATTAATTAATTATCAAATATTTAATTAGGTAAATAATTTATTCTTGTCCCGATATGATATTGGTAGCACAAAACATGAAAAAATTACAATATTACTTTTTAGGGCCAATTACCTAGAAATTACTGAACTATCGGAAGGTGTAGGAGACGTCCAAATATTAAAAAAAAAATTACAAATACACCATCGGTTATCGGAAGGTGTAGGAGACGTCCAAATATTAAAAAAAAAATTACAAATACACCATCGGTTGACTTTTTCCGTTAACTTTTTCGTTAAATGTAACAGAATCTGCAAATGTACTTTTTTACCCTCTAGATTTTCCATTTAAAAGGAAAAGAAAAAATGGGAGAAATATGTAATGTCTGAAATACCCCTTAGGTTTGAAAATTCTATTAAAAAAAATATAAAATTCCAGAAATTAAAAAATAATAAAATAAGCGAAAAATAGAATAGAAATGGTATAGACTATAATACCCTTCTGTTTCCAGAATATTCCTGGGACCTACGAAATGACCAATATGCCCTTAGAATTTCAGAATTAAGAAATGCTGTTGCAATTACCGAAATACCCTTGTACTCATAATCCATAATATCTGACTGAATGAATTTACCAAAATACCCTTAGTCTTTTAAAAAAAGAGAAGCCCACTGGCGAATGACGATTTTATCCTTCGAATGAAATGTCTAAAATATCCTATTTAGGTGAAAAGACTATTTTGCCCCCAACAAAAATGATTTTTTCGCCCCTCTGAAAAATGGGCGGCAACATCATTGAGTCTTCCCTTGCTCATACAATCATCATATTACCTTTTTCTGTACTAATCGTTCATAACACCTTGTCAATCAACCACTTCATAGAGAAAACCTCTTTTTTTTCAAAGTCGATCGTGTTCTTCCATATTTACAGTCTGATTTCTTGTTTTTCTTTCGGTGTTGTTTGCATTTTCGAACTGTACGAAGAAAGCCGCACAAGTCGGTTGTAGTTTCGGATATCATCTTGGTGTTATTTGAAGGTACGATTCTTCTGAATTTATTTCTTTTGTTGTGATTTTTTCGGTTTCCTCTGTGTCCAGTGCATTACCGAGGGAGTTTTGTGAAGAATGTAAAACTTAGTTCAATGTTTTGTATTAGGTTTTTTTTTGGTGTTTTTATTAAAATTTTTTGAACGATCATCAACACCCTGATGTTTTTCCCTGTTTATTTTGACTTTATCTTTGTCAGTTATGAGTACGACGTAGATGAATGAAGCTATTTTGGATTTTGAATGTTTAGGGTTTTTATTTTTTTTGTTGTGGGTTCTTTTTGGTGAGTGATGAATGATGATGGGTTTCTGGTATTTGATTTTTATTGTCTATTTTATCATGTGTTCTGCGTTTTTGGGCTACATTAGTTGTATTTGAGATAAAGCAAGTGTTTGGGATGAGAAAATCTGGGTATATCAGTGTCTTATTTTTTTGATTCGGTTTTGAGGATAAAAAATGTGATCTTTACGTTTGAAACAAAATATTGTTGTCTACATGTGGTGTTGTTACTGAAACTAGGCCAATGGTTTAAAAAAAAATGAACTGGGTGGAAGTCTGTTGGTATTTCTGCATCAGGGTTGTATTTGTTATGTATGGAGAAGCAGATGTATGTAAATGTTCTGAGTTTGAAACATCAGGGTGTTGTTTGTAATGTATTGTTTTTTGTTGTCCAGATATTACACATAGATATGGCTGATGATATACCTGAATGGGATGGAGTCATACCTGAGATATTTCCTGAGGTGGATCCAACATTCTACAACCTCGTGTTGCATTATGAGCGTGAAGAGTATTTTATTTACGATGTATATGCCCCCTCTTACACAATCGATCTCCTGGATAGGGACACTACAAGGGTCCTTCGGGAAGCCACTGGAAACAGAGACCAACACTGGTTCTTCAATTGGGAGTGTAAATACCCTTGTGGAAGAATAGAGAGAAGATCGCTTTCACATCATAGGGACATTCGTAGAATGTTCTCCGAGCTATGTGATTTGAAATATGTAGATGTGTATGTGGAGGGGATGGATCTTATTATGGCGATCGTTACGGAAGAATATTTTCGGGCCAACGCTCTGTGTGCACCACCTGAAAGACGTGCACCACCCGTTCCTGAAGGCTTAATTGTTCTAGATAAAGATGAAGAAGAAATTGAAAAAGGAACAGCCGTTCCTGAAGAAGAATGTGCAAGTGAAGCAGAACCCGAACCTGATACGGAGAAGGATAGTGAGAGGACAGTAGCTGAAAATGAAGAAAAAGATAGTGAGGGGGCACAAGCTGAAACACAAGCTGAAAAAGAGGCTGATAGAGGAAAGGAAAGTGAGAGGTCAGAAGCCGATATTGAAAAAGAAAGTGGGGGTGCAGAAGCTGCAACACAAACTGATAATGTGAATTTACAAACTCAAACCGAAAGTGAAGAAGTGACAGAAGATACCGATCAGATTATTGATCGAGTTCTGAGGAGAATACGTGATGAAAATATGTTTGAGGAGAATGCAGCAGCTGAAGGAGGTGGAGGAGATATGCCAGAAAAGCATATGAACAAAGATGATTTTGTTGTTGAGGATAGTGCAGCTGATGAAGGGGAGGCTGTTGTAGGTGAGGGGGGTAATTGTAACTTGTCCTAGAACTTTGATGGTGCATCTGCAACTTTCCAGAGTGGTTTTAAGGGGAAGGGTCTTGATGGAGATGGTGGGAGGACTTCTGAAGAGAGTCTAATGCAGGAGGAGCCACACACCCAAGAACCAGAGGAGGGCTTGACACAGGAGAGACCCTTTGGGAGATGTGTGAATAGGGTTTTTTTTCAGAGCGAGGTTGATGAGGCCGAGGTAGAGGCAGATTTAAATAGTGAGGGGGTTACACAGGAGTTCAGCACTCCTGTTAGAAAATCATTTGGGGTTGGGGACCCCGATGGCAGTGATGATCCCGAAGGTGATGAAGGAGATGATAGCGGTGATCTGACCCCATCAGAGGATAAAGATGATGAGGACATTGAGGCGGATATGAACGATTTTGGTGCAGAATAATTTGAAAATGTGGAGGTGCAAACGGAAGAGGAGGAAGAAACGGAAGACGAGGTAGAGGTTGAGGTTGAGGTGGAAACTGAAGAGGGGGAAGAAATGGGAGTTGATGAGGGAGAAACTGAGGAGGAGGAGGAAATAGAAGTTGATGAGGATGAAATTGATCCGGATGGGGAGGACTCAAATTTTTTGGCAAGTGAGGACGGAGTTGCCTCGTCAGAGCGGGACGACAGCTCGGATGAGAACATTCTAGAGCAAGAGTTGTCTGATTACAATTCGGATGATAATGTTCTAGTTGATGATAGCTCCGACGATGATTATCCGGTCGATCCCCTGGCGGCCGATGATAACACAGTTGTCCTCGACGACAAGGTTCCCGAGGGAAAGTTTACTCTTCGGGCAGGCATGCATTTCATCGGTAGATTCGCTTTCAGGCGACATCTCGAGGAGTACATAATCAAGAAGGGCTTTCACTGCATTAAGGAGAAGAACAAGCCGAAAAGGGTGCGAGCCTATTGTGCGGCGATCAGATCTCACTGGAGACTGCATGCTTCTGTCATTGGGGACGGGACGACTTTCAAGATTAAAGTTTGCGTTCCTAAGCACAACTATTCTCGTTTCAATAGCCGCCAGCAAAGAGCTGTAACCGCGGACTGGATGGCGAGACAGTTGAGGGAAGCTTTATTGAAGGATCCCGATACGAGCAACAAGGCCTTGAAGTCCTTAATAGAGAAAGATAGGGTGAAGCCTGGGTACATGCAGTTGTACCGGGCCAAGAAGAAGGCGATGTCTTGGATTGAAGGTATTCGTAATATTATTTCTTTAGTAATCTATATTCTTATTTCCTAGACGATATATGACGTAACGTATTTCATCTAACTGACTGTAGGTCTGCACGAAGACAACTTCGCCATGCTTCCCAAGTACTAGCAGATGGTTTACCGAAGTAATCCGGGATCGTATATGCATTTTGATTATGCGGAGAGAAGGGACAGTGATACCGGTGAGTATGATGAGAACGAGGGGAGTATACCGAGAGTGCCTAGGTTTAAGAGGATGTTCGTAGGGTATAGGCCGTTGGCTCGTGGGTTTGTGGAAGGATGCCAACCGTGGCTAGCCTTTGATGGGTGCCACTTACTTGGGTGTTTTGGTGGGATCCTCCTGTCCGCTGTTGGTGTCGATGCTAACGGAGGATTGTATCTGCTGGTATTTGCTATTGTAGAGACTGAAAACACTGAGAGCTGGGGCTTTTTCATGACTTGTCTCAAGCATTTCTTGGGAGGGTTTCCGGAGGATAGACCCTGGACATTCATGACTGACTACCAGAAGGTAACCAAATCTCTAGGGTGGTATTTGTAACTTATTAATAAGTTTGATAGTTTTTGCATGATTATAGTGGTTATTTGATACTGTTTGTTCATGTGTTTTTTAGGGTCTCATTGAGGCAATCCGTAATGTTGTGCTCCACGCCATAAATCGGAAATGTGCCAAGCATATTTGCACGAATTTCAGGGCTAAATTTCCAAATGTGATGATCAACAGGCTCTTTTGGAGGGCTTCCAGATCCTACAGTCCAGTCAACAAGGATAGGGCTCTAGACGGCATAAGGCTCTGTTCCGAAAGAGCCTATCAATACCTCATGAGAATACCCCTTGAGTTATGGTGCAGGAGTGCCTTTGATATGCGTTTGAAGAATGACCACGTGACCAATAACATTGCAGAGTCCTTCAATTCCTGGATTAAGCCTGTGAGGGAGAGGCCAATGTATTCGCTTATAGATGGATTGAGAAAGAACATTATGGACAAGAACCATTTAAAATATAGGAGAGCAATTCGATGGAATGGGTTTTTAAGTGAACTGGCAACGAGGATCCTGAATGAGTACAGAGAAAAGTCAGTCCCGTTGGAGATGATAGAGGCGGATTATGATTTATTTAAAGTGAAAGATGGTCGTCTATCCTACATCGTCAATCTAACGGAAAAGACATGTGATTGCAAACTCTGGGACTTGAGAGGGATCCCATGCAGGCATGCATGCAAAGCTTACAATCACGCCAGGAGGGATGCCGAGCATGCCATGGATGAGTGTCACCGGAACGAGAGAGTTACAGATGCCTACAATCTAGGAATTCGTCCCACCCCTGATCCGGAGTTTTGGCCAAATGATTTGGAACCAAATCCTACCACAATTCTCCCTCCCAAATACACGCGTCGCCCGGGAAGGCCAAAGAAGAAAAGATTCAGAGGCCACGGTGAGACTCCGGGAACCGCATGCAGCAAAAAGTGGCCCAAATTGAAGTGTGGCCACTGTGGTGAATTTGGCCACAATAGGCGGACCTGCCCGATCATAGACGAACCCCAGGCAAAAGCACAAGAGGAAGCTGATGGTCTAGTGGGGGAAGATGGACCAGTGGAAGCAGATGAATCAATGAGGCCACACAGAGTGAGGGTAGTGAACATATATGAATTTTTCAGTGTTGTATTTGTACGTTTACTATAACTGTAATGTGACATCTGCTGTGTTTTTTGTTTCTTTATCAAGGGACTGCGAAGGAGTCAGGCAAGAGAAGCAAGAGAGGGACTAGAAAGGGGAGGGAGAGGAGGAGCAAGAGGACCGAGACAAGGAACTGCGAGAAAGGATAAAGGGAAGAGAAAAGTTGTCGCGGAAGAAATTGAGCTTTCCATGAACGAATCTATTGCTAACATGCTCAAGGAAATCAAAAGGAGCAAGAGAAGCGTGAATGGAGGATCCACCAGTGGAGCTGGTGGATCTTCAAGCGCAACAGGTGGATCTGCAAGCCACCACAATTAAGAGTAAGTAACACTTTTCCATTCATTTTGCATATTCAACATGCCAGGGTGGTATTTGTAATGTTTATAAAATTTCATGGTTGTGTCTGTTGTTATTGTTTTTTCAGTTAGACGATTCAGATGGGGAGGAAGCAGGCATGAAGATTTGATAAACGTTTTGTGGAAGCTGACTAAGTGTTCATTTGGGTTTTTGCAACAATGAAACACTTTAATTTGGTTAAGTTTAATCGGTGATGTATTTAATTACACTATTAATTAGCGTGCTTCTTGGAATGCCCATTATATTTTTGTAGATAATTGGCACATTAGTGGCTGTTTAGCAACATACGATTGTTAGGAATCCTCATACAGGTGGAAACACAATATTTTGCTAAGGATTACTTGGAATCCTTCAATAGATGGATTAGGTTATGTACCCTTTTACATGTGTTTGGGTTGTTTTGATTAATGCAAACGATGTATCCCTGAAGTGTTTTACATATTACATATACACCACTAATTTCCTGCCTTAATAACTTTTGATCTGACTTTTGACTGTAAACAGGCATCTAGTGGCACGCCTTTTCAAATAACTCCCACCCAACCCCTCTGTAAAACGCTTTTATCTCATCCAGGTGTGATTCCCGATGGCTTGGTTTTTTAATACCCAAGAGTGGCCTTTCTAATCACGCCTTTTAATTGAAGAGACCCTTCAGATTACAAACACACCCCTCGGAACTATGTATCTATAACCATGGTTACATACTCATTCTATCTCTATATAATATCAAGGGTTTTTTGAACTAGCAAACACTACTTTTTCTGGGAACAAATTAGGCAATCCAAAATGGACAACAGAAAACTTCATCCAATGCACGAAATTATACTTGCGTGGGAACTTCGTAATTTCAATGAAGAGCCTGAAAGAGTGCTCCTTATACTCTGTTATAGGTACGCAGAGAGCCACGATATCAGCTTGCGGAATGTAATGTACGAGATGTACCGAGAAGTGGCACCGATATTTCGACGAATAATGGATCGCAACTACGAGGATGATGAAATTCTCTACAAGTTGATCTAAATCCGGGATAGGTTTGTGCGTTTTAGGCAGTACATCGACCGCATGAGTGTTTCTTATAATATGACAAGCAATGAAGTCATTGTCACTACGGACTATGCCAAAGAATGGGAAAATGGCAAGGTGAACCTCGTGCAAAATTTATTACTCTTACCCCTCTAGTATATATATATATGCTGACCAAAAAATGAAATTCAGGAGCCAGAGTATGCCCGTCAATTTCGCTTGAATGGCGATCGAGATACTTCCAATGCAAGTACATTTTCATCACATACCGAGCCGCACGAGGTTGGTTCGAGCCATCAAGTCATGATCCGGCCAGTTTGCCAAGTCGCGATTCAGATAACGAAGACGACAGTTTCAACTAATATTTTTCGTGTATGCAAATTCTTTTCGTGTATGTAAGGATGGTAACAACTGCCTTATATATAAAGGCTGTTAATTTTAAGCGATTGTAATGGAAAAAGATTTGATTCCGTATTAGATAAGCAAATATGAAATTAATCCCAGTGTATATTTTTGCTTATAATTTTTCCATTCTTTTTTTTTTTTGGATATATCCGAATCAAATTCTGCCTGGATGGGTTACCTTTCCTTTTAACCTTACAAAAAACCAACTGATATTAAAAACTCATTACAGATACACCACTGAGGTCACACCTCAAATTTAATCA
This sequence comes from Verbena officinalis, assembly GCA_958496215.1. Lineage (NCBI taxonomy): Eukaryota > Viridiplantae > Streptophyta > Magnoliopsida > Lamiales > Verbenaceae > Verbena > Verbena officinalis. Next base: position 25,455,345 of record OY292387.1, on the reverse strand, counting down.
TATTAAACTTATAGATTATTCTTAGGTAGTCAAGATTAATCCTACTGGACAAATAGACTTACAGTTTGACAGAAAATAAAAAAAGCAACAAGAATAAGATTAAGTGCCAACAATTTTTCGATCATTGTTGGCATTGTTGGAATTGGATGGTTAGTGGGGGAAATGTTTAAACAACTGCTTGATACTTCATCTTCCTTCGCATTGTGCGGCTCTGCAACCACCCCTCCGTCACCAACAATTTCTTCATTGTCTGGATAGCACCACATGTAGAATCCATGAAGAGGGCATGAATAATATAGCTTCCCGGGGTTGTTTATTGTTCTGGAGATCGTAATAACTATTAATCTTCCACAGATTGAATTGGCTGGACCCATTTTCCGTCTGCAAATCCTTTTAGAGAAAGTTAGCTTACTAGTGGAATTATTGGATGACGATGACCCAACCATTTCTTTTCGTATTATTTTGGATAAATATGTAGGGATTTTCAAATGTAGGAGTCTTGGTATAAATAGACATGCCTTGAAACGTTCATTTTTGAGTCCCAATGGTAATTTTCCATTCCCAACGGTCAAATTTCAGTGCCAACAGCCATATTTATGTCAAAACAGTGAATAACGAGTATACAATGCATGTTATTATCCTAAGTCGTATTAACCATCCATGTATTATGGATCTTACAGATGCACCCCTAAGGGCATTCTAAGTCCATTCGAATCGTGAAATCTTACCCCTGTGGGTCTCCTAATTCCCAAAATCCAGTCAGGGATTGATTGAAATAGTGTTAGGTTGGACGATGTAGGTTATTGGACAAAAATAACATATTACACGAAAAGTGTCCCAAAATCGCAACTCATTGGTCAAAAGTGTCCCGATTTTGCAATTTTCCCTATATTGTAATATTGTGACGGGAATTCCTATTTCTAACAACCTCTAACTCTTATTTCTAATTCATGTTTTCTAACTCTTAGTTTTTGTGTGTTGCATTTGTTTATTTTAAATGTTTTAATTGGAAAATAAACAATATATTTATCTGTCTTAACACATATTTACAGCAACATATTTTATAATTCACGTTAAATACTAATATTTCATAATGTGGCAAAATATTAATTTTTTGGGGTCAAATTATGCAGAACACATCACCAGTCTGAAAAAGTTACTAATGCACCCCTCTAGTTTTAATTATGTTACACATAAAGGTGTGATGGATTTGACTGCTCAATAAAATTGAACATTCACATCCGTAATTACAACATCACGTCATCTAGTGGCTGAATTGGGTGAATGTGTTGCTTCGGTTAAGGGAAAAAGATTGTCTTCCCAAAAGACACAATCTTTCCAATTTCAATGCACCCCCTCAATTCTAATCAGCCAATCAACATGACCATCCCTAACCCCGCTTTTATAAATACTTATTCATTCCTTTTACTCTACCAATTTAGACAATCCTGACATAAGTTAATTCCCTACCCATTACAGAAAATATCAGAGAGTGAGAAAGGTACGTTGGTCTTCTTTTTTTGTTCTCTAGTCATAATATGTTAATGTAAGGTTAAAACTAAAATTAGGGTTCGTTTTGTAGTTTTATTCTAACTTTAGGATTTTTTTTTGAAATCGTTTCAGTTGAAGATGGAGAATCCACACTACGAAATGATACTGAATGAGGATCTCTCCCACATGGGAGGAGATGTTGAGAGAGTCCTCCTGACTCTAGCGTCCAGGTTTGCAAGACGCCACAACGTCCACCAGAGACGGGTGATGTACCAGATGTATCGGATGCTGACTCCGCAGTTGGAAGCCCGATTGTTTTCCCCCTTTGACGAGATTGATGTTCTGCACAAACTGGTCCAGATGCAACTAAAGTTTATGATGTTTAGGCGATTCGTCAATCTCCCAAGCGTCGACTATGATCCAGTCACCAATGTGGTAATGGCTGATGCTGGATATATGGAAGAATTAAACAATGGCCTTGTAAGTAGATTCTCATGATTTTCAAATAATATAACAAATTTGCCCCTAGTCTTTTGTTCTACTTACTTCCTCTTTGGTTTTTTTAGGGTTTTTTATAGGAGCCAGTGCATGCCAGAGAGTTCCGGACGAATGGACTCCCTAACTACAACCTCTGCAAGTACTTGTTCGTGACTTGTCGAGCTGCCCTCTACTACTTTGACATGAACGACCTCGATACCGATGAAATCCCCATACGTGATTCGGACACAGAGGATTCCGGGTTCAGCGACATTGAGGAGAATCCACTATAGGATGAGGCAGAGAATGTAGAGGATAAGGAGGAGGAGGACGAAGATGTGTAGAGCATGTCGGTTGGAAGGAAGAAGAAGATAAATATTAATATGTGTTTTGTGTAATGGGCTAGATGGCCTTGTTATTTTTGTTATTTTAATTTTTTTTTTTTTTTTTTTTTTTTGCTGTGTTGTGGAATCAAGAAGGAAGGAAGGAAGGGAGGAAAAAAAAAAATAAAATTTCTGAAGTGATTAGGTCGTTAGATCTGATATCCAGTCAGTCAATATGTTTTTAGAATCTGATAAAAAACTTACTACAAGGGTTCCTTAATAGAAGTATATATTTAATTATATTCGTGTTTATTTTTTCTTTTTTTTTTTTTTTTGATATCTTTCATGCGTATGTTACTGTAATAATATTTGGATGATAGACTGTGCTTTAATAAATTACAAATAACACATCAATATGACATAATTATATCAATTTAGCATCTAAGATTATCATGAGATTACCATTACACCACTGAGGGCATTTCCGTCCATTCAGACCTGTGGTTTTTGCACAATTTGGTGATCCCAATCCCATATTACGATGTGAATGTCAAAATCCAGTGGTAATCTGGTCGAATTGAGTTTAAATTAGGTGAGATATGCAATCTTGTCATCGGCCAACACTTGAGCCCCCTTAGGCCTAATCTCAATTTAGAATGTAGAGAAAATGGAAGCGTGTTGTGGGATGTTCAAACAACTACATTTATCTCCTCGTTGCTAATTCACGAAGTACAATCCCACCTGATCGATTCCAAAACTCCATAGAAAAGCATGACATAAGCCCCGTTTCTATTGGATGATAACTTGTGCCCTTCGATATTACATATACACCATCAAAGTTATCATATTACATCATTATAGCCATCTATTTTTATCAGCAGGTTACAATTACACCACTGAGGGCATTTCCGTCCATTCAGACCTGTGGTTTTTGCACAATTTGGTGACCCCAATCCCATATTACGATGTGAATGTCAAAATCCAGTGGTAATCTGGTCGAATTGAGTTTAAATTAGGTGAGATATGCAATCTTCTTGTAGCGTCCCATTCCGTAGGAGGAGAAAGGACACCACATCCGCACCGAGACGAACTCCCAAACAAGGTAAATGTACCCAATTTAAAAAATCCATCCCGGTGAATGACAAGCACTCAATCTATACTGGCAACAATGATCCTAGCCCAACAACAACAACCAAAAGAAATAACAGAGTGCGAAAGCTTAAAGTAAATATCAATTAAACATTTAAAGCCACATGGGGCATCAACTAACATAAAACAGTGCTCAACAATTCATCATCAATATTGTAACTCAATAATTCAATAATATATCCATTCTATCTCGAAATCCAATTCAAAAGTAAAGACAGAATGTTGTTGGACACTACCGACAATACCAGAGGACACGAAAACCAAGACTCACGACCCGCTGTTGCCAACCGACATGAAAGGTGACAACGCCACCTGTCGACCTGAAGTAAGAATCAAAACAACGAGGGGTGAGTATAAACGATACTCAGTGAAGGTAAAAAGGGAACAAGTACGAGCTACGCTTCCGGGTTTTATATATATATAAGAAAATACATTTGCAGAATTGAAGAAAATCCGGAATGTACTTCGACTAGCATAACAACAATTAATAAATAGTACAGTAATAACAATAAAGCATAAATAAAAGCAAGTAATATCCTTATAACCCCTTCATGTCATTATAAAACTCCATCTCCGGTGTCTGACCCCATAGTGCGACCATGGGTGACAAATTGAATTTCAGGAAAATGTGCAGCAAATGCAACGTCCACCATCGCTCCCAACCGTGGCTATCAACTCCTGACGGGCCACGATTGACGCTTAATTTTGGGAAAAGTACCTCGGGAAACACCCTGGATGCTCGTCCCCAAGTGAGACCCTCGAATACGCTCTAGGGCCCCCATTAAAAGAAAAGTCCATGATTTTGCTCGCATTTCAAGAAACATTATAAGTTAAAAGCCAAACGGGCATTTAGACAAGCGTGTGACGACAAAGGGGGTGACCATAAGTTCCATACATGTCGAGAAGCACTGGCGCCCTCCCCTAACGACTTCCCTCATAGACCCAACCAAAGTCAAAGCGTCACGTTTGAAAAGAAAGAGTTTTACTTGCCTCTTGAAAACAAAACGATTTAGATATACTTATAGGTATAAGTTGATATCAAAATATTTGTTCATTAAAATCATGAAAATATAGTCAAATATCTATTAGATATACGAGAATAAGAAATCAAATCAATATGAGCACGTAAGGGTAGTTCGCAATACGTAAAAGAAATCCTTACTCCAGTTGAAAGCATTTTAAAACCCTCACCTGAAAGCACGGGAACAACAAGACAACTCAAGCAATTTCTCGAAAGAACGGCCTGAAACTGACAGACGACAAAACCAAATAAGACAAGACACGACACACGACTCTTATGAAATTACAACACATGAAAGACCAAATAATTTCACTTAGCAATTAAAATTACAAGTAAAATGCACTTAAATCAATTAAACAGAATGTACGAAATTAAAGATGCTAACCATGCTCAATTGAGATTCTAAGTGAACATTCATGCATAATATAATGTAAAGAAGCGCTCATGCGATTTTCGGATCATTCGGACAACATTCAAAAATTGGGGAAAAAGTCCTAAACGAAAAGGGCTCGATTCAAGGCCCGAACGAGGTCAGAATTTTGAAAACTTTACGGAATATTCATCCTTGAATCATATGGAAGCTATAGGTGAAAACGGCTTGATTTTAGGAGGTCGTATGCAAAAAGTCAACTTTTATTTTTTGCCAATTGACCACATTCCAGAGAGCAACTAAGGAAAAAGACTGAAAATTTCGCTAAGGCATTCACACGGGCTTGGGCACGAGTTTGTGCACAGTCCTGAGAATACCCTCAAGACCGTGCAGGCTGATATGGGTGCACACTGGCTTGCGCACCGGGGTGCGCAGGCCGGTGCAAGCTAAAAGGGGAACGCACCGGCTTGCGCACGGTCTTGCCAAGACTGTGCGTAGGACCGTGCGGTTCTACACTCGGGTGCAGAAAATGCAATTTTCAATTTTCTCACGAGGGTTTCGTCCTAAAATCAACCAAGGCGAGTTCTATAGCTAAAATCAACACATAAAATTCACACTCATGCATTATACACATTAATAGCTATCATTTGATCCGAACTACACTAAAAATGGTAAACTCTAACCTACAAACCCATCAAATTATCAAATATTCATTCCAAAACAAAAGCTAGCAAATCAAAGGAATTAATGGACGAAATGAAATAGGGAAAGAAGGTTACCGGTAGAGAATCGAACGAGGATTGTATAGTAGGTCTCGGAACCTCGATTGGTCGGGCGACGGATTCGGGACAGGATTTTCTTCCTCCTCCTTCGTTCTTCTTTCTTTCTCCTTCTCTTCTCTCTCTCTCTCTCTCTCGATTTTGGGTGTGTGTGCAAGAGTGTGCAAGAGAGGGTGCATAAGGGGTCAAGTGAAGCCAAGAGGGTGCAAGAGGGGTCAAGGTGGTGCAAGTGTATTCAAGAGGGTGCGGGGTTCAATTGAGATTAAAATAAATTCAAATGGTAGAAAAGGTAATTATAAAAGGTTAAGGATTGGAGAATAAAATAGAATAAATTAAAATTAGCTAACGAAGCTAATCTTTTCATTTAAAATTCAACGAGTTGTCGAATAATTATTCCGAAAATATATTCCGGAATTTTGGGTCGTTACACGTCTCATCGGCCAACACTTGAGCCCCCTTAGGCCTAATCTCAATTTAGAATGTAGAGAAAATGGAAGCGTGTTGTGGGATGTTCAAACAACTACATTTATCTCCTCGTTGCTAATTCACAAAGTCCAATCCCACCCGATCGATTCCAAAACTAAATAGAAAAGCATGACATAAGCCGCGTTTCTATTGGATGATAACCTATGCACTTCGATAATACATATACACCATCAAAGTTATCATACTATACCATTATAGCCGTATATTTTTATCATCATGTTACAATTACACCACTGAGGGCATTTTCGTTCATTCAGACCTGTGGTTTTTGCACAATTTGGTGACCCCAATCCCATATTACGATGTGAATGTCAAAATCCAGTAGTAATCTGGTCGAATTGAGTTTCAATTAGGCGAGATATGCAATCTTCTCATCGGCCAACACTTGAGCCCCCTTAGGCCTAATCTCAATTTAGAATGTAGAGAAAATGGAAGCGTGTTGTTGGATGTTCAAACAACTACATTTATCTCCTCGTTGCTAATTCACGAAGTCCAATCCCACCCGATCGATTCCAAAACTCCATAGAAAAGCATGACATAAGCCCCGTTTCTATTGGATGATAACCTGTGCACTTCGATATTACATATACACCATCAAAGTTATTCCACTACATCATTGTAGCCATCCATTTTTATCATCAGATTACAATTACACCACTGAGGGCATCTCCGTCCATTCAGATCTGGGGTTTTTGCCATACTTTAAAAAATAGTAGAGTTTATCCAAAAATTAAAATATTAAGAAACTGGTAATCTTAAATAATTAATATATATATATATATATATATATATATATATATATGCATCTATTCCAAAATCCTTCCAAAAAGGTATTTTTTTTATTCGATTTCCCAAAAAGTTTTAAGGGATATCGGATCAAACACAGACTAACGTTTTTTTTTGCTTACTTTACTTTCCATGGACAATTTTAACCTAAATAAAACATAAAACATAAACTAATTAAAATAACATGGCCATCTAGGCCATTATACAAAACACACTTAATTTTTTTTTTTCTTCTTCCACCTTCCTCTCTCATCCATTTGCACCCACCCGCCATGCATTAAGCCTCATCGTGCTCGTCCTCCTCCTCTGAACTCTCCCAATCATCTTCTTCTTGATTCTCCTGAACGTCGCTTAAATCGGTATCTTCGTTGTCCGAATCACGAACGGGAATTTCATCGAAAGCGACTTCGAATGGCTCGAAGAAGTAGATGGCAACGCGGCAAGTTAGAAACAAGTACTTGCAGAGATAGTAGTTCGGGAACCCATGCATGCGGAACTCCCTTGCTTCTGCTGGCTCCTATATTTTCCAAAAAAATGATATAGTAAGTAGTATAAAACTCAAGGGGTGAAACTGTTTTATTTTCCACAAGTTATTCAGAATCCACTTACATGGACATCATTCCACATGGCTGCGTATCAAGGCACAGTCGTTAACACATTTGTGGATGGATCATAGTCGACGCCTGGGAGGTTGATGAAGCGCCTGAAACTCATAAACTTGTGTCGTATTTGAACAAGTTTGTGCAGGACATCATTATCTTCAAACTGGCGATTCAACCGCATTTCCAACACTAGCCTCAGCCGACGATGCATCTGGTTCATAACAGCAGTCTCGTGGACGTTGTGGCCTCTTGCAAACTGCATGCCAGGGTCATGAGGAGTATCTCGACATCTCCACCCATGTGGGCGAGATCCTCATCTAGTATCCAATGGTAGTGTGGATTCGCCATCTGCATCTGCAAAAATTTTCAGAAAATACCCTACTGTTAGAACCTAATTTCAGAACGAACCCTAATTTTAATTTAACCTTTCAGTATAATGTTATGACTTAGGAAAAAAATTCCTTCACCCACCTTCCTAACTATGTGCTTGTTTCTGTGATGGGTAGGGAATACTTGCAGTTTACAGAGATAAATATGGGCAGAAAATGTAGTGTTTTCAGAGTATTTAAAGAAGAGGTGATAGTGGACGGACACATTTGATGGTTGATTTAATTTCGCGGGGGGGGGGGGGGGGGGGGGGGGGGGAGGGGGGGTGCATCGAAACATGTAAGAGTGTCATTTTGGGAAGATAATATGTTTCCCTTGACCAAAGAATCCCAATTCCACACTCAACCACGAAATGCACTGGAAGCTTAATTAAGGGGAACGATTGCCAAGGAGTTGGAAGTGTCAAATCCAATCACATCTTTCTGTGTAGTGCAGTTAAAACCAGAGGGGTGTATAAGTAACATATTACAAAATTGTTATGCCACCTTACGAATTATATTTATACATTATTAATTTGTAAAATTGATTGATATGATTTTAATATTTACAAAAATATCCGGAAATAATTATATAGGTTATAGCTACAGAATATAGGTTATATAATATATTATCAACAGTTTACATCTACACCCCTCATCTATCCCAAGTCAAATAAAAGCAAGTCCCAGCTTACTGATAGAAGATTCTGGCGCAAACGCACGTCTTTTAACATGATTTCCAGAATTACCTCCCTCATCAAGCAACCATATTTTTATTGTCAATCTTTGATTCTCCATATCCAGATTCCAGCGCATGTTAGGGATTGAATCTGCTTTTTGGCTGACTAGAATTTGCGTTTTAGACCCTTAAACCCTAAAATTTTAAAACAAGAAGTTTTTGACGAAAATGACCCCAGTGGTAAAAAAGAGACTAAGCTAAAACATCCATTTACATTACCCTTCAAAATATTTAACACCTTACAGTCCAAATCTGATCTGATTCACAAAATATTTAACTAAACCCTAGCTAATCAGATCAACAACATATTCTTCCTTAGAAATAGGCCATTTCCAGTCTGCATGGGAAATGTGGGCATCCAAAAAACACAAAATACTAGCCACATAACCCATATGTCAAAACAAAGGAAGGAAAAGAAAAAAACAAAAAATAGAAAAAAGAAAACAGTGACTTCCCACTAAACTTCCAACCTCCTCTAGTTGTCATCAGGGTCATCATCGTTGGTAAAACCTCCATCATCCTCCTCCTCATTCTCCTCACTGTCGGTAAAACCTGCATCTTCAAGCTCAAAGTAGAAGAGAGCTGCTTGACATGCCAAAAAAAGTATTTGTACATGGCGTATGAAGGTAAGCCATGCATGCGGAATTCCACAGCATCTACATTCTCCTTCTCGTCCCACTCCTCCGCGTACCCAGGGCCGGTATAGACATGGTTTACTTCTAAGATATATTCCACAGATGGGAGGTCGATGAATCGCCTAAAACGAACCCACTTGTCTCGCAACTGGACAAGCTTATAGAGGATATCAATTTCAGTGTATGCCTGCCGCATTTCATGCTCTAACAGAGCGGTGAGATGGCGATAAGCGCGGTACATGACACTCGTTTGGTGCACATTATTATACCGTCCATACGTGCATGCCAAAATGAGTAAGGTTTTTTCCACATCTCCACCCAAGTGGGGGAGATCTTCAGACAGTACCATTTGGTAGTAAGCTCCGGCAGCCATTGATTTTGGTTTCTGTAAAAATTTCAAATAACAACCAAGATTGGAAGAAAACTCTATTTAATTCAGATCACAGATATGGAAAATATCAAAATAAGATTAGATGAATAACCTGCTGAGTGTTGTCTGAATGTGAGAGAGCTTCTAGGAGATATATGGGAGCTATCAGGGACTGAAGACGTGTGTAGATTAGTATTTATGTTAGGTAGAAAATTTGACTAACATTAATAAGTGATATGAAATAAAGTTAAAATGTAGTTGCGATACATTTATGGCCTGTTTTAGACTTAGAGTAAATTGTAAATACGAATATAGTCCAGCCAATATATATACATAAACAGATAAGTGTGAAGACAGTATTATATAACGATTTTTTTTTTGCATAAATAGATTGCTTTATAAATCTAGATTCTTATCTAAATTGTTTATTATACATTTATTTATCATGAATTATTACAATGTAAATTAAATTTTGTGTATATCAGAATCTATTCGCCAACCCTGATTGGTGGTTTCCCTTATAAAAGTTCAATGGTGTATTTGTTATCTGAGAAAAAGTTTGATAGCATGTAAGTTATCCATCCCGATCGACGAAATATTATTTAAAACAATTAATTACAATATAATTCCCTTGTTAAAAATCGTTTATAAATTAGACTAATATGTTATAATTACCGTAGAATTTAATTTAGCATTTATAATTATAATTGCCTATTATTAACATATATGAAACCTCAAAAAAATAAGTATATAACATGTATAAGTGATATGAAATAAAGTTAACATGTAGTTGGGATACATTTATGGCCAGTTTTAGACTTAAGTCAAATGTAACTATTAATATAGTATTGCATATATATAAGTGTATTAGGTTTATCCGGAACAGTACATGGTGTTAGTGGCCTATATGTAATTTAAATTGAATAATAGTGGTCTACTTGTAATAAATTGTGAATATGAATGGCCTTTTGTAAAGTATGAACCGCAGATATATAATCCAACAAATAACATAATAATTAACAATTAGAATACAATATCTTCCTAATAATTTTCCATTATATCATAACTTAATTAGACATACTTGAAAACAAAACATGATGCCACCTAACATACAGCCTAAAAGAAAAAAGGAAAAAACAACCGAAATTTAAACTTAATTTCAGAGTTATTTCTAATCACTTATAAATGTTATACTTAGCAGGAAAATGTTATTTATTATATTTAGTTTATTTATACTATATTTAAAGTTCTCAATTATGTCTCATTATTTTTTCGAAAGATACTAAAGTATAACAGAGTAACGTTAAATCCTGCCAACATTCATTAATACTGCCGAAATTACCAGCCATGTTACAACATAATTTGACAACCTCTAAAACCAAATTAGGCTACCATCTTTGGTACAGCTTGATCCATAACAAAAGACATAAACTTCACCAGTGCAGGGGGCTAAAAATACATAGAATTACTAAATAAAACACCATAATAAACACAAAAAACACACGACCAATCAAACGTCCTTCTAATCCTCATTATCGTCATCCAACCCATTATCAGCCTCTTCATCCTCTTCAACGTCACTGAAATCTTCGTCCTCGTCGTCGGAATCACGACTCGGGATTAAAAACCTTTCATATGTTATGGGCTCGAACCAGTAACGAGCAGCGTGGCGTGTGATGAAAAGGTACTTGTAGAAAGCGTATCTGGGCTCGCCATTCTGACAAAATCAAGCGCTCACAGTGGCTCCTATATTTTCCATGCACGTCAGTTTTTAAATAGAAAGGGGGATATATGCAGTGTAATATACCTATAATATGTAGAAAAAACCCATACCTCACCACCTTCCCATCCCCATTGGTTACTGTATTCATCAGTGACGATGACCTCATTGCCCGCCTTGTTATAATGCACAGTAGGGAGATTGATGTAATTCCTAAAACGCACAAATCTGGCCCTTATTTGGATCAACCTGTGGGGTTCAAGAATGTAATAGCGGCGTATCATTCTGTGGCTAAAATCATTCTTCACCGCTTTGTACATCCTGTAAATGACAACCCGCAACTCGACATCGTTGTCCCTGGCGTAGCGACAACATAGTGTGAGGAGCACCCTTTCGGGCTCTCCATGTAGATGAGGTAGTTCCTCCTGAAGTACCATCCTGTATCGTGGATGCAGTGGTCCGTTGCCCACCATTTTTAGGTTGATTATACTGCAAAAACATTAGGACAAGTATTACACAAAAAACCTTTAACTACAGTACTAGAAATAGAAAACCCTAGCTACTGTAGTAAGAAATCTGACTTACCTTTAAGTAGAATACTAGAAATAGAAAACCCTAGCTTCTGTGTGCATGTATAATCAAACTATAGGGTTTAAATAGCTGTATATGGCCAATATTAACCATGGTGGCAACTACGAGGTCCAAGGGTTGGGTTTAGGGTTCAAGGGTTTCGTCCAAATAAAATATAGTCTGACGTAATTGAAGATATGGTTGCTTGAGGGACCTAATTCTGGGAACCTTGTTAAAAGACTTTGGTCTGCAGAATTCTCTATCAATCAGCTCAGTCCTGCTTTTATTTTATTTGGGAAAGATAAGGGGTGTCACTGTATCCAGTAAATTACTTTGATGGTTATTAAAATATATTTTGAAAACATATGTGAATAAAATATGGGCCGAAAAAAAATTAATGTGCTTTATGTTTTTTATCTTTTTTAATCAAAAAATTATAAAGGAATAGTAAACTATTGATTTCATATTTCACATATATACTTTAAAATTATAAAGGAATAGTACATATTTCTATTTCACCAACCATGTTTATAATGTCTTACTTATGCACCACTTTGGTTTTAAATATACAACACAGAAAGGTGTGACGGATTTGACTGTTCGATGGAAATGGAGCTTCGCATCCTATCAACTCATTGGCAACCGGTCCTCTTAATTAATCCTACAGGGAAGTTGGTGGTTGAGTGTGGAATTGAATTTTCTGGTCAACAGAAAATGATTATCTTCCCCAAAAAGACATAATCCTACATATTTCGATGTACCCCCTATTTAATCAACCAACCAACCTGTCCGTCCATTATTCCCTAGCTATATATATTTATCCTTGTTCATTCCTTTTCTGGCGATATTTAACTCTGTAAACTGGAATTATTCCCTACCCATTAAAGAAAAAATCAGACAGTCAGAAAGGTGTGTGCAGAATTTTTTTTTCCATTCAAAACATTATATTGTAAGGTTAAATTAAAATTAGGGTTCGTTTGTAATACTATTCTAACTCTAGTTGTTTGAATCCCCCACAACACATCTACATTTAGTATTCATTCTAGAATGACTTGGGAGTAATAGACTCAAGTGTTCGTGCATAATAATTATGATTCCAACCTTCAAATCGTGTTATAGGATTGGGGACACCCATCAGAGTAAAAATCCGCTTAATCAATAGATAGAAATGCCCCAAGTGGTGTATTTGAAACAATAATTAAACCTAGATGTCCAGTTTATTTTACCATACAAAATATAATGGTGTATCCGTAATACGTTAAACACAGGTTACTTGCAGTAGTAAATAAACTTGGATGATATTGTATATATACAATTTAGACTCATTAATCATGCACATTTTGTCGTAATTAACAAATACATGAAATATATAAATAAGAGCAAAAAAAAAAAAAAAAAATTAATGGGAGGAAGAAAATTTGAGTAACATTTATAAGTGATATGAAATAAAGTTAAAATGTAGTTGGGATACATTTATGGTCGGTTTTAGACTTAGAGTCAAATGTAAATACTAATATAGTATTGCATATATATAAGTGTATTAGGTGTATCTGGAACAGTACATGGTTTTAGTGGTCTATATGTAATTTAAATTGAATAATAGTGGTCTATTTGTAATATACTATGAACATGAATGGCATTTTGTAAAGTATGAACCGCAGACAGATAATCCGAAAAATAACATAATAATTAACAATCAGAATACAACATCTTACTAATAATTTTTAATTACATCATAACTTAATTAGACATACTTGATAACAAGACATGATGTCACCTAACATACAGCCTAAAAGAAAAAAGGAAATGTAACGACCCAAAATTCCGAAATATATTTTCGGAATAATTATTCGACACCTCGTTGGATTCTAAATGAAAAGATTAGCTTAGTTAGCTAATTTTAATTTATTCTAATTTATTTCCATATCCTCAACCATTTATAATTACCTTTTCTACCCCTCGAATTTACTTTAATCTCAAACGAACCCACACCCCTTAAACACACTTGCACCCTCTTGGACACATTTGCACCATCTTGAGCACACCTACATCCCCTTGTGCACACTCTCTTGCACCCTCTTTCTCACACCCCAAAATCGAGAGAGAGAAAGAGAGAAGAGAAGGAGAAAGGAAGAAGAAGAAAGGAGAAGGAGAAATCTCGTCCTGAATCCGTCGCTCGATCAATCGAGATTCCGAGACCAACTATACAATCCTCGTTTGATTCTTTATCGGTAACCTTCTTTCCCCATTTCGTTTCATCCATTAAATCTTTCATTTGGTTAACATTTTGTTAAGTTTGAATATTTGACAATTTGATGGGTTTGTAGGTTAGAGTTTACCATTTCTAGTGTAGTTCGAATCAAATGGTAGCTATTAATGTGTATAATGCATGAGTGTGAATTTTATGTGTTAATTTTAATTATAGAATCCGCTCTAGTTGATTTTAGGACGAAACCCTCGTGAGAAAACCTTAAATTGCGTTTTTCTGCACCTGTTAGTAGAACCACACGGTCCTACGCACGGTCTTGGCAAGACCGTGCACCACCCTTTATGCCTGCATCGGCCTGCGCACCCCGGTGCGCAAGCCAGTGCGCCCTTGTTTTAGCTTGCACGGTCTTGAGTGCGTGCGTGCTCAAGACCGTGCACCAGGCCGTGCATTAGCCCGTGTGAATGCCTTAACCAAATTTTTAGCCTTTTTCCTTAGTTGCTCACAGTAATGGGGTCAATGGGCCAAAAATAAAAGTTGACTTTTTGCATACAACCCCCTAAAATCGAGTCGCTTTCACCTATAGCTTCCATATGATTCAAGGATGAATATTTCGTAAAGTTTTAAAAATTCCGACCTCATTCGGGCCTTGAATCGAGCCTTTTTCGCTTAGGATTTTTTTCCCAATTTTTGAATGTTGTCCGAATGATCCGAAAATCGCATGAGTGCTTCTTTATAATATATTATGCATGAGTGTACAATTAGAATTTCAATTGAGCATATCTAGCATCTTTAATTTCGTATCTTTCGTTTAATTGATTTAATTGCATTTTTACTTGTAATTTTAATTGCTACATGATTATTAATTGGTCTTTCATGTGTTGAAGTCTTTGAGAGTCGTGTGTTGAGTCTTGTCTTATTTGGTTTGTCGTCTGTCAGTTTCAGGCCGTCCTTTCAAGGAATAGCTTGAGTGTCTTGTCGTTCTCGTGCTTCCAGGTGAGGGTTTTAAAATGCTTTCAACTGGAGTAAGGATTTCTTTTATTTATTGCGAACTACCCTTACGTGCTCATATTGATTTGATTTCTCATTCTTGTATATCTATTAGATATTTAACTATATTTTCGTGATTTTAATAACAAATATTTTGATATCAACTTATACCTATAAGTATATCTAAATCATTTTGTTTTCAAGAGGCAAGTAAAACTCTCTCTTTTCAACGTGATGTTTTGACTTTGGGTGGGTCTATGAGGGAAGTCGTTAGGGGAGTCAGTCAGCACATCCCGACACGTGTGAAACTCATGGTTACCCCCTTTGTCGTCACACCCTTGCCTAAATGCCCGTTTGGCTTTCAACTTATTATGATCTTCAAACGCGAGTAAAATATTGGACTTTTCTTTTATTGAGGGTCCGGGAGGGTATTCGAGGGTCTCACTTGGGGACGAGCGTCTAGGGTGTTGCCCGAGGTACTTTTCCCAAAACTAAGCGTCAATCGTGGCCCATCAGGAGTTGATAGCCACGATTGGGAGTGATGGTGGGCGTTGCATTCGTTGCACGTTTTCCTAAAATTCAATTAGTCGCCCGTGGTCGCACTATGGGATCAGACACCGGAGATGGAGTTTTATATTGACTTGAAGGGGATATAAGGAGGAACAGGCCCATTCTCGCTGGGATATTACTTGATTGTAGTTATGCTTTAATTTCATTATTGTACTGTTAATTATCGTTGAGAATGCAAGTCGAAGCACATTCCGGATTTTCTTCAATTCTGCAAATGTATTTCCCTAAATATATATTCAAAACCCGAAAGCGTGGCTCGTACTTGTTCCCACTTTACCTTCACTGAGTATCGTTTATACTCACCCCTCGTTACTTTTAAATTCTTACTTCAGGTCGACAGGTGGCGTTGTCACCTCTCATGTCGGTTGGCAATAGCGGGTCGTGAGTCTTGGTCTTCGTGTCCTTTGGTAATTGTCGGTAGTGTCCAACAACAGTCTGTCTTTTATTATTTGAACCGAATTTCTAAATAAATTTGATATATTGATGAATTATGGAGACTCGATATTGATGATGATTTGTTGAGCATTGGCTAGATAAATATATAATTGATGGATATTGATTTATGTTAATTGATGCCCCGTGTGGCTTTGAATGTTTAATTGATATATATATATTAAGCTTCCGCACTCTGTTATTTCTGTTGGTTGTTGTTGTTGGACTAGGCTCGTTGTTGGCAGTGTAGATTGAGTGCTTGTCGTTCGCCGGAATGGATTTTAAAATGGGGTACATCTACCTCGATTGGGAGTTCGTCTCGGTGCGGATGTGGTGTCCTTTCTCCTCCTACGGAAAGGGGCGCTACAGGAAAAAATAAGCGAAATTTAAACTTAATTTCAGAGTTATTTCTAATCACTTATAAATCGTCATCATCAGCATTCCCATTCCCGTTCACATTCCCATTTCTATCCCCATTCCCATTGACGGCACGGTTATCGTCTGACTCATCATCCTCTTCAACATCAGAGTATCCTTCATCTTCGTTGTCCGAATCACGTACTGGATAGTGGGCAAAATCATGGTTAACAGGCTCGAACCAATATGTAGCGGCTCGCTGTGTGATGAAAATGTACTTGCATTCGTAGTATCTGATAAAGCCATTCAATCGAAAATTACGTGCTTCGTCTCACTCCTACATTTTCCCATTTTTGTCAGTTTTCATATTTATAAGAGGGGTAAATGTAATATATTTAGCAAAGAGTTTACCTGGCCAACGTCCCATATGTTGACATAATCTCATCTGATAGTAACTACATTGTCCTCTTTGGTGTAACACTATGATGTAAATCTGAAAGCGCATGAACTTAGCACGCATTTGGACAAATTTGTAAAGAATTTCACTGTCTGCAAAATTTCATAAAAAATTTCTACGGAAAACAGGCGCTACACATCGGTACATCCGGTACATAATGTTCCATATTTGGATGTTGTGCCCTCTTGCGTACCGACAAAAGAGAATCAAGAGAACTCTCTCAGAGTCTCCATAAAGATGAGGAATTCTTCTTCTAAATATTGTAGGGTAACTTGGGTGAACATCTCCGCTATTCATTTTGCAATTGCTCGAAGATTTCTCACTGCAAAATACAAAACCGAAAAATATATTAGTACCCTAAGAACGTTAAATTCATCTATTAAAAAAATAACACAAACAACTTCGAATTAAATTACTCTACCAAAAACCAATTATTATTCGTGAACCTCTTTGCAATGATAGAAGAAACCAAACTGAGAGTTTAGGGAGATGCAGAAGAGAAAACAATCCATAGTGTTAGATATGAGTCCCCATATAGGGGTTTGTGGCTTGAAGATGTGACTTATCAATAAATTCAGATTATGTTAATCTAAAGTTATGTACATTCATCAGTCCAATCAAGTTCCTGATATTCAGCGACAAGATCAAGGGTCTAGATGTAGGTCTTCGATAACTTTAGTGGTTCATTTAATATTTGTTTAACACCTGCTTCAGATTTTGGGAAATCTCCATGCCTGTTGCACAGGGATTTCATGGAACGACGTGAGATTTTAGACACGTAAATCAGCTTTTCCATTCACAAGTCTAGTCGACATGGATGATTGATGGCTAAATTCAGAGATTTTAGGGGTGTATTAGTATCACACATTAAAGTTTGATAGCTACAAAGTTTTCAAGCTTTTTTTTGGGCAAAATATATATAATTGAGAATGAGAATAAGTTTTTCTGAGATGAGAAAATCAAAGTATGAAAGTATTACTATTTCGCCACTGAGGGCATTTTTCGTCCAGTGAAAATGAGATTATACTTGAGATTTTAGAGATGAAAAAATAAAAGTATTCCAATATTTCTATCTCGCCACTAAGGGCATTTTCGTCCAGTGAAAATGAGATTATACTTTAGATTTTGGAGATGAAAAAATCAAATTATAAATATATATCAATTTCCCCCTTGGGGGCATTTTCGTCCAGTGAAAATGATAATGAAATTGAGTGTGTCTTAGATGAAAAGCAAAGATTATGAAAATATTAAATTTTCCCGCCGTGGGGGCATTTCGTCCAGTACAACTTTGAATATTTCAATTTTCCGCCATGGGGGCATTTTCGTCCATAATGAAATTGAGTGTGTTTTAGATGAAAAACAAAGATTATGAAAATATTAAATTTTCTCGCCATGGGGGCATTTTCGTCCAGTACAACTTCGAATATTTCAATTTCCTGCCATGGGGGCATTTTCATTCAATGAAAAGTTGGAATATTACAAATTCCCACCATGCATGGGGTATTTTCGTCCACTTAAATTTGGAATATTACAATTTCTCATTTTCGTCCAGTTAAATGGAAGGCATTTTCGTATAGTTAAATGGGGGGCATTTTCGTCCAGCAAAAGTTAGAATATTACAATTGTTTTTCTGAGATATTAAAATCAAGTTATGAAAATATTACAATTTCCCCACTGGGGGCATTTTCGTCTAGTCATATATAAATTTCCTATTTTAGTATTAAATATATATATATATATATATAATAAAATATTAAATATTACATTTACACCACTGAGGGTATTTTCGTCCTCTCACATATTACAAGGTATTTACAGGATTAAAATTATTTAAGAAAGGCATAATATAAATATTAAAAATTTATTAAAAAAATAAATTAATAAAATAATAAAAGAGTAAAGTGAACAGTACCAACCAAGGGCAAATTGGAAAGTCAAAGCTGACATCATCACTAAACTAACTGAATTTGGGTTTTGTAAACCGGGAAAATTGATAGTGGTGTACTTGTAGTATTTTTCAGGTTTGTGGGTTTTGCGTTTTGAAAACATAGTTCAGGGAGTTCTGGGTAATTTTCCCTACTTTTTAATATAAATTACAGTTGAATTTACCATACATAAAATTGTAAAAGAAGTTGTATTTTGTAGGGATAATTTCATTTTCCATCCTGAATTATAAATCATTTTCAGATTTTATCCTTACAAGTTCAAAACTATCATATTCTATCTTTGTGTTTTCTAATTTTATCAATCTTTTAGTTAAAATTATTCATACGTGTCAAAATAGAGCATAATGAGATTATAATATCCACATAGCATAATAAGACTGTAATACTCACGTATAACGCTGAGGTGATAGAGACTTCCGAATTATATAATATAGATATTACAAGGATATAAAATGCCCATAGCAAACGAATTAGGTTGCTCGAAGGCACACTTTTTTGCACGTTAAACACAGTTAAACAACAAGAGAAGATGGATTTTGGGCTTTTCTTGGGGGACATGACTATCAATCACCATGCGGAAACTTTTGGGCCTTCATTTAGCTTGGGAAAGAAGAATTCAACCATTAAATTGGTTGCTGGAAGAGATTCTAAGTGGTCGTTACTGTAGTCAAGACGGTGTCCACCAACCTCATCGCCGATTGCAGGCATATGATTAGACTCTCTTGGGATATCAAAGTTAGCCATACTAAGCCTAGTAGATATTCGTGCGACGATTGTTTAGTTAAAATTAGGCACGATCTTAATAGTTCTTGCATTGTTTAGTTAAAATTAGGCACGATCTTAATAGTTCTTGTACTGTTTGGCCCGATGCCCGAATTCTTGTTGGGGTTCTTGATGTTTTTAACATCGATCGCATTAGCTAGTTAATAAACGGCTACCTTTTCGAACAAAAAAATAAAAAAAGACAGCAACAGAAACAAACCTCTCATCAAACATAAGTATCGGCCAATTTAAGCATAGTAAACTTTTCAAAGATTCCAAGAAAGATAACAGCTACACTATGAGACAAAAAAACTGATAAGAACATCTGACCAAAAACGAAACAAACTGAATAGAACATAACACGTCAAAGATGAAGTACGAGGCAATGAACGTCGCAACAGAAGAACTGTCATGTCTTTGCAGTCCTTCACATATTCATATCAAGTCCATTTTACCTCATTCAATCTTCTTACAGAAGAAAATCTCAGAATCCTATAATTAAGATATAAGTCATTTAATTGGACAGTCATATTTCTTACAAATTTTACAAGACAACTCACGATCAAAAGTTGTTGCGGAGCATGATATTATCAAGGGATAATTACCAACAACCCCAGGGGTTGGCTCAAATACAGAAACTCCCAGAGATTTTAGAAATTACCAACTCCCCCCTGATGTCTTGAGGCTAATGAAAAGATAAACCCCCTGATAGCGAACCTCATGGTAGTTCGCAAGAGAGATAGTGAACCTCAAAGGGAGTTGATAATTTCTGAAATCTGAAGGGATTTTATGTATTTGAGCAAAACCCCAGGAGTAGCAAATCAAAATTCAAAATTCAAATATTGCCAGTGCCATGTTGGAATAACTAGTAGCAAATCAATCATCTACAAGAACTGCTTAGTGTGTACTTAAGTTTATTTTATACGGTTGCGTGTCACAAACACATATACATACACACAATGTTAAAATCTCAATATAGTTTGAAGTGTTAAGTGTGTGTTTCAATATAGTTTTCCAAAGAACTCAATTGAAAAACTCAAGGACACACAAAAATTTAAGAGTAGAGATATCACCACTATTTTCTGTTTTAACATGTTCTGGTTCAGCAAAAGCTCAAGTACATGGCTTTTTTCCTTTATTTCTCTTTTTATTGAATCTATTTTCATCAACCAAAATAAGAGAATAAGGAAAAAAAGAAGTATGTCTCTCATGCAACGAAGAGCTACATGTCCTGAAACAGAAAAGATTGCCATGAACATCAATCAATCTCACCCACTTCGCCACTCATTATCATTGAAATGATACATAATTATGTCAACATATTTCCTGACAAATACACTCTATTATCAGACAACAGACAACAACGTTACAAGATCCAAGAGAGAAGTGTTTAAGCATTGGAAATTTTGAAAAATAGGTAATTCTACATTTATGATGCACCAAATTTCCATAGAAGAAAGCAACTTACAGCTTGAATTGCACATTTTGGAGCAAATTCTCCAATTAAGCTACACAAGATTGGCACCAGCATCAGGTGATTGACTCATCTGCAAAGTTCTACCATTTCCAGAAGCAATAAATCGAACAGATGGTAAAGAAGGATCTGTCACAGATTCGATCTCAAGAAAGTCGAAATTATAGGTTCCCGACTTCTTCAAACTAAATATAAATACAAGAACAATCCATCCCAACATAGACAAAGCCCAGTAATTGTTCATGCCATGTATCAAACCCCAAGCAATAGCATAGCCAACAATTATTCCGGATAAATGACCAAGAAAACTTGCTTGCGGGACAATTATAGACGTGAAGATAAGGGATTCAAAGGGTGCAAAACTTATAGGAAGTGATAAAAACCCGAAAAGCTCTAACTTTGATGAGGGTTGTTTAGTGGACAATATTGTCATCCATCCAAAAACAACACAAGAGTACCCAACAGCAGTTACTCTCCTAAAATATTCGACTTTGAACTTTTGGATCAGAAAATGGTACATTCCGAGGACTAGCAAACCGGATAAAACGACCAATAATAATGTATAATGGAGATAATATTCAACTCCAAGACCTAAAAGCCCTAATTGCTCAATAACCCCCAAACTCCAAAGTGCACTCATATTGAAAGCAAGATGAAGGATGCTAATATGGGAAAATGCAGATGTGATTATTCTCCAATGATGGCCCTCGATCGCTGTGTCGTAGCTTAAACCAACATGTGAATACCCAATGCCTTTTTTCTGAATTATGAACCAAACCAAACTGCATATCCCAATTATGCAGCTTGTAGCAGGCTTTTCCCAAATCTCATAGAACAAGGGTTTCCCCATCTACACAAATTGAACCAAATAATCACGCAATAGTATCTGATGCAACAAATAGCAATCTTGAGAACCAAGTGTATGATGATGAATTGATTACGAAGATATATCGCAGACCACTTCAAGATTTCACAAAAAGCTACCGTTGAACATTGGATTTTCAATCTAGCGCAAACCCATATCCTTAAATATCAAACTCAGGATTTGCTTCTTCAGGAATCCAAGGATTAACCGTCAAACAGTTGAGATTCAGAGTTAATACCAAATAATAGAGCTCGATGCTAGAGGAGAACACTTACGGATTCAGAAGGAAAGGCGTCGATTACGTCTGGGCTACGACGGTCAAAGTGATGGTAGAATTTAGTGGAGGGTACGAGAAGAAGCAGGGGTTTCTCCAGACAAAACAATAGCTCTTTGTCTATTTCGTAAATATGATCTTGGTTGGAACAGTGTCAGAATACGTATATATCTCTATTTGTACGAAATCTTGCCTCGGAATTATACAATATCATATAATGAAGGTTTAGCTACATTTGGACTTACTCGTTAAATTATAATTTGCGTCTTTCTTAATTAAATAATTATATTTATATTTATACGAGTTTTATAATTATAAAAAATATTTAAGTGTTTTTATGATTCCACCAAAATTTTATGATATTGATGATATCTAAAATTGAGGATGAATCCGACGGAGTAGATTCGTCCAAGTAGGCCGCGATCGATTGAATTTATGGATTCTTTCACCTGCTAATAACAGTAAAAAATTCTATGTCAAAGGACAAGTTGGAGTTGATTCCAGTGTTGACCCTCCACTGAATTAAATCAGCAAAGATTATAAAGAGTTGTGGAAAGTATTCAAGTAGAGATTTTAGTAGAGTTTCGGTATGTAAAAGTGAATGTACCTGACTTAGTGTGGATTCTGAGTATTTATAGAGAATTGAGGTAGTTAATCGCGTGAATCTCACTTTTCTGTTAAGGTAAGAGTTCATCGAAGGGAGCTTCCTTGCGTAGTTAGGGTTTCCTCTTAACTAGGACTTTTACCATAGCGGAAGAGTGACGGTGATATGCAATCCCTGCAAAATAGGTATTTTGTTAAATAACAGTGGTGGATCTACGAGGAGACGTTCGAGCTGGAGAACCCGTGTGACGCCCCGTATTTTGAATTTAATTCTGAATACCTATTTCTAATTATTTTCTTAATTTCTCATTTTTACCGATGAATTCGTGAGAAGATTTTGATCTAAACCCCAAAATTTTTCCAAAATAGCCATGTTTCCCCTAGAGACTTTTTCTCCTAAATGTATATCCTAGTCATCATCAGCCAGCCAACAAGAAGGAAACTTACGTAAGAAAAGAGAAGAAGAAGAAAGAAAGGAGAAGAAAGAAGAAAAGAAGAGGATTTTTGCCATTTATATTCAAATCCACCTTACAATCTCATTTCTCGATCAATTTTCGAGCCGTAAATTCCTACGTGTTCCCCACATCGTGCTCTTCAGGTAGCTACCAAACTTTTCTCGATTCCGTTGTATTTTGGCCGAGTGTGAGCTTAGTTTGTGAATAGTATACATATTAGCAATTTTGGTGATTTGTGATCAATTCTTGTTTGTTCTTCATGTTTTCGTGTCTAAATGACGAGCACGATTGGTATATGTATATATATGAGTTTCAACGTGATTAACCCAGTGAATTTGGTGTTGTAAGGATTTTTGATAATTATTCCCTAAGTCTGCATATGAACTCTGTGATCTGCTGATCTGAATGCCTCTCCACTGGATGCAACGAACCGTGCACACTTTTTTTCCATGGGACGTTGTAGGTGGTGCAACAAACCGTGTAGATGCCTTAGAATATTTTCCTGCATTTCAGCAAAGTTGGCTTCGGATGAATAGTGATTTGTCACTAATTAAAAGTTAAGTTTTTCCGTTTGACCTCGTTTTTGACATCCGATTTCACTACTAGTTCCTATAAATCATGAAATTGATTAATTCGCGAAGTTTGGAATTTTTCAACCTCGTTCGGGTCATGAATAGTGTTTTTTCGTTTAGGGTTTTTTACCCTATTTTCCGTAATTCGTCTGATTGATCCAAAACTTGCATGAGTTCTTCGTTATAGCATTTTAAGCATGAATGTGGACCCTGAATTGTGTTTTAGCATTTTTTACATATTTTATTCCAATATTTCGTTTATTTACTTAAAATGCATTTTTGTGAGTACTTCAATAGAAGTCGTGCTTTAATACTTGAGTGCTTTTATATGCTTTATATATTTCTTGTACGCCGTGTGTCATGTTATTGTCTTACCTAGTATTGTCGTCAGTCAGTTTCAGGCGTTCCTCTTCGAGAAATACTTGACCATCATGTCTTTTCATCGAGCTTTCCAGGTGAGGGTTTAAAATTATTTTATAACTGGGGTAAGAATCTATTATATTTGCGAACCAACTTATCTTTCGTATTTTATTTATACAGATTTGTTTTTCTGTCTGTGAACACCTCGATTTTGCACCTCGTCACACAACAACATTTTGCAAAATTGATGACTCAGTCCCACCAGACATTAGACAGACTCCGGACTTCCAGATGATCCCTGAGAGTCAAACCGTAAGGTCCATACCCCGTGACATACCCTCAGTAGCCCCTAATCGCTTCTCCACCTTGCCATATATTCATCAGATCCCAAATTCGATGCAATATTACGATAGGAGGTCATGATAGAAGCTTTTAGTTTTTGAATCACCCGAATCGGACGTGAAACGAAGGAGAAAACACCAAAAAAGCCCAGACGCGAGCAAATCCTAGCCCAGCCCAACACGGCCGGCCGGCCAACAAGACTTCGCGGGCCGGCCGGCCAGCGAACTTCCCCTCCGGCTGGTCCCACCAGCCGGCGGGCCGATCATGGCCAGGCTCACCAGCCTGGCCGGCCGGTCAACCCCCTCCTGCGCATGCTTAACCTTCCTTTTATGCCTGGTTTCTACACCTATAAAATGACCCCTCCCCTCACTTCATCAATCGCTCATTCACTCTCAACTCTCCTAAGGCTCGAGTACTCGTTCTAAAAGAAAGGACCAGCTTCCTTAGCCCGGTTCACTCTAGTCTCTTTTTCGGTCCCGTTCTCGATTTTAGGTTAGGAATTCTATATTCCTAACCCCTAAAACCGAAAGGAGGTCCAGCGCTCTGCTCAATAGAGTGTTCGGATTTCAGTCCCGATTCGGAGTCCTATTCGGTCCCTGCGATTGTGCTCCTGAGTTCGAGGGGGGAATGAAGTGAAGGTAAGACTACGAGGGTGAGTCTCCTTTTAGCCTTTTTCAACATTTACTTACTTTCTGCTTTCCTTTACTTTTATAGTGAAAGCCCCCCGTTCTGTCCCCCTATGGGACGGAACACCCTCTATGGCTAAGGCTACTAGGTGGTCAACGAGCAAAAGGTCTCCCCTTCCTCAACCCTACCTAAACTACAACCGGGGCCCGACGCTTCCCCTTAGTTTCTTGCTTGCCCAAAGTGCTTTACCACTTTCTCGCTTGAAACTTCTCATCTCGCTTGTCTGTGCTAAACCCTGAACTTCCCGAGCATAGGGTATAGGGTAGACATGCCTAGGTCTAGTTCCTTTTAATCCCTTGCGTAGGGCTTCTAATCCCTCGATAGGTTTAACGAAGGCCGGACGGCTTCACAGCCAGGAACTAAACCCAAGGTCTCGTCAAAACCACGAACCTTTTCCCAAAACATTCCTTTTTATCGAGGAAACTTTCCAAAATCAACATGAAAGCCTTCTCTTAACGAAAGAATCCCCTTTTATGGTTAACCCGGCACGAGGGTCTAAGCTTCGAGCTCTACTCCCCCTCTACCCATAAATACCCAAAAAGGCAACTCTTTCCACAAGAGAACTTTCCCTTTTTATACAAAAATAACATAAAACCTTTCAAAAACGAGGCGTGACGAACCTCACATGTCTACTCCATACCCACTCTCAGAAGTTTAGGGGTATGAACTACGTTGGCTCTGATTCCCAACCTCCTTGGGATACGTAGGCAGCCGGTTCCTTCCGGCACGAAGCTAAAGGGATCTAATCCCTGTATTTCACATGCATACACGTACACATATACATATATATATATATATACTTGCTTGCAACTACTTGTCTACGCACTTGTGGAACTACTACGGTCATTTGGCATTGGTAAGAAGACTCAAAAGGGGCAATGGAGGGTGATAGGTTGCTGCAACCCCTTTCTCCATCGTAACTTAGCTCCCGAACCCATCACACGAATCTCTGGACACACACAAGGACATACGAGGCTACACAGGTTTCCCTCTCAACCTTAACCGAGTGGGTGGCGACTCTAAACCTCCAAATGACGAACAGGGAAGGATGCCACACCAAAGGTAAAACCCACCCTTACATCGGCATCCAATCACAAAACACCCCACAATACATCAACAACCGAAAGGAGGGCGATTCCGACCCGCCTTCACTGTCCTTCTCTTATATCTACTAGCTATTTAATTGACTATCTTTATGCTTTTGAGCAAACGTTTTAATATCAAATCTATATATACATATTGTAATCAAATACTTTGCTTTCAACTAGAGACAAAGAAAACTCTTTTGTTTTGAAAGGCTAAGTTTGGTCTTTTGGCCTCGCAAATATAACCTCGCCTCAAATGGCCCTTTGGCCACTAAATGTCATTTCAACTGTCTTTTAAACTATTTTGTAAAGCGAGCCCCGTAAACTGTTTCTTGTAAAAACCCGGAGGTTGTATAGGAGGTGAGATATGGAGACGAGCGTCTAGGATTAATCCCGATATATGATTATCCAACTTGAGAGCTTTATTCAAGGCTTGTCGGTGGTTGGCAACCTTGATTAAGGTGATGGTAGCATTGCATTCGTTGCGTGTTGTCCTTAATTTCACTATAGCTTGTGTCAGTACCGGGTAGCCCCTCGGACTAGACGAATGGTGTTGGGAGTATTTATTGTATACGGAGTAATAAGGAGAGACCAGGGTCCGTTCTCGCCGGGACATAACTGTAAACTGTTTGATTTACTGCTTTAATTACCTAGTTGCCTTATAATTCCGTTTTATTATTTATTTGCAACTGTTAGAATTGTTCTTGTTAACTATCAATGGATTGTAAATCGACAAAGATACGTTTAAACTGTCGGCTTGTCATTATGTGCAAATATTTTATAAAGGATTCGGCTCGTCAACTTTTTTTTTACCATTTTAAATAAGCCAAGCTCGAGTGTTTCTTGTCGTAAAGTTCACAACTTATTATTCGTACAATTTCCCAAAACGAGCAGCATTTACCATTTTGGATTTATAAACTAAAAGACGAACTGTGATCAATACGTATATTATATAACCCCTCGCTGAGTATTCTTTATACTCACCCTCATGTTTTGATTCTTACTTCAGGTTCCCTCAGGTAGACGGGTGGCCGTGTCACCTATGTGTTAAGTTGGCAACAACAGGTCTAGATTTGATTTGAGCTTTGTCGTGGTCAGTTTAGTATCCAACAACAGTCTTGTCTGCATGATGATTTCTTTATGATGGTTTTGTTATAGTTGAAAGAATTGAGGAAATTATGTTGGATTTTATATGTTGTAGTTGACGATATCTAGGACTGTACAAGATATCATGGTCGAGCCCTGTGTGGCGTTTATGTATTAAATGCTCTGAATGTTGGACTTGATGCCTTGGATGGCTGTTGATATATAAATGTTTTTTTATTCGCTTCTGTAACTCTAGTTTGTTAGCGTTGTTGTTGGACAAGTTGCTGTTGTTGCTAGGTTATTTGATCAAGTGAGTGCCGTTCACTGAGATGGATTTTCGAGTAGGACACTCTGTCATGCTCGGGAGTCTGTTTCAGTATGGGTGTGGCGTTCTTCTTCCTATCCTGGGAGAGGGGAACTACAGTCAGTGGTATCAGAGCCCTAACTTCCCAAAAGAAAACCGAAGGTTTTGTTATCGCGTCTGTCTTGCATTGAGTGTCATCTTGTATGGTGTCAGTTAGTATCGGATTTGTGTTTTGACAAGTGTTTGACGTTCTTAGTGCCGAAATTGCGGAATGAACATGTCACGACCCCTGGGCGCGGAGAGGAGAACCCTCACAACGGCGCCCGTTGGACGCGCGGGTATAAGCTTCGAATCCACTGTGCACAACCCTAAAGTTTGGCTTAGAAAGCACTTGCCAAAAGGGATTAATCCATATTGATTGTACATGAGTTCTAACTTATAAACCCTTCGAATTACATTTGAATTTCCGATGTGGGACGGAAATCAACTCACACGGCCTGTCCACACAACCTGCTGCAAGGCCGTGAGTACCATTCTCACGGCCTCACCACATGGCCGTGACACAAGGCCGTGACCACCAATTGTCACGGCCTCTCCACATGGCCACACACAAGGCCGTGAGGCTCTTTTTAAATTGGGGTGTTACAATTCGTCCCTCCTTTCAGAGCGTAATGTCCCCATTACGTCTTGACATACGCCCCTTGCTCCCCGTCAGTGGAGAAACTGTCCTTACTACAAGCGGAGCGGAGCCCCTTTTAGAGGTGATTCATGACTCATGACGTGTGTGGAACATGTATTCCCACGACTGACGGTTGGCTCTGATACCACTTGTCACGACCCCCGGGCGCGGAGAGGAGAACCCTCACAACGGCACCCGTTGGACGCGCGGGTATAAGCTTCGAATCCACTGTGCACAACCCTAAAGTTTGGCTTAGGAAGCACTTGCCAAAAGGGATTAATCCATATTGATTGTACATGAGTTCTAACTTATAAACCTTCGAATTACATTTGAATTTCCGATGTGGGACGGAAATCAACTCACACGGCCTGTCCACACAACCTGCTGCAAGTTTAGAGAAATCCTTCACAAATCGTCTGTAATAACCTGCCAATCCCAGAAAACTACGAACCTCTGTCGGAGTCTTAGGCTGCTCCCAATTCAATACTGAATCTATCTTCGAAGGATCAACCTCAATACCCTTCCTGGATATAACATGACCCAGAAATGCCACTTTCTCAATCCAGAACTCGCACTTACTGAACTTGGCATACAACTGATGTTCTTTCAAAGTTTGTAACACGATCTTCAGATGCTCTGCATGCTCTTCCTCGGATTTTGAGAAAACCAGTATGTCGTCGATGAAGATGACAACAAACTTATCAAGATAAGGTCGGAAGATTCTGTGCATCATATCCATAAATGCTGCAGGAGCGTTCGTCAAACCGAACGGCATAACCACAAACTCAAAATGACCATATCAAATGTTGAAAGCTGTCTTCGGTATGTCCTCTGCCTTGATACGTAACTGATAATATCCCTGTCTTAGATCGAGTTTAGAATAGACCCTAGATCCCAGCAATAAATCAAACAACTCCTCAATGTGGGGAAGAGGATACTTGTTCTTTACAGTCATCCGGTTCAACTCTCTGTAATCAACACAAAGTCTAAGAGAACCATCTTTCTTCTTCACAAACAATACTGGTGCACCCCAGGGAGAAGTACTCGGCCTAATATAACCACTGGCTAGCAAATCATCTAACTGAGTCTTCAACTCTTTTAATTCAGCTGGTGCCATTCTGTAAGGTGTCTTCGAATACGGCGCAGATCCCGGATACAAATCAATAACAAACTCAATATCACGGTCTGGAGGTAACGATTCTAACTTCTCAGGAAACACATCAGGGAAATCTCTAACTATCTCGGTATTTTCAAACTTCGACTGTTCCTTCGGTCTATTAAGAAGATAAGCAACAAAACCTGAAGCTCCTTCTCGGACGAGCTTCTTTGCTTCTGTCATAGAAATAATCTGCTCATCTGTCAACTGAATACCCTGACTCGAATCAGATCCCAAACTAATCTTCTTTTTAAAACAATCAATCTTAGCCCAGTGCTCAAATAACCAGTCCATACCCAAGATAACTCCGTACTTCTTCACTGACAACACTATCAAATCTACGGGGTAAACTTTATCCTCAATAACAACGGGACAACGTCGGTACACGCGATCGGTAATCATACAAGATCCCAAAGGGGAACTCACAACAAAGCAATAATCAGACAAATCAACAGATGCATGCGCAGATAAGTTAATTTCAGGAGCAACAAAAGAATGCGTAGCACCCGGATCAAACAATGCATGTATGGGTATGTATGTATATGTATGGTACATTCCACCACGGCGGAAGCATCAGGCTCAGTCTCCTCATTATCGCCCTCCAGCGCATACACACGAGCTGGAACAGAAGGCTTCGGCCTCGGCGGCATAGGCTGACTCGGGGGCTGCCTCCTGGGACAACTATCCTTCTGGTGGGTAGAGCTACCACAACTAGTACACAATCCCAACTTATACCAACACTTAAACTCTGGGTGATTCCCTCCACAATAACCACAAGTAACTGGACGATAACCTGACGGACGAGGGACTGAAGGAAAACCAGCCGGGCGAGGTGTAGAGTAAAATCCGGTCGGACGAGGTGCTGAAGTAAATCCCATAGGGCAAGGTATAGGAGGTCTGGGTCCATCAAAAGGTCTCTTCCCTTTAGGCTGCACAGGAGCACTCGGAATGAAAGGCCTTTTGAAACCCGATGAAGAAGAAGCGGGGGTAGTACGACGAATAGCTCGATCAATACTGGCATACTCAGCCTTTAGAGATAAGGCTGCATCTACAGCTGCAACATAGGTAGTGGGACGGGAAGCTGCAAGACCCTGTCAAAGAGGAATACTCAAGCCCTCTAGAAACTTCTTGGTCTTCCTGCGCTCATCTAAAGCTATATATGGAGCATATACTGCAAGTCTATTAAAGTTGGCCTCATAGTCAGCCACGGTAGAAGTACCCTGAGATAACTCAATAAACTCCTGCTCCCGGCGATCCTGAACAGTAGGGGGAACATACTTAGCTCGAGACTCCTCAAGAAACCTATCCCACGATGACTCAACTCCGGTGGCCCTCCATCTCTGCTCAGTCATCTTCCACAAGGCCTCTGCAGGTCCTCGAAGAAGATAGATAGCAAACTCAACCTTCTCTAGATCAGTAAGCTGATGAACTCGGTATATCCTTTCAAGAGATGAAATCCAACCCTCTGCCACAATATCATCTGTGGTACCAACAAACTGAGGTGGGTGGAAATCGAGGAATCTACGCAAGGACTGCTCACGGGCTCTATGCTCATCTACCTCTATATTCCTGTCTCTCTGATCCAAATAATCCCGAAAAAGACCAAATATCTGCTGAGCATCAACCACTGGTGCCTGTGGTGGTGCTGCTGGAGGAGTACGATCACGACGAGGCGGCATCCTACAGTTAAATATAACAAGTATGCATGTAGATTAATTATGGATGCAAAGTTGTAAACACATAAGCACAAAAGCACAAATTCCTAAGTCGTAAGCCGTACGGACCTAGACTGACACGACTCACAGAGCTAAAGCCAATGAACCTCTAGCTCTGATACCAATTGTCATGACCCCCGGGCGCGGAGAGGAGAACCCTCACAACGGCGCCCGTTGGACGCGCGGGTATAAGCTTCGAATCCACTGTGCACAACCCTAAAGTTTGGCTTAGGAAGCACTTGCAAAAAGGGATTAATCCATATTGATTGTACATGAGTTCTAACTTATAAACCCTTTGAATTACATTTGAATTTCCGATGTGGGACGGAAATCAACTCACACGGCCTGTCCACACAACCTGCTGCAAGGCCGTGAGTACCATTCTCACGGCCTCACCACATGGCCGTGACACAAGGCCGTGACCACCAAAAATTGTCACGGCCTCTCCACATGGCCACACACAAGGCCGTGAGGCTCTTTTTAAATTGGGGTGTTACATCTTTTGATAGCTTAGCTCGATAAAATAAGCCGAATAGTATGGGTGAGGCTTCGATCTTACAAATCTTACATACAACCTGGAAACCCACAAGATACCTAACAACATTAGGAAGCAGTTGATTTAAAGGAATGTTGAGCAAAGTAGAAACTGTGCTACAAAAGGTGGAAATGGGGAAGTGAAGCCCGGCCATTAGTTGTTCTTCATAGAAAGGAACATATTCAGGAGGATGATGCTCAAAAGCATCACCTGGACGAGCTAGCTGTATCTGGTAATCAGTGGGTATATAATACAAAGCACGAAGATGTAACACCCCAATTTAAAAAGAGCCTCACGACCTTGTGTGTGGCCATGTGGAGAGGCCGTGACAATTGGTGGTCACGGCCTTGTGTCACGGCCATGTGGTGAGGCCGTGAGAATGGTACTCACGGCCTTGCAGCAGGTTGTATGGACAGGCTGTGTGAGTTGATTTCCGTCCCACATCGGAAATTCAAATGTAATTCGAAGGGTTATAAGTTAGAACTCATGTACAATCAATATGGATTAATCCCTTTTGGCAAGTGCTTCCTAAGCCAAACTTTAGGGTTGTGCACAGTGGATTCGAAGCTTATACCCGCGCGTCCAACGGGCGCCGTTGTGAGGGTTCTCCTCTCTGCGCCCGGGGGTCGTGGCAAGTGGTATCAGAGCCAACCGTCAGTCGTGGGAATACATGTTCCACACACGTCATGAGTCATGAGTCACCTCTAAAAGGGGCTCCGCTCCGCGTGTAGTAAGGACTGTTTCTCCACTGACGGGGAGCAAGGGGCTTATGTCACGACGTAATGGGGACATTACGCTCTGAAAGGAGGGACGAATTGTAACACCCCAATTTAAAAAGAGCCTCACGGCCTTGTGTGTGGCCATGTGGAGAGGCCGTGACAATTGGTGGTCACGGCCTTGTGTCACGGCCATGTGGTGAGGCCGTGAGAATGGTACTCACGGCCTTGCAGCAGGTTGTGTGGACAGGCCGTGTGAGTTGATTTTCGTCCCACATCGGAAATTCAAATGTAATTCGAAGGGTTTATAAGTTAGAACTCATGTACAATCAATATGGATTAATCCCTTTTGGCAAGTGCTTCCTAAGCCAAACTTTAGGGTTGTGCACAGTGGATTCGAAGCTTATACCCGCG
Organism: Verbena officinalis; assembly: GCA_958496215.1. Classification (NCBI taxonomy): domain Eukaryota; kingdom Viridiplantae; phylum Streptophyta; class Magnoliopsida; order Lamiales; family Verbenaceae; genus Verbena; species Verbena officinalis. The sequence continues at coordinate 25,422,420 of OY292387.1, read as the reverse complement.
CGTCCAACGGGCGCCGTTGTGAGGGTTCTCCTCTCCGCGCCCGGGGGTCGTGACAAAAGACGGGCTCTTTTATTTCTGTAGCTGGCCTAATACTACTTCTCCCGTTCATGTGGGCAAGCTTTCCGATAAGAAATGGAATGAACAATTGTATTTCGTGAAGCCCCCGTGAATACGTCCTAGGATTTTCCTTATGAGCTTGTTCAAAATAATCCTAAATCTTGGAGCTCGCGAAGACGAGAAACATTTAAGAAAGCTTTCGCCAAAACTTACTCCGAAATTCAATCAATTGGCTTTTGATTTCAAAATTTTATTTCATCCTGGCCGCATGAAGTGCTACGGCCTAAGTGCCTTTGACGATGATGTGCCTTCTCCTTTAAGTGAATCTTACCTAGGTGAGGATTTAGTATTTATCGTTTTATCTTTTGTTTTCCAGGATTCTCTAATTCTATCTTTTATCATGTACAGAGCAAAAGAATAGGATACAACTCCGAGAACTCATAAAGAGAGAAGCAGAGGAACTTGCTCCGAAAAAGAACAAGAAGCGAGAAAAGACTGTAGCTCTTCCTTCGGGATCTTCCACCGAAACAGGTCATTGTGCTGTTGTTAGGGACCAGACCGAAGTCCCTTCTTCACCGCAGAAAATCCCAAGTCCTCCACATGACTCTGCTTATTTTGAGGCAACTCACGAGAATCCCATGGAAAACTTGGATTTGTCGCCTAAAGGGCGCATAATCACGAATATTCCTCCCAACAGGTATATATTTTTAGGTCGTTCTCTCTGGAACAAAGAAGACCCTGATGCTTGTGAAGACTTCCTATGAGGGAGTTTATCCGGGACTGATCAGAGGTACAATGCTAACATGTCACGCTCTCAGAGAGAGAAGGACTTTGTTGAGTGCTTGGCTAAGTTACTTTATTATTCAGATTTTATCACGATCTCGAGTTGAGTCAGGCAGTTCAAGACCTCAAGTCTAGGATGCACTTACTTCCAGAATTCAATTTGGCCTTGGCTCGAGCAGCTATGAAATACTATCATCAAGGATTCCTTATTTGTCAGAATCAAGTGAAGGTGGCTCTCACCGAGCAAGTGTCTTTAGATCCCTCTAACCTTCACCAATCTCTAGATAGGTTTGGGGGTGCTAAAGAAGTTGATCCGGAGTTCGTGTCCCGAGGAGGAAACCGATGGAGACGATGGGGATCAAGTTGTGGAGGACGAGAAATCAGCTCCTATTATCGACCCATAGAATAGGCTTTTCCTCTTTTTATTTATTTAGTCGAAGTTAGACTTTTTGAGATGTTTTATTTATTTAGTTGAAGTTAGACTTTTGGTTGCTATGAGCCAACTCTTTTGTTCTAGGGGCTTTTTGCAGTTATCATGTTGCTCGTATTTTTTGCAAGTTATTTTTATTTTGTGCCTACAATCTTAGTGTATCTCATATCCTTTATTACTCCTCCCAAGTAACTTGTAAAAAATTTCTCTATGAAACAAGTAACATTATATACCTGATGCTTCACGCTTTACATCTGAGTTAAAAACCTAAAGGTTTTGCTTATCCTTCACGATGTTTCTTCCAGGTCTTATTCGAGACCGCGGACTAGGAATATGCAATTTTTCTCACAAGTCAAGGATTTCTTAGTAGTTTAGCATTCCGGATCACAGTCTAAAAATATCAAAATTTTCTTAAGTCAAAGATCTCTTCGTAGTCTAGCTTTCAAGACTATGGAATATAAATATAGGATTTTTCTTAAGTCAGAGACTTCCTTGTAGTCTGGCTTTTCAAGACTACGGGCTAAAAATATCAAATTTTCTCAAGTCAAAGACTTCCTCGTAGTCTGGCTTATCAAGACTACGGGCTAAAAGTATCAAATTTCTCAAGTCAAAGACTTCTTCGTAGTTTGGCTTTTCAAGACTGCAGGCCAAAAATATAAGATTTCTCAAGTCAAAGACTTCTTCGTAGTCTGGCTTTTCAAGACTACGGGCTAAAAATATCAGATTTCTCAAGTCAAAGACTTCTTCGTAGTCTGGCTTTTCAAGACTACGAACTACAAATATCAGATTTTCTCAGTTAGGGACTAAATTTAACTTTATTAATATCTAAAATAAAGGAATACTTGAAATAGAAATTCTAGAAAATAAACCTTTGATCGAAAATGATAAACCTACTTCAAAACAAAAACTAGCTGCGTAATATAAATCCTAAGCTAGATATTGCAAGGTGATCATCTGATTTAGCCTTACATGTAGAATTTTTTCAAGTGTTGCACGTTCCAGGCTCTAGGTAATTCTGACCTTTCTCCCTTCTCGTTTTGCTCAGCAATCTTGTATGCTCCTCCTATAAGAACCTTTGTTACTATGAATGGCCCCTCCCAGGCTGGCTCTAATTTTCCTGGTTTTCTAGATACATCTGTTCTTTTTAACACCAAATCTCCTACTTGGAAATCCCTAAGTTTTACCTTTTTGTTAAAAGAAGTTTGAACTCTGGATTTGTATTGTACCTCCCTCAATCGACCTATTGCCTGGTGCTCATCGATTAAGTCCAAACGCTCTTCCAATCTTCTCTCGTTATCTTCTCTATCGAAAGCAGTGACCCTGTATACGTCACCCATTATCTCTACCGGGATTACCGCTTCTGTTCCGTATACCATGCTGAAAGGTGTTTCTCCAGTTGCTCTCCTTGGGGTTGTCTTGTAGGACCACAATACATTTCTTAGCTCTTCTGCCAAAAATCCACCGAATTTTTCTAATCTCCTTTTTAATCCTCGCACGATGGTTCTGTTTGTGACCTCCACTTGTCCGTTCATCGGGGGATGTGCTACGGATGCTGGATTTTGCTGGATCTTTCATTCTACACAACAAGCTTTCACTTTTGAACCTACAAAATCTTGTTCCGTAACACGTGCTAGAGCTTTGGCTTCCGCCCATTTGGTGAAGCAGTCTACTGCGACCAATATCCACTTCCTTTGTCCTGAAGATTTTGGTAAAGGTCCCACTATATAGATTCCCCAAATTGCAAATGGACATGGTGAACTCATGGTGTGCATGAAGTTGGCCGGTTGCTTGATGGCGGTGGCATGAACTTGGCATGCTTGATACTTTTTTACCCAATCCTTAGCATCTTCCTTCATCGTAGGCCAAAAGTAGCCATCTCGTGCAATCTTCCCTGCTAACATGAATCCTCCTTCGTGGCTCCCACACTTCCCCGAATGAATCTCTTCCACAATCTGCAGACCTTCTGCTCGCGTTAAGCATTTCAACCAAGGATAAGAGTGTCTCTTTATATATATTTGTCCGTTGAGCTCGCCGAATCTTCCTGCTTGTTTTACAATGACTCATCCTACTTTTTCTCCCTTCAACCACTTCAATATGGGCAATCTCCAGTCATCATCTTCTTCTATCTCCTATACCTTCGCCTGTCCTGAGTTTTTACTTTTCTCTAATACCGTTACCCTTCAGAGAGAGCAACTGGTATTCGAACTAGCTAACCGAGCTAAAAAATTAGCTTTTCTGTTTGCCTCTATTTCGATCTGTATACTTAAAAATGCTTCAAATTTTTCCTTAAGTTTGTGAATGTCTTCCACATATTTTGCCATCTTTTCGTCCTTTACTTCATATTCACCGTTTACTTGATTTATCATCAGCTGAAAATCTGAGAAAACCTTAACTCTCTTTGCTCCAATTCCTACCGCTAACTTCATCCCTGTCAAGAAAGCCTCATATTCGGCTTCATTATTTGAGGTTTGAAAGTCAAGCCTCATTACATATTCGAGCTCCTCTCCTTTTGGCGACTTCAGGACTATTCTGGCTCCACTACCTCCTGTTCCTGAGGATCCATCAACAAATATATTCCACCATTCTTCATCTTGTTCCATTCTTGTTGTCTCGGCAATGAAATCCGCCAACGTTTGTGCTTTTATCGCATGTCGTGGTTCGTACTCTATTTCGTATTCGCTCAGTTCTATCACCCATTTTACTAATCATCCGGATACCTCGAGTTTGCTCATTACTTGCTTAAGAGGGAAGTTTGTTCGTACTAGGATCTTATGAGATAAGAAATAGGGCCTCAATATGGCAGTGGTCACCAGAGCTAGTGCGACCTTTTCAATTTCAGCAAATCTTCTTTCTGCTTCGTTTAATACCTTGCTTGTGTAATATATGGGTTTTTGTTGATTTTCCTCTTCTTTCAACAAAATCGCGCTCGCGGTATTTTCTGAAACGGCTAAATAAATTACATGTTGATCTCCTTCGCTTGGCTTGGTTTAGTAAGGGTAACCTTGCCAAATGTTCTTTCAGGTCTTAGAAAGCCTTTTCGGCCTCCTCACTCCATTCAAAAGTTCCCGTCTTCCGCAAGGCCTTGAAAAAAGGTAAGCTTTTGTCAGCCGATCTAGCTATGAATCGGCTCAGGGCTGCCAATCATCCCGTCAATCTCTGCACGTCTCTTTTTTCTTTGGGTGAGCTCATGTTCCTTATGGCTTCTATCTTTTCTGGGTTCACCTCAATGCCTCTCTCTGTCACCATGTACCCTAAAAACTTTCCTCCTATGACTCCAAACACGCACTTGGCTGGGTTTAATTTCAGCCTGGACTGTCGAAGTGTCTGGAAAGTCTCCTCCAGATCTTTCACATAGTCTTCTTTCTTTTTACTCTTGACCAGCATATTGTCCACATAAACTTCCATATTCCGGCCTATTTACTTTTTGAATACTTTGTCCACCATTCTTTGATAAGTAGCTCCTGCATTTTTTAGGCCAAAGGGCATAACAACATAACAATATGTGCCACAAGAAGTGATAAAACTTACTTTTTTCCTGTCTTGTTCGGCTAATGGAATTTGATGGTATCCTGATGAAGTGTCCATCATGCTTAGCAACTCACATCCGGCTGTTGAATCTACAAGCTTATCGATCCTCGGAAGCGGATAGAAGTCCTTGGGGCAAGCCTTGTTGAGGTCTCAAAAATCAACGCATGCTCGCCATTTTCCTCCCAGTTTCAGCACCAGTACGATGTTGGATAACCACTCTGGGAATTGAATTTCCACTATATTCCCTACTTTCAACAGCTTATCCACCTCTGCTCGGATGATGGCATCTTTCTCGAGCCCAAAATGTCTTTTCTTTTGCTTGATAGGTCTCATGTTGGGATCCACATTCAGTTTATGTTCCACTACCTCTGGCTCCATACCTACCAGATCCTTTGCTTCGAACGCAAATACGTCCACGTTTTTTCTCAATACCTATATTATTTTATCCTTTATTTCGCAGTCAAGGTGAGCCATAATATTGGTGATCTTTTCTGGACTACCCAGACATAAGTATATACTTAATAGTTCGCCCTTTTTTCTCCACAATGCTATTTTTGTCCCCCAGCGCCTTTCCCTTCCCATTCTTCTCTACCTCTTAAGGTTTGTTCTTTTTTACCTCTTTCCGCACGGCCTCTATATAACACTTTCTTGACATTGATTGATCTCCTCTGACTTTTCCGACCTGTCCTTCTACGGGGTATTTAACCTTTAAGTGATAGGGAAAGGCAAGCGCTTCAAACTGTCCCATCGCAGGCCTCCCGAGTATGACATTATACGCCGAAGGGGCGTCTATTATTAGGAAACAGATGTGTCTAGTTTTCATATATGCTCCTGTCCCCAAACTCACTGCTAATTGGATTTGCCCCACTGGCTCGAATACCTCTCCACCAAAACCATATAAAGAAGTGTTGACAAGATCCAATCTAACAGTGCCTAGATCCATTTGTCGAAATGCACTCATAAATATGATGTCCACCGAGCTTCCTCTATCAACGAATATGCGCAAAACCTGATGGTGTGCAATGAGCACCGTGATGACTAGCGCGTCGTTGTGCGGGATCCTCATTCTAGCCAAGTCCTCTAGTCCAAACGTTATAACTGGTCCTGTATTTTATCTTACCGCGATGACCTCTTCGACCTCTGTACAAGCTCTGGCATGTTCTTGCCGGGAACTTTGCGTATCCCCATCTGTGGGTCCTCCTACTATCATGGCGATCACCTTGTGCACCTGAGGAGGTTCCTCTGCTTGGACTTCTTCCCTTCGTGGAATAACCGCTCTCTGCTCATACGGATCTTTCCTTGGATTCGGAGCACGCCCTAAATTTTATGGAGAAAGTTGGACTAAAAAATCATTAATCTTGCCTTCTCGAGCTAGCCTTTCCACCTCATCCTTTTAATGTCCGCACTTGCTTGTTGTATGGCCATAATCGTTATGATATCTGCAGAATTCAGGGCCTTTTGGTCTCCTTGGCCTGTCTGATCGAGTTCTCGGAAATCTGAAACCATCCAACCCTTGGATCTTAGGTAGTATTACTTCTTAAGGTTCTTTTAGCTCGTTGTACTCCTCATATCGGGTCCACCATTTTTGGACTTCTTCTCTTTTGCGCTTTTGAATGCTTTGTTCACTGACCTTGTTGGAATCGCTGCGCCTTTGACCTCGCGAACTGCCTTTGCTGGTTACTTCGTTCACCATTCCTTCTTTTGCTATCAAAGCCTCCTCCAAATTTATATAATCCCCAGCTCGTTTTAGGAGCTCTTCATAGTTATCCTCCGATTTTAGCGCCAGAGATTGGAATAAGTCTCCATTCTGCAGTCCATGCGTGAAGGCACTGGCTTTTACCTCTTGAGACGCTGAAGGAACCTCCAATACCTCTCTTTTCAAACGTTGAACATAGAACTTCAACGTTTCTCCTTTCTCTTGCTTGATCTGAAACAGGCATATGACATTCTTCTGGTTTTGTATGCTGCTCGCAAATTAGTTAGTAAAAAGCCTGCACATCTCCCCAAAATTATTAATAGAGTTAAGCGGCAGCGTAGAAAACCACTTACGAGCTCGACCCTTGAAGGTTGCAGCGAGTATTCGGAACTTAATGCCATTGCTCAGACGATGTAGAATCGTCACTCTAATGGGTCTCTTGGGGTATTCGTAGGTCCGAAACTTCCGCCATAAACCGTCGTCGACGCTGAACCTCGGGTGTTACCAGATCAACATGTTCTTCCGGATTCTCCTCATTAAGCTCCGTTGCATCGAGATTTTCTGCCATGTTAGATGCAAAAAAGGCCTAAACCACCTTATGGCTTTTGTAATTCACCTTCGATTCCCGCAGACGGCGCCAATTGATGTGTGCAAAATTGCCTCAATAAATCTCAATATATTTCTCTCAAACTTCTGCAGTATTTTTCAGCGAGTCTTTATTCATAAAGACTCAAGCCTTTATATAGAGAATAATATCTCTAATCCCTACTGAATTAGAACTCCTTTTCCTTGTAGAATTCTTTATTAAATTAGAACTCCAAGGAGACTCCTGCGAGAATTAGAACTCTTAATCTACTAACCGTAGGCCCAATTCCACCAAGTAGGTCCACGCCCGCCACTTATCCTCAAGGGCTAGTCAGGCCAAACCTACAACATACTATCATTTTTCTAAGCCCACCTGACTTGTGCTTATTTCAGCCCATTGTATTGGGCCTAAAATATGATATACCATCAATGTGGAAGAAGAATATGTGGAACCAGAAAATCTAGCAGGTGCTAGTAATGAAGTTAAACAATCTTCACGAGAAACAAAAATGAGAGAACAAAAAGCTCTCTCGTTCATCCAACTTGCCGTGGATGACAATATTTTTGAGAAAATTGCAAAAGTAGATACTACAAAAAAGGCTTGGGCTACTCTTGCAAATACCTTCAAGGGTATTAACAAAGTGAAGAAAGTGAGGTTGTACTCTCTTCGAGGAGAATTTGAGTCGCTGCAAATGAAGGAATCCGGCGTTGTTATTCACTATATGTCAAGAATACTTTCATTTGTAAATCAAATTGAAAGTAATGGCGAAAAGATGGAAGACACCCGAGTTGTGGAAAAGATACTTCGATCTCTAAATCAGAGGTTCGACCATATCGTTGTGTCAATAGAAGAGTCCAACTATTGAGACTATGAAAGTTGATGAGCTAATCGGCAAATTACAAGTATACGAGGAGAAAATGAGAAAGAGAGCCAAAGAGCCAATCGAACAGACTCTTCAGGCAAAGATGCATATCGGTGAGAAAAGAGAAGATGTCGATGGAAGTAGCCATGGACGTGGCCGCGGTCGAGGTGCCCAGACTTTCAATCAAAGTGAAGAAACTCAAGTCGATTATCGACCAACACGAGGTCGATTCGAGGACGAGGAGGCCAACCAAGGTGGCAAAGCAGAAAAGATGTTGAGTGCTACAATTGTCATCAATTTGGACACTATGCCTATGAGTGTCAAAATGAAACAAATGATGGCAAGGAGAAAACCCATCTCGCTGAAGAACAGAAAGTCAATGTTGACGCCCTCTTGTTAGCCCACAAACAACAAGAATGAGGAAATGATAGCTCTTTGTATCTTGATACTAGTGCCAGCAATAACATGTGTGGACACAAACACATGTTTGTAGAGACGGACAACTTAGTGACTGGTGATATCTCTTTTGGAGACTCGTCAAAAATACAAATTAAAGGACGAGGTAATATTCTTATTTGTATGAAGAATGGAGATCACCAAATTATCTCGAATGTGTATTATGTTCCCTAGATGAAGGCGAATATTCTGAGTATGGGCCAATTGTTGGAGAAAGGATACGATATCAATAGAAATCTCTATCTTCGAGACCAGAAAGGTAGCCTCATATCTCGTGTGCCGATGAAGAGTAACCGGATGCTCTTGATAAATATAAAGAATGATGTGGCGAGATGCTTGAAAGCATGTACTGAAGATAAATCTTGGTTATGGCATTTCAGGCTCGGACATCTTAATTTTGGAGGCCTAAAGTTGATGTCTACGAAGAGAATGGTTAATGGACTCCCTTCCATATACCACCCCGAACAATTGTGTGAGGGTTGTCTTCTTGGGAAACAACATTGTCAGAGTTTCCCGAAGGAGTCAGAAACAAGAGCAACTGAGCCGTTGGAATTGGTTCACACTGATGTGTGTGGCCCTATCAATCCAAACTCGTTGGGAAACAGCAAGAACTTTATCTTGTTCATTTATGTAGCGCCCCCAGAAAAAGGACCACCACATCCGCACCGAAGCGAACTCCCGAGCTTCAGTGAGGAGCCTCAACTCAAAAATCCACCCCGGCGAACGGCACTCAAGCAATAATCATCGGCAACAGTGACAACCATCCCAACAACAATCACAACAATACAGAGATATGCGGAAGCGATTTAAAAGATAATAAAATAAATCCATAAACGCCTACGAGGCTAACACAATATCAATTAAACATTTGCAATTCGAAATACAACAGAATAACAACACGTAGTGCCATCCATGGCTCAACTAGTCTATCCTGTACAATCCTAGATATCGTCAACTATCCCACACCAGGGGCACATAAGTACGTAAAGTAAATAAATACAATAAACAAGACTCGACGGTTGTTGGGACCACTGACAAGACAAACCAGAAAGACTGAGCCTATCTAGACCTGCTGATGCCGACTGACAAGATAGGTGACGTCGCCACCTGTCTACCTGAAGCAAGAACCAAAATAGCAGGGGTGAGTATAAAGGATACTCAGTAAGGGGGTTTTGATCACAGTTCATCATTTATCTTTTAAACTAAAAGTGGTGAGTATTTCCCGTTTTGAGAAAGAAGATAAATAACGAAATACAAGTTGTAAAACAATAACACAAGGCAACACTCGGTTCGGCTTGCTTGGAAAACACGAAAGGGTTGACACACCGGATCCTTTAAAACATTTGCACGTAATGTCAAGCCAATAAGTTGAAAGGGGTATTAGTTGAGTCACGAGGCCGTTACAAGTTCGAAACGCACAATTCAATAAGTTAGAACGATAAATAAACACGGCTCGTAATTCAACTAATTAATTGAATAATAAAGGATGCTTAGGGTAGCAAGTACGAGTCACGCTTCCGGGTTTTATATATATATATATATATATATATATATATAGGAAAATACATATGATAAATGAAGAAAATCGGAATGTGCTTCGACTTATAACAAAAGCCGTAAAACAATTAGACAAGCAATAAATGCAATAAATCATGCAATAATGTATCCCGGGGAGAACGGGCCCTCTCCTTATAACTCCCAATTGAAAATCATGCAAGCATATAGTTAAGTACTCCACCACCAACAGTTGGTACCATCAGAATTTAAGGAGACACGATTAGCACCACCGTATCAGAATTTAAGGAGACGCGATTAGCACCACCGTTCGCATCAACTTAGGCTAGCCAACCTCCTAGCCGGCCCAAGTTAACATGCTAGATGTATACATCGGGATTTGCCCTAGATGCTTGTCCCCAGGCTCACCTCCTGTATACTCCGGACCCAAATCATTAATCAATCTATGGCTCGCTTTTGAAATCAATGATAGTTTGGGTGGCCAAAAGGGCCATTCGAAAGTAGGAAATCGGGGTGTGGGAGGCCAAAAGGGCCATTCGAGACAAGGTTATAATTGCGAGGTCGAGCGACCAAAGTTCGCATTTAAAACAAATGGGTTTTCCTTGCCTCTAGTTGAAAGTATTTAAAGCATTTTTGCTATCAAAACGGTTTGACTAAACAGATAGAGAAATAGTAAAGGCAATACAACAAGTAATAAGAAAGCGGGATAGTGGTTTATTTCGCAAACCTAAGTAACTATGTTCTTACTCCAGTTGAAAACAATTTAAAACCCTTACCTAGCTCAACACGACAGTATGAAAGCAAGCAGTAGTCAAGTTTCTCCCTCGTTGGTCCCACCTGTAATACACAGGGCCTAGAGGATGAAAACAAGACCGACAATACTAAAAGCAAGACACAAGACAACAAATGACGCACGACAATTCATATACACTCCACTCATGCTACAGGTGCAATATGGAAAGTCAGATAATTAAACATGTAAGGATATATAAAATATGGAACAACATTTAAAGGAGTATTAATTCAGTTATAATTAATGGGAGAACATTAGAAATCAAATATCAAAGACATGCTAAAACGCAATTAGGGCATGTAGGCATGCTTAAAATAATATAAGGACGCTCTCTCGCGAATACTGGATCAAACGGATAAGGAATGGGAAATTTGGGATAAAATCCTTAAACGAGAAAGGTGTCAATTGACGGTCAAATAGGGTCAGATACATTGTAAATTATGAAGAATATCAAATCCTGAGGCTCGAGGAAGCTATAGGTGAAATCGGATTGTTATTCGGAGGTCGTATGTGAAAAGTCAACATTTAAATGAGTGGGGTTGACCTAATTCCCGAAGTTCAAGAAAGGAAAAGGCTAGAAAATCCACTAAGTAGGTTGCACCGGCCAACGCACGGGCTTGGCAAGCCGGTGCAAGCACAAATAGAGGTGCACGGCCTCACGCACGGTCTTGAGCATGGTGCCAAGACCGTGCAGGTGCAAACGTGCCTGCGCACGGGCCTGTGAGCCCGTGCAGGTTGAAAAGGGCTGCACACGGGCTCCTGCATGGTCTTGATCAAGACTGTGCGTTCGCCAGTGTGGATCTACTGAGCAACAGACTCAGCAGATCGCGAAACCTCACATGCGAAAATCAACATATAAATTCATACATCTCCTAATTTACTCCATAAAACAACCTAATTTTCACATATAATCATCTATACCATATTAGCTACACATAGGCACAAGAATCACGTAAAATGGCAGAGTAAATCTTCCTAAACACAAAAACCCAATCCTATAAAAATCCTATATCTAAATCACAAAAATCGCAAGAAAGAACGAACGAAATGAAATGGAGTAAAAGGATTACCGGTAGAGAATGTAGTGATGATCATTCGGGTTTTCACGGCTCCTCGATCGGGTGAGAAACGGGCTCGGTTGGGTGTCGGGAAGATTCCCTCCTTTCTTCTCCATCTTTCTCCTTCCTTTCTTCCTTTTTCTTTCTTTGTGTGTAATGAGAGAATGAGAGAGATAGGTAGATATTTAGGAAAATATCTCGGGGGTAAAATAGTCATTTAGGCTTTCAAGGGCATTTATGTAATTTAAGTAATTGAGGGTATTTAAAAGATAGGTTAAATAAATCTTTTCCACAAGATTAATTAATCCAATTGGATAGATCGAGAAATTAGGCAAGAAAGAATTCGCGTAATAATTAATAATATAATTAAAATATTCGGGTCGTTACAATACTCCCCTCTTCAAGAGAATCTGTCCTCAAATTCTCCTCCGGACTTCGGGGTTAGTTAAGAGGAGTATAATCTATAAAAATTCTAATAACGCAAATTAAAAACGAACATTTAGGAGCAATTAAAATACATAAAAAAAAAAAAAAACATCATTCCTAACAAAAATATTTAAATGCAAATAACATTCCAAATAAAATTCAAAGTCATGCGAAAGACGGCATTACAAAAACCCTAAACAAAGCTAACGACGGAGAAGAAAATAAAGATAAATAGATCATGGCTCATCGGGACCACGACGGGAATACTACTCGAGCTGCTCTGAAAGTGACTTCTGCATCTCGGCAATAGATCTATGAAGTGCTGAGTGCTGGCTGTCGATGCAAGCATGCTGAACTGCAAAGCCCTCATTGATCGGTCTCTCCTGCTGGGCGAATCTCTCGTCGTTCATACGGCGGTAATCGGGAAACTCCATATAGAATCGCTGCAGATCAATAGGTTCCTGGTCCTGAGCGTTTCCCCTGGCGTGCGAAAACTCAGGGATCGATGCATCCTGTCCCAATAACTGTCGGTAGATATGCTGAGCCTGCTCATGGGCCTCTAGGTTCGGGGTCCTTCTTCGTGTGCATCATCCTCGGCGACTTCCCCTAAGGGTAGACCATCTACTAAGACGTACGGGTCGTTTCACCTCGGACCTTTTGCACAGATCGCCATCTGGACTAGAGTCCCATAACTAATCGAGGTCGAACCTCCAATGGCGACCTGAGTATCGAGCCCTTCCACTTGGGCACACTCCAATGTAGCAGTGATGTAGGAGCCTACTCGAATCTCCCCTCTCGGCCGAGTGGAGATGTACCGACTCCTTTGATTCCTGAAGAATCATGTTCGTTCGTCCATAAGGACCAAGAATAGAAAATCCTAGTGTAAGGTCTTCAGTTTGATGTAGCTGAAAGCTCGGTGTTCTTATGGTTGAGTTCGACATCCGGATTCATGTCGGTTTTCACTCTGACTATCTTCAGAAGTATTCTCCTTTAAACTCGATTTGTTAAAGTTGGTGCTATCCAGAACCGCATAACGTACTTGCAACAAAATCGATCCTAGTCGGCCAAGAACTCCTTGTCCTTAGCACTCTCTGATAGTGTATAACGAATTTATCGAATTCCACGCAATCCACACAGAGGTCACATAAATCTTAGCATCTAATCATTCAATCAGTGCAAGTGTGAATTTTGAAAGCAGTTAAAGCACGTAAGTTATATAAAACACTTAACAGATATTTAAAGCAATTACCATTCCAAAATAGAATACTATGAATGAATGCTATGATAATGCAATGTACCTCTGCGAGTCGGTATCAGGGTGGAGATCCCCTTTTTCTTCCCCGAGGGTTGCTTGAGTCGGGGCAGTCTTGAACTCGGTGCTTGCTACTCCCACATCTGAGGCAACGCCCCAGTTTCCTCCTACACTTTGTAGTCTTGTGATTTGTCTTTCCACAGTGCTCACAGGGAATGGGGTCCTCGTTCATTTCTGGTCTAGTCAGTTCCGGCATCTCGTAGTGTGGTTCCCATGTCTGAAAGGTGCTCGGTCCGGATGGCTCTCTTCTTGCCTTCTCGTTGAAAGAGGATCCTTTCATGTGAGGAATACTTCGTCTCATCTCTTGAAGATTGGACTCCACTCTCATAGCTCGGTTAACTGTCTCGTGATAAACTCGAATGTCCAATCCCACTAATCTTTCCAAGATCTCCGGTTGAAGTCCCTCGATGAACTTTCGCGCTCTTCTTCGATCATCGGATGCAATATGAGGAGCATAGACAATGAGGCGGCTGAAAAGTGCCTCGTATTGTGCAACAGGGAGAGCTCCTTAGGTGAGGGACATGAACTCTCTTTCTCGGCTGTCACGTACCACTTGCGGCACGTACTTCTCTCAGAAGTCGGATAGGAACCGTGACCAAGTGTACGGAATTCTCTCAGCGATCCATCTCTGTTCTATGTAATGCCACCAATCCTCAGCTAGTCCTCTCATGAGAGAGATGGCATACTTGACCCTCTCGGGGTCACCGCAGCGTATGACTCAAAAGATTCATTCTAAATCGGCTATCTAAGCCTCGGCCTTAAGATCATCTGGTTCACCCACGAAGCAGCGTGGGTTGTAGTGCAGAAATATGTCCAGTGATTGGCCCTCGACTTATCTCGCAGTTACAGGCTGTTGCTGTTGTTGCCTTTCCCGATGTACTTGCTCAGCAATCTGTCTCATAGCTGTCACTAACTCTCTTGCAATCGAATTCGGAGATGGGGGAGCTGCAGGGGGTCCTCGGCGAGGCATTTTGTATCTGTGAATAACAAACTAGAAATCGATGCATGCTCGGTTAATGGGATGATCACATAAGGCATATAAAATTCAAACAGAGCATACATATACGATTCGAATAGCGTGTAATCAATTTAAGCACGAAATAAATCACATAACAAGCAAAACCCGATCCTATAGCCATACGACCTAGACACGACAAGACCCAAGCAGAACACGACAAGACTACAAGACAAGACAGATGCTACATCGAGTTCCACCTCCACCTGCATTCGATCCCAACTCAGTACTACAATTGTAAAAGATCAAACGGTTGGTTGGCCATTCCAAAAGAAGATCAATCACAATTTCAATACTAAGAAGTTCTCAAGCACCTGTGACTGGAAACTCTAAGCCTCATTGACACGAAACGGGCAGACACAAGAGACAAGACACGACGCGATAACAAAGCTTCAGTTCCTTATGGGAACCTAGGCTCTGATACCACTGACTGTAGCACCCCAGAAGAAGGACCGCCACATCTGCACCGAAGAGAACTCCCGAGCTTCAGCGAGGAGCCTCAACTTAAAAATTCACTCCGGCGAACGGCACTCAAGCAATAACCATCGGCAACAGCGACAACCATCCCAACAACAATCACAACAATACAGAGATATGCGGAAACTTATTTAAAAGATAATCAAATAAATCCATAAACGTCTACAAGGCTAACATAATATGAATTAAACATGTGCAATTCGAAATACAACAGAATAACAACACGTAGTGCAATCCATGACTCAACTAGTCTGTCCTGTACAATCCTAGATATCGTCAACTATCCCACATCAAGGGCACATAAGTACGTAAAGTAAATAAATACAATAAACAAGACTCGACGGTTCTTGGGACCACTGACATGACAAACCAGAAAGACTGAGCCTATCTAGACCTGCTGATGCCGACTGACAAGATAGGTGACGTCGCCACTTGTCTACCAGAGGCAAGAACCAAAATAGCAGGGGTGAGTATAAAGGATACTTAGTAAGGGGGTTTTGATCACAATTCGTCATTTATCTTTTAAAACTAAAAGTGGTGAGTGTTGCCCGTTTTGAGAAAGAAGATAAATAACGAAATACAAGTTGTAAAACAATAACACAAGGCAACACTCGGTTCGGCTTGCTTGGAAAACACGAAAGGGTTTACGCACCGGATCCTTTAAAACATTTGCACGTAATTTCAAGCCGATAAGTTGAAAGGGGTATTAGTTGAGTCACGAGGCCGTTACAAGTTCGAAAGGCACGATTTAATAAGTTAGAAACGATAAATAAACATGGCTCATAATTCAACTAATTAATTGAATAATAAATGAGGCTTAGGGTAGCAAGTACGAGTCACGCTTCCAGGTTATATATATATATAGGGAAATACATATGATAAATGAAGAAAACCGGAATGTGCTTCGACTTGTAACGAAAGCCGTAAAATAATTAGACAAACAATAAATGCAATAAATCATGCAATAATGTATCCCGACGAGAACGGGCCCTCTCCTTATAACTCCCAATTGAAAATCATGCAAGCATATAGTCAAGTACTCCACCACCAACAATTGGTACCATCAGAATTTAAGGAGACGCGATTAGCACCACCGTTCACATCAACTTAGGCTAGCCAACCTCCTAGCTGGCCCAAGTTAACACGCTAGAAGTATGCATCGGGATTTGCCCTAGACGGTCGCCCCCAGGCTCACCTCTTGTATACTCCGGGCCCAAATCATTAATCAATCTATGGCTCGCTTTTGAAATCAATCATAGTTTGGGTGGCCAAAAGAGCCATTCGAAAGTAGGAAATCGGGGCGTAGGAGGCCAAAGGGGCCATTCGAGACAAAGTTATAATTGCGAGGTCGAGAGACCAATTTAAAACAAATGGGTTTTCCTTGCCTCTAGTTGAAAGTATTTAAAACATTTTGGTTTGCTATCAAAAAGGTTTGACTATGTAGATAGAGAAATAGTAAAGGCAATACAACAAGTAATAAGAAAGCGGGATAGTAGTTTATTTCGCAAACCTAAGTAACTATGTTCTTACTC
The DNA here is from genome assembly GCA_958496215.1 of Verbena officinalis. Taxonomy (NCBI): domain Eukaryota; kingdom Viridiplantae; phylum Streptophyta; class Magnoliopsida; order Lamiales; family Verbenaceae; genus Verbena; species Verbena officinalis. The sequence goes on along the minus strand of OY292387.1, from coordinate 25,405,894 downwards.
CAGTTGAAAACAATTTAAAACCCTTACCTGGCTCAACACGACAGAATGAAAACAAGCGGTAGTCAAGTTTCTCCCTCGTTGGTCCCACCTGTAATACACAGGGCCTAGAGGATGAAAACAAGATCGACAATACTAAAAGCAAGACACAAGACAACAGATGACGCACTGCAATTCATATAAACTCCACTCATGCTACAGGTGCAATATGGAAAGTCAGATAATTAAACATGTAAGGATATATAAAATATGGAACAACATTTAAAGGAGTATTAATGCAATTATAATTAACGGGAGAACATTAGAAATTAAATATCAAAGACATGCTAAAACGCAATTAGGGCACGTAGGCATGCTTAAAATAATATAAGGACGCTCTCTCGCGAATACGGGATCAAACGGATAAGGAACGAGAAAGGTGGGATAAAATCCTGAAACGAGAAAGGTGTCAATTGACGGTCAAATAGGGTCGGATAAATTGTAAATTATAAAGAATATCAAATCCCGAGGCTCGAGGAAGCTATAGTTAAAATCAGATTGATATTTGGAGGTCGTATGTGAAAAGTCAACATTTAAATGAGTGGGGTTGGCCCAATTCCCGAAGTGCAAGAAAGGAAAAGGCTAGAAAATCAACTAAGTAGGTTGCACCGGCCAACGCACGGGCTTGGCAAGCCGGTGCAAGCACAAATAGAGGTGAACGGCCTCACGCATGGTCTTGAGCACGGTGCCAAAACCATGCAGGTGCAAACGGGCCTGCGCACGGGCCTGTGCACGGGCTCAAGCCCGTGCAGGTTGAAAAGGGCTGCGCACGGGCTCCTGCACGGTCTTGATCAAGACCGTGCGTTTGCCCGTGTGGATCTACTGAGCAGCAGACTCAGCAGATCGCGAAACCTCACACGCGAAAATCAACATATAAATTCATACATCTCCTAATTTACTCCATAAAACATCCTAATTTTCACATATAATCATCTATACCATATTAGCTACACATAGGTACAAGAATCACGTAAAATGGCCGAGTAAATCTTCCTAAACACGAAAACCCAATCCTATAAAAATCCTATATCTAAATCACGAAAATCACAAGAAAGAATGAACGGAATGAAATGGGGTAAAAGGATTACCGGTAGAGAATGTAGTGAGGATCGTTCGGGTTTTCACGGCTCCTCGATCGGGCGAGAAACGGGCTCGGTAGGGCGTCGGGAAGATTCCCTCCTTTCTTCTCCTTCTTTCTCCTTCCTTTCTTCTTTTTTCCTTCTTTGTGTGTAATGAGAGAATGAGAGAGATAGGTAGATATTTAGGAAAATATCTCGGGGGGTAAAATAGTCATTTAGGCTTTCAAGGGCATTTATATAATTTAAGTAATTGAGGGTATTTGAAAGATAGGTTAAATCAATCTTTTCCACAAGATTAATTAATCCAATTGCATAGATCGAGAAATTAGGCAAGAAAGAATTCGCGTAATAATTAATAATATAATTAAAATATTCGGGTCGTTACAATTTATGATTATAGCAAGAAGACATGGGTGTACTTACTCAAGGAGAAATCTGAAGCATTCTCAGACTTTAAAAAATTCAAGGCAATGGTGGAGAAGCAAAGTGACTATCAAATTAAGTCACTTCAATCAGATCGAGGACGAGAGTTTACCTCAACGGAGTTCAAGAAATTTTGTGATGAGAATGAGATTCGGCGTCCCATGACCAATCCGTATTCGCCCTAGCAGAATGGAGTAGCAAAAAAAAGAATCGATTTATTTTAAATATGGCTTGAAGCATGTTGAAAAGTAAAGATTTGCCCAAGGAGTTGTGGGCAGAAGCTGTGGAGTGTGTTGTGTACCTGTCAAATCGAAGCCTAACAAGAAGTATGTGGAATCAAACTCCACAAGAAGCATGGAGTGGATACAAGCCCAGTGTATCCCATTTGAAAGTGTTTGGAAGCATCGTACATATGCATGTTCCCGATCAACAAAGGAGCAAGCTTGATGATAAAAGCGAAAAGTACATTTTTGTTGGATATGATCAACATTCTAAAGGTTACTGGTTGTATGATCCTATCAACAACATAATCAAAGTGAGTCATGATGTTCACTTTGATGAGAAGAGTTCATGGGATTGGAGTTCTGATGAAAAGGAACAGTACAATTTCTATCCTATCGAGATGGAGCTGGATCGAGGTGAAAACGAAGAAGAGTTAGAGGAACCAGTCACCCCGACACCACAATCACCAACTAGTCCAACCTCATCAGAACCCAATTCTAGCATTGGTCGTCAAGGGAAGACACCCTTGATCGATATATATGAAGAAATGAACGAAAACAATACTTTGTTTTGTTTATTTGCATATACAGAGCCAATTGACTTTGATGAGGCATCAAAAGTCAAAAATGGAGAAAGGCCATGAATGAGGAGATTGATGCCATCAAAAGAAATGATACGTGAGAATTAACCACGTTGCCAGCAGGACATAGGCTAATTGAAGTGAAATGGGTTTACAAAATCAAAAGAAATTCACAAGGTGAAGTTGAGCGCTACAAGGCGAGACTTGTAGTGAAAGGTTACAAGCAACAGGCTAGAATTGACTATAATGAAGTCTTCGCCCCAATTGCAAGAGTGGAGACAATCAGAATTCTGATTTCGATGGCAGCACAAAACAAATGGAGAATTCATCAAATGGACGTAAAGTCCGCTTTCTTGAATGGTTACCTTGAAGAGGAGGTGTACATCGAACAACCGGAGGGTTATATTGTTCGAGGTCAAAGAAACAAGGTGTTGAAATTAAGGAAAGCTTCGTATGGTTTGAAGCAGGCCCCCAGAGCATGGAATAGTCGAATTGATAAATATTTTCAAGAGAAGGGATTTGAAATATGCCCTCATGAACATGCTCTCTATGTAAAGAAAGAAAAAGAAAACATATTGATAATATGTTTATATGTTGATGATTTGATCTTTACAGGAAACAATATGCAAATGTTGGAGAATTTCAAGAAAGAAATATCCAAGGAGTTCGAGATGACTGACATTGTCCTAATGTCATATTACCTTGGAATTGAAGTGAAATAAAGAAATGATGGAATTTTCATCTCTCAAGAAGGCTATGCAAAAGTGGTGTTACAGAAATTCCAGATGGAGGATTGCAAGGCAATCAACACCCCAATTGAAGTTGGAGAAAAGATGACAAGTTTTACTGGTGGAGAACGAGTTGACTCCACATTGTTCAAAAGTTTAGTTGGGAGTTTAAGGTACTTGACCTGTACGAGACCGGATATTCTTTATGTCGTCGGGATGGTTAGTCGATACATGGAGAAACCGACTATTTATCATTTTAATGTGACAAAGAGGATATTTCGATACCTCAAAGGTACAATCAATTTTGGTTTATTTTATCCTACTACTAATGAGGTGAAATTAGTGGATATTGTGACAGCGATTGGACAGGAGATATTGATGATCATAAAAGCACTACTGGATTTGTATTTTTCTATGGAAAAACTGTTTTTACTTGGTCATCGAAGAAGCAGCCAATTGTGACATTGTCTACTTGTGAAGCTGAGTATGTGGCTGCAAACATCAAGTGTTTGTCATGCATTATGGCTAAAGAATTTGCTTAACGAGATAAACATTAAGCAAACTGAACCAACGGTGATTTATGTTGATAACAAAAGTCAGCAATTTCATTGGCAAATAAATCTCGTATATCATGATCGGAGTAAGAACGTCGATACTCGATTTCATTTCATTTGAGAGAGTACCGTGAAGAAACAAGTTCACGTAAAGTATGTGAGAACCGGAGATCAAATTGCAGATATTTGCACGAAGCCTCTCAAATGTGAAGTTTTCGAGAAGTTGAGGAGTCTACTTGCCATGATGGAGTCAAGCTTAGGGGGGCATGTTGAATGTGCTAATTAATCTTGACATCATGGGTCAAGTGAAGAGTTGCCAGAGAATAAATATAATTAAAAGTGAGATTTAATTATATATTAGTGGAGTAGTGGTGTAGTGGTGAAGCCAAAAGTCATTTGGCATTTATCTAGTGTTATTGTGGTATTTATTTTATGTCTTTACATTTGTCTAGAGGTCAGTATAAATAGTTGCTATGTTATTTGTTTTGTGTAAGAGAGTATAAAATATTGAGAAAGAAAGAACAGTTGAGTTAAAAGTATTTTTGAGTTTATAGAAGCGTTGATTTTGAGTAGAGAAAAAATATTGTGAGTGTTCTCTCAACTTCCTCCTCTTCCTAAAGTACTCGTCATCATATTATTATATTTTTTCCACCACGTCTTCCCAACAAAAAGACTGAAACAAAATAAAGGAAGAAATTATATATTGACAAAGATAATTATATTATCTAGCTATTATTGATAGAGCTCAGTTGCAGAAATGGTGGGAGAGACGAGTGAAAGCAGCACTTCAAGTCTTAGTTATTTCAACATCTAAATATCTAATGAGTTAGTGGATATGTACACAAGATATATAACTTAGACTTGCTATATTATTTATAGATATAAGAAAATTAGTACCCAAGAAAGTATCTGTACATACAGGGATATTAAACTCATATCAAAGAATTGATGGAATCCGCACACTTACCGAGATATAATTTGGAAATTCCATTTGATAAGTTAGAAAAACATTTACGGAATAAACCTTAGGAATTTCAAATTTTAAAATTAAGTTGTATATGATACTATATTTTACTTATACAATTAGATATTTACATAAGAAAATTCCCGTTCATTTATCAATATTTAGGGATAGGGATATACATATTAAAATACAATTAAACCCCTATAACTCTTATACACGTAAACATAAATTTAGCCACATAATAGATAATTCAAATTTCACATAGTTTAAAATACTAAGGAAAAACTAGAACATTAATTAGGCACAAATTTGACAATTTAATCACAATTAATACACATATCACTTAAATTAAACACATTAGGCAAATAATATCACATAAGCACATATTTCCCAATCGAATTTTCTAAACTTGTCCCGATATCTTAGGAAATTCTTACCGGCTCTATTTGTACAAAAACTTGAGGCATTACATAATTTTATAAAACTTCGCGAAAAGGGTTTCACGAAATATAAAGATATTATAATCAAAACTCATCATTTTAAATGCATCTTAACATAGAATAACTTAAAAGATATAACTCATGCATATACAAAAATTCCTAATTAAACACATTAATTAAATCATATAAATCGAGAATGGGACCAAGAAGTGAAAAATGAGAAATTCGAAATCTTTTAAGCTGATCACGAAAAGTTGGGGCGTTACACTTTATAAGTATTCTTAAATAAAAAAACAAACAACAAACATTGTATGTGTCATAATTGTCAGTTGATTAATTAAGGAGTTTCTATTTATTTTTTTCTCTCTTTAAATACAAATTACATCCTTACATCCATCAATAATTCAATTACACTAGTTATTATTCCCGCGTTGCACGGAAAAATCTATTTATAAAATATATATTATTAAATAAATTAAATCATATTTTTTTATAATTATTAGCAATACATATAAATAATTAACTCATAATTTGAAATACATACCAAAATAATTCTTTTTATAAAAAAATCATAATAAATACATATGAAAAATTCACTTTAAATATATAAAAATAGTAGTATGATATTTTTATAACAATATAGTGATTTTGTATATAATTTTTTTTAAACTCAGACACACAATCGAAAAAAAAAATATTAAAATGATAATTAAAATATAAAAATATATTTAATAATAGACCATATAAATAATGATTGGAATCTCTTGTGTACTTGATATCATTTTTTTATTGAATAATTTGCTATTATTTTATTATTTATTAATAATAATATTCATTTCATTATTGAAATTTTCTTTATATTATGAAAATAATTATATTTAAATAAAATAACTTAACAAATTTATTCACACTAAAATGAAATATAATTTCTCCGCCGCAAAATTAAAATGAAACACGTGTATATAGAGTCTTCTCTAAAAAAATCAACTATTTATTTATTTTATAATATTAAGATAATAATAAAATTTAATTAAACTTATATTTCAAAAAATGTACATAATTATGTGACCCCACAAATAATTTAAAAAAATTAAAAAAATAATTACATGATTGATAAGAAGAATACAAAATAAAAAAATATTAATTATAGAACTAAATAATCTTTTATCCAAATATTGTTAATATTTTGCGAATGGTAATTCTTCTATATATACTATGCTTTCATGTACAAATTGAATATTATATTTAAATTATAAATAGTTTTAAGCTCCTTTTCAATCATATATATACATATATATATATATATATATATATATATAATTTCATTATCAATATTATACAAAGTAGTTATATAATTCTACAATTAAATAGGAATTAAAAATATTTTAATATAAATAAATAAATGAAATGTCAATTAAATATATATGTAAGTTACAAAAACAATAATTAATGAACTTAATTATAGAAACAGTCTACATGGCAAAATGGATTAATTCTAACTAATCCATCTCATTAACACATAAGCATGTTTCCTAAATTATCCCACTGACTCATTTTCATAGGGAGATTTAGGCGGGGACCCCCTATGAAATTCCCATTATTCATATTACCCCCCTATTATATTTTTATTCCTATTTACACCCTTACATTTTAAAAAAAAAGTCTCAATACCCCCTGGTGCAAATTGTGTATCACATGCGCGCTGGGTGTGACTGGGATAGCTCAAAATTCGACTTAAAGCATGGGAAAATACTAAAATACCCTTGTGGTTTAATTTATAAAAGCAACCAACCTTATTCTTCTTACCATACTTTTGGCATCAGATCTGCTCCTCCTTCCAATTCATCTTCTCCAGCCGCTGCAACACCATAGCCATGGCATCGAGCTCTGCAAGTAGGAGAAGTGGGCCCAGTGGGAGACGGTTCGTGAATTTGAAGTATGGTATGACTCCGACTTGCGGATGCGACCTGAAATGTGACATCAAGGTCGTAGAAACTGATGGAAAGTCTACAAAAGGGCATCTTTATTACTGTTTCCCGTATTTTCCTCAACCACACAATTGTAATTTTTTTAGGTGGTGTATACCTGAACTAGCTGTATTGGGTAACACTGGTATTCCAGTTGAAGTCAAGACTGAAACTGTTCCAGGGAGAATGAATGAAGATTTGGAGGAGGTGGTTTCTCAAGTTTCTACAGTTGGGGCTGAAAGGGTTGGGATGGTAGAGAATCGTAGCAACTATGTTCATGTTTCTTGGATTGTTTCAGCTATTCTCCTTACTTTGCTGACTATAATATTTCTCAAGGTTTAGCTCTTAGGGGGTTGATTGTAATTTTTGTTTTTATTATCCTACTGTTCTACTGAAACTGTTTTATGTAACAATGCATTTTTCCAAATTAATGTAGTATAACTGCAGCATTTATAACCAAAAAACAATAACAGCAAGCTTTGTTAGTGCAACAAAAATATAACAAGAACAACAACCATCATTCCAACATCAACTGGTATATCAGAAGCTGTCAAAGTTTTTTAAACTGAAAACTGCATTTGAATAGCTGTATATATAACCAAATTGTTTGCATATCAAAATGCAACATACCAACATAATATAGATAGCTGTCTTAAGCAGCAACAAAAAATAAGCCATAAGCACTGTCATAAACAGCTTAGAAATCAACCAAACTAACTACATCAATCAGCTTAGAAATAAGTCATAAGCACGGTCAGAAACTAACTACATCAGTGAAAAACATCAAGTGATATCCCAAAAAATTGTCCTAGAAATCAGTCAAACACCCTGCCCTCCATTAGAATCTTTTCTTGGTCTTCTCTCCAAAGATTTAGCTCTCAAATTCTCAATCACTTGTTTCAAATTCAACTTCTTGGTCTGTTTTGGCACACTATTGGTTTGTCCACTTGAACTTAGTGGCCTAACTGAATTAGAACTACCAGGCCTTGGAGGTTGAAACTGCCTAGAAGGTTGTGGAGGCACATGGTGAGAATGTGGTCCTTGGATAGGTGCTATTTGTGGAGTTCTTCTAGCAGGTGGTGGTGTAGGTCCAGTTTGGGCAGTTGATGTACTAGTTGATGCACTATTCCTTCTTGGAGTTTGCTTTTTCTATTCAAAGTACCATAAAACAAATAAATAATATATACAATCTTAAAAAGGTCGAAATAAATAAATCCATTAAAGTGTATAAATTACATTCACTCTGTGGATTGTTTGTTGTGGATGATTGTGAAGCATTTGACTGAGATCCTCTTGGAGGCCTATTTGTTTGAGATCCTCTTGGAGGCCTATTTGATTGAGATCTTGGCTGTGACCCCTATAAACAACGACAGCAAGTAATAAGCATGAAATTAATGAAAATATAAGCTAAATAGAATCTTAATAAATTGTTTAAATAACCTGATAAAACTTCGAGTTTGGATGGGTTGGGTTTGTACAAGTTGCCCTGTTGTGCCCAAGAATGAGGCAATTCTTACATCTATGAGTCAGACCTTTTCTTGATGAAGGTGTCTGAACCTCATCTGCCCCTATTCTTCTTTTTTTCTTTGGCCTTCCTCTCTTGGGCTTGAATTGTGGTGCTTGGAGAGGCTCATAGTTAGTCTTAGCATATCCAGTTGAGCTAGGAACTCCATGAATCATGTTCTCATACATCTTCAAGTACAATGGCTTCTTGTAGAAACTGTCAACATAGTTTTTAATTGTGTCACTTTTCTCACTAATAACCACATACGCATGACAACATGGATAAGCAGTTAACTGGAACATACCACATGTACATGTCCTTTTATCCAAATCTACAATGTAAGTGTACTTCCCATGTGTTACATGATATTCAAGCCTCCCACAGTAGATGCATGTACAGTTGCCAGATAATTTATACTGCTTGTTCAATTTTTTCAAAATGTTTGGACAGATATTACCTTGGAAATTTCCCATTCCTGCAAATTTATCTTGAATCTTCTTCATCATCTTGTTTCTGATTCCCTTAATCATGGATATGATTGGTTTTTCTCTGTATTCTAAAATCCATGCGTTGAATGATTCCACCAAATTATTCACAATCACATCACATTTTGTCGATGTTGTGAAATGAGATCTTGCCCAACAATCTTTAGGTATAGCATTTAAGTACTCCCATGTTGTCTTAACTTCATCACTGACTTTTGGATCTAATATCTGCAACTTGGCCATTGCATCATCAAATTCATTCCTGTTTGCAGTTGAGGCTGCCTGCCAAAACAGGTCTTTGCACTCTTGACTTGGAAACTTACCCTTGAAATTTTGGTAAATATGTCTCACACTGTATCTGTGCTTAGACCAAAGTGCTACATCTTTCACAGCTTCCATCAAACCCTTCTGCCTATCACTTATGAAGGTCCACTTATTGGGAACCCTCAAACCACCAATATCTTCAAGTAATTCTTGTAAAAACTATATCCAATATTCCTTGTTCTCCACTGGAACCACAGCCATAGCAATTGGCCACAAGTTGTCATTTCCATCCCTTCCAACAGCTACAAGAAGCTGCCCCTTGTAAACTGTCTTCAAAAAATAGCCATCCAATGCAATAATTGGCCTACAACCTTCAAGAAAACCCTTTATTATTGATCTTAAGCTGAAATAAAAACACTCAAATGTAGGAACAGTTATTCTTGGGTCTCTCCTCACCAACAACTTGCTTCCTGGATTGCATATCCTCACTGTCTCACAATAATCATAGAGTTGTTCATATTTGTAACTGTCTTAACCATAGATTTTCATCAGTGCTGCCATCTTTGCTCTTTGTACCTTTGACTTGCTTACATTTACATGGCATTTTCTGTTCACAATTCCTTTCAGATCCTCCAAAGGATACCAGGATTCTCTTTAACCAATCTCTCTATCCTCTTGGCTATGTACTTGTATTGAGCAAGTTTGTTGTCGGTGGTCTTTGCACAATTATGCTCATTAGTAAGAGTCTTGATCTGGAATGTATTTGACCCCTGCACTGGACTGGCATGAATCCTCCAAGGGCACTTGTCAGCTTTACATTTTGCAGTAATTCTAGAATTTTTATTCCTAACCCACTGCAAATCAAACCCTTGTCTCACACAGTAATCAACAAGAACCTCTCTGAACCACTGTGGGGTGTCAAACTTCTAACAAACAGTTGGCTCATACTTCTTAGGATTGTAATTCTTTTTAATGTAAACTGACTTGGGTTTTGGGTCTGCATCTTCATCACTTCCATCCAGACTCTCTAAGTCAGAATTTTCAACAACATCTTCATACCATGGCTCATCTTGAACTTGACATGGACCTTTCTTCTTTGTTGGTTTGGTTTTTCCAGCTTGGGCCTTCTTTATCTTTCTATACTTGGTCAATAATTCTTCCCTAGTAAGCTCCCTAGTTTGATGTATGTCATCATCATCAGAATCTTCAATATCCTCTAGCATTCCATCTGGCATATCTTCATCTGTGGAATCTTCCTGATCTTCATTGAAAACAAAGTCTGAATCTGATGAATCATCAAACTCAAACCTACTGTCCTCATCAATCTCTTCTTCCTGAATTGATACTTTTTCCTTCTGCTTCTTAGAAACTTTTCTTGGCCTTCTACTTGTCTGACCCATCCTTCTCACCATTTAACACACTTGACTATTGTTGTGTTTCATTCTCAGCATGACTAGGAGTCTCATCTTGTCGTGGAAAAGCCTCTTCTATCCATTCTTCATCTGTCATGCACGCTCCATGATACCCACCATCATGATAGTAGTGATTGTTATCCCAATTACCTGCTTTGATCCATCAAATATAAATATAATCAATAAAGGGATCAATAAACATATATATAGAACTGTTTGCAGTATTTGCTTACCTATTGGCTCATTTACATCCCCATCATTGTTTGCAGTATTTGCATTTCCATTTTAGTTATCAGGAACTGGCTCATTCACATTTTTTCCATTGGTGTTATCAACACTGGCATTATTGGTATCATTTATATTTGCATCACAATCTCCTGCATTCCATCCAGAAACATAAGTCATTGGTTATCTAAATTCCATCCAAAAACATAAGTCATTGCTATGCAGAAATAACATTACCTGTGGGCTCATTCACATCCACATTGATGCTTACAAAGGAATCTACAATTGAAACAACAATGGCAGCCAAATTCTCATTTTCTTCAACATCCTTATTGTCATCATCATTATGATATTCTGCATTCTTATCAGCTCCACCTCCTTCCCCTTCTCTTTCAACTTCAAGGTTCACTGCAGCTTCATCTTCAACATGAACTTCAACATCTTCTTGTTCTTCAGCTGGATCTTTTAATTCTTTAAAAGGGACTAACTGTCAATTTATGTCCCTTTCTCTTCTAAGATTATGAAGAAACCTCCTACTTTCCTCTGGTGTCGAAAACAGTATGTTGCCCTGTAAATCCATTGCAAAGTCAGGATCTCCAATGTCTTCAGTAAATATTTGGACTGGAACATCAAACTTCCTCCATGCTTCAATCATTTCTCTAATGTTATAATCCACCATCAACTCAGTATTAATCTTCTTCAGAAATAAATCTATATCCAGTCCAGGGTGTTTCCAATAAAAATCCACTTTGCATTTTTCCCCACCTGCTCTTTCATACAAATCTAAGATGGTGCTAAAGCTAAACATGTCTAGGTCCAATGGATTGGATAACACTTTTCTGCCACCTTTGTAAACTCTATGAAGTTCATGTATGAAATGCCCACCAACCCACATTTCTACTCTATGATATGTAGGACCCTGAAACAAATAGAAAACACTTAGCATCATTTATTTTAAACATTTAGAGATGGACAGTAGAAATTGTTTAACAAAAGGACAGTTAAAAGGCAATAAATACCACCTACAATACTATACAGTTATGACCTAATATTTTCAATAACAATAAGATAATAAATACCCTAATAAGGGGTCAAGACTTGCACCAACCTAGTGGGACCACATTCTATAAATGCAATAAAGTATATGAAAAAGGAATAATTGAGTGAAACTACATTCAGATTCTGTGTCATTGGGTAGCATAAAGTGTCATACTCATGTTGGAAATAAACTATAACAAATGGGACCACACTCATATTGGAAAGGTCCACAATATATTTGGAATCTTCATATGAGTCCAAAGCATAAAAACCAATAAACAACCTGACTTTATATATATACAGCCTTTAATTCATTCAAAACCACCCATACAAAACATTTGTAGGCCCAACCCATTTGTACTTTTTCAACAGAAAACTACATAGAACCTCTCAAATCTTCTTCTTCAAAGTACTTTTTCACTTATAAAAGTACTTATACTCGAACATATCCATTTCCCCCAAAGTTGCATCTCTGCGCAAAAAGTTAGGAAAGAACTAAAACCCTAAAACACTTGTAGGTCCAACCATTTCTACCATTACAACAGGAAAGTACATAGAAGCTTTCAAAATCACTTATATAAGCTGAAATAATCAAACATTCTCGTTCCCCAAAAATATATCATCTTACTACAGAAACCCTAGCAAGAACTTAAACCCTAAATCACCTAGAAAACTAGCAAATATGTCCACACGGGCACTAAATCAGTGCGTCTAACATATCTCGAAGCTCAAAACTGAAATTAATAGCAAAAGCAACTAACCTTCATGTCTTCCCACCAAGGTTTCTTTCTGTCACCGCTCGTCATTGTTGTTACTCCCGTCAACGAACTTGCCTCAAACTGGGTTTAGGTCTATGCTACAACTAACGATGGATTTAACACTGATTTCCTACTTCATTTTCAGGATTCAATCGCGGTTCATGTCTAAGAGGGAAATCACTTTCAATCGTTTTCAATTTACCGCGCTGAGAATGTTTTGACAGAGGTGTGGGTCTATGGAATCATTTAATATATATGGGGGTATTTTGGTCCATATACAGTGAAAGACGCGTGCACACCCATTAGGAGGCCATGTGAAATTTACATAACAACGCAGGGAGGTGATAAGGAATAAAATAATGATAAGGGGTAATGTGAAATTTATAAATAACACAGGGAGGGGATAAGAATCAAACTCCATTTTCATATATATATATATATATATATATATATATATGATTTGTTTCCACTTTTCAATCAAGAACAATAATAAATAAATTATAAAAAATACTATAAATGGCAAACTAAACTCATATGCATAAGATTAAATATACACAATTCAGGTGGAAAACAAACCCAAATCACCATTGTTTTCAAAACCGGCCCGGCCCGGCCTGTTCAACTAGTGACCGGAGGCCAATCCGATCCGGGTGACCATAGAAAACGGCTCCTTAATTGGCCCGTCGAGAACCGGAAAAATCTATCTAAAAATTGGAAAAATCGGGACCAGTTCAACCAATTAACCGCCTGTTCAGACCTTCTCCTTCAACATTTTTGAACAACTACTATCTAATCTCTCTTTCCGAATATGTTACTTTATTAGGTACTGAAATCTTTTCCATTTACTCAATTTATTGCATTGATTTAGTATTTCCATAATGAGATCATCTTACTTTTATTTTCTTAGATTTTAATTAGTTATCATATTTACTAATCTATAATATCAGAACTTCAGAAGACATTTTACTTAAATATGTAGTAGTTTTAATTACATCATTCCAATATTTATTTTAGTTATATTATTAATTATTTGTAAATATATTTTCCTAGATTAATTTTTTTTTAAAACATGACTAAAAGCTCCGTGATAGGTTTATTTGGCAATATTTTATAGTATTATTTAATTAATATATATGTATTATTATTTATGACATCATACCAGTCGAACCGGTTGTCGAACCGATCAAACTAATAACCAGTAAGCTCACCGATTCTAGGTCCAGTCCGGGTTTGAAAACATTGAAAATCACTATTATCTATTTTATAAAATTTCGAGGCCTCAATCTCAATAACGAATTTCTCAATTTCAAAAACACTGACAGACTGACTGACATTACTGTATCAGACATAATATCAAAAAGATCTTCAACAAAATCGTGCTTCCAGACTGTCCTTGGCCTATTATTTTTATTACCACCTTGTGGAGCATATGAAATGCCAGGAATCTTGAGATTTTCCAAAATCGGATTGAACCTCTGAAGTTCACGATCAAGAATGGCTATTGATATTCTTGAGAGCTACAATCCGGATTTCAGGTCGAAAGAGAAGGTTAGACATAATGTGGGGTTGGGTCAAGCCGCGTTTATCTTGGATCAAGTTTAATACTGATGACAGTATTAAATTGGACAATAGCAGTGCAGCTGCAGGCGGCCTGCTCAGAGATCATAATGGAGATTGAATTAAGGAATTTTCACTGAATTGGCCGATCTTATAGGTCTCAGAAAAGGTCTCTGTATTGCCTGGAAGAGGAGAATTGAAAAATTATATCGAGATTGACTCAAAAGTTGTCCTTCAACTGGTCAAGTTTGCTAACACGGAGTGTCAACCTTTGGGATTGTTAATTGAAGGTTCTTTTTTGGTAGACCGTGGATCACAGCATTCCGCCACATAAAAAAGAAAGGAAACGATTGCACTGAAATTCTAGCGAATAAAGGACATGATCAGGATCCCTTTTTAATTGAGTGAACCAAATCCCGAAGAAATTATTAGTTGCATTGCTTTAGATGCAAGCAATTTAGTTTAGTTTTATCTGATTTCTACTTTCTGAAAAAAAATTCAATAACGGGAAAAGCTTCAACAATATTATCTAAAATTAGCCTAATAACTAAGACTTTCAATTGTAACAAAAAAAAAAAAAAAAAACCTAAGACTTTCAATTCAAGAATGATCCAGAAATTGGTTTAATAACATATTCTGAACTTGTTAATAATAATTCTAAGAAGACCCAATAACATCATTCTAAAAATATGAGTTGTATATTTGCACGCCTTCCAAATTTTCAGCCAAATAAGTAATTTTCTCGACCTTTCAGCGTAGATATTATAGAATTATATGGATAATTACACGAAACCGAGATTTGCTTAAAAATTCAAAAAATTGAAATTTTATAAATATCTCTTGGTAAATTGAAATTTTACAATTACCCCTTAAAACATAAAAATATATACATCACACCCTTAAAGTATCTTACAAATATCCTCCTCGGGAGATAAATATAAGGTTGTAAGGTTCAAATTTCAGGGATTTTATGTAATTGACTCTAAATTATATATATGCTTGGCTTGTTCAGAAGGAGGAGAAAATCGAATTTAATGTACTCGACTCGTTGACAGATATTAATATGTTTGGTAATACATATGATCTTTAGGGGGGTTCTGGTAATTTTATGGGGGACTATTTTGTAATTGGCCCTAGATTATATATTGTTTGGCTTGTGCTGCAGGAGGAGAAAAATCGAATTTAGTGAGCTCGACTGGTTGACAGATATTAATATGTTTGGTAATACATATGATCCTTTGGGGGGTTTCTGGTAATCTTATGAGGGACTATTTTGTGATTTCACCAAACATCACGTGTGCTACTCTTCTTGGTGCATAATGCTAGGAAGGAAATGAGAGTTTCATGTTCACTCTCGCAACCTACTTCCAAGAAACCCATTTTGCATGGTAAATCTTACTCCCAAGATGAGTAGTTTTAGAGTTGCTCACTTTACTTCTTTCTGCATTACCCTATATAATCTATGCTTCTTGACTTGCAATTCATCAAACCGCCATTGATGAAATCTCTCCCAACATGTTCTCTTTATCTTCATTCACTGCAGCTCTTGCACTTCTGTTCCTAACACACAATCCGCAACTCGCCGAGCCCAAAACACTAGAATCAGACGTGGAAGTTCTCCAATCTCTCAGACAATCAATCGACCCCAACACAATCTCCTCCGCTTCTTACCTCAGATCATGGAACTTCGACATCGATCCATGCGACAACCCGGGGCCGCATTTCCTGGGAATCATATGCTCCAATTCCGAACAAGAAGACGACATCAATTCCACCAATCGTATCACCGGAATCAGTCTCGAAGGCGACGGGCTTGAGGGATTTCTAACACCTATAATAGGAAACCTCACAGAACTCACTTTCCTAAACCTAAGACAGAACAAATTCCGCGGTCCGATCCCGGACTCCATAATCAACATGACCAAAATCACCCGTCTTCTGTTGTCCGATAATTTCTTATCCGGCAGCATTCCTTTCGGCCTCAGAGGCCTTAAGAAGCTCCAAATTCTCGATCTATCGAGAAACAGGCTATCCGGGTCAATCTCAGATACCATATCCACACTACGATCCTTAACTCACTTATCCCTATCGAACAACGAGTTCACGGGTCACATCCCCGAGTTAACCGGATTGTGGCAACTCAACTCGCTCGACTTGAGCAGCAACCAGCTCTCCGGAAACCTCCCACATTTTCCCAACAGATTAACATCACTCTCACTAGCCCACAACCTATTCGGAGGCCGTATTTCACCCATCGACAGGCTGAAACATCTGACGACATTGGATCTGAGCGACAACAGGTTCTCCGGATCGATAAACAAAGAAATCATCACATTGCCCGAGCTGACTCATCTCAACGTCTCGTCAAACGGGTTTACGGAAATCGAGGTGGTGAAGATGGGCAGCAACAGACCGTTCAGCAATCTGAGGTCCATCGAGGCGCAAAACAATCAGATTCGGGGACATTTGCCTCTGGGTTTGATTACGTATCAGAATCTGAGGGATGTGAATTTGGGGCATAATGATTTCTTCGGTGAGATCCCAGTTGAGTATGGGGAGAAGTTGAGCAGAGGGCAGTGGAAGAGTTTGTTCCTCGATTTCAATTTGCTCGAGGGGCAAGTGCCATTAGGGTTTGTTCATAGTGGCAAAAATGTCAGAGGAAGTATTGCGCATAACTGTGTTGCGAATTGCCAGATCAGTACTATGCCGATGTGTCGTGGGGGGCAGAGGCCCCCTTCGCAGTGTGGCAGACACTAAGCAAGTCAAATTCTTTTGGATCAGTCGAACCGTAAGATTAGATTCATATACAGAATTCGTACAAGAAGTCAAATTCTTGTATACACTAAATTTGGATAGGTCGAACGGTTAGATTAGATTTATATACCGGATTCGTACAATAATTTGTCGAACGGAATAGCATAGTTTGAACTTTGAAGGTTTGAAGTAAGGGTGAGATTAGGAAGAAAAAAAAAAACAGATAATATTTATGTTTTATGTTCCAACTAATTTGGAAGTTTCAATTATTTGTGAAACTAGACATATAATTTCTTATATATAATTTTATATTTACTTGTTTAGCATATTGCTTATGAATTTTTAGTTACTTTTCTACAAACTCAATTTTTTATCATTATTTATTATGAATGAATTTTCTAAAAATTTAAGAGATACATTGATTAAAAAAAATTATGTATTATAAATTTTTATTCTCTATCTACAATTATGTACATTATTTTTTTCCTCTTTTATGCATAAAATATTAAATTTTAACATGTTGATTGAATATATTGTGATGTTATTTCATGGATTAATTATCTAATTATGTTAGGATAATTGATATTTGTGCTACTTAAACTACTAGTCATACGCTACTATTATTTTAATTTTATTAATTCTCAAAGGCACCATATAACATAATTCTCATCTCTTAATTCTAATAAAATTTCAATATTTGTTAAAGAAGAAATGAAGGGTAAAAGGAAAAAGATAATAATAAATTAGCATGAAGTTTCAAAAACAAAAAGAAAAGATAAATTTGAGTACAAACATTAACTCCCAAATAAAATGCCTCTTTTTTAAGGGAAAAAAAAGCTTTGTATTTATGATTATCAATACTTAATTTGCACTATTCATCATTCTTTGGAGGTGAAATTGCTAATTATTAGCTCAATATCATGTAATTTAAATATAAAGATTGCCTCAATAATAAGAGTGGTAATCCATGTTTCGATCAATTCAGCGTAATTACGAAATGTGTATTTTATATTTATTGTATAATTAGTGTACATTTTAAGGAGAGTAACCTATCAAATAAATTTTCATATTTTCTAAAATATTTAAACCATTTAAAGTAACGAAATTAATTTAGAACAAATTTGATAATGCATCAACATATTATGCATGCATAACTAATTAACTAGGAGTAATTTAGAATTATATATTAAAATATAATTTTTTTTTGAAGTTTGTACAGACATTACAAGAATAATTTCGTGCAAAATTACAATTTTATTTCTGTAACTATTGACTCGTGGTAATTTTATTCCAGTAACTATTGCAGATTCAATTTTCATCATGTAACTTTTTAGTAATCGCAATTTCAATTTTTAATTTTACAAATTTAACTAGAATTTATCACTCAATTTTCAGCTAATTCTTTATGACATGGGAAATTTAGTGTCTCAACAAATGTCGATGTGTGCCAAATAGGAATGAAATAAGAAAGTAGAAAAACTTAATTGAAAAACACAAATATGCTTTAGTTCGCATTAAATTTGCTGTCAAAAAAATCAGCCGAAAATGAGAAATTTCGATCAGATTTGTAAATCCAATGAAAAATGATTGAAATTCCGATAATTAAAAAGTTACAGTGGCCGAGGAGTTCTTGGCCGAGCGGCAAGGAGGAAATTTATAGTTTGTTAATTTGGTTTTATAGTTTATTGATAGAGAAAATTGTCATTTTGGTTCCATAAACTACATTTTTTTCTATTTTCGTCCTACACATTTCCACATTGGCCAATTTAGTCTCATAAAGTACAAAAGTTGGCCAATTACGTCCCAAGGGCCAATTTTTGTTAAATATTAATGAAGGCATACATGTCCGTTAAAAATTAGGGTTAGATTAAATAAAATTATGTATAAACCTGAGCCAGAGCCGAGCTAAACCGTGCCCAAGCTTATCGTCAAGTCGAATTCGAGCCCAGTTAGAGATTTTATGAAGGATTCAGGAGCTAATTTACGATGGGGGAATGAGTTGAGACAACCTAACACCCCCACCATCTTTCCTAAATCCCTAAACACATACACCTCCGTTAATTTTTACGGAAATTGGCGCTTGTGACGTAATTGGCAAACTTTTGTACTTTATGAAACTAAATTAGCCAACTTAGAAATGTGTGGGGTGAAAATATAAAATAGAATAATTTATGGAACGAAAATGATAATTTTTTCTTTATTAACATGTATTTTTCCGTATTGAATGAATTATTTAACATGCTAAAATTGAATCTATACTAGTTGGAGGACTAAAATTGCCACAGCTAAATTATTATGGGATAAAATTGCAATTTTACCAAGAAAAAAGTAAAATGCATTGCCACAGAGTTGTTCCGTTTTATCTCTCAAAACCTAAAACCCCGGCCCCCTCTCTCTCTCTCTCAAGAAAGGCAGACTATTATGGCGGAGAAGAACAGGCTGATAGCGTTAGGGTTCGAAGGTTCCGCCAACAAAATCGGCGTCGGAGTGGTGACATTGGACGGAAGCATTCTCTCTAATCCACGCCACACTTACATCACTCCACCGGGCCATGGCTTTCTTCCTAGAGAAACCGCCCAGCACCACCTGCAGCACGTGCTGCCGCTCGTCAAATTGGCGCTTCAGGAGGCGAAGATTACTCCACAGGACGTTGATTGCATCTGTTACACCAAGGGTCCCGGCATGGGCGCTCCCCTCCAGGTACCATTTCTGTTTATTAGCGAAACTGCTGATGTTTGATTCGAGTTCATTTGTTCGGTTAGCTATTTTAATACAATATTGCTAGGATTTCGCGAGCTGTACCCTTCCCAGTGGAATAGCATTTTCAATAGTTTTTGGTGTTGCATCAATTATCATATAAAACTGCAGGGTCTGTCGTTTGCTTTAAAGCCCATCATATATGTACATATACGAACTATTAATAGTTGGTTGGAACTGATTAGCCATGGGTTTTTTTTTTTTTTGTGTGGATATTTTTGTTTCTTAAGAGAAGGTGACTGTTCCAGCAAGCTCAAAATACAATCGTAAGCCGGCAAGCATCTTATTACTTGAGTAGGAGATTAGTCTGATGCACAAATTTTTTGCAATTAATATTTTTGTTGAATTAGCAAGAACCAAAACCTGATGGTCTTAAATTTTGTTGAGTTACAATATAAATGCATTGTGCATTCTTCTTTTGAGCTTTTATGGCTGCATCAGTAATTGGACTTTGGGCGCAGCTATAACTAGAGCTTTCGCATGTAGATGTGTCACTTGTGTTGCACGATCTGACCAAACAATGATGCAGAGTTAATTCTTATTATTAAAGTGGCCAATATTTTAGTCTTATCAGATTTGTCTTTTTTTTTTTAAAGAAAAAAATTTCTTCAGTAAATAACAAGGTTGGGTGAGGAGGTTTATAGCTGACTGTTTCCTTGCAGGTATCGGCGATAGTAATCCGCATCCTATCACAACTTTGGAAGAAGCCAATTGTTGCAGTTAATCACTGTGTAGCACATATTGAAATGGGCAGAATAGTGACTGGGGCTGATGATCCAGTTGTGTTGTATGTGAGTGGGGGAAATACTCAGGTTATTGCATATAGTGAGGGCCGTTACCGTATTTTTGGGGAGACAATAGATATTGCTGTTGGAAATTGCCTGGACAGGTTTGCTAGGGTTCTCACACTGTCTAATGATCCCAGCCCTGGATATAATATTGAGCAGGTATGGTTGTAATGACTATTGAAACGTTGCTTAATGGAGCAATCAGAATGTGCTGTTTATTTGGCTTATGGGCGAGGGCAATATGCATGTAAGAGGGTATTTGGCTAAGCTTATTTGGAAGAGCTTATAAGCTCTCACATCTTATTAAGAGAGTGTTTGCAAACTCTAAAAAAAAGCACTTCTGATATAAATGATTTTTTTCAGCACTTTGGGTTTCCAAACACTCCCAACTTCTGCTAAATTTAAGCAGAAGTAAGTCGGAATCTTGAAGCACTTAAAGACATACTTTTGGATTATGCTTCTAGATTCTAGGTATTTTCGTAATTAAAATAAAACTTTAGTTAGTAACTTTATTAAAATTAGAAGCGATTCTTAGCTTTTCTCCTAAACACTCAACTAATTTTTTTCTCTGCTTTTAGCTTTTTTCTCCAAACGACTACACTTTTTTTTAACTTTAGCTTCTACTTTGACTTTTCTAGAAGTTGTAGAGTTTGCAAACACCCCCTACGATGTTTTTGGAACTTATAAGATGATACACCGACACCGTGTTTTAAAATTTAAATCTCAAAGTGTTTGGATAAAAATATGATCATGAGCTTATAAGTTGTTAGTAATGGCAATTGGTATGATTAATGGTCAAAAAGTAGGAGAATGCGTTAAGATCTTTAAAATAAGTTGGTAGTCCCCAACTCTTTTTAAAAGAAGCTTATAAGCTACTAACATCTTATTTTCACATCTTATAAGCTCCTTCAATAGAAAATCTGTCAAACACTATTTGGGTTCTTATAAGCTCCTAGACAGCTTATATAAGCTCAGCCTAACACCCTCTAATTTGCATGATGTATTTTTAGAACTCCTACTTTTGTTTTGAGTGTTTTTGTGTTTGTTTATGTAATTTCATTGTGTTTATTTGGGCAACTTTGTTGCTTTTAGATAAAAGGTCTACATGTTATTTATTTTGTTTTTCACTTTAGAGTTTAGCCTGAAGTTACTGGATTCCATACCCGCAATATAGTTTTAACATATATCCTCTTGGTTGGATTGCAAGACTTGTAGAATGTTGCTGATTTATCCCGTTTCCCAATGCCAATTCTGGTTGTGTATAGTACAAATTGTTGCTTATGAGTTGAACCTAATTCATTTGACCACGTGGCAGCTTGCAAAAAAAGGAGAAAAGTTTATAGATCTTCCATATGTTGTGAAAGGGATGGACGTTTCCTTCAGTGGGATATTGAGCTATATTGAAGCCACTGCCGAAGAGAAGCTCAAAAATAACGAATGCACTCCTGCAGACTTGTGTTATTCCCTTCAGGTACTTGTTTGAAATTATTTCACCTTTGGATAAGTTAACCCCCTGGGAATGTTGAAAAAATAGAGAAAATAGAAAGCCAATTGTTAATAATCTAATTTACTTATTTGAATAAATAATATTTGAAAAAATTGATAAAAGTAAAAGCAATGTTAAATCACCAGACGCTTTACTTGAATAAATTATATTTTTAAATTAGAGAAAAGAAAGCCTGAATAAATTATAGGGTGAATTGCATTTACTATCTTGAGCCAATTACAATTTAGTCTCTCTATTTTCAGAAAGTTCAAAACACTCCCTGACATTTCACTTGAATGCAAAGAACACATTGATTATTTGCATTTTTGGCTTCATGTTTTATCATTTCAAGTTTTTTTTTTGTGTAATAAGTGAAATGTCAGGAGTTCTTTTGTAATATTAATGGAAACAGAGAGACTAAATTGTAATTAGGGAAAACCCCAAGGATAGTGATATAATTCGCCCTATATTATATTAGATATTATAGATAAGTAAAAGAAAAAGGTAAAATCACGCCTTCTGGTATAGAGATTTTCTTATGTCAAAAGCCGAAGTCTTACATAATTTCTGGGAATATTGACAAATTTTCCAGGAGACTTTGTTTGCAATGCTTGTGGAGATCACAGAGCGTGCAATGGCGCATTGTGACAAGAAGGATGTCCTAATTGTTGGTGGTGTGGGATGTAATGAACGGTTACAGGAGATGATGCGTGTTATGTGTTCTGAGAGAGGTGGGAAGTTATTTTCAACCGATGACCGTTACTGCATTGACAATGGAGCAATGATTGCTTATACAGGGCTCCTTGCATATGCTCATGGAATGTCAACTCCACTAGAGGAATCTACGTTTACCCAACGATTCAGAACAGATGAAGTGTTGGCAATTTGGAGAGGGAAGGAATCTTCCAAAGTGATTCACCATTAAAGGTAATCTCTGATTTCATTAGTTGATGAATTTCGAAGGCCACTAAATGTTAGTGGGCGAACTGAGGTTTTAGCTAATTACAATTTAGTCCCTTTGTTTTCAAAAATTACAAAAAATTTCACTAGCGTTTCACTTTCTTACAAAAATCTCCCTGAAATAGGCTGATTATTTGCATTTTTTGGCTACACATTGAAACTCTATTTGGGATTTTTTTGCTTCATGCTGTACAGTTTCAACTTTCAAGGAGTTTTTTTGTAGTAAAGTGAGATGCTAGGGTTAATAGTCTAATAGATGTAATTCGGTCATTTGCGTACTAATGTGGGCATTCATTTTATTGCATCGCTATATATACATCTAATTTTAATACAAACTTACGTGAGTATCCCAAGCATTAATCTGAATTTCTGTTTTCATTGAATTTCTTTATCTGATATTATAGATCAATTGTGAATTTTACCATAACATGTTTTGGGCGTTGCAGGTCAATCAGCAGGTGTATTCTTATGTATTATTCGGTGATCCGATCTTTGTTTTTCAACATTTAAATGAAGGTTGCTGTGCATTAGGACTATTTTTCGTGTACTAAATTATTGGATGAACTCTATCTCTGTTTTTAAGGTATGTTCATAATATTGAAAAAATTCCGTGTCGCCGTGTGCCGTGTTTGTGTATCACAGCTTGTAATCAAGATGACATTTTAAATTATAAGACAAATTTTACTATATAATATGGATGTTAATGATTCAAATACTTAAGAATTTGAATGATGATATAAAATGTTGAATATAACTTCTGTTTTGGATCTAAGATGTCTAGTACGTTTATTTTAATATTGAATTATATCTTATACTATAATCATTTCCAACAAAATGGATGAAATCTAAACTATTCGGGTCATGTATGAGGTTAAACACCTGACTCATATAAGAATTTTTCTACATAATACCAGTCCTGAAAAAAGATTCACAAACTAAAATGGCACAAGGGGCAGAATTCAGAATACAGTTTTACCCATTCCTCAAAATTTTCAAGAGTAACCCGTAAAAGAATAAGTTTTCCACACGGAGCAGCAACACAAAATGCTCTAGTTTCTAGTCCATCTATTTTCAAAATTTACAAAAAAACTCCCTGATATTTCACTTTAATGCAAGAAGTTCCCTAGAATAGGCTAATTATTTGCATTTTTGGCATCATATTGTATAGCTTCGGAGAGTTTTTTGGTAATAAAGTGAAATGTCAGGGAGTTATTTATAATTTCTGAAATAAGAGGGACTAAGTTGTAATTAGGGAAAATATTTAATCTTGAGGGCTCACCAAGTCCACAACTTTAACACCATTGTAGTCACTTCCCTCTCAAGCTCACACTTTTACGCTTCTGATTCAAAGCAAAACGACGTGCCATAGCAGGATTGTAAAACTTCCTCATATGTTCCGAAAGTCTATTGATTGCTTGGAGATCTCCAATTTCCGAGAGCTTTCCCAAGAAGGCATCAAATTTCTTATACGGCATTTTCATCCCCTTGTCCATAGCCTCTTCCAGAAGAAAAACCGCTTCCTCGGTATTACTCCCTCCAAACAACCCTTCTATCATCACACAGTACGTTTCGGTGTCGCGTGCGCATCCCCTCCTATCCATCTCGTTCCACATCTCAAATGCGCCATCGGAATCACCAATTTTGAAGAACATTAGTATCAGAATATTATATGTCTGGACACTCGGCACACATCCCACCTCGATCATTCTCTTGTAAAGTCCAACCGCTTCGTCCCGATCCTTGTTATCACACAGGACATTCATCAAACAGTTGTAAGTCACGATATCCGGAGGGTATCCACTCCGCCCCATCTCATCCAAGAATCTATAAGCTGCTCCTATCTTTCCAGCCAAACAAAACCCTTCGATTAGTTCTTTGTATGTGGATACATCGGGAAGGCATCCCGTTTCTATCATATCTGCCAAAATTTTAAAGCATTCCTCCATTCTATCGTTCTGGATGAATGCCACCATCATAATGGAGTAAGTTTTCGCTGTGGGAGACGACATAGTCGAGCCTTTAGTTCTCATGAACTCTAAAATATCGCCCGCCTCCGTCAACATCCCTGCTCTGCAGAAAGTATCGATGGCGGTATTATATGTGAAATTCTCGGGATTGTGACCCATCTGGATCATATCTTCCAGCACATTCATGGCTCTATTCGGGTTTCGGACCCTGCACCAGCCAAAAAACAGAATATTATACGTGTCTGCATTTGGCTTGACTTTTTTCTGAACCCTCTTGAACATCGCCTCAGCATCCTCAGCTAGACAACACTTGCACAAAGCGTCCAGCAGTAAATTGAATGCATTTATCTCAGGTTGTGTCTTCACTCTTATCTTCTTCTTCTTCGCAAACTTTTGAAGATGTGTCAAGTGCTTCTCGGTGTACCTTCTCAAAATGGTCAGCAACACCTCAACGGGAACGGACCTTTTATTGCTCCTTTTCATGTAATCAAGAAGATCACAGACGATGCGGAACTGCTTTACCTTGTACTTAGTACTAGAAAGAATGTCAATCATTTTATTATATGATTCAGGTTCGTGACAATAATGTTCTTGATGCCCCACCCAAGTAAAGAACCTGAACGCTAGTTTCTCCTCGAAACGAAGCCTGTCTAAGACCTCCAATACCAAGGGAGTTGTCAGTTCTCCTAGTAGCTTATCAAGAGCCACCTCCATTTTGTACTCGGGATTCGAGTAATCCAACACTGTTTTGTAGACTTTATCTATGCTATCATTCCCATCAGTATCAGATGTTTTCTCCAATTCAAAATCCTCAAACGTGCAAAACGGCCTAGCAATCTGGCTCAGAGGTGCTGAACTTGGTAGATGTGAATATTCATAAGCTGAACTCAAAATTGTGTGGGATTGTAAATACGGGCTGATTAGAAAGTTTCGAATTGATATAGAAAAGGGGCATCCGAGCATTTTGAAGGACTCGTCAAACCAACCAAAAAGAAGAGCATGAGGCCTAGGTTGATGATAACTTGTGAATCGTGGGGGAGATGCATTACTCAAGCATCTCAGAGTTTTGTATAGATCATGTGAAACTGCAAGTCGTCTTGACATTATGGTACAAAATGCATAAAAAAAAGCATAAACATCCTCAATGCATTATAAAGTTGAACCTAGAAAGAGTATTCAACGCCCGACCATATGGTGAAGCAATTCGTCGAACAGGTAAAGGGCATCAAGAAAAAAAGTATCCTTTAGCTGTGAATATAAATTTCCACATACCCCATGAGCTCGACTCCTTACATAGATTCCCGGGAAGTTGTGCTTGAGGTGCTATCGGTGACTGACAGAAGGTGAATTGTGCGCAAACTGTAAACCGAGAACTGAGAGTGCACGAAGATGTCTGTCTCCTTCTAGG
The DNA here is from genome assembly GCA_958496215.1 of Verbena officinalis. Taxonomy (NCBI): domain Eukaryota; kingdom Viridiplantae; phylum Streptophyta; class Magnoliopsida; order Lamiales; family Verbenaceae; genus Verbena; species Verbena officinalis. The sequence goes on along the minus strand of OY292387.1, from coordinate 25,379,538 downwards.
TATTAATGGACTAAAGTGATATAAACTCCAAATATTAGGGATAAGATTTATTTATTTAAGAAATTTAAGTATGCTGGTTTTCAACCACGTTGTAATTTTCATTAATACTTATTTCAAAGTGTTGGTGTTTAATAATTTGCCAAAATGTCTTTAAGTTTGCCTTAAATACAAAAAATCCCCTCAGGTTTTGAAGAAAATCCAGATATCCCAATAAATTTTTGAGACTAATGGAAAAATTAACTAATTGAAAGTGAATCTCAGGGTAGTTATTGAAGAGATAGTAAATCACGGGTGGAGTTAATAATTTCTGAAAGGGAATATAATGTCCTAATAGAAAACTTTGCAAACTATTAGAGTTACAAGAATATAATGTGCTAGTAGAAAACTTTAAGGGACAAAAAATAAAAAAGCCCGATATTTTAGGGACGAAAAGTGAAAATTTTTCTTTCTAAAATCTCAAGAAATTTTCTGTATTTTAACCAAATCTCAGGAATAGTTGATAATTATCCTAATATATATAATCATGATTACTATAAAGTAATTTATATGCATCCTTTTTCTGATTATGACATAATATATATACTCTGGGGTCACTTTCTTGGGTCACATAGCAATTACGTTCACCATAATCTTTTGAGTATAATATTTAAGCTAAAATAACTTATATAATTTTAAGTTCGACGAGCTAAGAAAAATAGGACTCAAGTTCGACTACTTTTATTCTTGTTTATGAGTAACTACATACTCTATTTTGAGTTTGAGCTTGAATTTTAATATTTTGACCTAAAAACTAGAGTCGAAAAATTAATATGTAATTTATAATCACATATATAATCGTAAAAATATAAAAGTAATTATTCAAAAATAGAAGCTCGCAAAGTTGTAAAACCAAAGAAGCTCGCGAGCTAGATTGCAAACCACGAACAAGAGTGGTTATACTATAGTTCGGTCCGATATCTGAATGGGCTTGGCTTGAGTTCTAATATTTCAATCTCAAGCTTGAACGTTTCTCAGTTCGGTTTGTTAGACTCAATAACCGAATTAACTCGTTTACATTCTAATCTGTAATAAGGGCATAATCCACCCTTTTACATCAATTATTAAGGGAAATGTAACTAACAATTATAAGCTAACATATATCAAAATTACCAATCAATGTGGAATGGGTCACATTCTCTCCCACCCAACCCACACACGTCCTCGGAGGCATGGCTGCCTCTTCAAGGCAATGCAAACACGAGTTCCCTTTTAGGCGGTGAAATCTGGCTCTGATAGTCTGATACCAACTGTAACTAATAAATTATTCTAATTATAAGCTAGTTGATTTTTTTCTCTCTCTAGAGAATTTCTTTTCACTTTTTATCTCTTAGACTATAGTGATTTTTAAGGTTTGTTCCCTTGGCCTTTGTGGCCGTCGCCCCCTCCGGGCGGTTTCTTCTCCTTTCTTTTTGTCCCTTGCCGCCTACAGGGCGGTGCCTTTCCACCTCTTTGTCTACCGACGCAGTTATTTCACTCCATTTTCCCCTTCTCTCATCCATTTCCACCAGATTCGCTTTCCTCCCATTAAATGCAACTTTCACGCCTCCCTACACTCAGATCTGGCCGGTCTTTGGGGACCACCAAGCTCTCTTTGTGGAGTATAGGGGTCGTAATATCCTTTTACGGCCTAATTTCCAGCGATTTGGCCAAGGGCTTAGTATGTGACGCTCCATATTTTGAACTCACCACTATCTTATTGCTAGATCCTCATATAGTATGTGATGCCCCATAATTTTTCCAAGAACGAAGAATTGGTAAATCGATGATAATTCGGAATTCTTGTGTGCTTAACGTTCAAATCCTCCCTAATTGCAAAAGTGCTTATGAATTTTGTGTGAAACGTGCACTTGTGTGATTAATTGCTTTAGTAATTTCCTATTGCTAAGTGTTACTTGCTATATTTCCTAAGAATGTGAGTAAGAATGTGTGAATTTGTGTGAGCCAATATGTGTAGGAATTTTATGTGTGTGTGTGTTTTATTTAATCAATAAAATGTACATGTGGGTTAGTGTAATTTAGCCAACATAAACTAGCCTTTTTGACCTTGTTTGTAATTACAAAATTGACCCTAAAGCTTCTTTCTCTTTCTTGATACTTCCAACACTTAGAAAATAAAGAAAAGAAAAAAACAAAACAAACCCACACACACTTTCAAGAAAACAAACGGGAACAAGAAAAAGGAGAAGGAAGAAGAAAAAAATCTGATTTTAGCCCTAGCTTTATCTTTTCTTCAATCAACACTTGTATCGTCATCATATTCATCAACCTAAGGTAAAGATTCACCCTCTTATTTCTTTCTTGGGTTAATTGGTGTTAATAAAAGACATGGAAATTTTGATGAAACTTTGTGTTTGTGCTAGTCTAAGGTGAATTAAGTTTAGATTAGTGCCTTTAGCAAGTGGGGATGTGTATTTATTAGTTTTGATGTAAGAAATTTACTTGAGGTTTGAATCTTAAACTTGGCAAGAAATTTGATGAAAAAGGAAAACTTGTGATATTGAATTACATGATGTTTTCTTGTTTCTAATTGAGGTTTTAAGTGTATTTGGATGTTATTTGATAGTTATAAATGGTTGGTTTTCGATTGAGTTAAACTAGGGCGAAGAAATTGAATTTTGGGGTTGAAAATCTTTGAAACCCGTCATTGTTGCCCTGCTCCAGCAACATTGCATGGACGTGCCGCCGTGCACAGCCGTGCAAAGGGGCTGCCCTCCGGCGAAAATTTTCTAAAAATGCCCCCGAATCCCGTTTTAATTTGTTTCTTTCGCTCCTAACTTGTTTATGATGTTTAAATTAAGAAAACTTCACGAAGCTTGGAGTGATTTGACACGTTTGGGATGTGAATAGTGCCAGGATTGGTTTTTGTAATTTTTCCAAACTTCTTATTTTTGACCCAAACATGCTTGTATGTTATTTCCTTGCGGAATTTTGTATTCTTACAACCTGTAAATGACTATAAACATAAAATGTGCTTACTTGACATATGTTATGTGAATAATTAATTGATATAGCCGTGCGTATCTTTTTGGTTGGTTTTGGTTAGTCTATTGAGTCATGTCTTACCTCTAGATCCTATGTATTATAGGTGGGACCAAAGAGGCACAACTGTAATTGTGGGAGTACGGTGTTCTTTTGGGAAAAAGTCTATCAGGTGAGGGTTATAAATGTTTTCAACTAAAGCTTGAACCTATATATGTAAATATTCAAAAGTATTTTCAAGGAAAAACGAACCGAACCCCAACTTTATGAATTTGATGGTTTTCAATCCCATTTGTTATATCATACTAGATATTTGTATTATGATTGGATATTTCAATGAAAATGGTTTTGGAATATAAAACTTGTTCTTGGCTATACATATTGTGAGTTGTTTCCAAGTGAAATGAAAATATTTTGAAAGCGAGAAATGACTTAATAAATGAAATCCCTTTGGGAATATATTTGGACCCGGATTATGTAGAGGGCAAAACTTGGAGGTGAGCGCCTAAAGTTAAACCTGATACTAGGGGTGTGCAAACGGTTAAAACTGAACCGAAACGGCGGTTCGGTTCGGTTATCCGAAAATTCGGTTTCTGAAAATCAAAACCGAAACCGAACCATATAGGATTCGGTTCGGTTTTTAACCGAGAAAAATTGGTTCGGATTGGGTTAAAAACCGAAAACCGAACTTAGGAGAAAAAAAATAAAAAAAGAAGGAAAAAAATTTGAAATGCCCAAAACTGAAGCCCAACAGTAAGACATTACTAACCTAGGAGCCCAACAACATTCTTATTTGAACGGCTCAACAAATATCAAACCCTAATACTAACACTAAGCAGCCGCACAACTTGTTCTCAAATCTCAATCTCACGTAGAAAAATTACAAAAAAATTAAAAACTTTGGGAGAGAACTTCCTTCCAGCATTATGACAACGAACTTACAGCAACAGGCAAAGAGGTAAGGAATTGCGCCGTCGGGTGAGAACTCAAGATTGAGTTGTGGCATACATGTGAGTGGGAGGTCGGTTAGATCTTATAGCTAGGAATTGATTTGTGAACTGCGAGGGTAAGTTTGTGAGGGTCGGTTCTGATTTAATTAAAGAAGGTAGAAGAAGTTTTTTATTTTTATAATGAAACGCTTTGGCTATGTAGTAATATACTTAATTCTATGGTGTATATATATATTTTTTTTATTTATTTTTTTTTTATTTCAGTATTCTGGTTCGGTCCGGTTAACCGTTGGTTTTGATCCGAACAAATCGGAAAAACCGAGGGCCTCTATATAGGAACCGAAACTGAACTGATGGCCTAATCAGTTCATCCGGTTTCGGTTCGGTTCGGCCGGTTTCGGTTGTTTTGCACAGGCCTACCCGATACATAATCTAGCTAAGCGTTATCAAAGTTTCGTCGGAGGTAGTTGGATTTTGATAATGCAAATGGTGTTGTGCATGTGTTGCACAATGTCTTAACCCCATCGAATGAATGTATAGTTAATCTCGGGTTGCTCCTTGATTAACGAACCAGAGGAATAATTTGGCAGCCTGAATCTGAGCCGAGTTGAAACAGTGAGTTTTGAGCGAAATGCTTACGGGTTTCCCGAGTTGAATCGGAGAAATTCGTAATAAACGATTGCTTACGTGTCAATGTGGTAGTTTTATATGTTAGATATATTTTAAATACCATTTAGAAGTTGGTATTTGAATTTATTTGCCCTAATTTGACCTTATCGGTATTTTCGGAAATACCGACCGGATAACCCTAACGGGCTAATTTCGGCATTATGTGCTATTATATGATATTTAGGACCTTACAAAAGGTTACTAAATGATTATATGTAGTTTATGCTTCGTTTTTACAAAAATCAGAATTTCTACACCGGAAGCCGTTTTTCGCCCGTTTTCGCTCGTTTTTCACGGAGAAAAGAAAATGGGCCAAATTTATAGTCGAAACGCTCGTAATTTAATTTCCTAATTAATAGTGTTATTAGATTACCCAAAATCCCTCATCTCGATTACCAAATAGCCGGTTTTCCATCATTTGACAAAAAGCCGAAAGGTCGCTTTCACCATTTAGTTAATGGTCAACTTTGTCTCACATGCCAACAAAATCAGCAATATATCAGCCATTATATCCTTAAAATTGATATTTTCAAGCCTTGCACCACAAGTATCTTTATCACCAATTAACCCCTAGATATTTTCTCTAAGGACCACTTGGCAAATAGTAAAAGTTTTACATCTATAAATACACCATCACCCCCTCTCATTTTCCTTGCTCATTCACAACTCTCTTCTCTCCCTCCCACACTCTCTAGTTCTTGACCATTAGGGCTTTTTATTGCTAGGTTGTTAGTTTATTTTATTTTCCATGTTTTCTTGATTATATGTTCATAATACATATTAGTCAAGAAAACTAATAGGAAAATCATAGTTCTTCTTCATATCTAAGCCTAAGATCTTCAAGGGTAAGTCTTCTACTTCCTCTTATTTTGATTTCATGTTTATTTAAGTTTTAGTTGAGCTTTTGTTTATTATTTATGCAATATTTGTTGATATATATGTGTTTAATGGGATTTTGAGTTTGAGGAAGCTATTAAAAATACTTTTAAGCCAAATAAAAAAATGATAATTTTGGAGAGATCATCCACTGTGTTAGAAATAGTTTTTTGGAGTTTTTGAAGCAAGAAAATCATTTTTAACCATTTTTATAAATTTTTCAAGAAAATCCCGTAAGGCAGATTTTCACTGAAAATCTGTCGACAATGGATTCAAACTTGTTTTTCCCCTTCGTTTCTTAACGTTTTTGTAATGCCCCGAAAATTTGAATTACATTCCGGTATGTCCGATTCGCTTAATTGTGCGATTTTATTTTATTTATATTATTATGTGATTATTTTATAATTATTATGTGATTTTATAACGATTTCGTATATGAGTGAATTATGATATTTAAATTACGAATTGTCAATGTGCATTTAATTATATGAATTTTGACTGTAATTATGCATTGTTTGGACAACATGAGTTTTCAAACTTATTTTACGAAATTACGAATTTGCCCCTTCGATTTTTAAATCCTAGTCAAACTTTTGACTAAGTCTCATCACTCTCTCTCTCACCTCACTCTCGCCCAAAACGCAGCAGCAGCAAGGAGAAAGAAAAGAAAAGAAAGAAAAAAGAGAAAGAGAAGGAAGAAGGTTCAAACGATCGTCCCGACCCCGTTTCCCGACCGATTTTCAAACCGTTTACGCCTACGAACTCCTCACGATCTCTTCTACGAGTAAACCTTTCATGTCCCTCTCGTTTAATGTCTCCTATGCCTCGTATTTCTCGTTTTTGTAAATAGTTGAATAATTTAGGGTTTATGTGATTCGAGAGAATTTATGGATGGATTTTCGTGTTTTTGGATCATATGTGTAGCTTATATGTTGTAGATCATTATATGTAAATATTATGGCGTGATTTGCATGTTTAGATGATTAAATGTTGAAATTAGGATTTAATTCGTGTGGTTTTTCTGGTTCTGTGAAGTTTCTGCTGTTTCTTGACGTGCACGGGCTTTGTACACGGGGTGTGGCAAGCCCGTGTGGGTGTACACGGTCTCCCGCACGGCCGTGCAGGAGACCGTGCGTGTTGTGGTGGTGCACACGGCCTCAAGAGACCGTGCGTGTCCTTCTTTGATGCGCACGGCCTTGGCACACGGCCGTGCACAAGGCCGTGTGGCCCGTTTGAACAGGGCCATGACATTCTGTAAGTCAGGGCCAATTTGGCCTACGGGTCCCTTTGAGGCTCGTCTTTTCCGAATTCTTTCTTCGCTCATGTATTCGATATATATGAAATAGATATGAATTGCATGATTTACGAATTTATAACATGTTCGGGATTTTAATTACGCGTTTTAAGTTTTCGTCAAATTTTCTAACTTTTGCATATGAAGTCTGATTTTTCCGAAATTCGAATGCATACTCCTTTATGATATTTAAAGCATGTCCGTAAAGTTTCATTGTATTTGGAATTGATTTGCATTTTCGAATTCACGAATTACTCCGTTTATGCTTGATAATTTGAACTTAAGTGCTTTATTTGATTGTTCAACGTGCTTCTATGTGTTTTAATGTTTTCGTATAAGCCGTGCGTCGTCCTTAGTCTTAATTGGTTGTGTCTTGGTATTCTGCAGACGATACTCCCGTGGAGTAGCGCCTGTTCTTGCTTTTGCTCTTCTTTTTGTATAGCCAACAGGTGAGGCTTTTCGTTTCTGATTCCAGTACTATTATGTATATATAAATAAGCCTCTCCCGATATAAGCCTTGTTTACGTTTTATTTTCGCACCGTTTCTATATATATAATTAGTAGATATTTATGCATATTATGTTTATTCGATTTATCGAAAATATTTTGATATGAAAAAGTACTACGTATAGTCTTTGAAACGTTTGCGAAAGAGACATGTAAAACCCCTTTGTTTTCTAAGGCGAACTTTGGCCTTCGGCCTCGCATATGACATGTCTCGAACGGTATTTTGGCCAACCCGAAATGATTTGAAAAGCGAGTTATGAACTGTATGTATGTATGTTTGGGCCCGGAGTCAGGATGATAGGACGAAGTCGGTAGACATCGGGTCTACGGCGGAAATCCTATGGTTCCCTCCACTTTTGGGAGCTCGGGGTGAGGCCGGAGTGGCAGCCCTTTGAGTACCTGAGTTACCGTATGATATGTTATGCATAGTTCGGATTTAGCGGTCCATCTACATTGGAGGCATAAGGGTGGTTTCCCGTTTTATGTTTGGAAATTGGAGTTAAGGGCTCGACTCGCCGAGTCATATGATATGTTTATGTTTTATGCTAAATCACCACCCGTTTACGAAAACCTTTCTTTTATGTTGATTTCTTTAAGTTTAAAAATGGTGATTTATTTCCGTTTTGTAATATACATTATTATTCCCTCCTCACTTAGTCGTTTGACTAACCCCCTCTGTTTCACCCCTGTATTGGTTTCAGGATACTAGGCAGGATTTGATCGTCGTCGTAGTCGTCGTCGTTAGAGTTGCATTTATTTTGCTCATGTATAACTCTATTCCCGTTTGGCTAATATTTATGTTTACGATAGTGGGATTTTATTTATGTAGTATTCAGGATTATATGTTGAACCCGTTATTATTTAATGTCGGGATATTGTATCGAACCCGTTTATTATTTATGTAATTGAATTTTGTTGGCTTTGGTGGGCTTTAATACTTGTGTAATTAATATGATTTATTGTTTGTTTATTTTCGTTTCCGCACCTCTGTTGTTTTCTTTCGTTTTTGAAACCCCCGCCTAGTCATTGTGTAAATTTGTGCCGTTCGCCGGGTTTCGATTCGGGTCGAATTCCATTTCTGTTCCGGGTCGGGGCCCGGTGCGGGGCGTGCGTTACCCGTTTGGGGCGGCCGCTACAGTTGGTATTAGAGCTTCTTTGGGTCCAATGGCCTAGGCTCTGAAGCGTCGTGTTTTGTCGTGTCAGTTTAGGTCGTACGGCTTACGGTTACGTGATTGTGGCAATGTGATTATGTGAATAAACTTCTCTACGTGTTATAGCTTTTCATAATCGCTTATCATCATGCATGTTTGGTATTGAATTTGCAGAATGCCTCCTCGCCGTGAACCGCCAGGTCCGCCTCCAGGTGTTCCGACTCCAGCTCTGTTTATGGAAGCCTTAGGGCAGTTCATGGTTCATGCTAACCGAACAACACCGCCTCCTGCCCCCGAGAACGATATGGGAAGGTTCCTTAAGCTCAACCCTCCGCAGTTCGAGGGTGCACCGGATGATGTGATCGCTGAGGCTTGGATATCGGCGATGGAGAAGAGATTCCGAGTTATGGAGTGTTCGGACCTTAAGAGGGTCGAGTTGGCAGCTTATCAGATGATAGGAGCTGCACAGGACTGGTGGGCCCGCATAGAGCAGCGATGGCAGCGAGAGCATGTGGTCCTGACTTGGGATCAGTTCTTGGTTGAGTTTCGGGCCAAGTATATACCGTTGGTAGTATGTCAGCGGTGTGAGCGAGAGTTCCTGGCTCTCAAGCAGGGTACTTCATCAGTTGACCAGTATGAGGCTCATTTCTCCAGGCTTATCATTCATTGCTCGTGTATGGTTGACGACGAGCAGAGGAAGACTCGACAGTTCATTGAGGGGTTGTCGAATGAAATCCGTATGCATATGCTCGGGAACAGACTCCAGTACTACACCGATGCAGTTGAGACGGCCCTATCTATAGAGTTTGATCTCCGACAGATGAGACCGACTTCCGCACCTGCTCGCGCAGCTGCCAAGAGTTTCCCGTCTGGTTCGAAGAGGCCATTTGTTCCGTCTGGGTCCTCTTCTGGGAAGAAGCCTTTCAAGACCCCTTTTCAGCCTGCTCCTCCCCGACCTCAGGGACATCCACGACCTGTATGTGGATTTTGTCAGGGCCCGCACTTAGAGGCCAAATGTTGGAGGAAGAATGGTCTTTGCTACGGATGTGGTAGCGGCGATCACCGGGTAGATGTATGCCCGAAGAGGAGACCGGTACAGCAGGGAGCCGCTCAGCCTCAGGCCTATGCCCGTGTTTACACCTTGGAAGGCGATGCAGAGGATGCTGTTGCAGATCCGACCGATGTGGTGGAAGGTACTATATATATAAATGGCATCCCCATATATGCATTGTACGACTCGGTAGCTTCACACTCCTTTATTGCGCCTGCTGTTTCCTTATCTGTGCATGCGCCTGTTTCCTTGCTTGATTATGTGTTAGTGGTTGGTTCGCCGTTGGGTTTGAAGGTTATTGCGAACCGAGCACTTAAGCGTTGTCCGATTATCATCGAGGGTATCGAATACCCGGTAGATTTGATCGAGTTGCCGATGAAGAAATATGGTGTTATTCTCGGAATGGATTGGTTGTACGAGCATCGGGTGAAGGTTGATTGTTTCGAGAAGAAAGTTATTCTGGGTTCTAATGAAGTTAAGGGTTTCCGATCAGGAGAAGGTCCGTATATCTCAATGATGGAAGCCAAGAAGCTTGTTCAGAAAGAAGAAGCCACGTGCTTTATAGCTTACCTTCTCAACCGCCCGAAGGACCAAACGGAGATCGAAGAAACGGCCGTGGTCAATGAATTCACTGACGTGTTCCCCGAGAATCTAGAATTCTTGCCACCAGATCGGGATATAGAGTTCGTGATTGACTTAGTTCCGGGAGCCGAGTCCTATTCGAAGTCGCCGTATCGAATGGCTCCTGCTGAGTTGAAAGAATTGAAGAACCAACTCGATGAACTTCTTTCTATTGGATATATCCGACCGAGTGCCTCGCCTTGGGGTGCTCCAGTCTTGTTCGTGAAGAAGAAGGATGGTACACTTCATATGTGTATCGATTACCGAGAATTGAACAGGATGACAATGAAGAACAAGTATCCTTTACCGCATATCGAGGAATTGTTCGACTTGCTACAAGGATCGAAGGTTTATTCCAAGCTCGATCTCAAACAAGGATATTACCAGCTCCGTATCCGATCAGAGGATATCCCGAAGACAGCTTTCAACACCCGATACGGACATTTCGAGTTTGTGGTCATGCCGTTTGGGCTCACGAACGCCCCAGTAGCTTTTATGGACATGATGCACAGAATTTTCCGTCCATACCTTGACAAGTTTGTCGTTATTTTCATTGACGACATCTTAGTGTTCTCGAAGTCCAAAGAAGAACAAGCTGAACACCTCAGGATTGTGCTCCAAGCTTTGAGAGAGCACCAGTTGTTCGCTAAGTTCAGCAAATGCAAATTCTGGATTGACCGAGTGATCTTCCTAGGTCATGTCATATCCGGAATGGGAATCGAGGTAGATCCTTCAAAGATTGAGACAATGCTAGATTGGGAGAGACCTAAGACTCTTACAGAGATCCGTAGTTTCTTGGGTTTAGCAGGATACTACAGACGTTTCGTCAAGGATTTCTCTAAGGTTGCAGGCCCGTTAACAGCGTTGACAAAGAAAGAAGCTAAGTTTGAGTGGTCAGCCAAATGTGAAACTAGTTTTCAGGAGCTCAAGAAGAGATTGACCACAGCCCCAGTATTGACCTTGCCCGAGGGTTCTGAGGATTTGTCGTGTATGCAGATGCGTCATACGAAGGATTAGGTTGTGTGTTAATGCAGAATGGGAAAGTTATAGCTTATGCATCGAGGAAGCTAAAGCCAGCTGAAGAGAACTATCCCACTCACGACCTTGAGCTAGCCGCCGTTGTATTTGCTTTATTGAAATGGCGTCATTACATCTACGGCATCACGTTTGACATCTTCACAGATCATAAGAGCCTTCAGTACTTGTTTACTCAGAAGGAATTGAACAAACGACAGCGCCGTTGGATGGAGTTATTTGAGGATTACGATTGCAAGATTCAGTACCATCCCGGAAAGGCGAATGTTGTAGCCGATGAACTGAGCCGGAAGGCAAGCATAGCCCAGCTAGAGGCTAAGTTAGAGGGAGTTCACATCAGTTCCCAGGCCCATGTTCACAGCATATCGATCCAGTCAGAGTTGGGTCGAAAGATTCGAGATGTTCAGGCTACTGATGAGTGGACTTAGAGACAGATAGTTCACATCGCAGCTGATTCTGAGACTCAGTTTGGTGTGGACGACACAGGAATTCTCCGCTACAAGTCCCGAGTTTGTGTTCCGGAGAGTCTGAGGAAGGAGATTCTCGATGAGGCTCACAACACACCTTACACAGTTCATCCAGGTGGAGGTAAGATGTACCGGGATCTAAAAGAATTATTCTGGTGGAGAGGTATGAAGAGAGACGTAGCTGATTACGTCAAGAGATGCTCGACTTGTCAGCAAGTTAAAGTTGAACATCAAAGACCGGGAGGTTTGCTTGAGCCACTACCGATTCCTACATGGAATTGGGAGGGTATTGCCATGGACTTCGTGTCTGGTTTGCCTAAAGTTAGAGGTGGCTACGATAGCATTTGGGTGATTATCGACCGACTATCCAAGAGTGCTCATTTTCTACCGATCAACATGTCGTACAAAGTGGATAGGTTGGCAGAGATTTATCACCGGGAGATTGTCAAGCTTCATGGGATTCCGACTACGATAGTGTCTGACTGAGATGCTCAATTTACTTCTCGCTTATGGTAGCAACTTCAAGAGCGAATGGGAATGAAGCTGACTTTCAGTACAGTCGCACATCCGCAGACAGATGGTCAGTCAGAGAGAATGATCAGGTACTTTTGTGATATGCTTCGAGTTTGTGCCTTGGATTTTCGCAACAATTGGCACGACCAGTTGCCATTGATCGAGTTGCCTACAACAACAGTTATCAGTCTTCGATCGAAATGGCACCTTACGAGGCATTATATGGCAGAAAGTGTAGATCCCCGTTGTTTTGGGATCTCGAGGATTGGCGTTGGACGAAAGATGATAAGGAACGAGGAACTCCTCCAAAGTTTCTCCAAAATGCCATCGACCGTATTCAGATCATCCGGCAAAGAATGAGGGCAGCTCAGGATCGACAGAAGAGCTATGCTGACACCCGTCGCCGACTGTTAGAATTTGAGGTTGGTGACAAAGTATTCCTCAAAGCTTCTCCTCGAAAGGGATTCACCCGAATTGGAAAAGGAGGAAAACTGAGTCCCAGATTTTTGGGTCCTTATGAAATTCTGGTGAGGATTGGGAACACCGCCTACAGGTTAGACTTGCCGCCAAGCCTAACAGGAATTCACAATGTCTTTCATGTTTCTCAACTCCGAAAGTACTTCCCGAATGAGTCCGAGATCCTTCCTGTTGAGGAAATTGAATTAGAGCCGGATTTGACCTTTGTTTCGAAGCTGGTGAAGATATTGGATAAGAAGACTCAAGCTCTGAGGAACCGGGTGATTTCTCTTGTCAAAGTTCTTTGGAGAAATCAGACAACCGAAGAAGCTACATGGGAGACCGAGGACAAGATGCGCAAGTTTCATCCGGAATTATTTCAGTCTGACAAGTAGAATCTGGGGGCCAGATTCTCATAAGGAGGGGTGATTGTAACGCCCCGAAAATCCGAATTACATTCCGGTATGTCCGATTCGCTTAATTGTGCAATTTTATTTTATTTATATTATTATGTGATTATTTTATAATTATTATGTGATTTTATAACGATTTCGTATATGAGTGAATTATGATATTTAAATTACGAATTGTCAATGTGCGTTTAATTTTATGAATTTTGACTGTAATTATGTATTATTTGGACAACATGAGTTTTCAAACTTATTTTGCGAAATTATGAATTTGCCCCTTCGATTTTTAAACCCTAGTCAAACTTTTGACTAAGTCTCATCACTCTCTCTCTCTCACCTCACTCTCGCCCAAACCGCAGCAGGAGCAAGGAGAAAGAAAAGAAAAGAAAGAAAAAAGAGAAAGAGAAGGAAGAAGGTTCAAACGATCGTCTCGACCCCGTTTCCCGACCGATCTTCAAACCGTTTACGCCTACGAACTCCTCACGATCTCTTCTACGAGTAAGCCTTTCATGTCCCTCTCGTTTAATGTCTCCTATGCCTCGTATTTCTCATTTTTGTAAATAGTTGAATAATTTAGGGTTTATGTGATTTTCGAGAGAATTTATGGATAGATTTTCGTGTTTTTGGATCCTATGTGTAGCTTATATGTTGTAGATCATTATATGTAAATATTATGGTGTGATTTGCATGTTTAGATGATCAAATATTGAAATTAGGATTTAATTCGCGTGGCTTTTCTGGTTTTGCAAAGTTTCTGCTGTTTCTTGACGTGCACGGGCTTTGCACACGGGGTGTGGCAAGCCCGTGTGGGTGTACACGGTCTCCCGCATGGCCGTGCAGGAGACCGTGCGTGTTGTGGTGGTGCACGGCCTTAAGAGACCGTGCGTGTCCTTCTTTGATGCGCACGGCCTTGGCACACGGCCGTGCACAAGGCCGTGTGGCCCGTTTGAACAGGGCCCTGACCTTCTGTAAGTCAGGGCCAATTTTGGCCTGCGGGTCCCTCCGAGGCTCGTCTTTTCCGAATTCTTTCTTCGCTCATGTATTCGATATATATGAAATAGATATAAATTGCATGATTTACGAATTTATAACATGTTCGGGATTTTAATTACGCGTTTTAAGTTTTCGTCAAATTTTCTAACTTTTGTATATGAAGTTCGATTTTCCCGAAATTCGAATGCATACTCCTTTATGATATTTAAAGCATGTCCGTAAAGTTTCATTGTATTTGGAATTGATTTGCTTTTTCGAATTCACGAATTACTCCGTTTATGCTTGATAATTTGAACTTAAGTGCTTTATTTGATTGTTCAACGTGCTTCTATGTGTTTTAATGTTTTCGTATAAGCCATGCGTCGTCCTTAGTCTTAATTGGTTGTGTCTTGGTATTTTGCAGACGATACTCCCGTGGAGTAGCGCCGGTTCTTGCTTTTGCTCTTCTTTTTGTATAGCCAACAGGTGAGGCTTTCCGTTTCTGATTCCAGTACTATTATGTATATATAAATAAGCCTCTCCCAATATAAGCCTTGTTTACGTTTTGTTTTCGCACCGTTTCTATATATATAATTAGTAGATATTTATGCCTATTATGTTTATTCGATTTATCGAAAATGTTTTGATATGAAAAAGTACTACGTATAGTCTTTGAAACGTTTGCGAAAGAGACATGTAAAACCCCTTTGTTTTCTAAGGCGAACTTTGGCCTTCGGCCTCGCATATGACATGTCTCGAACGGTATTTTGGCCAACCCGAAATGATTTGAAAAGCGAGTTATGAACTGTATGTATGTATGTTTGGGCCCGGAGTCAGGATGATAGGACGAAGTCGGTAGACATCGGGTCTACGGCGGAAATCCTATGGTTCCCTCCACCTTTGGGAGCTCGGGGTGAGGCCAGAGTGGCAGCCCTTTGAGTACCTGAGTTACCGTATGATATGTTATGCGTGGTTCGGATTTAGCGGTCCGTCTACATTGGAGGCATAAGGGTGGTTTCCCGTTTTATGTTTGGAAATTGGAGTTAAGGGCTCGACTCGCCGAGTCATATGATACGTTTATGTTTTATGCTAAATCACCACCCGTTTACGAAAACCTTTCTTTTATGTTGATTTCTTTAAGTTTAAAAATGGTGATTTATTTTCGTTTTGTAATATACATTATTATTCCCTCCTCACTTAGTCGTTTGACTAACCCCCTCTGTTTCACCCCTGTATTGGTTTCAGGATACTAGGCGGGATTTGATCGTTGTCGTAGTCGTCGTCGTTAGAGTTGCATTTATTTTGCTCATGTATAACTCTATTCCCGTTTGGCTAATATTTATGTTTACGATAGTAGGATTTTATTTATGTAGTATTCGGGATTATATGTTGAACCCGTTATTATTTAATGTCGGGATATTGTATCGAACCTGTTTATTATTTATGTAATTGAATTTTGTTGGCTTTGGTGGGCTTTAATACTTGTGTAATTAATATGATTTATTGTTTGTTTATTTTCGCTTCCGCACCTCTGTTGTTTTCTTTCGTTTTTGAAACCCCCGCCTAGTGATTGAGTAAATTTGTGCTGTTCGCCGGGTTTCGATTCGGGTCAGATTCCATTTCGGTTCCGGGTCGGGGCCCGGTGCGGGGCGTGCGTTACCCGTTTGGGGTGCCCACTACAATTTTGGATCGATTCAAAAGTCTAAGATGTTCTAATTTCAAAGAGGTTTCTAAAACGGTATGGCTTGCCTCCAAACTCCCAGTATTCTGTCCTCTATGAATTTTCTAAGTTGGGACTGAAAAACTGGAAATCCTTGAATGTTTAGGTATGTGCTTGTTTGTTGATGATTTGGTGTCCAATGTTGTTATTTGATGAAATGATGATGATATATGTGTTTATCTCCTTATTTTGAGTTATTTTAGTGTAAAAATATGTGTGAAATGATGTGCTAGTGTGTGTTCTTGGTGTTCTTGAAGAACATGAGGAACACTTTGAAGGTGTAAAAGTTTTTCAAAATAAAATTCATTGGATCCAAAATTATTTTTATAACTCCGCAAAAGTTATTTTTGAAATATTTTTTTAAAAATAAATATTTATTAAAATTGATATTACTAATCCTCTATGATTAGTAATAATCAAACTCTTTTAACTAAACCTTGATTGATTAAAGTTTAATGATAGATTAAATTTGATTAATTATTAAATTAATTATTTATTAATTAGTGATTAATATAATTAATTAATTCTTAATTAAATTAATTAAATCTTAATTAAGGGAGATTAATTGATTAATTAAGCTTGATTAATTAATTTACTTAATTAATTAATTAAAATTAATTATTTAATTTTGATTAATTAATTAATATTATTTTTTAATACAATTAATTAATTAAAATTAATTTCTTAAATTAATTTTAATTAGTTAATTAATTTTTCTAAAATTATTTTCTAACTTAATTAATTGAAATTAATTATCCAAATTAATTTTAATTAGTTAACTAATTCTTTTAAAATTATTTTGTAATATTAACTAATTGAAATTAATTATCCAATTAATTTTAATTAGTTAATTACTTATTTAAAATTATATTTTTCCAAAGTTGATTAATTGAAATTAATTATCCAATTAATTTTGATTAATTAATAAATTATAATTTAAATAATTTTTGGATCAAATTCTTGTTTATTTAATTAAATAATAATTAATTGATACTTAATTAACTTTGATTAATTGAGGTTTAATCCTTAATTAATTAAAGTTAATTTATTAATTACATATTATTTAATTATGAGTGTTTAATCATTGTTTGATTGCGATTAATTATTTAATTGCAATCCTTTATTATTTTATTGTGATTAGTTACCTTTATTAATTGCAATTCTTTAATTGTTCGATTAAATACTTACTCGTTTATCAAAGTATGTGTGTTACTATATGAACTTATATGTCAACATTATGCTTACATAAAATGATACATGATTGATTTAAATGATACAATGTTTACCTTGATTAGTATTATTCGAATAGTGAGGATCGTAAGATCAACCCTTGCCTTAGGATACTATCGAGTGCTCATGTGTGAGATTTGAATTGACTTTAGAGTCTTGACTTAGTTATTGCTTTGTCAGACTGCAGGTGTTCGAGTTCGACTTCAAGTCGGTAAGGTTTTTCTATTCCTTTTGACGGGTCATGAACATATATATGTAAATAGTAACCCAGTATGACATACCCTAAAAAGATTGCGAAACCACCCCTAGTTATGCTGGCCCATTTGCATTTACTTTCTGCATTGAATCTGTCTTATATATGTGCTTGATTACTTTTCCGTATTGTGATCCCTTCAAATGCTTATGTTACATTATGCATGGTGTCTCATCCTATGCATATATTTACTTTCTAAAATCTCACTATAATGACCAGGATTCGGAGACAGCCATTGGGTATACGGACTCGTCAGGAACTTGGTGTGAATGACTTGTTCCGTATTCTCTCTCAACGTCTCCTGTCTCTCGTCGTTACAACTGTGGGTACAAGGATTCAGTACCGGATGTGCCAGAAACTTAGTGTGACTGGTCATTCTCGCACTAATCCTAAACTACCACGGAATCAGAGGTCTAGTGACGATTGCGCTGGAGACTGTGTGTCGACAGTCAATCTCGCACTGATCTTAGGGATTTAGTACCGGATGTGCCAGGAACTTAGTGTGACTGGTCATTCTCGCACTAATCCTAAACTACTACGGAACCAGAGGTCTAGTGACGGTTGCGCTGGAGACTGCGTGTCGACAGTCACTCTCGCACTGATCTTAGGGATTCAGCAACGGATATTTCAAGAACTAACATGACTGAATATTCTCGTGCTAGTCCTGAAGTTCGAACCTCATCAACGGGAAGTTTGAAAAGACTTGCTGATTGTCCGGTCGAATGTGGTACCAACTTCCTTACAACCATTCCATACATGTTTGCATTGTTTGTCCTATCACATTCTTATACTTGTCTACATCAATTGTCATACCTCACTTCATGCATTGTCTTCAATAACTACGCATCGTCTAAAAGTTGGGTATCACTATTCCCAGCCTTTAGTTACTCAAATTGTCAGCACTGTAATTCTGTTATTATACTGATTACCTTCCTAAAACTGGTTCATACATTTCCAAAATTATATTGCATATATTCCACTTTCCCCTTTTATCAAAAATGTATGAACCGAGAATATTTCAACAGTGAACATTTTCTTTTATACCCTCACTTAGTCACCAGGACTAACGCCCACTTTCCTTTCCGTTCAAGATCCAGGTTGCGAGATCGACATAGCAAAGATTTCCCGGAAGCACTAGGACATCTAGGGTTTGTCTCCTTTCAATTAGTTTCATTTAAGACTTTCCCTCTTTAGATTAGTGAACTATTTAGAATGCTTTCCCTAATTAGTTTGATAGGTTAACGTTGAGGTTAGCTTTCCTTTTTATTAGACGCTTCCGCATTGTATCGTGGGTTTGCCACATAGCATTTAGTATTTAATAAAAAGTTTTTGAAAACTCGTATTTTCGCTGCGAGTAACTCTTTAGTTATATCGAACCGTCTGCCGCGCCAACGATGAGTCGAGTGTGTCCATCACGGGTCAGTTCGGTGAGTCGGCGGTACGGGATTGTTGGCGAGTCCGTTCCGGGGCGCCACAAATAAGGTGGTTTATATTATTGTTCAAATGATTGTTTTGGGAGCTATAAGGAGAATGACCCGTTCTCGTCGGGAAATAAATGATTGAATGTTATTGATTGAAGTCGATTCACTATAATTTTGATATTTTATCAAAAGTTATACCTAGTTATTTACTTTCAAATAACGAAAGTAGTGAATTGACCACGTTTATAATATTACGTATGGCCCTCTCACTGAGTTCCTTTAACTCACACCCTATTGTTTTGGTTCTTGCTTCAGGTAGTCGGATGGCCGACATACTCTTGTCGGATCGATAATGGCTGTCTAGATAGGCTGAGTTGGAGTTTCTTTTGGTTTGTAAATGTCCTTTTGTAGGAGTTGAAACTTTTTATAACTTATACTATTTTGATAATGTTATGTCCACCCTGATGAGGTGAAGTTATCACACTATGGTTGGAAAACTTGAAAAAACGTTAGGTTTTGAGATTGAATATAGTTGTAGATGAAACGTTGTGATGGTGTATCTTGTCTTAATATTAAGATGTTGTGGTTAAGTAGGGTAATTGTCATTTATGTTTATGTTGAGAATGATTCTCTTGTTGTTTGGATTGTTGCCATTGTCGAAATTTGACGGACTGTCTCCGTTAGCCAGGGCAGGTTTTCGGGTGAAGACTATAGTCGACGCTCGAAGGCTTGTTTTGGTTCGGGGGCTATGGCGCTAGGGCGCCACATAGTATTTTTTTACTTGTTTGTTTTCATTTGATATTCTTATTTTGTTGTTTCTTTGTTGGGTAGATCTGGTGTATTATGTTGGGCCTCATGGAAAGAATTACATTGGAAAATTCACAGGTGTTCGGTGTCGATTACTCATTTCTTCATTAAAGTTGGAGTTTGACTATTGTGATATAACCCTTAGAAAAGTTACATAGATTTTCCTCTACATCATTGATCATTGCCAAATTATTTTTTGGCTTTGTAATTTTTTGCCCTTCCTGCCTTGCATTTTTTTATTCCCCTCTGTATTTCTTAATTGTTACAAAAAAAAAGTATTTCTTAATGTTTATTGTTGTTATTTTTTCGGTAACTTGTACTATTGTTTGTTTGGGTTGTTGCCTAAACATATTTAATTGTATGGTTTAATTTTTTTTTTAAAATTACAATTTTATAAAAGCTTATAAAATGAAACACTGATTTTGGGACTTCAAATAATTCACCTTCATTACATCATTAAACTATTTTATAAGAAAATATATATTTTTCCCTCCAAAGTATCACAACTTTTTTTTAATGGAAACCAGTCAATGCGACCGTAGGGTTAAAACATGTAGCGGGCGCCCCAAACGGGTAACGCACGCCCCGCACCGAGCCCCGACCCGGAGCCGAAATGGGATCCGACCCGAACCAAAACCCGGCGAACGGCAAGCATTTACTCAATTACTAGGCGGGGTTTTTTTATAAACAACGAAAAGACAGAAGTACGGAAGCAATAATAAACTAAATATTTAAAACATAATTAATAACACAATTATTAAAGCCCACCAAGGCTAATGAAATTCAATTACATAATATCAAACAGGTTCGATACAATATCCCGACCAAATCTAACCACGGGTTCAGTATATAAATCCCGTAAATACAACATAATAACATAATACGTAAATAAAAGACAACCGGGAAAGAATATACATGAGAAAATAAATATAAACCTACGACGCCTATGACGACGACGAATCCCGCCTAGTATCCTGAAACCAATATAGGGTGAGACAGAGAGGGTTAGTCAAACGACTAAGTGAGGGGGGAAATAATAATGTATATAATAAAACGGAAGTAAATCACCAATTTTATAATTAAAAGAAATCAACATAAAAGAAAGGTTTTCGTAAACGGGTGGTGATTTAACATAAAACATAACTTATCATATGACTCGGCGAGTCGAGCCCTGAAACTCCAATATCCAAAAACATAAAACCGGAAACCACCCTTATTCCTCCAATGTAGTCGGACTGCAAACCCGAACTACTCGTGACTTACTAGAATAACTCAGGTACTCAAAGGGCTGCCACTCCGGCCTCACCCCGAGCTCCCAAATGGAGGAAACCATAGGATTTACGCCGTAGACCCGACGTCTACCGACTTCGTCCTATCGCTCTTACTCCGGGCCCAAACGATCATGCATACAGTTCATAACTCGCTTTTCAAACATTTCGGGTTGGCCAAAAGACCGTTCGAGACATGTCATATGCGAGGCCGAAGGCCAAAGTTCGCCTTAGAAAACAAAAGGTTTTACATGTCTCTTCCGTAAACATTTCGAAAACTATACATAGTACTTTTTCATATCAAATCATTTTCGATAAATCAAATAAACATAATAAGTATAAATATCTACTAAGTATATATATAGAAACGGTGTGAAAACAAAACATAAACGTGGCTTATATCGGGAGGGCTTATTTATATATATACATAATAATACTGGAAACAGAAACGGAAAACCTCACCTGGCTGCTATGCAAAATAAGAGCAAAAAGCTAGAACCGGCGCTACTCCACGGGAGTATCGTCTGCAAAAATACCAGGACACAACCAAATAAGACTAAGACGACGCACGGCTTATACGAGAATATTAGAACACATAGGAGCACGTCACACAATTAAATCAAACACTTAAGTTCAAATTATCAAACGAAAATAGAGTAATTCATACATTTAAAAATGCAAATCAATTCCAAAAGAAACGAAACTTTACGAACATGCTTAAGATATCATAAAGGAGCATGCATTCGAATTTCGGGAAAATCGGACTTCACATGCAAAAGTTAGAAAATTTAACGAAAACTTAAAACACACTATTCATATACCCGAACATGTCGTAAATTCATAAATCATGCAATTCATATCTATTTCATATATATCGAATACACGAGCGAAGAAAGAATTCGGAAAAGACGGGCCGAAGCGGGACCCGTAGGCCAAATTGTGCCCTGACTAACAGAAGGTCAAGGCACTGTTCGACCAGGCCACACGGCCTTGTGCACGGCCGTGTGCCGAGGCCGTGCACAATCGGACGAACGCGCACGGCCTCATGCACACGGCCTCAAGGCCGTGTGCACAGCCCGTGCACCATCCCCAAACACGCACGGTCTCTTGCACGGCCGTGCAAGAGGCCGTGTACACCCACACGGGCTTGCCACACCCCGTGTGCATGGCCCGTGTGCGTAAAAATGAGCAGAAACATGCAGAACATCAAACTCAATACGCGAAAATCAAATATAATTCAACCTTAAATCGATTAATCATGCAAATCAATCCCTAATTTTCACATATAATCATCTACAACATGTAACCTACATATAGAAACGATAAACACGAAAATCCATCCACAAATCCTATACAAAACACATAAAACCTAATAATGTCAACTATTCACAAAAACGAGAAAAACGAAACATACGAGATATTAAACGAGAGAATCGTTAGAAGCTTACTCGTAGAAGAGATCGCGAGGAATTCGTAGACGTAAACGATTCGAAAATCCGTCGGGAAACGAAGTCGGGACGATCGATTGAAATCTCTTCCTTCTCTTTCTCTTCTTCCTTCTCTTTTCTTTTCTTTCTTTCCTTCCTTGTTGATTGTGAACGAGAGAGAGGTGAGAGAGAGACTTAGTCAAATCAGTTGACTAGGGTTTAAAAGTCGAAGGGGTATTTTAGTAATTTGCAAATTAAGTTTGAAAACTCACGTTGTCCAAATAATACGTAATTACAGTTAAAATTCACATAATTAAACGCACATTGACAATTCGTGATTTAAATATGAAATTCACTCATTTATAAAATTATCCTAAAATCTTAGAATAAATAGTAAATAAAATAATAAATAACGAAATTACTCGATTAAAATATACCGAATTGAAACTCGGATTTTCGGGTCGTTACAAAACAGGCCCCCACCTCATATATAAACCACCCAAGACGAAAAATCCGAAAAATACATCAGAAGGGCATAAAAGCCACAAAAAACATACAAAAAAGCAACAAAGCTACTAAGACTAGAGTACATGAGAAAGCTAAAATGCTCAGCCTTACTCTCCAAGTTCATCGTGAACCAAAGACCAATCTCAACTTTATTACATCTCTTCCACTCCTCCCCAAAGAGATATTGGGCTGACCTATTGAAGGACACGAGTTTCGCACTCGCCAAGCTGGGCCCTATACTCTTGTCTTCCCGTCGTCAAATCTTTAGAGTGATATCTGGCGAAAGCCACGGCAACATGTACCATATGATCCGTCAAATACATAAAGTCCCAGTTCACCGTTACACGTTCATTGTCCTTCTTGTCCCCAGAAAAGTGCCCTATGATAAACAAATTGAAAGTATTAGTATCCATCTCATTTAACTCATATAAGAACCAAACCTTGTTCAAATCTAATTGGCGCTTCAGGAGAGTCCATGCAATCTAGTCAATCCGCCTCCCAATTGAGACAACAACAACTAAGAAAATATGGGCATCTTTCTCAAACCTACGCATCCAAATAAACTTGTTAGTGTAAACCTGTCTATGCAAAGAAATTCAATAAAAAAGGAGTTTAATATAACCATAGTTGAGCAGAAGAGGAACTCTGCTCGTTCTAGCCACATAATTAGATGGTGTATCCAACATTTTTGACTTTAATGTAAGGAATTTTCCAAGCATCACATCTGAGAATACCATGCAAATCATCTCTAATATCCTGAGGGCTAATAATCGAGCTTTGAAGACCAGAACACGCCAAGTTAGCCAATAAATCCGCAGCACAATTAGCTTTGCGATACACATGAGACATGTAGAAACTAATATTCTTAATAATATCACAAATATGCATTAGAAGATGAATCATATTCCACGAGCATTTCCTGTCGCTATTGATCAAATCAATCACCCATTTAGAATCACATTTCAACCAAACATTCAAATATCCCTTCTCCTTGGCAAGTTTAAGACCTTCATATACAGCCCATAATTCAGCAAAGTTATTAGTTCTAACTCCAAGAAATCTGAAGAAGCCTCATATCATCTCGCCTCTATGATCACGTATAAGACCACCAGCTCCAGCAATTCCAGGATTCCCTTTCAACGCCCCATCCGTATTAAGCTTAATCCATCCGATTCGAGGTTCTCTCCATCTAACTATCATTATCCGATCTTTCCTAGTGCAGTGAAGAGAGAAGCCGAAGGCTGAAGCCTCCCCAAGGAGCCCTTTCCAGTCAAGTGCATGCATAAGACCTGCTTTCTCTAACTGGAACAAGTAAGTCTAGATTTGTTTGACAATTATGCTAGGCACAACCCTTTTGTTTTCATGTTTAACATTATTCCGAGCTAACCAAACAAACCACATGATTAAGATCGGTACTGTAGCGGGATCCCCAAACGGGTAACACACGCCCCGCACCGAGTCTCAATCCGAAGCCGAAACGGAAATCCGACCCTAAACTGAAACCCGGCGAACGGCAAACTCAATTACTCAATCACTAGGCGGGGCTTTTTGTACAAACGACCAACGACAACAATGCAGAAGCGGAAGCAACAACAACAAAACCTAGATCTTCATGAGGACAATTAAAGCAGTAAACCAATTGCGCAAATAGTTAATGTCCTCCAAGGCTAGCGGAATTCACATACATAAACTTAACCAAATCTTAAACGGGTTCAACATTAAATAGTCCCGAACACAAAGTCGTAATCTACGGGATACATATAACGTGATCAAGTACCTAAAACAATCTAGGAATGAACAACGCACAAAAGTTAAATAACTCTGCGAAACAAGACCGACGATGCCCACCTGAAACAAATAAGGGTTGGAGCAGAGAGGGTTAGTCAAAAGACTAAGTGAGGGGGAAAGGGGAGTACATACATAATAGCATACATAGAATAAATCACCATTTTAACTTAAAAGAAGACAATCGTAAAAGAAGGGTTTTCATAAACAGTTGGTGATTTATCATAGCATAACATAACATAACATATCATATTGCTCGGCGAGTCGAGCTCTCAACTCCTCATATCATATCATACCTGAAAACATACAAACCTTATTCCTCCCATATAGCAGAAGGACCGCTAAATCCAAACTGCACAGGATATAGGCATAACAACCTATGTCTCAGTTGACACGAAGTCAACCGCCGCAGGAGCTCGAAGGTTGCCACTCCGGCCTCACCCCGTGCTCCCGGTAAACATGGAGCAAGCCACCGAATTCCACCGCAGACCCACTGTCTATCTGGATTCATCCGATCACCATACTCTGGGGCCCACATAACATAGCGGACACGCATATCATATCTCGCATTTTCATAACTATCATTTTCCTATTAGAATAGGAATCAAGACATTTAGGGGGCCAAAGGGGCCGTTCAAGACAGGCGGTGTAACGGCGGGAAATACAACCGGGTATTCCATCGTCAAGGGGGAAGAAATCCGCCCTAACGACTTCACTCAACAAGAAGGTTTCCAAACCCAAAATTACATTTAAATTGAAACATAATTCGCTTGTCTCTTTTTGAAATCCTTTCGAAATCATATACATAGTACATTTTTTATATCAAATTCATTGTTCTTAAACTTCATAAAAGTAATAAGCATAAAGTATTTACTAAATATAGTAATACGGGATAAAACATAAATTACGCATGCGAGGCTTATTTAGTGAGGCTTAATAGTACATATCTACATAATACGGAATAACAACAGAAACCTCACCTGGCGACAACCAAAAGAGAGCCCAAAACGGAAGCGAACAACCTAATCCACGAGAGTGGAACCTGCAACTGACAAACGACATAACCACGTAAGACATACGATGACGCACGGCTCATACCAAAGCATAGAAACACGTAAAAGCACGTTTAAGCAATCACATATATCACTTAAGTTCAAATTATCAATAAACAAAGCAATTCATGAATTTAGATATGCAAACCAAGTTCAAATGCAACGAGATTTCATGAACATGCTTAATATACCATAAGAGAGTATGCATTCAAGTTTCGGAAGAAACGGACTTCATATGCAAAAGTTAGGAAATTTGTCGAAAACTTCGAATGCACTATTCACAATCCCGAACATGCGATAAATTCATAAATCATGCAATTCACATCCATTTCATATTTATAGAATACATGAGCGAAGAAAGAATTCAGAAAAGACGAGTCTCAGAGGTACCTACAGTGCAAATTGTACATCGGACTTACAGAAGGTCCGGGGGCCAAAAATGGCTCCACACGGCCTCATGCACACGGGCTTGAGGCCTGTGCAGCAGTCCGTGTGAAATCCTCAACGCGCACGGCCTCTCACACGGCTGTGAGAGAGCCCGTGCAAATTCACAAACACGCACGACCTCTCTACTGGCCGTGTAGAGAGCCCGTGCAGATCATTCAACATGCACGGCCTCTCACACGGCCGTGAGAGAGACCGTGCACCCTCACATGGGCTTGCCACACCCCGTGTGCAAAGCCCGTGCACATCAAGAACAGAAGCAAATTTCGCAGAACAGAAACCTTACGTGATTTAAATCCAAAAATCAACATTTAATCATCAAAATGTTAATCACTCATGCTAATTTTCACATATAATGATCTACAACATCTAATCTACGCATAGAATCCATAAACACGAAAAACCATCCATAAAATCATCTTAAATCACATAAAACCTAAATTATTCAACTATTCTCAAAAATTTGAAAAACGAAGCATAGGAGGCATTAATCGCGAAAGACGTGAGAAGCTTACTCGAAGATGAGATTGTGAGGAGTTCGTAGGTTTTCACGGCTCGGAATTCGGTCGGGAAACGGAGTCGGGACGATCGATCAAAGCTTTCTCTTCTTCCTTCTCTTTTTCTTTCCTTTCTTTCTTCCCTTTTCTTTCTTCTATTACGCGTGAATGAGCGAGGGAGAGAGAGTGTGAGACTTAAATCAATATTTGACTTGGTTTGAGAATCAAAGGGGCATTTTCGTAATTTTGTAAAAATAACTCAAAAACCTAAGTTATCCAAATAATACATAATTACAGTCAAAGTTCATGGAATTAAACGCACGTTGACATGTCAAGATTTAAATATCAAAATGCACTCATTTATGAAATTGTTATAAAATCACATAATAATTATCAAATAAATTATAAATCGCGTAAGAAAATCGGTTCGGGTTCCCGGTTCATAACTCGAATTTTTGGGGCGTTAAAGGTACAAGAGTTTTCACTTGTGATTTTGCTTGAAAACTATTCGAAAAGAACCAATGTCCCAACATCGTATTAATCATGTTAGTATCAGGGAGATTAACATGCAAAATATCCCTAAAGAAACTCCAAATTAAATCCGTTTCACCTTAAAACCATTGAGAAATATGAGTGATATATTCTCATTATTCTTACAGCAAAGGCATTTGGAAGCCATTTGTATCCCATGTTTCTGCAAGATGTCTGTATCGCCCCGAAAATCCGAATTATATTCCGGTATGCCCGAATCGTTTATTTATGCGTTTCATTATTTTATTTGATAATTATTATGTGATTTTATAAAAATTTCGTATATGAGTGAATTTTGATATTTAAATCACGAATTGATGATGTACATTTAATTACATGAATTTTGACTGTAATTATGTATTATTTGCACAACATGAGTTTTCGAACTTATTTTGTAAATTACGAAAATGCCCTTTCGTTTCTCGAATCAAGTCAATTCTTTGACTAAGTCTCACATCTCTCCCTCTCACCACATTCACGCCACTCAACAGCAAAGGAAATGAAAGAAAAAGAAAGAAACGAGAAAGAAGGAAGGAGGTTCAAACGATCGTCCCGACTTTGTTTCTCGACGGATTTTCGAACCGTTTACGCCTACGAACTCCTCACGATATCTTCTACGAGTAAGCTTCTCACGTCTTTCTCGATTAAAGCCTCCATTGTTTCGATTTTCGGATTTTTGTATATAGTTAAATATATTAGGTTTTATATGATTTTGAGAGAAATTATGAATGGATTTTTATGATTTTAGACCCTATGTGTAGCTTAGATGTTGTAGAACATTATATGTGAAAATTAGGGAAGGATTTGCATGTTTAATCAGTTAAATGTTGGTTTTAAATTGGATTTGCGAAGGTTTCGCGTTGCTATGAATTTTCTGCTGTTTCTTGACGTGCACAGGCTTTGCACACGGGGTGTGGCAAGCCCGTATAGGTGTACACGGTCTCCCGCACGGCCGTGCAGGAGACCATGCGTGTTGTGGTGGTGCACGGCCTTGTCCACACTGCCTTAAGGCCATGTGCAAGAGGCCGTGCGTGTCCCACTTTGAGGTGCACGGCCTTGGTGCACACGGCAGTGCACGAGGCCGTGTGGCCCGTTTGAACAGGGCCCTGACCTTCTGTAAGTCAGGGCCAATTTTGGCCTGTGGGTCCCTCCGAGGCTCATCTTTTCTGAATTCTTTCTTCGCTCATGTATTGTATATGTATGAAATAGATATGAATTGCATGATTTATGAATTTATAGCATGTTCGGGTCTATGAATAGTGCGTTCGAAGTTTTGTCAAATTTTCTAACTTTTGCATATGAAGTCCGATTTTCCGAAACTTGAATGCATACCCCCTTATGGTATTTAAAGCATGTCCGTAAAGTTTCGTTGCATTTGGATTTGATTTGCATTTTTGAATTCACGAATTACTCCGTTTATGCTTGATAAATTGAACTTAAGTGCTTTATTTGATTGTTTAACGTGCTTCTATGTGTTTTAATGTTTCGTATAAGCCGTGCGTCGTCCTTAGTCTTAATTGGTTGTGTCTTGGTATTTTTGCAGACGATACTCCCGTGGAGTAGCGCCGGTTCTTGCTTTTGTTCTTATTTTGTATAGCTTACAGGTGAGGCTTTCCGTTTTTTATTCCAGTACTATTATGTATATATATATATATAAATAAGCCTCTCCCGATATAAACCTTGTTTACGTTTTGTTTTCACATCGTTTCTATATATATATATACTTAGTAGATATTTATGCCTATTATGTTTATTCAATTTATCGAAAATGTTTTGATATGAAAAAGTACTACGTAAAGTCTTCGAAAGGTTTGCGAAAAAGACATGTAAAACCCCTTTGTTTTCTAAGGCGAACTTTGGCCTTCGGCCTCGCATATGACATGTCTCGAACGGTCTTTTGGCCAACCCGAAATGATTTGAAAAGTGAGTTATGAACTGTATGTATGTATGTATGTTTGGGCCCGGAGTAAGGATGATAGGACGAAGTTGGTAGACGTCGGGTCTCCGACGGAAATCCTATGGTTCCCTCCACCTTTGGGAGCTCGGGGTGAGGCCAGAGTGGCAGCCCTTTGAGTACCTGTGTTACCATATGTTATGCGTAGTTCGGATTTAGCAATCCGTCTACATTGGAGGAATAAGGGTGGTTTCCCGTTTTATGTTTGGAAATTGGAGTTAAGGGCTCGACTCACCGAGTCATATGATATGTTTATGATTTATGCTAAATCACCACCCGTTTACGAAAACCTTCCGTTTATGTCGATTTCTTTTAAGTTTAAAATTGGTGATTTATTTCCGTTTTATAATATACATTATTATTCCCTCCTCACTTAGTCGTTTGATTAACCCCCTCTGTTTCACCCCTGTATTGGTTTCATTATACTAGGCGGGATCGTCGTCATTGTCGTCGTCGTTAGAGTTGCATTTATTTCGTTCATGTATAACTCTTGTCCGTATGATTCTATTTATGTTTATGATATTAGGATTTTATTTATGTAGTATTCGGGATTATATGTTGAACCCATTATTATCTATTGCCGGGATATTGTATCGAACCCGTTTATTATTTATGTAATTGAATTTCGTTGGCCTTGGTGAGCTTTAATACTTGTGCAATTATTATGATTTATTGTTTTGTTGATTTTTGCTTCTGCACCTCTGTCGTTTTCTCTCATTTTTGAAACCCCGCGTAGTCATTGAGTAAATGTGTGCCGTTCGCCGGGTTTCGATTCGGGTCAGATTCCATTTCGGTTCCGGATCGGGGCTCGGTGCGGGGCGTGCGTTACCCATTTGGGGCGCCCGCTACAGTTGGTATCAGAGCTCTCTTAGGTCCAATGGCCTAGGCTCTGAAGCGTTATGTTTTGTCGTGTCCGTTTAGGTCGTATGGCTTAGGATTATGTGATTGTGACAATGTGATTATGTGAATTTAACTTCTCTATGTGTTACAACTTTTCATAATCACTTATCATCATGCATGTTTGGTATTGAATTTGCAGAATGCCTCATCGCCGTGAACCGCCAGGTCCGCCTCCAGGTATTCCGACCCCAGCTTAGTTTATGGAGGTCTTAGGGCAGTTCATGGTTCATACTAACCGAGCAACACCGCCTCCTGCCCCTGAGAATGATATGGGAAGGTTTCTTAAGCTCAACCCTCCGCAGTTCGAGGGTGCACCGGATGATGTGATCGCCGAGGCTTGGATATCGGCGATGGAGAAGAGGTTTAGAGTTATGGAGTGTCCGGACCCTAAGAGGGTCGAGTTGGCAGTTTATCAGAAGATAGGAGCTGCACAGGACTGGTGGGCCCGTATAGAGCAGCGATGGCAGCGAGAGCATGTGGTCCCGACTTGGGATCAGTTCTTGGTTGAGTTTCGGGCCAAGTATATTCCATTAGTGGTCCGACAGCGACGTGAGCGAGAGTTCCTGGCTCTCAAGCAGGGTACTTCATCTGTTGACCAGTACGAGACTCATTTCTCCAGGCTTATTATTCATTGCTCGTATATGGTTGACGACGAGCAGAGGAAGACTCGACAGTTCATTGAGGGGCTGTCGAATGAGATCCGTATGCATATGCTCGGGAACAGACTTCAGTACTACATCGACGCAGTTGAGACGACACTATCTATAGAGTCCGATCTCCGACAGATGAGACCAACTTCTGCACCTGCCCCCGCAGCCGCCAAGAGTTTCCCGTCTGGTTCGAAGAGGCCATTTGTTCCGTCTGGGTCCTCTTCTGGGAAGAAGCCGTTCAAGGCCCCCGTTCAGCCTGCTCCTCCCCGACCTTAGGGACATCCAGAACCTGTATGTGGATTTTGTCAGGGCCCGCACTTAGAGGCCAAATGTTGGAGGCAGAATGGTCTTTACTACGGATGTGGTAGCGCCGATCACCGGGTAGATGTATGCCCGAAGAGGAGACCGGTACAGCAGGGAGCCGCTCAGCTTCAGGCCTATGCTCGTGTTTATGCCTTGGAAGGCGATGCTGAGGATGTTGTTGCAGATCCGACCGATGTGGTGGAAGGTACTATATATATATATATGGCATCCCCATACATGCATTGTACGACTCGGGTGCTTCACACTCATTTATTGCGCCTGCTATTTCCTTATCTGTGCATGCGCCTGTTTCCTTGCTTGATTATGTGTTGGTGGTTGGTTCGCCGTTGGGTTCGAAGGTTATTGCGAACCGAGCACTTAAGCGTTGTCCGATTATCATCGAGGGTATCGAATACCCGGCAGATTTGATCGAGATACCGATGAAGAAATATGGGGTTATTCTCGGAATGGATTGGTTGTACGAGCATCGGGCGAAGGTTGATTATTTTGAGAAGAAGGTTATTCTGGGTTCTAATGAAGTTAAGGGTTTCCGATCAGGAGAAGGTCCATATATCTCAATGATGGAAGCCAAGAAGCTTGTTCAGAAAGAAGAAGCCACGTGCTTTATAGCTTACCTTCTCAACCGTCCGAAAGACCAAACGAAGATTGAAGACACGCCCGTGGTCAATGATTTCACTGATGTGTTCCCCGAGAATCTGGAATTCTTGCCACCGGATCGAGATATAGAGTTCGTGATTGACTTAGTTCCGGGAGCCGAGTCCTATTCGAAATCGCCGTACCGAATGGCTCCTGCCGAGTTGAAAGAATTGAAGAACCAACTCGATGAACTTCTTTCTATTGGATATATCCAACCGAGTGCCTCGCCTTGGGGTGCTCCAGTCTTGTTCGTAAAGAAGAAGGATGGTACACTTCGCATGTGTATCGATTACCGAGAATTGAACAGGATGACAGTGAAGAACAAGTATCCTTTACCGCATATCGAGGAATTGTTCGACTTTCTACAAGGATCGAGGGTTTATTCCAAGCTCGACCTGAGACAAGGATATTACCAGCTCCGTATCCGATCAGAAGATATCCCGAAGACAGCTTTCAACACCCGATACGGACATTTCGAGTTTGTGGTCATGCCGTTTGGACTCACGAATGCCCCAGCAGCTTTTATGGACATGATGCACAGAATTTTCCGTCCGTACCTCGACAAGTTTGTCGTTATTTTCATTGATGACATCTTAGTGTTCTCGAAGTCCGAAGAAAAATACGCTGAACACCTCAGGATTGTGCTCCAAGCTTTGAGAGAGCACCAGTTGTTCGCTAAGTTCAGCAAATGCGAATTCTGGATTGACCGAGTGACCTTCCTAGGTCATGTCATATCTGGAACGGGAATCGAGGTAGATCCTTCGAAGATTGAGACAGTGCTGGATTAGGAGAGACCTAAGACGCCTACAGAGATCCGTAGTTTCTTGGGTTTAGC
Source organism: Verbena officinalis (assembly GCA_958496215.1). Taxonomy (NCBI): domain Eukaryota; kingdom Viridiplantae; phylum Streptophyta; class Magnoliopsida; order Lamiales; family Verbenaceae; genus Verbena; species Verbena officinalis. The sequence continues at coordinate 25,347,307 of OY292387.1, read as the reverse complement.
AGGATACGACAGACGTTTTGTCAAGGATTTCTCTAAACTTGCAGGCGCCCGTTAATAGCGTTGACAAAGAAAGGAGCTAAGTTTGAGTGGTCAGCCAAATGTGAAACCAGCTTTCAAGAGCTCAAGAAGAGATTGACCACAACCCCAATATTAACCCTGCCCGAGGGTTCTGAGGATTTGTCGTGTATGCAGATGCGTCACACGAAGGATTAGGTTGTGTGTTAATACAGAATGGGAAAGTTATAGCTTATGCATCGAGGAAGCTAAAGCCAGCTGAAGAGAACTATCCCACTCACGACCTTGAGCTAGCCGCCGTTGTATTTGCTTTGTTGAAATGGCGTCATTACCTCTACGGCATCACGTTCGACATCTTCACAGATCATAAGAGCCTTCAGTACTTGTTTACTCAAAAGGAATTGAACAAACGACAGTGCCGTTGGATGGAGTTATTTGAGGATTACGATTGCAAGATTCAGTACCATCCCGGAAAGGCAAATGTTGTAGCCGATGCACTGAGCTGGAAGGCGAGCATAGCCTAGCTAGAGGCTAAGTTAGAGGGAGTTCACATCAGTTCCCAGGCCCATGTTCACAGCATATCGATCCAGTTAGAGTTGGGTCGAAAGTTTTGAGATGTTCAGGCTACTGATGAGTGGACTCAGAGACAAATAGTTCACATCGTAGCTGATCCAAAGACTCAGTTTGGTGTGGATGACACAGGAATTCTCCGCTACAAGTCCCGAGTTTGTGTTCCGGAGAGTCTGAGGAAAGAGATTCTAGATGAGGCTCACAACACACCTTACACAGTTCATCCAGGAGGAAGTAAGATGTACCGGGATCTAAAAGAATTATTCTAGTGGAGAGGTATGAAGAGAGACGTAGCTGATTACGTCAAGAGATGCTCGACTTGTCAGCAAGTTAAAGTTGAACATCAAAGACCGGGAGGTTTGCTTGAGCCACTACCGATTCCTACGTGGAATTGGGAGGGTATTGCCATGGACTTCGTGTCTGGTTTGCCTAAAGTTAGAGGTAGCTACGATAGCATTTGGGTGATTATCGACCGACTGTCCAAGAGTGCTCATTTTCTACCGATCAACATGTCATACAAAATGGATAGGTTGGCAGAGATTTATCACCGAGAGATTGTCAAGCTTCATGGGATTCCGACTACGTTAGTGTTTGATAGAGACGCTCAATTTACTTCTCGCTTATGGCAGCAACTTCAAGAGCGAATGAGAACGAAGCTGACTTTCAGTACAGCCGCACATCCGCAGACAGATGGTCAGTCAGAGAGAATGATCAGGTACCTCTGTGATATGCTTCGAGCTTGTGCCTTGGATTTTCGCAACAATTGGCACGACCAATTGCCATTGATCGAGTTTTCCTACAACAACAGTTATCAGTCTACGATCAAGATGGCACCATACGAAGCGTTGTATGGCAGAAAGTGTAGATCCCCGTTGTTTTGGGATCTCGAGGATTGGCGTTGGACGAAAGATGATAAGGAACGAGGAACTCCTCCAAAGTTTCTCCAAAATGCCATTGACCGTATTCAGATCATTTGGCAAAGAATGAGGGCAGCTCAGGATCGACAGAAGAGCTATGCCGATACCCGTCGCCGACCGTTGGAATTTGAGGTTGCTAACAAAGTATTCCTCAAAGCTTCTCCTTGAAAAGGATTCACCCGAATTGGAAAAGGAGGAAAACTGAGTTCGAGATTTTTGGGTCCCTATGAAATCTTGGAGAGGATTGGGAACACAGCTTACATGTTAGACTTGCCGCCAAGTCTAACAGGGATTCACAACGTCTTTCATGTTTCCCAACTCCGAGCGTACTTCCCGAATGAGTCCGAGATCCTTCCTGTTGAGAAAATTGAACTAGAATCGGATTTGACCTTTGTTTTTAAGCCGGTGAAGATATTGGATAAGAAGACTCAAGCTCTGCGCAACCGGGAGATTTCTCTTGTCAAAGTCCTTTGGAGAAATCAGACAACCGAAGAAGCTACATGGGAGACCGAGGACAAGATGCGCAAGTTCCACCCGGAATTATTTCAGTCGGACGAGTTGAATCTGGGGACTAGATTCTCATAAGGAGGGGTGATTGTAGCGCCCCGAAAATCCGAATTATATTCCGGTATGCCCGAATCGTTTATTTATGCGTTTCATTATTTTATTTGATAATTATTATGTGATTTTATAACAATTTCGTATATGAGTGAATTTTCATATTTAAATCACGAATTGATGATGTACGTTTAATTACACGAATTTTGACTATAATTATGTATTATTTGGACAACATGAGTTTTCGAACTTATTTTGTAAATTACAAAAATGCCCTTTCATTTCTCGAATCAAGTCAATTCTTTGACTAAGTCACACATCTCTCCCTCTCACCTCATTCATGCCACTCAACAGCAAAGGAAAAGAAAGAAAAAGAAAGAAAAGAGAAAGAAAGAAGGAGGTTCAAACGATCGTCCCGACTTCGTTTCTCGACGGATTTTCGGACCATTTACGCCTACGAACTCCTCACGATCTCTTCTACGAGTAAGCTTCTCACGTCTTTCTCGATTAAAGCCTCCATTGCTTCAATTTTCGGATTTTTGTATATAGTTAAATATATTAGGTTTTATATGAGTTTGAGAGAAATTATGAATGGATTTTTATGATTTTGGACCCTATGTGTAGCTTAGATGTTGTAGAACATTATATGTGAAAATTAGGGAAGGATTTGCATGTTTAATCAGTTAAATGTTGGTTTTTAGATTGGATTTGCGAAGGTTTCGCGTTGCTGTGAATTTTCTGCTGTTTCTTGACATGCACGGGCTTTGCACACGGGGTGTGGCAAGTCCGTGTGGGTGTACACGGTCTCCCGCATGGCCGTGCAGGAGACCGTACGTGTTGTGGTGGTGCACGGCCTTGTCCACAGGGCCTTGAGGCCGTGTGCAAGACGCCGTGCGTGTCCCTCTTTGAGGTGCACGGCCTTGGTGCACACGGCCGTGCACGAGGCCGTGTGGCCCGTTTGAACAGGGCCCTGACCTTCTGTAAGTCAGAGCCAATTTTGGCCTGTGGGTCCCTCCGAGGCTCGTCTTTTCCGAATTCTTTCTTCATTCATGTATTGTATATGTATGAAATAGATATGAATTGCATGATTTATGAATTTATAGCATGTTCGGGTCTATGAATAGTGCGTTCGAAGTTTTGTCAAATTTCTAACTTTTGTATATGAAGTCCGATTTTTCCGAAACTTGAATGCATACTCCCTTATGGTATTTAAAGCATGTCCGTAAAGTTTCATTGCATTTGGATTTGATTTGCATTTTTGAATTCACGAATTACTCCGTTTATGCTTGATAATTTGAACTTTAAGTGCTTTATTTGATTGTTTAACGTGCTTCTATGTGTTTTAATGTTTCTTATAAGCCGTGCGTCGTCCTTAGTCTTAATTGGTTGTGTCTTGGTATTTTTGCAGACGATACTCCCTTGGAGTAGCGCCGGTTCTTGCTTTTGCTCTTATTTTGTATAGCCAACAGGTGAGGCTTTCCGTTTCTGATTCCAGTACTATTATGTATATATATAAATAAGCCTCTCCCGATATAAGCCTTGTTTACTTTTTGTTTTCACACCGTTTCTATATATATATATAGTTAGTAGATATATATGCCTATTATGTTTATTCAATTTATCGAAAATGTTTTGATATGAAAAAGTACTACGTATAGTCTTCGAAAGGTTTGCGAAATAGACATGTAAAACCCCTTTGTTTTCTAAGGCAAACTTTAGCCTTCGGCCTCGCATATGACATGTCTCGAACGGTCTTTTAGCCAACCCGAAATGATTTGAAAAGCGAGTTATGAACTGTATGTATGTATGTTTGGGCCCGGAGTAAGGATGATAGGACAAAGTTGGTAGACGTCGGGTCTATGGCGGAAATCCTATGGTTCCCTCCACTTTTGGGAGCTCGGGGTGAGGCTGGAGTGGCAGCCCTTTGAGTACCTGAGTTACCATATGTTATGCGTAGTTCAGATTTAGCGATCCGTCTACATTGGAGGAATAAGGGTGGTTTCCCGTTTTACGTTTGGAAATTGGAGTTAAGGGCTCGACTCGCCGAGTCATATGATATGTTTATGATTTATGCTAAATCACCACCCGTTTACGAAAACCTTTCGTTTATGTTGATTTCTTTTAAGTTTAAAATTTGTGATTTATTTCCATTTTATAATATACATTATTATTCCCTCCTCACTTAGTCGTTTGACTAACCCCCTCTGTTTCACCCCTGTATTGGTTTCAGGATACTAGGCAGGATCGTCGTCGTTGTCGTCGTCGTTAGAGTTGCATTTATTTTGTTCATGTATAACTCTTGTCCGTATGATTCTATTTATGTTTATGATATTAGGATTTTATTTATGTAGTATTCGAGATTATATGTTGAACCCGTTATTATCTATTGTCGGGATATTGTATCGAACCCATTTATTATTTATGTAATTGAATTTCGTTGGCCTTGGTGGGCTTTAATACTTGTGCAATTATTATGATTTATTGTTTTGTTGATTTTCGCTTCCGCACCTCTGTCGTTTTCTCTCGTTTTTGCCGCCTAGTCATTGAGTAAATGTGTGCCGTTCGCCGGGTTTCGATTCGGGTCGGATTCCATTTCGGTTCCGGGTCGGGGACTCGGTGCGGGGAGTGCGTTACCCGTTTGGGGCGCCCGCTAAAATGTCATCAACCGGCAGCCCTCGAAGCAGTCTCCACATGAAGATAGTTATACTGGGCCTAATCTGACGACTCCACACTCTCGATAAAATCAAATTTTCCTCTCATTTGTCTCGGATATTTTCGCATGCAGATTTGGTAGAGAAAGCTCCACCACTATTTAATTTCCAAACCATGTCGTCCTTCTCCCGCGCAATAGGTATATCCATGATCATCTCCGCAATATCAATCGGAAGAACCCTGCACGAAGCCTCCTTACACCACACGTTCCCTGACAAAAAGTCCTTAACCGGCTCTTGATTCCCACGTCATTGCATAACTTCCCTCATGGTAATCTCACCACTCCACAAGTTGTCCCAAAAGGATATATGTCCCGGCCCAATTTTCCAAAAAATCTCCTTTTCTGCTTCCTCTCTGATCCCGATCGTTCTTCTCCACGTGTTAGATGTCGCTATTGGGTTGGCATGCAAAGGGTGTTGATCTTTGATATATTTATCTTTAACGAACCTTGCCCACAACGAATTTCCTTATCGCATCCGCCACCAAAGTTTGTAAGAAAAGTTCTTACTCATGTCTTTGAGACGACGGACACCCAAACCGCCTTTTTTAGTGGGAACGCATAATTCTTTCCATTTACACTAGTGGATGTGCTTACTGCCACTTGCCGAGTCCTAGAAGAAAGCATTGAAAATGTTTTCCAATTTTTCGAGCACACCCCTTTGGGGGATCAAGAACTTGAAGCAGATAAACCGGAATTGAAGTCAAGACACTCTTAATAAGCATCAATCTTCCTCCGTACGACAGAAAAGCCCTCCCCCAACTATTGACTCTCGATGTCACCTTCTCGATCAACCTTTCAAAAAGGACCACCTTTTTATATCCCACATACATTGGGCATCCAAGATATGTAAACGGTAACGTTCCTTTCCCAAATCTTGTAATATCGCAGATGCTCCGAATCTTATTCCGGTTACAGTGCTTGGAGAAAATTAACAAACTCTTCTACTTGATAATAGCTTGTCCAGATATAGTTTCATACTCTTCAAGAATATTGCTGATCTTATGAACTGTATTAATTTCAGAGCTCGAAAAAATGACCATATCATCTACATAAGCCAGATGAGATACAGTAATATTGGAAGAACAATTATATTTCATAAGCAGATTCGCCTCCATTATGAGATCGAGCCCTCTTTTGAGAGCCATTCTGCCACAACGATAAATAACGAAGGAGATAATGGGTCCCCTTGTCGCAACCCTCTACTAGGCTTGAAAAAACCTTCTCCCTTTCCGTTGATTAAAACCGAGAACAAATAGTTGGAAACGTAATGACTAATTAGTTTTCTCTAGTGGGCCGAGAACCCCATTTTTTCCATAATCCTGATCAGAAAATCCTAATTGAGCCGGTCATATGCTTTTTCCATATCTAGCTTCATTATTAGATGATCTCCCCCCATTTTTTTGTTGATGTCATGCACCAGCTCTTGTGCCAAGAGTATATTGTCCGCTATTGCTCTGCCTTTAACAAAGCCTGATTGAGTTGGTAAGATAATACGAGGGAGAATCTCGCCAAGTCTTTTGGCCTAGAGCTTCGAAAGTATTTTGTTCGACACATTGCAAAGACTAATTGGCCGAAATTCTTTCCATTCTTTAGGATTGTCTTTCTTCGGAATTAGCACAATGGTAGAAGATGTGAACGCCTGCGGCATCGGGACCGCTGTCAGGAACTCTATCGTTACCTCAAGAAGATCCTCTCTTATAATCTCCCAACAAGACTGATAAAAAGCTACTGAGAACCCATCCGAACCTGCCATAGAATATTTATCAATGCTCCACACTACCTCCTTGAGTTCCTCAATGGTTACATTCTTTTCAAGAGATGCTGAATCTGCTGGAGTTATCATTTGTGGGATATGGTTGAATGCTGAATTACCACATTTGACCGTTGCAAAAGACTTTCAAAATATTTAGCTCCTGACTCGGCAATATATTCATTAATGTTTAAGGTGACGCCATTATCCAAAATAGTGTGAATCCGATTCTTCACTTTCTTCTATTTGACAACTTGGTGGAAATATTTAGTATTTCGTTCCCCTTCTGTGACCCACCTACATGCAGCCTTTTGACGCCAGAAATCCTCTTCCATATGCAACACTCGCCTGAGCTCAGCAGCTGCTCTATGACTGGCTATCATGGTATTATCATCGGGGTTCTGCTCAAATTCCCATTCAGCGGCAGCGACTTTTTCCTCAGCCTGAGACACTCTTGAAAATATATTCCCAAAAACCACTTTATTCCACTTCTTAAGCCGACCACGAACCCGCTTAAGTTTGTTCTGAAACTTGCACATTCCCATAGGGAATTCCAGTTCATTCCAACTTTCTCTCACCACTTCAATGAAGTTATGATGCCTTATCCACATGCTCTGAAAATGAAATGGTGAGGCTCCCGATGATTGAGCCTGTTTCTGCGTGAGAAGAAGGGGACAATGGTCCGATAAATGTCGGCTAACGTGCTTAAGATTGCTATTAAGGAATAAGATGCTCCAACCCATCGATGTCATCACTCGGTCGAGCCATTTGAATTTAACTCCCCGATTCCAAGTAAGCAAAGTGCCAGTGAAAGGATGGTCCTCATGTCCACAATCAACAATACATGATCCAAAATCATTCATATCTCCCAATCAAACTCTAATGTTTCCCCCACATTCTTCCACTGTTCTCGCCACTTTAAAATCACCTCCGACTAACCAGGGTTCAACAGTAGCAAAACTGTAGCGGGCGCCCCAAACGGGTAACGCACGCCCCGCACCGAGCCCCGACCCGGAGCCGAAATGGGATCCGACCCGAACCGAAACCCGGCGAACGGCAAGCATTTACTCAATTACTAGGCGGGGTTTTTATAAACAACGAAAAGACAAAAGTGCGGAAGCAATAATAAACCAAATATTTAAAACATAATTAATAACACAATTATTAAAGCCCACCAAGGCTAATGAAATTCAATTACATAATATCAAACGGGTTCGATACAATATCCCGACCAAATCTAACCACGGGTTCGGTATATAAATCCCGTAAATACAACATAATAACATAATACGTAAATAAAAGACAACCGGGAAAGAATATACATGAGAAAATAAATATAAACCTACGACGCCTATGACGACGACGAATCCCGCCTAGTATCCTGAAACCAATATAGGGTGAGACAGAGAGGGTTAGCCAAACGACTAAGTGAGGGGGGGGGAAATAATAATGTATATAATAAAACGGAAGTAAATCACCAATTTTATAATTAAAAGAAATCAACATAAAAGAAAGGTTTTCGTAAACGGGTGGTGATTTAACATAAAACATAACTTATCATATGACTCGGCGAGTCGAGCCCTGAAACTCCAATATCCAAAAACATAAAACCGGAAACCACCCTTATTCCTCCAATGTAGTCGGACTGCAAACCCGAACTACTCATAACTTACTAGAATAACTCAGGTACTCAAAGGGCTGCCACTCCGGCCTCACCCCGAGCTCCCAAATGGAGGAAACCATAGGATTTACGCCGTAGACCCGACGTCTACCGACTTCGTCCTATCGCTCTTACTCCGGGCCCAAACGATCATGCATACAGTTCATAACTCGCTTTTCAAACATTTCGGGTTGGCCAAAAGACCGTTCGAGACATGTCATATGCGAGGCCGAAGGCCAAAGTTCGCCTTAGAAAACAAAAGGTTTTACATGTCTCTTTCGTAAACATTTCGAAGTCTATACGTAGTACTTTTCATATCAAATCATTTTCGATAAATCAAATGAACATAATAATCATAAATATCTATTACGTATATATATATGAACGGTGTGAAAACAAAACATAAACGTGGCTTATATCGGGAGGGCTTATTTATATATATACATAATAATACTGGAAACAGAAACGGAAAACCTCACCTGGCTGCTATGCAAAAGAAGAGCAAAAGCTAGAACTGGCGCTACTCCACAGGAGTATCGTCTGCAAAAATACCAGGACACAACCAAATAAGACTAAAGACGACGCACGGCTTATACGAGAATATTAACACACATAGGAGCACGTTATACAATTAAATCAATCACTTAAGTTCAAATTATCAAACGAAAACAGAGTAATTCATGCATTTAAAAATACAAATCAAATCCAAATGTAACGAAACTTTACGGACATGCTTAAATTATCATAAAGAAGTATGCATATGAATTTCGGGAAAATCGGACTTCACATGCAAAAGATAGAAAATTTAACGAAGACTTAAAACGCACTATTCATATACCCGAACGTGTTGTAAATTCATAAATCATGGAATTCATATCTATTTCATATATATCGAATGCACGAGCGAAGAAAGAATTCGGAAAAGACGAGTCTCGGAGGGACCCGTAGTGCAAAACGGGCCCTGACTTACAGAAGGTCAGGGCACTGTGTGATCGGGCCACACGGCCTTGTGCACGCCCGTGTGCCGAGGCCGTGCACAATCGGACGAACGCGCACGGCCTCATGCACACGGCCTCAAGGCCGTGTGCACAGCCCGTGCACCATCCCCAAACACGCACGGTCTCTTGCACGGCCGTGCAAGAGGCCGTGTACACCCACACGGGCTTGCCACACCCCGTGTGCATGGCCCGTGTGCGTAAAAATTGAGCAGAACATGCAGAACATCAAACCCAACACGCGAAAATCAAATATAATTCAACCTTAAATCGATTAATCATGCAAATCAATCCCTAATTTTCACATATAATCATCTACAACATGTAATCTACATATAGAAACGATAAACACGAAAATCCATCCACAATTACTATCAAAATCATATAAAACCTAAATTATACAACTATTCACAAAAACGAGAAAAACGAAGTATAGAGGACATTATACGAGAGAATCGTTAGAAGCTTACTCGTAGAAGAGTTCGCGAGGAATCCGTAGACGTAAATTATTCGACAATCCGTCGGGAAACGAAGTCGGGACGATCGATTGGACTTCCTTCCTTCTCCTTCTCTTTTTCCTTCTCTTTTCTTTTCTTTCTTTCCTTCTTGCTGCTGATGTGCGAGAGTGTGAGTTGAGAGAGAGATTAAGTCAATGGGTTGACTAGGGTTTAGAAATCGAAGGGGCAAAGTCGTAATTTTACAAAATAAGTTCGAAGACTCACGTCGTCCAAATAATACGTAGTTACAGTTAAAATTCATATAATTAAACGCACATTGACAATTAGTGATTTAAATATAAAATTCACTCATTTACGAAATTATTCTAAACCCTCAGAATAAACATTAAATAGAATAATAAATAACGAAATTACTCGATTAAAAATATACCGAATTGAAACTCGGATTTTCGGGTCGTTACAAAAACCTCTAAGAATATTCCACAGCTCCCTTCCCTGTGCTCTCGAATGATGAGCATACACAAAACTACATAGGAAGCTCGAGGGCAGCAATCTATTGCTAAAGCGAACATGCATCACTTGTGCGTGGTCTATCAACACTTCCACCGTCGTATCAGCCATTGAGAATACCCAGATATGATTGGAACAATTACTGAAGACATAATCAAAGCCCAGTTTAAGTCTCATCTCAGCTTCTTTAAGTTGAATCATCGGTTCAAGTATCACTAACACCTGCAAGTTGTGAGTACGTCGAATATGTTGCAGGAACGTTCTCTTAGCCTCCTCTCAGAGACCTCTAATGTTCCATATTAATACGTTCACCATCATAAACAACAATAGCATTAGAACGACCCATCTCCCATTTACTGATTTTCTTTCTCAAACTCATTCCGTGACGCTTATATTGCTTCTTTTTATTACGCCCACGAGCCGAGTCATTATCCGACTCATATTTGTTATCATTAGCCACAATTATAGCATCATTCAAATTCACATTATCACTATCACTTACCAGATGATGTGCTAGCAGCATGTTGAAGCTTTCCTCAAACTCCCTTGCAATAGCATCCGGTGGCACCTCCTTCAGCTGCATGTTGTTGTTCACCACTGGAGTAGCCTCATTATCACTTCGAGCAGGCTCTCCCATAGCATTCCTGCTCGTTCCCGATCCTGAAGCCAAGCTTTGGATTATCCCTTTTTGTTGCTCTTTTTGAGAATTCAGGAAATCAGTTGGAGTTGCATCACTCTGTTGTTTTGAAACCTCTATAATATTGTCCCTAGACTTGTTGACTTGAATGCCTTTCCCTTTAGCCTTGTTGTGTTGCTCAGACTTTAATTTCTGATAATTTCCATTTTGTTCCTCAGATACTCGTTCAGACTCCTCATTTTGCTCCGAATCCAGCTCCTCTTCTATTATTAAATTATTAAATCTGTTTGTGGCACTTCCTTGTCGAGCTTTTGACCTCGATTTATTCTCAAGAATTTGGACGTTTCTGTACGTGAGATTATTTCCTTCTTTTGCCACATTCTACTCGGCATCTATTTCAGCGCCCACTCCAGTATCCTCACCTCATCCTCCCGCTGCTAATTCAATTTCATCTCTTTCTTCCTCTAATTTGGCTGGAAAAACGAAGTAGAGATCACTCGCCAAGGTTTTGGCTCGATCCGCTGGGGTCGGCTCCTTTCCTTGTGTCTATTTTCTTTGATTTCTTTTTCTATTTCCCACTTTAACCCACTCCCCATTCCGAGCTTGGTTAGGCTTATGATTTGTTCGACCCGTCTGTTCTTGCCTTCTATCAGGATTCTCCTTCTGTGGTTCCTCCGAGTCCCCTGTCTGATCCCCTATAATCTCCATACCATCCTCATCAAATCTCGGTGTGACAACCCAAATTTTCCAACAGGAATTTGGTACATCTTTCGCGTTAATTTCTTTTCTTTACCCTAATTCTCGCACTTTGTGTATTATGTGCCTATATGATTCTTTGTAAATGTTGTTATTTGAATTTATAATTGTTGTATTTGTATTCGTTATTTACGTACTTCGGAATGAGTATAATATTGCTATGCTTGAGTATTAGATCTTTTATCGAGATTTCGACAAAATAACCATTTTACCCTTTTTTCCCAAAATAGAAACTTTCCATAAATTATTTCCTTTTTCTTTTTGTTTTTCTTTCCTTTCTTTCCTTTCTATTATTGTCTATTGTTCCCTTACGTAAGAAGAGAAGAAAAAACAAGAGAGAAACTTTGAGGGTTTATAGCTTATCTTTCTATCAACCTTACGATCTCATTTCTTGTCGAAATTCTGTACCGTCAGTTACTACGCATTCCTCGTATCTCGATCTTCGAATAGGTACCAGAATTTACCTCAATTCACCTTGTTTCACATGTTTTTGCTGAGGTTGATGAATAGTAATTATGAATGCATAATTGATGATTTTTGAGTGATTTCTTGTTTGGTTGAAGTATTGCATGGATAAATAGTTGTATATTGATGATATTGATCTATGTTAAAAGTTTCATAATGATAGAATTGCTGGATTTTGCAGGATCGATGATTCTGTGGAGATTTTGCTGTGTTCTCTGTTTTCTGCCTGAAATGGAGAAGCTCACGGTATGTTGCACGCCGTGCAAATACTGTGTGCCACACAGTTCACGGTATGTTGCATACCGTGCGTATTTTTGTCTCACGGAGTGTACCAAGCCTTGAGATAAACCATGTGAATGCCTTAGTATATTTTTTTCGATGCTAACTTAAGTTGGCTACGGTGATGAATAGTAAATGTGTATATTAATGTCGCGACCCCCGGGCACAGAGAGGAGGACCCTCCTGCTTGGGCACTCGTTGGACGCACGGGTTTAACCTTCTTCTCCACCGAGCACAACCCTAAAGTTTGGCTTAAAACCATATGCCAAAAGGGGTTGCAACCTTGTGGTAGTTGTGCTTGGAGATTGGGTTTATAAACCCATCAATTCTATCATGAATTTCCGATGTGGGATGGCTCCATCAGGACGCACGATCCCACGCACGGGCTTGAACCCCGTGCGTTAGCCCGTATAGCACTCATGACAGGTGGCCACGCCAGGCACACACGGTCCTGCATGCACGGTCTTGAGACCATGCGTAGGCCCGTGCGGCTTTCCTGAATGTAGTCCATGCGCTTGAATTTTCGGGGTGCTACAATTAAAAATGCTGATTTCACATATGATCTCATTTTTTACATCTGATTTGACCAATAGTTCCTATAAATCATGATTTTGAATAATTTGTGAATTTTATAATTTTCTGACTCTTTTCGGGTGATGAATAGTAGTTTTTTCGGTTTGCAAATTTTGTACTTCTCCGATTGATATGAAACTTATGTGATAGCTTCCTTATGCATATTTAATGTTAATTGCATGATTGTGGATTCATCTGTTAAGCCGTTCGTCCTTAATTGGTTGTTTTATGGTTTCAGAGTTTTGTTTTGATCCTCTAGGTTCTGTGTTGTTACAGATCAGTCCTAGGACGAGGGTCAGTAGTCTAGCAAGTCCGATATTAGCTTGCAGAGATCCAGGTGAGGGTTTAAACTGTTTTTAAGCTGGACAAGAACCTATATGTATAAATATATACTTGTGAAATCAACGCTACCCATCCTCGTTGTTTATTATGTTTTGCAATTTTACATTTGTTTATATGTTATTAAATATTTCGAGCTATAAGTTGATGGTTTTGATCAAAAACATTTTGATATCAATCTATATACATATAATCTTTCTAAAACAGATTTCAACGAGATATAAAAACCTTTGTTTTAAAAAGTAGGCTTTGGGAATTCGACCGCTACACTAATGTCTCGAAAATGGCCCGTTTGCCACAAACATAATGAATGATTGCAAATCCGAGAAAAGGATAATGTTTAACGTTTCAAATGTGGTCCCGGAGGTGATACAGAGGGTGAGACTCAGAGACGAGCGTCTAAAGTAATAAGTTCCCAAAATATAATTTCCAAATTGTAAATTCCAATGGGAGACTTGTCGGTGGTTGGCATGTCTTTCGTTGGGGTGATGGTGAACATAGCATGTGTGTAGCACCCCGCTCTACAGCCCCCGAACTGTACGAATTCCCAAGTCAAGAACGGCGCCTCAACCCAAGAATCCATGCAAGCCAACTGGTCTATCACGATACTTGGCAACAGCGAATTCCCGAAAGACACAACAATCAAAAGCAAGTAAATAATTCAGAATATAGCGGAAGCGATTTCATAAACATAATAATCATCAGTGCCACTCGGGGCCAAATATCCTATCTGATATCATCAACACCCACACAGGGGTAACATAAAGTAAAGTACGATAATCACAGGGGTAGGGATCAGTATAGCAATATCTACAAGCCATATACAAAAAGAATAGATCAATGGAGAGTTAAAGGATAACAACTCTAGACGACTCAAAAACCGAAAGAGACTATCTATCCACTGTTGCCAATCTGACACGTGAGGCATGTCGGTCTCTCAATTTACCTAAGGCAAGAACCAATAAACGAGGGTGAGTTCAAAGAAACTCAGTGGAGATATGGGTAAAGCAAGTTCGAGCCACTCTTCCGGGTTTTTGATAGGAAAATACATATGCAATAAGGAGGAAACCAGAATGTGCTTCGACTTGGATAATTCAATAACAATAAAGCAATAAGGACAATAATGTAATAAATTAATAAATAATTATCCCAACGAGAATGGGTCTATTCCTCCTTATATCTCCTCAATCATGAAAAATACTCCATCTCATGTGTCAAGCCAAGGAGCAACCCGAGACTCGACTATAGTGAATTTCAAAAAAGCATGCAACGAATGCAACACCCACCATCGCACCGACCATGGTTGCCAACTTCTGACAGGCCACAACCGACACTTAGTTTTTTGGAGTACTACCTCGGGAAACACCCTGGACGCTCGTCCCTAGGTGAAACCTCTATATACCCACCAGGGCCCCAAGAAATGTCCATGATTTTACTCGCGTTTCAAGAAGCATTTACGTTGAGTGCCAAATGGGCATTTGGGCAAATGTGTGACGACAAATGGGGTGACCACAAGTTCCGTACGTGTCGGGATGTGCTGACGGACTCCCCTAACGACTTCCCTTATAGACCCAACCAAAGCCAAAGTGCCACGTTGAAATGAAAGAATTTACTTGCCTTTGAAAACAAATCGGTTTGGATAACATAGATATAAGTTGATATCAAATGGTTTGTTGATCGAATACATCAATATATATGCTCGAAATATCTAGTAATAATAATAACGGAAGAAAGATAAAATAATCACACAAGGCAAGGTATTATGGGGGTTTTCACATGTATACGTAGACATATATGTTCGAGCCCAGTTTTATAAATGACTTAAATCCTCACCTGGATCGCCAAAAGAATGACAGACAGCTAAAACTCACTGCTCCTCGACCTTAAACTGATCTGTAAACAAGACAGGACCTAATCGAATCAATAAACGACTCTAAAAGTGCAAATAAGGAAATAAATGACGAATGGCTTAACAAATAAGTTCATAATCATGCATATGCTAATAATTATAATTATAGAAGCTACCATGCAAGTTTCGGATCAATCCGACAAGTTTTCAAAATTACATACACGCAAAAATGCACTATTCACAGTCCGATCGAAGTCGGAATTCAACAAAATTTTCAAAATATTAATTCTCAACTCAAAAGGAAGCTATAGGCAAAATCGGACTAATTTTAGGAAGTCGTTTGCAAAAAGTCAACGTTTTAATTGGGGGAATTTACCACATTCCCGAGAGCAATTAAGAAAAAGGCTGAAAAGATATTCTAAGGCATACGCACAGGCCTACGCACGGTCTTGAGCGTGTTCTCAAGACCATGAATGCGTAGAGAATGCACACGGGTGCAAGCCAATGCAGGTTCAAAAGGGTGCACACTGGGCTACGCACGGGATTGGCAAAACCGTGCGCAAGCCTGTGCAGATCAGCATCAGACAGCAACAGATCGCATTTTTCAACAAAAATCGAACCAAAAATCATAAAAACTCAATTTCTAGCAAGAATCAACAACTAAGGTTTTGAACGAACATCAAGCAACTCATAAGGAACATTTTAATCCAAGTAGCATTCAAATGATCAAGAAACGAGCTCATACTCAACAAAATCACAAAACCAACTAAAGCAATATATGTTCACAAATGCTCAGAAATTCGGGGAAAGAGAAAGTAAGATCAGTACCAAAAGAAAGATCTCGTCGAGTGGGTCACGTTGGTTCTAACGGCACGGAAAATGGTGAAGAAACGAGCTCGGGATGTTCGTTTGAAGCTTCGTGGTGAAAATCTCTTTTTTTCCTCCTTCTCCTCCACTCCCACACGTGACTTAGGGTTTAGACATGGGGAGGAGATCTTTTATGCAACTAGTCGAAATATTTGAAAATACAAAAGGGCATTTTGGGTAATTTTAGGAACTCCAATTAAAATATTTTGGTCAATAATATCAATATTAATATCAAATTGAAGCTAAACACATAAAGAATATAAATACGCACATAATAAATTCACATAGGGTCATATACGAAATAATTAAATATAATTCACATAACACGAGAAATTAGAAAAGAAAGAAAGAAATATATAATTCATATACGAAAGATGAACTCACAATGATTCTCGAATTCTGGGTCGTCACAATGTGTTGTGTGTTTTTCATGAAATGTCATAACAAACGTGTCGGTTCTCGGGTTGCTCCTTGACTGACAACCGGTGTTGGGAGTATTTATTGAATGTGGAGTTATAAGGTGGAGGGCCATTCTCGCCGGGATATTTATCGAATAATGTTAATGATTATATACCGAGACGAATCACAATCCGGCCTTATAACCGAACTACTTACTATTTTCATTAAAACCAGATTCGTGACTCATTCTTGCTTTCTTTACTATTATATATATAGCACCTTCACTGAGTTTTATTTGAACTCACCCCTCTTGCTTTGGTTCCTGTCTCAAGTAGCTTTGGGTGACCGACATGTTCTGCGTGTCGGAGTAGCAACAACGTTCTTAGATAGGATATTTTTGGTTTGGGCCTAGAAGTTGTTGCCATTTCTTTATGTTTTGGATACTCTTAATATTTTGACTAGGTTTGTTGATGATACTTATGGATATATACTCTGCTGGTTTTGTTGGCTCCTGTGAGGGCATAACTGGTTTTTATTAGCATTGTTCAGGATAGCAGTTGGCCTGGAACGGCATCTTTTGGCTTGTGATATATATATATATATATATATATATATATGTGTGTGTGTGTGTGTGTGTGTGTGTGTGTGTGTGTGTGTGTGAATTATGCTTCTGCTTTACTTATCTGTTGTTGTTGATGTCGTTCTTTGTTGGGACACTCTGTTGCTAATTTTCATGGATAGAGCCGTTGGCCGGGATGGGTTTCTAGGCGGTGACGTTAGCCACGACTCGGGAATTCATCCAGGTTGGGGGGGACTATAGTGGGGCGCTACACTCGGCATCGTGCATGCCTGCGTTTTATGATATAAATGTTTATAGCACAGACAGTAATCGAGAACATTATGATATTTAACTTCCTATTGAATCCATTGGCCAACAACCCTAATTGTAGCGCCCCATAAATTCAGCATGCGTTGTGCTGCTTCCAGGTGAAGCACAGGGGCCTCGTCCACGGGGTGTGGTAACCCCGTGTATGTGTGGCACGCACGGCCTCCCCTCACGGGGTGTTGCAAGGCGCCGTGTGTATGGATTCCATCCCACATCGGAAATTCATGCTATAAATGAAGGGTTTATAATCTAATTCCCAAGTACAAACCATCACAAAGTTGCAACCTCTTTTGGCAAGTAGTTTTAAGCCAAACTTTAGGGTTGTGCTCGGTGGGGACGAATGTCATACCCGCGCGTCCAACGGGCGCCCAAGCAGGGGGGTTCTCCTCTCCGTACCCGGGGGTCGCGACATATGGTACAAAGCCAACCGTCAATGCGGACCCGCACACCAGGGGGTCTCCGCCTAAGGAACTCGGCGTGCGTGGGGTGATTTCCCACTGGCGGGGAAGTGACGGGACCTGTGTCGCGGCGTAATGAGGATATTACGCTTTGAAGGAGGGGCGATTGTAGCGCCCCGGAAATTCAGCATGCGTTGTGCTGCTTCCAAGTGAAGCACACGGGCTTCGTCAACGGGGTGTGGTAACCCCGTGTGTGTGTGGCGCGCATGGCCTCCCCTCACGGGGTGTTGCAAGGCCGTGTGTGCGTGGATTCCATCCCACAGTGGAAATTCATGCTATAAATGAAGGGTTTATAATCTAATTCCCGAGTACAAACCATCACAAGGTTGCAACCTTTTTTGGCAAGTGGTTTTAAGCCAAACTTTAAGGTTGTGCTCGGTGGGGACGAAGGTTATACCCGCGCGTCCAACGGGCGCCCAAGCAGGGGGGTTCTCCTCTCCGTGCCCAGGGGTCGCGACACTAATCTACAAAAATTTCTTGAGTGACTTTGCGACATCGAGTTCTACACATATTCGAGGGGCGATTGTGTTTCTCTCTTTTGCAGTATATTCGTCTAAGCGAATGGGATTTCCCACAGCTGATGCAACTGTCCAAATCACTTTTTTCTTCACTGCCTGTGATTTTAACCTAGGAAACGAGATCCAAATTGGAACTATGGATGATTCGATCATTAGATCAAAATCAGGTGTCCATTTTAATATTCTCATAGGGTAGTCCTCAAAGTACCAGGTGTCCTTAGAAAAAAGTCGAACATAATCATCTCTATCTTCACACTTTAATAGCACATGAGTTCTATTCAAAAGGCTATGTTTAACATCCTTGTTAAATTTCATTAGAGCAAAGCTGCGTTCCAACTGTGCCATTGTAGGATATCCCCGCGCAAATTTGCCAACAAGTGTGAATTTAAAGTCCACGCACATCTCTTCCTCTTCCTCCGGCGTGAAAATCACTGCAAGCATTCATTTGTATTTAGTAACGGTACCCAGAGGTTTAAACGTGGTCAGATCAAAAAATTTCAGTTTGGCCAGTTCATCAAGCATGTGACTGACCGCTTTCATGGTGTCCTTTGCATCTGCACATGGTCTTCTCTGTGTATTGCCGACAGATGCACCATCGTTCTCAGGCGAAATATCTGGTGGTTTCTGTTCAGGTTGAAGCGTCGGATTGATGATCTCCATGAGCGGCAGAACCCTAGGGTTACGTCCTGGAGAGAGAGCTCTCTTTTTGTAGCATATAAGTACGATTTTATTCTTTATTCTTTATTCAGTAAAGTATCACAACTGCAACCCTTGGAAAAGTTACGCAGATTTTCCTCCAAGCCAGGGATCATTGCCAAATTGTTTTTTGGCTTTGTAATTTTTCCGCATTTCATATCTCGCATTTTCTTTTATTCCTCTATGTATTTCTTATGTTTATTGCTGTTGTTGGTTTGCTGTAACTTGTACTATTGTTTGTTTGGGTTGTTGCCCAAGCATTTTTAATGGTATGGCTTTAATTTCTCAAAAAAAAAAAAAAAAAAAAAAAGGTAAAGTATCACAACTTTTAAACTAATCTAAAAAAAAAATAATTGATACTTTTTAAGTAATTCTTTTCCTATTTTAGATCGGTAAAAAAAATAAAAACATATAACTTAGTGATAAAATCTAAAAAACTTGATACTTTTAAGTAAAATTTCCTCCTATTTTATATTGTTTTCTTTGTATTTGTACAAATTTTTTTAATAAAGAGTTACAGAAAAAAAAAAGAATTATTACATAATTCAAAAAACTCCATGAATTTCTTAGACAACTCCTTCACCAAGATCGGCCAATCTATTTGATCTTAGATTACAAAGCTCACGTCACTGGTATCATTATAAACCAGACATGAAGTCTGTCCGGTGGCTTATAACAGGCCACGTCTTACAGAACTAACAATTAAGTAATTGAAATATCTCCATTGCAATTCGAGCTTTTGTTTTTTCTGCTACGACGACATATCTATATATAAGTGAAAGTATAGACGTATGTTTCCTAATTTTAAAATTATTTTCTACAATTATTGAATAATATATCATATATAATGTGTTTTTATTCAGCACACTTCCTAAATAATTTTATAAGGGATAATTACACTTACACTCCCTCGACTTAGGAGAAAATATAGCAAGATTTTCTGTACTATTGAAAATTACAGAGACATTCCTTTGACTATAATTTTATCTAACACTTAGGTCCTGCCATTTGTCATTTTCTTATTTCTAAGTAGATTCTAACGTTTAATTAACTCGATAATAACTTACTCACTTCCCTCCTTTCATGTATAGCAAACACTATAACAAACATATTATGGATAATTTAGTCATTTCATAACTTTTCGTTAAGGTTTTAAGATTTCTGTTAGGGTTAGAGAATCTATCTGTAATTTCTAATAATATAGGGAGTCTTGCTATATTTACCCCTAAATTGAGAGGTGTAAGTATAATTATCCATTTTTTATAATTATTACATACTCCTAATTTTAGGATCCTAATACTGTCACTCCGTGCGATTTCGTATTCATTGATTTTACAAATTCGCCTAAGATTCAACAGAACTGACGACTTAGAACTACTTGGAGCCAATTTCAAGAACCCCTCGACTGACTTTACAGATGCATATATACTATTTAATAATAAAAATTAAAGAAAATAATTTTTTGTCTTCTGTATTATTACGTTTTTTTTACCATTTGTCTCTTAATTATTTTTTTTTTTAAATTGCCTCCTAATGTTCACGTGTTTTACAATATACCTCCTCCAACCATATTCCGACGGAATATTTGGAAATATTCTGGTTAGATACCCTCACATTTCGTCTGAATATTCTGCCTGAATATATAGTCGGATGAGGCATTTTGGCCATTATGCTAATAAATGTTGGGTGAAGAAAAAACTCATCACTTTAGAGATTGATAATAATCTCAAAGATACTCGTAGTAAACTACTTCTTCATTCGGATTCTGAAGAAGAAGAAGTGCCTATTGAAGGGCTTGAAGCCTTGGAAAATGATTACAGTTCTTCAGATAGTGAAGACTGTGAACCCTATAAAAATAGTTTACCTTGTGAAAGAGAGGATAGCTCCGACCAAGGAGAAGATAATAACCTTTATCAAATTATTTTCCAATTTCAGGAGATAAATGTCCTTAATAATGATAATATTATAGAGATTTTGAAATCTGTTAAAGATCTTGAAATTCGATCAAAAATTCTTGATCAAATAGGAGAAAAAGATACTCCTAATAAGCATGATGATTTTATTCCAAAATCTTCTGAGCCATATACTATGGCTGAAGTAAAAAGAATGCTAAAACAAAAGCAAGTTGGTGAAACTCCAACAAATGCTAATGATTTAGCAATAGAGATTTATAATCTCAAAAATGAGATTAAAAGTTTGAAAAGCTTTAATAAAAATCTTGAAGAGAGAGTTTTCAAATTAGAAATTTTTAATAAAGGAAAACAACCCCTTATTAATTTTGATTCTGATAACCAAAATACCTTTTCTGAGGATGATAATTTCCTTGGTACTTTAGAAATGGTTACCTCTCAAAAATGGTTTATAAAAATTTCTCTTCTTATTGATCATAATTATAAGAGAGAGTTTACAGCACTAGTTGATAGTGGTGCAGATTTAAATTGCATTTAGGAAGGAATTATTCCTACCAAATATTTTCATAAAACGACCCATTCGTTAAGTTCTGCGAATGGTCAGAAAATGAAAATAAATTTTAAGATTCCAAAAGCCTATATTTGTAAAAATAAAGTTTGCATCCCTACTAGTTTTTTACTAGTCAAAAATATTACCAACCAAGTCATACTTGGAACCCCTTTCTTAAAGAAAATATTTCCAATAAAAAAGATTGATGAACAAGGTTTTATAGGAACCTTTGAAGGAAAAGAAATTACTTTTCACTTTATTACTAAACCTTTTACTAGAATTTTAAATCAAATAAAAGATTATTTTATAAAGAATAAAGAGAATCAAATTAACTTTCTTAAACAGGAAATAAATATTTTGAATATTGAAGATACTCTTCAAAATTCTAAATTACAGGAAAAGATAAAACTTCTTAGTAATCAGTTTTCTTTACAAATCTGTAATGATCATCCAAATGCTTTTTGGGATAGAAAGAAACATATTGTTTCACTTCCTTATGAGGATAATTTTAATGAGAAAAAAATCCCGACAAAGGTCAGACCTTGTCAAATGAATAAAGATTATCTTGAACTTTGCAAAAAAGAGATCGAAGCTTTGCAAAACAAAGGGTTAATAAGACCCTCTAAGTCTCCATGGTCTTGCATAGCTTTTTATGTTAATAAACATGCTGAGCAAGAAAGAGGTGTTCCCAGGTTAGTCATTAACTATAAACCTCTTAATACTGCTTTAAAATGGATTAGATATTCGATCCCTAATAAGAAGGATTTACTTGATAGGCTTCATGATGCCCTAATATTTTCAAAATTTGATTTAAAGTCTGGGTATTGGCAAATCCAAATTCATGAAAAAGATGTTTATAAAACAGCATTTAATGTTCCATTTGGACAATATGAATGGAAGGTTATGCCTTTTGGTCTGAAGAATGCCCCTTCAGAATTTCAAAATATTATGAATGATGTTTTTAATCCTTATAGTGATTTTATCATCGTATATATTGATGATATATTAGTGTTCTCTAAAAATATAGAAACCCATTTTAAACATCTGGGTATATTCAAGAAAATTGTTATTCAAAATGGTTTTAGTTATATCTAAACCTAAAATGCAACTTTTCCAAACTAAAATCAGATTTCTTGGTCATAATATTGAAAAATGGAAAATTATCCCTATTAATAGGAGTATTGAATATTTTCCAACAAATAGTGGAAATGGATGGTAGTAATCAATATAGTCAATTAATAGAAATGGTTGATGAAAGGATGAAAGAAGCCAAAATATTTAGAGATTTGGCTAACAAAATTATTAATACTCAGTTAATAGCGTGATTATTCCATATTTTCAGGATGAGCCACCGAGGTCGAGGAAATTCCTCTCATAGAGGAAGAGGTGGAAGAACAATTACCCAATTCGGGAATCAAAGGCTAATAGCCGAAAATATTGCCAATATTGCATCGTCCTCTTCGAGTAATACTTTAAAAGAGGGAGATGATCTTTTATTTAAAGAATTCATGGAATTCAAAGCAAGGCATGGTAATACCAGCCAAAACAACCCTTCTTATGCTAATGTTGTCATTGAAGATGAGGCGGAGGCTGATGACTTACCCTATGAGCAAAATACCTGCAAGGAGGTAATACTACTCCTAGAGGATAAAGATCTTCGTTGGAAAGGTGAAATATGGCACCTTATGGATAGATATCTTAATACTGCATCATTCACCGCTGGTTCATACAAACAGCGTAATCACTATGAAAGCATTCTTAAAACCACTAGTTCCTGTGAGTTTTCACATTTTTATCCAGGAAAAAATACACAAGCTTATAGCTTCAGTAAAGTCATCATTAAGCAGATCATATCTGCAAAAGAATGGGGACTAAGTACCCTAGGAGAAAAGGAATATTTCCGGCCTGAACAAAAGATTCAGGTTAAATTTAATTATTGGGATTATATTAAAGCATTTAATAAAGATTTTCTATATGAGAATCCACTGACGAAACACACTTGGTTCTTCAAAATTTGTCCAAATGTTTATAAGAAGGACAACCCTAATTGGTTATACCAATGGTGGCTATATTTTGGCCCTACTGTAAAAAATTTACCTGAACCTTATAAAGGTCTCTATGCAGAATGGGTGAAAATTTCACCAACTCTTATTGAAGCTGAACACACTAATAAGTGGATCGAGGGAATGCCCTTTTTACATTTTTTATTGAGTTTGGTATCCCATGGATCTGGAAATGGGAACCAGAGCTGGGTCATACCCAACAAAATATACCTTGTATTAAAAGGGTAACCTACACCAAATTTTGGAAAATGATGCTTAGAAAAAATGAGCAAGGCATCCTTGAAGGACAGGAAACTATTGATAAGATCCAGGATAATATCCGACAGTATAAAGAACAAATTCAGTTGAAACAACAAAGGGAAGCCCCCAGCCCATTTCAACATCTCTCAAGGAAATTAAATTTCCAAAAAAAACAAATGACCAATAAGGAATTAATTACTTCTTACATGGAAGAGGTCAAGAAAGATTTGATAAAAACTTTTGGAATGGAATATCAATCCGACATTTCTATGGCCACTTCTTCACATGATGACGAAGAATACTGTCACCCTGGTGAATCACAGGATCCCTATGGAGAGGAAGCAGATATTTCAATTGATGATATCATCAAAAATGTGGAACAATCCATCACGGAACAAATTCAAAGTTTCGCTACAGCTAAAGGAAAGGAGAAAATGGAGAAATAATTGTGTTTTGGTCCCTACCAACCTTCATAATGGTTTACGGAATCTTTTACTTTTTCTAAAGCTACTTTAATAAAGCAAACACTTTTATAAAGCAATGTACTATTTTTGTTTTGTTCGATTTTTCTTGTTTAATAGATGCTTTCTTCCTCTATTTAAGGAAGCTCTTTCTTTGTTTAGGGTGGGTTCGAGTTTAGAGTTTTTCTGTTTTTTAAAATTCTCCTTGTACATTTCCAGCAAGTTTAAAGCTTTTAGTTTCTTAATTCTGGTGTGCTCCTAAGTAAGTTCATATTTCTTTTCTTATTTTGCATTTCAATTTTATTTTCTATATCGCCGCCTATATGGTCGGCTAATTTCTTGTGTTGAATAATATCATAATGCTAAGATCTGGTAGCATGGCATAATAAAAAAAAAAAGTACTAGAAACAAAAATTTTGATGTCTGAGATGGTTCGAATTAAAACAGGCAGGGATTAGGTTTAATACCGAAGTCTGGATTCGCCCACTTTGTTGCCATGTTTTAGGCGTTTTTAGGGCTTGCCTCCATAACTGGTTAAGAACTAAATCTCTTGACAGTTTTTAATTCTGTAAAAACATTCCATGTACAGTTTTCAAGATTTTAGTTTGTGATTCTCAATTAAAATAAATGCTTTTGAACCTTACTATTTATAGGTTATTCAATATTATCGAATTAATTTCATAATAATATATTATATAGTTTTTGTCATCAAACTTTTATCACAATTTGCCAATATAATGAGTATATATATAGTATATGACATCATAAACCGATATTTATATTAGTTATGATATAAAATAACATGAATCTTATAACGAACGTATGATTTTCTTGGTACTGTCTAGATATGTGATGGGTGTGACATATGAATCATGTAAGCACTAACTAGTAAATAATAAAATTAAGTCAGTTTAATTATATTTCTTAGTTATTTGAATTCTTAAGAGTTTTTCTTCAAAAAAAAAAAAAAAAATTCTTATGAGTTTGAGGTTTTTTTATTAATTTTTTATGTGAAAAAACTATTCATCTCAATTATTTTGTATTCATTATCGATTTTCCATATTAAAATTATTAACGATTTACTAAGTCTTTTAATAAAAATAAAATGATGCTTCCACTAAAAATGGATGAAATAAATAATTTTGTAAATGGAAATAATGAAAAAAAAGAGGGTTTTGAATATATAAAAAAGGCAAATTACATATAAGGACACTCAGATTTTCCCTATTTATATTTAGATCTCTCTAATTTCATTTATTATATATTAGTCTCTAGAATAGTCAACTACATTTCCATTAGAGCTTTTAATTATTATTTTTTACAAAAAATATCTTTCAGTTACATATCTCTTAAAAAAAAATTCCCAAGCTAATACATATTAACTTTGAATTTTTGGGGAAAAAATTGTCAAGAAAATGTCACACAACCACAGGAGGATATTTTCGTAAAAGAGATAAAAAATTATAACGAAATTTTAACAAAAGTCAATTAGATCCTAATATTATTTTTTAATTAAAATCGGGAGAGCCCGGAGTATTTTCGTAGGGACCCTATCTTTTTATTCCAAAAGCTAAGTTTATGAAATATATCAACAAACTAAAAAAGGATCAAAATGACACCTAATGTGAATATGAATGAAAAAAATAAAGATATGTCGCTTGTATATCAACATTCTTCACATTTTTCCAGCTCTCAGTGATCGAGCGGCACGCATAGATTTAAATATGACAAACATTAAGCTACATATATCTAATTTGCGCTATAAAATAAAAACAAAAATAAAAATAAAACAAGTTGAGTGTTATCAATTAATAATTAAAATAAATATCTTTGGGATCTAATGCTCCCAATCGTGCTTAATATAGATTCGAGGTATCAAGTCATATCTTCAGGAACCCCCAGTGTTACTGACACGTGTTGCGGGTTGCCTCCTCATCACCATTTCCTTTTTTTTTTTCTTTTTTTTTTCAATAATCAGGTAAATTTTGCATTTCTAAAGTACATCCTTACCGAGCATTGGTAAGGGTCTGAGTCAAAGTGGAATTAATAAAAAAAATAAAGCAATCAACTTTACTTAAAATGTTTTTAAATATATATTGTTAATAATAATCAAATTAGTTGAGTGTCAGTTTTTATTTAATAAAAAATCATTTTTTATACATTACAAATTTATAGTTTATGATCTGGATACTCCTACAAACAGTACTATCGAGTAGTGTCATATAATAATAATCAAATTAGTTGAGTGTCAGTTTTTATTTAATAAAAATCATTTTTTATACATTACAAATTTATAATTTATGATCTGGACACTCCTACAAACAGTACTATCGAGTAGTGTCATATCGTGTTAGATATTTTTAAGTGATAAATATTAAAAAAAAATAGTATTTGTATCGTATGGTGTCCATATTTAAGCATTTCAATTAATAATTATTCAATGAACTTTTGAAGTTTATTATATAAAACAAAATAATTAAGCGAAAACTAAGAGAAAATAAAATTATAAGGGTACAGGATTTAACTTCTTTATTATAATTTAAAATCAATGCATAAAAGATATATGGTAAATATTATCATATCATTTTTTATTTTATATTATATAAATTTATTGAATTAACTTTAATTTGTGAAAGAAGAAAAACAGTGAACCTTTACCCAGTTGAAAAATGGTTTATTTCTATTTAATTTTCATAAATAGTAAAATAAATGGTTAAACTATGATTCACGGATACAACGACAAACAATATGATTTTATTTTCTTTTTAAAATAAATATTTTCTTAATAATTATCACTATAGAACATCTGATACGGATATCGACACAATACAAAAAATACATGATAAATTTTTTAGGAATATTTATGCATGAAGTGTTAAGTTTTAATTTGGAAAGGGTAGGGAAAATTAGTTTATTTCTATTTAATTTTAATAAATAGTAAAATAGCTGGTTAAATTATGATTCACGGAAATAACGACGGACAATAAGGTCTTTTTTCTTTTTAACACAAATATTTTCCTAATATTTATTACTACAGAACATATCTACACAATACAAAAGTACATGGTAATTTTTTTAGAAGCATATTTGCACGACAATGTTAAATTTCCATTTAGAGGGATTGAGAAATTTGATTTATTTTTATTTAATTTTAATAAATGATAAACTAGATAGTTAAAATACGATGCATGTATAAAACCACAGATAATATAGTATTTTATTTTAATACGAATTTTCTTTTAATATTTATCATTATAGGTGTCATGACCCCCGGGCGCGGAGAGGAGAACCCTCACAACGGCGCCCGTTGGACGCGCGGGTATAACCTTCGTCACCACCGAGTACAACCCTAAAATTTGGCTTGGGAAACACGTGCCAAAAGAAGTTAATCTTGTGTTGATTGTACTTAGAAACTTGGTTATAAACCCTTCAAATTCATATAATTTTTCCTATGTGGGACAAAGCCCACTTTCTCAAGTTTTGGGATGCTACAATAGGATACGAATATCGACACAATATGAAAATGTATAGTAATTTTTATAGAGGTATTCGTGCAAGCACAAATTAAATTTCCATTTGGGGTTTGGAGGGGGGGTTGGGGGGTGGGGGTAGGGAGGTGTGGGGGTATTTAATTGTTTGTTTGTTAAACGAAAAATCAATTGCAAAGTCAAAAAGAAGCAAGACAAGGATAGCAGCGGTTTCTCTCCACTGTTCAATCACCAGCGAGCTCCGCCCTGTATGTAATATTTTCTTCTTCTCTCGCTTCTTCAAATATCCTTCTCTTCCATATCCTTTTTCTTCCTTATTGCTGAACAGTAAAAATATTGAATCCCTGATAATTTTCTGTTTTTTACTGCAATTTTACTCGGTGCTCGTGTTCAGGGATCTTGATTCCATAGTGGACTTTTTATCAGTTCGAGATTGAGTATTAATTTTACTAGGTGCTCATATTCATGCATTTCTCTTGTGATAACATGATATTAGGCTCTGCGTACTTTCCTAATCTGAATTTCACCAAGTTTTTTTTGGGTATTTAAGTTCTGAGTAATCACGGAATGAAGGGAATTGTTTGGAGTTTCTTTTGAAATTTCCCTATACTTGATGAAGTTGCTGAAATTGATCAGAATTTGCTGAGTTATTTTAGTTTGAGGTAGATATTGCTAAAATACATGGATACTTACAGATTATAAATATGGTTTGGTTCCAATTCTGGCATTTTTTTTTCCCCTGCAAAACAAAGTTAGTTTCTATCTTATCTCAAAATTTGTTCGGCTGTTCCATTTTTTGTTGAACAATTTTATATTTCTCAATTTTTATTGAACGTCCCCCATGCTTGCACTTCCTAAGCTCTTGGAGGCATTGCACCTTACCCATATAACAAACTGAAGACTAAACTTAGGGCTGGGAAACAAAGTCGAGGAAGTTTGGCAATGATTTGGAGATTATAAAATTGTTTCACTTTTTATGGGCAATAGTAGTGGAGACACTCTGAACTGTACTAATTTAAAAGGTGGCCAACATAGATTTGCATCACTTGGATCAGCTGAATGTGTGACAAGCCTAACCTTATACATACATACTCTTGAACAGTTGTGAGCTTGCATTGAACAGGGAGATTTACAAGGGATAATCTAGAACAAATTTTTTGGCCAGGAAACCCAAATTGGATTATTGTCTCATGTCTTTTTTAAGTAGTTAATTTTCCCTAAAATATTTCCTTTTCAATTAAGCTAAATCAGAAGCATATTTCTTTGATCATGAGAGCCAGAAATAAAATTCTTTTTTGTTAATAGCCAGAAATGATAACCACAGTTCTCACCTTTTCTAAGTAGTGTACAGTCATATATCTCCACCAGACTTGAATGTTGTATGCTTATTTAGTTACTGTTTTTCATTCTTTGTTTCCGATCTTGTTTTCCAAATTATGAATTATTGGCTTGATATCGTTTTTTGGTCCTCCAGTTGTGGGATTGTGGTGCTGTGTCGTTGGTGTTTGTTTTTGCTTTTTATAGTCACCTTGGAAACCATGTAAAAGAATGTTACTGTATTCAACCCATCATGTAACCTATAAATCCTCAAGTCATTCAAACATGTTAAACTTTTATTTTGATGAAAGTATTCATTTCAATGTATACAAATTGAATTTCTATTTTATGTGTAAGATTTCAGTAATATAAATCTACTTAAAGGAAATCTTCTCGTGTAATAAATGAGGATTATAATTCAAACTAGAACTGAAGTGAGATAGGTGTGCACCTGCTGCTTGATAGGCAACCTTGTGATGGATGGGTTCTATTTTCCCTTGGATTATGAAAATTGCTAAGCAACTTCCCTAATAGTCTGATGTGTTGTTGAAGGAACAGGAAATAGGTTACAACCATCAAAACAAGCAAATTAATCCAAAAGAAAAAGAGGGTGAGAAAGGCCATGACCTTTAATGAATATATTTCATTCTAACCTACATTTCATATATCCTGCATGTTCTTGCTGGTCTGGTATCAGCTTCAATACTTGTATGTTTAAGTGTTAATTTTTCCAAAATGTGTAAGTTATATGCAAAATCTGCTTCTCCTAGTATCTAGTTTCATTCTAGTGAAAGAGTGGAGACTGTTAGTCTATGTCGTCAATTTTCGTTGAGTCAAAGAGCTTGTGAGCTGCAACTAAAAATGTGGTGCTTGGGACTCACAGAGGTTTTGAAGACTTGAGTTGTGTGTTTTATGAGCTTTATCTTTTAGCATACTGGCAGCAGATTGGTCCTATGCGTAATATTTATAACATATATTGAATTGTATGGCTTGCAATGCGGGTATTCATCCTCAGTTGAATTTTATGGTGTCAGTTGCTTGTAATCTGATTTGTGAATATGAATTTTGCAGTAGAGCCCTCGCCTCATTTTTCACATCTTCTTTAGCCATCAATTGAATCTGCAGCTTCTCTGCTCGAAGTCCCTAAACTTTTGAGGTTAGCTTCTCTCTGTTTTTTTTTTTTTTTTTTTTTTTTTTTTTTGAGATGATCACATAAATTTAGTCTTGTCTGTATACATGCTTATTGTATGAGCTGAGAAATGTAATTCTAAGTTATGTATTTTCCAGGCCCGCAGTCTCTCCTCTGGAACTCTGGGATTGATAGGGAAACTGTTTAAGCATTAGGTTAGAAGGGAACTTAGGTGAATATGATCCCAAGGGGGGGTTGTATGCTAGGCATATTTAGGCAAAGATTTATAGAAGTAGGCTTTAGTCCAAGTGTTAAAGAAATTCTCTGACAAATTTTGTGTCAATAGTATCAGTTTGGTTTTCTAGTTAGCATGGACTACCCCTTTTCTAGTAAAGAAAAGGGTGACGACCATTCAGATGATGATGATATGCGGAGCTCAAATTTGGAATACTCATTTGGTAACGTTGGAGAACAGATGAACTTCGACACATATGCTGGATGGTGCAACAGCCCAAGTAGTAATATGGCTGATCAGATGTTTCCTTCTTTTGCCTTGTCCCCTCAAAATGTGGCATCCACTAATTTCTCATCATTTCATGGATTGAACTTTGCTCATCAGTATTCTTCTGGAACTTCCATGGTTGATGGTGACATTGGGGGGAGTAGTTCTTTGATGTTTCATCATATAGACAGCCAATTCCCTTTTGCAATGAGTTCTGCTGATGATGGATTTGATTTACTCGAGACTAGAGATAAGAGCTCAAGCCATCAGCGTAATCATAATCTATTAGGTGATGTAGAGAACAGGGTCATCCCCAGGCCTCCTGCCCAATCACTGGCTGAGAAAATGCTCAGAGCACTGAGTTTATTCAAAGAATGGTCTGGTGGGGGTATTTTAGCCCAAATGTGGGTCCCAATAAAAAATGGAGATCAATACATCTTAAGCACTTGTGAACAACCTTATTTACTCGATCAAACACTTTCTGGATACCGTGAAGTGTCTAGATCGTTTACTTTTGCAGCTGAATCAAAACCAGGTTCGTTCCTCGGGCTTCCTGGCCGTGTGTTTGCCTCAAAGATCCCAGAGTGGACATCAAATGTATTGTACTACAATAAGGCCGAGTACCTTCGAGTACAATATGCTGTTGATCATGAAGTGCGGGGATCTATTGCTTTACCCATCTTCGAGAATGATTCTGTTGAAAGGTCTTGCTGTGCGGTGCTAGAATTAGTTACCACCAAGGAAAAGCCCAATTTTGATTTGGAGATGGAAAACGTGTGTCGTGCACTACAGGTTAGTTTTTTCGATTTTATGTCACTCGTTTATCTTATTTTCTGTCCCCTATTCCCTAAATTTTTGCTTCTTCTTTGGGAGTGAATGTGATATTTTTTCGTTTCAATAAGTACTCTTGCACTTCTAGTAATTATGTGATGACAGCAAACATAACTATAGTCACTATTTCTTACTTAAGAAAAAAAAGAAAAAAAATACCCATCAATGAAAGTTTTAAAAGAAATTAATTACACTCGTGTATGTTTTAACATATTCGTGAATAAAATAAAAACTGAATGCTTCAACAATATTCAATTGTGCCCATTACAGTAACATGAAAAAATAAAAGAATATTTTGGAAAGAAATAGAAGCATGTTTTGAAAAGAATTAAAGCTAAAAGTTAAATAAGCTTGTGACATATCTATACAACATAATATGTTAAATAAGTTATAAAATATATAACTAGGATATGTTAATAAACTTATAAACTATATAACTATAAAAGCTTATAATTAACTGATAATTAACATCTTTCTGTTTACAGTGCATAGATTAAGCAGGAACAAAATAAACTATAAATCAAACATATTTTACTAGAACTTGAAGCATAAAATATGGAGAAACGTAAATAAAGGTTGCAGAATAGAAAGGTGGTGCAAATGTATAGAAAAGAATAATAATATCTATCTATCTATCTATATCTATACTATACTATACTATTATTAAAATGTGGATCTATGAATTTGTTTCTTCCCATTGTGAAGTCACTTA
Organism: Verbena officinalis; assembly: GCA_958496215.1. NCBI lineage: Eukaryota > Viridiplantae > Streptophyta > Magnoliopsida > Lamiales > Verbenaceae > Verbena > Verbena officinalis. The sequence goes on along the minus strand of OY292387.1, from coordinate 25,315,236 downwards.
ATTACCCTCAATAATTAATATTAAGATCACATTTGAGTAGTATATATAATGCATGTTCTAATTGTTAGCTTTTTCCCTACATTTAATTTTTGGTATCTAGCTTCATAAATTTAAATTTAATCTTTCACCTCTATTTATATTAGAAATCAATTCTAATAACTTTCGGTCATTAAATTTTGCTCACTTACATCGATGAAAAACTCTTTCACTTTTTGTCATGAAGACTATTGAATCCTTGTAATATCCCACTAGCATTTGCAATAAATGAAAATTGATAGCAAACTATGTTTTTCCAACTTTTAAAATCTAAGTAATCTTAAGAATTCATGGAATTAAAGAATTCAATGCCGATTTGTCTCTTTTCATATATTTATTTACAACTTCAAGGAATTATTCAATGTTAATAATAAGACTTCAATTATTCTTCAAAAATTGCCAATACACGTGTTCTATCACACAGTTAGTATATCACAAATTATGAAATCTTGAATAAGATGTGAAATTAGTAAAAAAAAATAAAAAAATATTATGTTTTATATCTTTTATTCTTGGAGTGAGAATTAAGCACGAGATTAGTTTCTAGAAAAATAAAACTCAGTAAGTTCTATTATTATTGTATGATCATGTTAATTACTTAATTGTTTTAAGAAAAGAAAAAGAATTTATAGTTTCGTAAAGTCTTCAATTTGCTAAAATTTTATTAGCGTACTAACCATTTGAAAGTACATAAAAATTCATATTAATTATAACTCCGATCCATGTTTTACTATTCTTATCATGGAAGGGGCCGGGAGATCTAGAGAGAGAGCTATTAATATACGAAATTGATAAATTGAGAAAAATATAAGTTTGTGACTACTATTTAATATAATAATTATAAAAAGAAATTTTAATTATCAAGTCTTTGTCCCATGTTATTAGGATAAGTACATTATTTATTTTTATGTTGTTAAAAAAGTCAAATTATTATAACTTAAGTTTTTACTTTTCATTAATATTAAAAAACTTTTTATTCTAACTATCTTCAAAAAGACACACTCTCATATTACGTCAAACAAATTATATATGCATGTGCAACGCACATGTTTAGGACTAGTTAACTTTAAAAATGTCATGAAATAAAAGAATGTAATAAAAATAGTGTGCCACCGTAAATGAAATGAGATCAACTTAGAGGAGGAATAGAAGGATCCGAATGCTTATCAAGCTCAATGAATTCCCACTGAAGATACCTATAGTTTTTTATTTGAAAATTAAGATAACTTAGATTCATTCAAAGAATCAGAAGTGTTTCATATAATAGCTAACGTCGTTGACTTTCTGAGAATCATTACTGTAGATTTAAAAGTAAGTATGAATTGAATTAGATACAGATAACTTACCTCAAAAGTATCTTTAGACTCTTTTGGAGAAAGATGAATAACTTATGTTACCTTTAATTTAACAAAAAATATGTAATTTCACATGTGAATAAGTTCAAAGAGGCCATCCTAATGAATAACTTACATAAATGACCTGAATGTTTCTAAAATATTATATAGACCAAGTCTTTATCACACTACATTTTACATGATGTGATATTACAGAATTATTCTCTTTTTCTTCTATTTCTTCGCTATGAAGTTCATACATTAGTGGTAGACTTTTTTTTATGAATACCTCATTGCATATTTTATTTTTCACACCACCTTGATTTTCTTCTTTTTTTTGGGTCAGAACCTTGATTTTCTTCTAATCCTAAGTCGTGAACAATTTTCAGGCTGTTGATTTGAAGAGCCCCGTAGCTCCAAGAATTCGTCCCGAGGTTCTCATCAAGCTTTTGATATAATGGTCTAGCGAAAATTACATCTACTACCCTCGAGGTTTGAGCAAATTACAATTTAGTCTGTCTTTTTTCAAAAATTACAAAAAACTCATTGACATTCCACTTTAATGTAAAAATCTCCCTGAAACAGGCTGATTATTTGCATTTTTTGGGCTTCCTGTTGTATAGCATCTGGGAGTTTCTTGTAATAAAGTGAAATGTCTGAAAGTGTTTAGTAGTTTCTGAAAGACAGAGAGACTAAATAGTAATTAGGAAAAACCTCAGGGATGCTAGATATAATGTGCCCTTTTTCTGTATTCATTTTAGATTATCTTGACTCCATGGTTGTGATGTGTTAACTTATTTCAACACCTTTAGCTGCAGAGTTTTTCTAAGAATCAACAAGCAGCTTTAGCCGAGATTAGAGATGTTCTTCGTGCTGTTTGCTATGCTCATCGACTTCCTCTGGCACTTACCTGGATTCCATGTAGTTACATAGAGGGTCTTGATGATGATACCATAGAGGTACGGGCCAGAGGCAGTAAGAGTGTGGAAGAGAAATGTGTGCTGTGTGTTGAGGATACTGCCTGTTATGTGAACGACAAAAACATGAAAGGTTTTGTGCACGCTTGTGTGGAACATTATCTCGAGGAAGGACAAGGTATCGTTGGGAAAGCTCTTCAATCGAACCACCCATTTTTCTACCCTGATGTGAAGGAATATCATATCAGTGAGTATCCACTCGTTCATCATGCACGGAAATTTGGCCTGAATGCTGCTGTCGCAATCAGGCTGAGAAGTATCTATACTGGAGACAATGACTACATATTGGAGTTCTTTCTTCCTCTCAATATGAAAGGGGGTGTGGAACAACAGCTCTTGCTTAATAACCTCTCCAGTACCATGCAGAGGATATGCAAGAGTTTGAGGACAGTGTCAGATGCTGAATTGCTAGGGACAGAAGATTCCAAAATTAACCCACAGGGTGGCATCGAAATGAGAAAAATACCACCAATTTCATTATCCAGGAAGGATTCTGAACATTCACTTATCAGTGGAAATTTGAACAATGTTGATCACTTATCCCAAAATGAATCTGAGTCGATGACGGCGAGAGTAGAAGGTGATGGTTCTAGTGAACAGGTACTTGTGTATTTTGTATGTTGTACTTTGCTGTACGACATTATCACATTATTCAAAATATAAGGTGTATTATAATGAATATATTTTTGGGTAGTAAACAAAAATACGCCATACTAAATGCTAATTTATGGAATTCATTTTCTTTCACTTCTTTTGCCTCCAATCACTAGGGATTTTGGATTCATTTTGCTCATTTCTGTAAGGGATTATGAATTAGTTCTTTGTGCCTCTTGTGATGTTGCAGACGACTGGACCAAAGAAACAAATAGAGAAGAAGAGAAGCACAGCTGAGAAGCATGTCAGCTTGAGTGTTCTTCAACAATATTTCTCTGGGAGCCTTAAAGATGCTGCAAAAAGTATTGGTGGTGAGTCATTGTACTTACACGTTGTGTCTCCTCGCTTACACCATGTGTATATGTACCTGTACTCTTTTTATAAAGTTTTTTCTTTCTTGAAGTTTTACAAGTGAATGAAATGAAAGGCCCTATTTGGTCTCTATAGTTGATTTACAAAAATTCCCTCTTTATCTTTATTCACAAATTATATGTGAGTGCACAATTAAAACAACAGATCTTTATTCACAAATTGAAAGTAAAAAGTCAAAATGTAATTTAGCTCTTTTTTTCTCTCTTTCTCATCTTCTATCCTCGTGTATTTTTCTCTGCTCTCCTCCTTCTCTTACATCTCTTCCCTCTCTGTCTCTCCCCTTTCAATCTACTCAACAATTATCTTAGTTTTCTTTTGTTATTCACCTTTATTTATACAAGTAATTTCATCATATTGTTGGTTTAATAAGTATATTAAAAATTATTATATCTAATAAATATTTAAATGACAATAGTAAAATTCAATTTAAATATGCAACTAAATTATTTTTGCAGAGTGTGCCCGTTTAAGTCAGCATGATTATATGTGTATTTACGTGTATCTGTACAATAAATAAAACTAAAACTATGTGGGCTTCATCATTTTACTGCTTTCACACTTGTCATATAGGTGAATGGACATCTATAGGAATATTAAACTTTCGGTTCCTTTTTTTCTTTGATTTAGTGTGCCCAACTACTCTCAAAAGGATATGCAGACAACATGGCATCTCCCGATGGCCTTCTCGCAAAATAAATAAGGTGAACCGTTCTCTAAGGAAAATACAGAGCATGCTCGACTCTGTTCAAGGTGTGGAAGGAGGATTGAAGTTAGATTCTACCATGGGTGGGCTCGTTGCAACAGGGTCTATCATGCAAGAATTCGACTCTAACAAGTCAGTTATCTTACCCAACCGAAATCAATTTATCAGAGACTCCGACTCACCAATCCAAAATACAAAGTCGCCTACATCATCTTCTATGGACATTGAAACCACCACTGTGAAACTGGAGGAAGAGTGTCGATTAGACAGAAAGCTATCATTGCCAACGAATCTCAACAGCATGCCTTGGACAACTTCTCCAAATATTCCATCAAGTTCTTTCATTTCCCATGAGAGATCCCATACATGGATATTGGACAATAGTACTATGAAAGCGGAAGCTTCTAAAACTCATGTCGTTTTTGGGAACTCGACCGCCGTGCCAGCTACCATATCGAAAAATGATACTGAGATGGATAAGGATGATGGAGTTGAACATAACCAATCTACTTCTTCGGGCATGACGGACTCTTCTTATGGGTCTGGATCTGGGTCAATGATGAATGGCAGTTCGTCTAGTTCTAGAAGTTTTGGTAGAAAGCGGAATCATAAAAGCCACACGAGGTATGGCGATAGTGTCTCTAAAGTTATAGTCAAAGCTACTTATAAAGAAGATACAATTCGGTTCAAATTTGAAGCTACTGGTGGATTTGTTCAACTATATGAAGAAGTGGCAAAGAGGTTCAAACTTCAGATAGGGCAGTTCCAGCTCAAGTATCTGGATGATGAAGAGGAATGGGTGATGTTGGTAAGTGATTCAGATTGGCAAGAATGTCTAGAGATTTTGGATTTTCACGGCACACGCAATGTGAAGTTCTTGGTTAGTGATGTGCCCAGTGCCATCGGAAGCTCAGGTGGCAGCAACTGCTTCTTGGGAGAAGGATCTTAAAAATTTGGGTCATTTACAGATACCAATCCAAGGTTTGCACTTTTTACCTAAAAACCATTCAAACCTCCCAGCCTTATGGATAACCCCTTAAGGTTTGCACAACATTCACATACACCATCCAAACCTTGAAACATTGACGATTTTCCATTAGTTTTAGGAGGGAATTCGTAATGTTTTACAAAACTCAGGGTAACTTAATGTTTCAAGGTTCCAAGTGTGAATGTAAACGGCGCAAAATTCAGGGGGTACGTGTAAGGTTTCAAGGTTTGGATAGTGTGTGTTTTTTCGTAATTATCCCTAAAAATTTACACGTAATCATGTTCCTTTACTGTAGCAGGAAGTTCGTTTATGTTGTTTATCAATCATGGCATCTCATGGATGTATTGGTTATTATGAGATGTTATAGAATATGAAACTTTAAAGGAAGTAGAGGATCTGGGCATGTTGCAGATGATTATAAATAATTACTGCTAGTTGTAACGTGGATTCGAAAATGGCTTCTGGGCTCAGAATTCAGGACCTCTATATCCATGAAATCGCGTTGTTCCAGCTGAAGAAAAAGGCACAAAGCGTGTGAAAAAGTTATGCAAAATTTGGTCTATAGGTTTTTGAATAATTATGTAAGTTTTAGTTGTAGGTGGAGAAAGAACTTTTATGTATGTAGTACCATGAGCTGGCTTGCACAGTAGGGTTACAAGAATTACAGTAGAGTTAAGTATTGGAATGTAGGGTCTTCCAAGAACATTTCATTTTAATAAAAATGTCTATATTTTCTCTATATAGGAAAGTTTGTAGCTCTGATATGCATACGGAAACAACGGCATGGATTTTTTTTCAATATTTTTCACTAGACATGTGTCTGATATGGTGTCCTACACGACACAACAATACATGGCTGTTTTTTTAGGAGTTCCGTGTATCGTAATATATGTGTGATAATTTCTTAAATTAATTATAAACATAAGACATAATACAAACTAAAAATTGTTTAGGAAGAATGAGATTTGTGAATGACTTGGTCCTTTGGATAACACAATTCATTCAACTTAAATATTCCAAAATTGGTTGGAGAGTGGTGACAAGTGATTGTACACTCATTTTATACCTCCAGGCTCCAGCCGTTTCAAATGGCAATTACCCGTTTTATATCTTTAATTTTCTTAATAGAGAGCGTAAATTCAAACAAATAAACAATCTTCAAATAGCAATTGTACGTTTTATAGCTTTTAATTGTTAGTTGTTACACTTATTAGGTTATTAGATTGCTTATCTACTTTGTAAACTTTCTTGTGAACTTCGGTTTTTAGTTTTTAAGTAAATGAGTGGGGCTTTCGTAAACCCTACAACCATTGCTCGATTATTAAAAAACAAAAAAAACGTTTAGAAAAGTACAATATTTTTGTAACATATACCGTTATATATTTCCCAATAAACTTTTCGTATTATATCCCACTTCTGTTGGGATTCATGGTGCCCGGACGCAGCGAAAGGATTTACGAAAAATTTGTCCCAGGGTTATAACATGAATCTTCATCCAATGATTAAAACTTTGAAACGTTTACATATTATTGAAAAAGCACACTTTTACGCATTCCTTTTGTAGTAGATAAGGAACGAAAGCTTTCCAAAGCTTAATCCATTCCAAGCAGCAGGCTTCAAGAGATTAACCTAGGTTTCGATTTTCAACCGAAACCCTCTGAAGATAGTCCATGGCTTCTCGCAGGCAAATATGTGTCTCTTAATTCCTACTAGGGAACGAAGAACGATGGATTATCCTTTGATTAAGTCTTAGAGAGTAAGACTTAATTCTTTAAAGTGAAGAAACCAATTTTCTAAGGAGAGAGAGAGAGAGAGAAATGGCGTGTGAGAGAGAAAGAGAGAAAACAGAAAACATAGGTTATGATTTCTGATATTGCATAAAGAATTAATCCAATGGATTATTTAAAAACCCCATATGGACGAAAATTCTAAGCCCATGAAAGACTTGGATTTTCGGCCATCTCCTCTTTTAGGACTAGGATTTGGACCTTTCCAAAAAGTCCATTAAATTTAATACCTGATTAGATCCCCAAAACCCAATTTTTCTAATTACTCCTAATTATAAGTGAATTAATCTTTTAATTAACTTTTGGGCTTTATTCTATTCTAAATAGAATTCAAGCCCAATTAGATATTAATTCCCAGATTAATATTTTCTTTCTCAATTTGACTTAATCTAATTAGATCCTTTAATTACATTTAATTAATTTCTTCTCAGCTAATCACAACTAATCAACTATTTCGATTTTTGAATTAAATAAATTAATTCAATCCATCAATCCATATTGATTAGATAATCTTATTTGCCCTTAGAAGTTATTGTGTGACTCCTCAGGTTCACCAACGGGACAGCAACAAGAACACATTCTAAATGTTACAATTATATCTTTAATTGAGCTCTTTCAATTAAAGAAGGTTTGTGAGTCAAAACCTATTTGATCTCACAAACTCGTTCCTACAGACCAGGGATGACGTCTAGCAACATGTCCATGGCTACCCATCGTTTAATGAAATGGTGCTTACCTTTTAGCCGTGAGATACAATCCCTCAATCATCCAATTCTCGATTATGACCTAGGGTATGAGATACAGAACCCCAGTAGTCTATAATACTATGAACAACATTCTAATAGCAATCTCATTTGAGCTCTAACTTTAGGAACTCTTTCCTAATTGAGATCAACAATACTTTGCAAAGATTTGATATGAGATGTACTACAACGGAATTCATAGGAATTCTTCTTGTTCTTGTAACAAGTGATTTATTCTATATTAACCGTCACAGCCTCCATGCATAACTCGAACATACCCAACGTACAACTTATGTGAAACTCAGAGATTCAGAAGTACAACAAAGCATGCCCCAATCATACACAAGGCAACCATGGAGTCTCAAGTCTAAGGATCAATTAGACACGATATGGGTAGGGAAATCTTCCTAATCTTTAAGACTTGATATGAGCCTTAACCCATTTAAGCATTCCCGTCGGGATCCTCAGTGAACTTAATCTCTATTAAGCACTCTTATATGCATAGTATTGTCAAAACACTAATGTCATGAAATGGGATACACTTTCATAAAGCTATGACATATAAGCAAGTCTCGAGTGAGTCTGTTCGACATCCCCTGTGCCTTTTAAACTCTTCGACTTGGAGTAGTTTAGATCACACCATTGGATACTTATTTCATGGCCCCCATCAAATGGTGAAACCAAGTCCCTTATCTTATTGTGATCTTGGGGTTTCATCCATACACAAGAATAATAATGTGCAATCAAATATAAATAAAATATGATGAATTTGGCCAATAGTATAAAACGACTAATCACGTCTTTTCATTACAAGTCACAAGAAAATTCTACTTTAGAGTATCACAAAGAATTAGCCTAAACAGTTCGGCTTTCAAGGGCACTACTCTAACAACTTCACCCTATCCGAATTCACTAAACTAAAAAACGCATTATTTTCTTTTTTGGTTCCGAAATCTATTTATATATGAGTCAAGCCGCACTGGACCTACATTTTCATGGGACTTGACTACAAGGCTGTAAATGGATAACCGAAAATTCGATATCCGTCCGCATCTATATCCGTTCAAAGAGGATATTATCTGCATCCGTTTAAAGAGGATATTATCTATATCCAATTATAGACATCCAAATAGTAAACAGATAAGAATATGGTAATTAGATATCCATCCGTTTAATTATCCGCCCGTTTACAAATACTATAAGTCTATAACTTTTTTTTATGAGTTATATAATCTTTCTAATATATTTAATGACTTAATTGCATTTAGATCCCCTTTAAGATATTGAAAATTACAGCTTGACCCCCTATTTATCTAAAAATTATCAACACATCTCTTATATAATTATAGAATTACGAAATAAACCAAATACGACCGAGATTTGAAAAATATAGTATGATCTAACAAAAATACCCTTAAGTAATTTTAGCATATTTTTATTCCCATGTTACCCTTGGTAAATTTTTTTTAATAGAAGGGGTGCTTTGTGATGCGTACCGGGAAATCCGAGCACTTCTAAACTTGTTGATTTGGGAAGATTGAGCTGGTAATCTGGCGACAATCCTGAATCCTAAGAAAAGTGGGGGAAAAACTTGCAAAACAAACGTTAGTCCTCCACTGAATTAAAAGAGTCAGTCCGTTCGTGAAAGAGATAAGCGTAACTGAAATGACGTAAAGCGATAAAATGATTAAAGAATAAGTAAAATAAATGCCGATGATTCGAGAGCTCTTAAGAGTACGTTTGGGTGCTGAAAGTGTGATTAGCCTTCACATGAGTAGGATTTCTCCTATTTGTAGTAGGAAATTCGTAAGATCAATCCAATCCTGATCTCTAGGCTCATGGCTAGTTGTTGGAGAGAAATTTTGAATCTGGCCCGTCTTTCTTGGGTGGTTGGGCGCGGATAGAGTTGACTGCTATCCCGCGAATCTCAGACACGCTCCAGTAGGTGGTTGCGCCGGCCCAACGGCTATCCAGAAAGGGAGTGGATCGCAAGCCTGGTGGGCCTAGTGCTATCCAGAGAGGAAGTAGATCGCTGGCCCAGCGGGCCTGGTGCTATCCTGAGTGGAAGTGGATCGCCAGTCTAGCGGGCCTGGTGCTATCCAGAGAGGAAGTAGATCGCTGGCCCAGCGGGCCTGGTGCTATCCTGAGTAGAAGGAGGATAGCAATCCAGTGGGCCGTCGCCACTCCTGGGCTATCCATATCTCACGTTGGATTGGGCCGTCCAATTGGGTTGAGGCCCAATACCCATGGATGGCATCATCACTCCCCCTTACTCTTGTAGTTGGTCGGGACCAATTGGGAGAGTATATTGAAGTTGAGCTCTCAGCGGCGTGGCGCGAATCCTGTCTTTGATGGCATCATAGATCCGGAAGGGGGAGGTGAGGTGCTTCCTAGTACGAGTGATTTGAGGATGGGAACGAGCTTCCTTCTAGTGGATTGCCACATTCATGGGCTGTAGGTAGCGGTGTTGCTGAGGATGCTATCCACACGAAGAATGCCAATGATCTGGATAGCCTACTTCCTCAAGACACCCATAATTCTGCTGCCACTGTTCCTTCCCTTTAGGCGAGGCTGTTGAGTTGTCATCCTCTTCGGGCGATCCATCGGGCCTTGAGGATGTCACTCCGGTCCTTCCTGCTGCTGCCGATGCATAGTATGACATTTCTCTGCAGCTTTTCCTTTTGCTTAGACACTTACAGTTCTTTTTTTGATTTTGTTGAGTAGACATGCTTTTACTTTCCTGTGGATTTTAGGGCATGCGTTGCTCTTCGTTTTATACATGTGAATGAAAGTTGCAAGAATATAATTAGTCAAAATGAAATAAATTTTTAATAGAGGTACCGTAGTAGGATTGAAATGTAGATAGGAACGTGCGTTCCTTTAGGGTGGATGAGCATATCATTTCTGGCCTGTCGGCGTAGTATGATAGGAATGTAGGATAGGAACGTGTATTCCTCTAGGGTGGATGAATATCCACTTGTCAGCGTCAGAAATCATCCGACTTGTCAGCGTCGGAAATCATCCGACTTGATTTGTATTTGTATTCAGGATTCTCATATGTGAGAAAGGGAATCACTTTCGTGGATTCCTCTTCAGCAAGCTTCCTCCGTTCTGGGAGGATTGTTCATGTATTATCACAATGAGGGATTTCTACCCTGCCTTCCCAAGGTGGGTGGCCAACCAACCTTCCCAAGGTGGAATCATCATCACCTTCCAAATATGGGTACCCATTCCTTTAGAATGTATATATATATATATATATACATTACGAAGGGGTCTTCTTATTTTACAAGGTGGGGGATCAGCCCAACCTTCCCTAGGTGATCGAGGATCAACCCTTCCAGTTCTCGTTTGTATGCTTGTTAGTTACTTCGTTTATGATATAAGGTGGGGGATCAGCCCAGCCTTCCCAAGGGGATCGAGGATCAACCCTTCCGAGGGGTCCGATGGTCTACCCTCCTTCCCTTTGGTGGGGCACACGCGTTATGCATAGAATTTTTATTTTATTTTATTTTATTTTTTTGTTTTGAACGTTCCATGGTCGTGGAAGTTGTTTGCCATATGTATTCTTCAAATCGTAGGCTCCTCTCCTGATTATTAGAGGGACCTTGTACAGTCCTTTCCGTTTTGGTTTGAGCTATCCTACTTGTTTTAGGGCGTCCACTCTCCTGCACACTAGGTCTCCAACCTGGAATCCTCCAGTCTTGACTTTCCTGTTGTACGCTGCAGTCCTCTGGCTTTTGTATCTATCCATCCTGATCAAAGCTCTATCTCGAGCTTCTGCGATGGTGTCCAAGCTTTCTCGTGAGGTGGCTTCGTTTTTCTTTTCATCATAACTTTCCACCTTGTAGTATTCCATCTTGACTTTTGTCGGGATCACCGCTTATGCTCCATATACTAGGTTGAATGGAGTCTCGTCTGTCATTCCACTAGGTGTCGTGCGGTATTCCCATAGGATAGTAGGTAGCTTGCAAGCCGACTTTCCTCTGGCTCTCTCTATCCTCATCTTCAACTCGTGCTGGATGAGTTGATTCATTACCTCCACTTGCTTATTAGCTTGAGGACGGAACACCATCCTAATGCACTGTCTTATCTTTCTCTATCGGTCGTCATCCTTATGCTGGTTTTCTCTCAGAGGATTATACCTTAAAAAAGGCTCTTGGAAAAAGGGTTCACATTAGTTAGCTCCATCTTCACAAATAAATTCTTGCAACTAGCCTCCACGAACAAGCCCCTCAATCTCGTTTCTAAGATGTCTGCACTCGTTTGTGTCGTGGTCGTAGTCATTGTGAAACTCGCAGATGCTTCCTGATGGTGGCCTCCTAGGTCCTTCCTGTGACCAGTGTGGCCAATTCAACAATCCTGTTTCTTGAATTTGTCTAAGTGTCTGGGCCAGTGTTATTCTTAGATTTGTGTACTGGTCGTATCTCGGCGCGAGTACTGGAATCCTGTCTTGGCATTTCACTCCTCTTATCCTCCTTAGATTGGATGGAATCCTGTCATCCTCCCTCATTTCTCTCCTCCTGTCGTAAGGCTCGCCATATATGCTTGACTCGGTTTCCTCAGCCTTGACATACATCTCTGCACTATGCAGGAGCTCGTCCCAGCTAGCCGGTGTTGGAATCGTATACCCGGCATATGCGGAATTTAAAAATTTTGTGCCACGATAGAAAGAACGAATCCCCAGGAAGTTTATAAAACCATTTAATGATGTTTTCACAAAATATGGTGATAAAGATTATCACCTTTTCGCACGCCTGCTGATGTAGGGATTTGAAGTTCTCAAGAACTCAGATTTACAATCCATTTGCAAGACGAAGACTCCGTTCTTGAGGCCCTCTGAGGTTGAATCCACGAACCAGTAACTCCACACCACAATTAGATCTAACTAGTAAACAAATCTAATTGGCAAGAACTAAAATCTTTAGAGTAAAGAATGTTCTTGAATTTCTTATTATCTGAGAAATACAAGAACTAGAGAAAAGAGAGAGAGAAGAACTTCGTCCTGTCTTGAGAATAAGAATTATGTGTTGTCTTCTATGTCTTTACATGAATGAACTATACTGACAAGTGCCCTATTAATAAAGACACATTGGCCGAAAATCCTAAAGCCTGTGGGCTCAGGATTTTCGCCCGTCTCACCTATTGGGCCAAGCCTGTCCAGGCTTGGTCCAGTTCATTAATTACTGGATCAGGCTTTATTAATTAATTCCTTTCAGGCTTTAATTAATAGAGCAACTCAAACTCTTTTGGGCTTTAATACATTTAATTAATACAGACTTAAGTAAACTCAAGCCCAGCTAATTAAATACCCAGTAAATAATACAAGGACAAATTAATTATCCTATAAGTTAAATCAATTAACTTATGTCATTCAAAATTAATACTCTCTTGTATTAATTATTTCTCTCTATCTCCAATTGAATTAAAACACCTTTAATTCAATATTAATGTTTCACATTGATCTTAAGTTCTAAGGTTTGGAGGAAGCAATTCATTGTGTGATCTTCAGGTTTACCAAAATGAATAGCAGCTACCATTAAGCTATTTTGACTCATCAAATAACTTCCATTAAATAAGTGTCCCCACTTAATATAATGGCGCATAGCAAGAGATCAGATAAGTACTAGCTCCATCGCCAGTCTACCTAGCCATTGGTGAAAGCACGTTTGTCAAATGAACCTTTAACGGTCAACAACTTTCCGTGAGATACAATCTCTTCATCTGATAATTCTCGACAAAGTCTAAGGCATGTGTTTAAAAAACCTTAAATGAGTTTATCATATTTGTCTAATATAGAAATGAATGTCAGGCGATTCTAAACCTCAACGAGAACTTATCTTTAGTTTGAATCTTTACTACTTTGCCCAAATATTCCTTTAACATACATTCTATTTAGGACTAATAGGAATTCACTACTATAACAGTCGAGCAGACGGATCCTTTCTTGGCATTCGTATATCTCCATACTTTATTCAATAGCCACCAGCATGCCCTTATAATATAGAAATGAATGTTAGGCGATTCTAAACCTCAACGAGAACTTATCTTTAGTTTGAATCTTTACTACTTTGGCCAAATATTCCTTTAACATACATTCTATTTTGGACTAATAGGAATTCACTCACTATAACAGTCGAGCAGACGGATCCTTTCTTGGCATTCGTATATCTCCATACTTTATTCAATAGCCACCAGCATGCCCTTATGATCTTGTGTCAATCGTTATTATCAAGAAAAGAACATATCAGATAACTATCTCCTAAATATGAGATATGACGAATCCTCAAGTCAAGAGATTAATTAGTCACGTCGTTAACCTAGACTTAACTCAATTACTTAGAGGTTATAGCCTCTCCCATTTGAGTGTCTTGGTTGGGATCCTCAGTGGTACTGTTGAATACTTAACAGCCACTCAATGTGAGTACAAGTGTTCTGACTAACTCTCTCTTACTTGAAACACAGTACTATTTGTAGTCACACTGCAAGTCTATATTCGAGTTCAAGATCGACGCTCCCACTTATCTTTTATGAACTCATTTGACTTGGAGTTTATATTTGAATTACACCTTGATCACATGTTTCATTTAACTCACCTAAGTTTATGTGATATGGTTAAAGTAATTCAGGAGCTTCTTTAGTTTCATTTATATTGGATATAACATAAAGAGACCAAATGTTATAAATGAAATAAAGCAGATTTGCCTCAAGATATAAAATATCTCCTTTATTATTATATAAAGATTGTCTATTGCAAAGAGATAGCCTAATACAAGTTGGCTGCAGGGCACTATCCCTTTCAGCCGGTGCGGTCATGGCTAGCGACCTAAACAATCTTCCCTTTTGTAATCCCTGGGCCAAGGCGCTAGATTTCACCTCTTCCGTGGTAGAAGGCACCTCCAGGCCAGCGTGCATAAAGCGATCTATGTAGCTTCTCAGGGATTCGCAGTCTCCTTGCTTGATTGCGAACAAGCTGAGGGTGGTTTTCTGATGTTTCTTGTTGCTCGCAAATTGATTGATGAACATCGTTGAAAACTAGCTGAAGGAATGGATGGATTGAGGGCGTAGCTGGCTAGCCCATTCCTAGGCTGTTCCTGTCTGCGTGGTGAGAAAGACCCTGCACTTCACTCCATCAGTGTACTGGTACAGCAAAGCTAGGTTTTGGAACATTGTTAGGTGTTGTTGAGGGTCGGTGCTCCCATCATACTCAGGAAGTCCTGAGGTTCTGCATCCATGAGGTAGGACATCTGTCCTGACTTCTTGACCAAAGGGTACGACCTCACGGTCCCAACCTGCATCCTCCTTTCCATCTCCAATATCTTTTGCTGCAGCCTAGCGGCCCACTCCGGCCCATCCCAAGTGGGTGTATGCTGCAATCCATCTTGAAATCCTCCTACCGGAGGGAAAACTTCATGTCGACTCCCTGAGGCACGCTCTCTCGGGATTTCCGCCTGGGCGCGCTACCAAGAACGTTCACATTTACATTGAATTTAACCTCTCCATGGGGGTTCTGGATATAATCCACGCGTGCTAAATGAGGATGGCGTCCTTACTACCTAGTGAGATCCTCAGCCCCTATGGGGAGTTGAAATCCCGCATGCTGGCTTCTGCCATCCTGTCGGCCTGTAGGATTTCTTGCCCGTACAGGGATCTGGAATCCTGCATCCTAATTTCCATTCCGTCTCTGGAAAAATGGGTCTCCTGTCCGCGTTGGGAACTAGAATGAAGCTCCCTAGCTCTCATTTCCGTGTCTTGGGGTGGCTCTGCATCGAGGGGCTATCTTGATTGCACTAGCCATCCTCCGATCCATTTCTTCCCACGAGAAAGTATCAGGTCCTACTGACAGCTGCCCCGTTGACATGTTCCTCGCTGGTGCCAATCCTTCAGCGGGGGAGACTATCACTCCTCCTAGGATTGTTTCATTTCCATTAGCCTGATCGGAAGGGGGTTGCCATGTAGGAGTGCTTTTGGATCTGGCCGCGAACGTGAACGCTCCTCCTAGATGGTGGCCATCTATTCTTCTTGCTTCTGATGACTGGAGGTTAGCGATTTGATTCCGAGCGGCAAGCTCCTCTGGGTTGAGGATGGCTAGGGGGTCTTTCGTCTGCATTAGTGTAAGGGTTAAGTTTCCTCTAAGGGTGACTCCTGGAGCTTGTTGTTCCCCATTGCTATCCTCAACATGCCTATTTCCAGTCCTCGAATCTTGCTTCTGCAGGCCAGGAGCATCAGTTCCTTGAGGAAAGACATTTCCACCATCATTCTCCATGATACCTTCCTGAGTTAGGATTGTCCTGTCCAGATATGCAAATGTAACTCACGTCTTCCCATAGACGGCACCAATAATGCGTACCGAAAAATCCGAGCACCACAAAACTTGTTGATTTGGGAAGATTGAGCTGGTAATCTAGCGACAATCCTGAATCCTAAGAAAAGTGGGGGGGAAACCTTCAAAACAAACGTTAGTCCTTGTGACGTTCCCCAACATCACAACCCCTGGACCGAAACGAGCCCCCGAGCGATAGTTAAATACCACCCCTCGAAAACCCGCCCCGGACAACGGGATTCCCACAATCTGGCAACAGCAACTCCCCAACAACAATACCAACATCAACAACCACAATAGCAATAACAGGCCAAAATAAATAAGAGTTCAGTCATAATAAAATATCTACATAAACTGACTCCAAAGACCTGTAAGCCTACACCGCTGCTGCCAGTACCCAACAACCACTCGCACTGCTAACCTGAAGCATGAACCAAAAAGGGATGTGAGTCAAACGAACTCAGTGAGGAGGGGAATATATATATAATAAAAACATATATTTAATCCACGCTTAGGTTGATAAAAGCACATCTAGTGATAATATGCTCTTTTACAATTCAGCTAAGCTTTGGGAATTAAATATTCATATTTAATCCACGCTTTGATTAATAGAGAGACGAATCTAGTGCCGACACTTTCTCTTTATAATCCATCAAAGCTTTGTGAATTAAATATTAGAGTAAAACATTTTAGAAATATTTTTATTCCCGGCGAGAACGGGCCATCTCCTTATAACTCCCAAAACATATCAAATATAATGAAATTCCTTCCTCAATACCGTTTGGCTTATCAAGGAGCAACCCGAGATTTCACCATAACCGACTAATGGCGCCGGTGTCAGTATTATTCATGCTAGACTACCTCCGACCAGCCATGAACAATACCCTTTGATTATTTGTCAGGTTCCAGGATACCTACTTATAATCGGCGGATTATGAACCCGGCTTCAACCCTAGACGCACGTCTCCGGGTATCCGCCTGTCACATAATCCAGGGCCCAAACAGATACACCCATGAGCGTCCTCAATGGGGTTAAACGTGTATGATCTCGCTTTTAAAAATATTTTAATGGACCAAAAGGGTCTTTCGAGACAAGGTATGTAACCGTCTAGGGTATCCCGTCACGTTGCCGAGTTATCTCGAGGCATAAGTGCAAGTCCCGAGACCAAATGTTACTTTTAAAATCAAAATAGTTCTCTTGTCTCTATTTTCAAACCATTTTAGAAAGATACACATATATCATTTTTATATCAAAACCTTTTTATTTCAAATATTGATAATATATAATTGAAATATAAAAGGGGATAGGGTTTTCGCAAATATTTCTTCATACTCCAGTTGAAAACCATTTTTCATCCTCATCTGTAGGCTTAACAAAAAGGATATTTCGACGACCAGAAATCAGTCCCGCGAGGTCCCACCTGTAATACACAGGCCTCGAGGTAAAACACGACTCGATAAATCAACCAAGTAAGACGCACGGCTATGAAATGCATTTTATGCTCAAAATAACGTATTATGTATAAATGCATTTAAACACAATTAAGCTCATTCAAATACATTCAAACACAATCAAATATTCATAATATTAAGCTAGATTAGGCATTCAAGTCATATGACAGCTTGGGAACTATAATTCAAAGGTTTTGTACATATTACACAAACCACCCCTCGTTTGATACTTTTCATAGCAAAACAACTCCGATTAATCCAAAACTTTCGGCATCTCTTAACTACTATATTTAAGGATTTTTGATGCCAAAAGAATCAAAAAACGAAGTTCGAATCAAAAGCTCAAAAATTCCCTATTCATGCCGCCACCACCCTTTTTGTCCCAAACATTTGATTTTCAATCCCAAACTCCATAAAACTTCACCAATTAGCTTAATATCATGAACTAACATAAATTCCCTAACCATATAAGCATCTAAGATCATTAAGCCAATATTGCAAATTGATCAAATTCAATGAAAATTCACAAGTGATGCTACATGCAACCAACAACCAAACCAAGCTCAACAATCATTCATTCTAGCAAACTTCTTCACTTCATCAACATATAAAACATTGAAACTTAAAGATTAGAGAGATTTGCAACCTTACCTTGTAAAAGAGAATTGGAGAATAAGAAGTGTAGAGAGCTTGTTTGCAAAAACCACAAGTGGTAGCTTGTTCCTCGGATGAGAGAGCAACTTTTTATAGCAAGAAAGAGGATGATTTCTTGATGCTTGTTGAAGATGGAGATGGCCGAGAGAGAGAGGTGAGAGTGGCGGCAATGGTGTGAAGAAGGAGAGAAAGAGAGAGTTGTTGCATGTTTTAGAAATGTGTAGAAAAGTAGAGAATAAATGAGATAATTAAATAAATAAAAATATTTTGAAAAGTCAAAATAGCTAACAATGTATATATATTTGTATATATATATTTGTATAGATATTTATGTATGTATTTGCATATATATTTATATATATTTCAAGAATAATATCATATAATTCAAATATAATGTGATAATTTTCATAAAAGTTCAAATACAACACTTCAAATATAAACATAGTATAAGGTAATTCAAATATGATAATTCTTATGAATTCATCATATTATTCATATATTAAATCACACATTAATTCATATAATCCACATAAACACATAATTGCAACCCATACACACAAGAGCAATTAGTCGGTAAACTTACCGAGGCGTTATAAAAATAGCGGGACGTTACACTATCCCCCCCTTCGGAGAATCTGGTCCCCAGATTCTAATTCGACTAGGCAAATAACTCAGGATAATGAGTTCGCATCTTCTCTTCTCGGTGTTTCGGTTTCCCCACAATACGCGAACCAAGGGAATCTGTCGATTGCGGAGTTGTTTGAACTTACGATCCTGAATCTCAACAGGTTTCATCTCGATTTTCAAGTCAGGCTCTACCTGGACTTCTTCATCTCAGGGAATATGAGATTCGTCGGGATGGTATTTTCGCAATTGAGAAACATGGAAGACGTTGTGATTCCCAGTTAGAGTCGAGGGCAGGTTCAGGCGATAGGTAGTCTTCCCAATCCGTTCAATAACCTCATAGGGTCCCAAATATCTCGGACTGAGCTTCCCACTTTTTCCCACTCTAACGGAACCTTTCCTCAACGTCGCCTTGAGGAACACTTTGTCTCCTACTTCGAATTCCAAATCCCGGCGCCTCCTATCAGCATAGCTCTTCTGACGATCCTGGGCAGCTTTCATTCTCCGTCGAATGATTGCAATCTTATCAAGAATTTCCTGGATCATCTTCGGAGGTAGAGCTCGTTCAACTCCGTTCTTAGTTCTTCGCCAATCTTCTAATTCCCAGTACAGAGGGGTTCGACATTTACGTCCATAAAGCGCTTCATATGGGGCATCCCTATTGTCGCTTGGTAACTGTTATTGTAGGCGAATTCAATGAGTGGCAGTTGCTTGTCCCAACTCGTGGAGAAGTCGAGAGCACAAGCTCGCAGCATATCGCCTAAAATCTTGATGGTTCTTTCAGATTGACCATCAGTTTGCGGGTGAGCGGTCGTGCTGAATTCCAAATTCGTTCCCAAGTTTCTGTGAATTTCTTGCCATAGTCGAGAAGTAAACTTGGGATCTCGATCGGACACGATACTTTTCGGAACTCCGTGTAACTTTACAATCTGCTCGATGTACAGTTTTGCTAACTTCTTGACATTAGTGGTCTTTCGAATTGGAATAAAATGGGCGGATTTCGTCAAACGATCCACAATTACCCAAATTGTATCATATCCGCCTCGAACTCTCGGTAATCCGGACATGAAATCCATAGCAATATCTTCCCATTTCCAATCCGGAATAGAGAGTGGCTGTAGAGTTCCACCGGGTTGCTGATGTTCGCTTTAACTCGTTGACAAGTCAAACACCGTCTCACGAAATCAGCAACTTCTCGTTTCATTCCATGCCACCAATATTGAGTCTTGAGATCTCGGTACATCTTATTACCTCCCGGATGGACGGCATAAGCAGATTTATGTGCTTCCTCCATGATTTCGGTCTTCGGATTCTTCGGCACGCAAATTTGGTTCTTAAAACGAAGAAGACCCATATCATCGAACGCAGATGAGGAGTTCGGATCATCTTGTATCCTCACGATCTATCTTTGAATCCAATCATCAGCACTCTGCTCGTCTTTAAGTCTCTGAACAAAATCTAGTCGAACTGAAAGATTCGCAATCCGCGGTTGAGAGACTAGATGATATTTCCCTGCTTCCGACATCACTCTTGTAGAGGTTCCTTCTAAGACAGCTACCTTTGCCTATCTACTTAAAGCATCGGCTACTACATTAGCCTTGCCTGGATGATATTGAATACGGTAATCATAATCTTCAAGAAATTCCATCCACCGTCGTTGCCTGCGGTTAAGATCTTTCTGAGTATGTAAATACTTCAAACTCTGGTGGTCGGTGAAAATATCGAAGGTTACGCCGTATAAATAGTGTCGCCATTTTCCCAAGGCAAAGATAATAGCAGCTAGCTCAAGATCATGGATAGGATAGTTCTTCTCAGCATCTTTCAGCTTGCGCGAAGCATAAGCAATCACTTTGCCATTCTGCATAAGAACACATCCTAACCCTTGCAAATTATCGAACAACTCTCCGATGTGAGGTAGAGGATATTTGTTCTTTATCGTCATCCGATTCAGCTCGCGATAATCTATACACATCCTCAACGTTCCATCCTTCTTTTTCACGGAGAGGACAGGCGCACCCCACGGCGAAGTACTCGGTCGAATGTACACACTCTCCAACAATCCATCCAACCGAATCTTCAACTCTTTCAACTCTTTCGGAGCCATACGATAAGGAGTCTTCGAATACGGTTCGGCACCCGAAGCTAAATCGATCACAAACTCTATCTCTCGTTCCGGAGACAAAGAATTCAAACTCTCGGGAAACACATCAAGGAATTCTCCAACTACTGGTACCTTCTCAAGCTTAACTTGCTCTTTCGGACGGTTTAGTAGCTAAGCAACAAAGGCCGGAGATCCCTTGCGAATCATTCGGGCGGCTTTAACATAAGAAACTCGAGGAATCTTGTCAAACCTTTTGCCCAAAATCTCGCTATCAGCTCCCAGAGCGATCTTTTTTCCCGAAACAATCAATATAAGCTTGATGCCGATATAGCCAGTCCAATCTCAATATTATCCCGTAATGACTTATCGGAAATTCAATGAGATCAGCAGGATAATCGCGATCGTCTATCCTCAACGGACAGTCTCGGAAGACTCGATTGCACAAATAAGAAATTCCCAACGGGGAATTGACCTCAAGCATATAAGGCAAGCATTCGGCAGACAAAGATAATCTAGAAGCATATTCAGGTGCAATAAATGAATGCGTCACACTCGAATCATATAATGCAAATATGGATATGTCATGCAAATGTACAGTACCTTGCACCACTGCATTAGGTTCGGTCTCCCCTCCATCCCCTGTCATCGCATACGCTCGTGCCACAACTTTTCCTTTCCCCGCATTCTGTGGCTCTTTCTGGAACTGTGAAGGTGGCCTTCTCCTTGGGCAGTTTCCTACTTGATGATCCTTGCGCCCACATCGAGTGCACCGTCCTTGTTTCTTCCAGCAATTAGCTTCCGTGTGTTTTGGCTTGCCGCAGTAAGAACACTTAATTTGAGGCTCGACTGTCTGAGGACCTGTGATCTTTTGCTTCTTGCTCGAAGATGAAGAACCCGCAGGTGGAAAAGGCTTCCTAAATTTGCGAGGTGCTGGAGCTACCGCCTGTTGAAACATCCTTTGCATGGCTTCAAAGAACATGGCAGGATTTAAGGGATTCTACTGTACTGGCGGCACAGGCTCAGGCTGAGGAGCTGGAGGAGGATTAATGTTGTTATCTTGGGGAGGAGAGGGAGGAGTAGCTCGGGTTCTGCGTCTACGTGCCATTTCCTATATCAAAAGACTAAATAATATGCATGTTTCGTTAGCCACATGATCATGTTAGCACAAAGTCACATAACATAGATATATAAAAGCACATTGTCCTAAAGCCGTTCGACCTAGACAGACTCGACACGACGTCAAAACCTAAGTACCAAACCTAGGCTCTGATACCACCTTAAGCTGTGACGTTCCCCAACATCACAACCCCCGGACCGAAACGAGCCCCCGAGCGATAGTTAAATACCCCCGAACGGACAACGGGATTCCCACAATCTGGCAACAGCAACTCCCCAACAACAATACCAACATCAACAACCACAATAGCAATAACAGGCCAAAATAAATAAGAGTTCAGTCATAATAAAATATCTACATAAACTGACTCCAAAGACCTGTAAGCCTACACCGCTGCTGCCAGTACCCAACAACCACTCGCTCTGCTAACCTGAAGCATGAACCAAAAAGGGATGTGAGTCAAACGAACTCAGTGAGGAGGGGAATATATATATAATAAAAACATATATTTAATCCACGCTTAGGTTGATAAAAGCACATCTAGTGATAATATGCTCTTTTACAATTCAGCTAAGCTTTGGGAATTAAATATTCATATTTAATCCACGCTTTGATTAATAGAGAGACGAATCTAGTGCCGACACTTTCTCTTTATAATCCATCAAAGCTTTGTGAATTAAATATTAGAGTAAAACATTTTAGAAATATTTTTATTCCCGGCGAGAACGGGCCATCTCCTTATAACTCCCAAAACATATCAAATATAATGAAATTCCTTCCTCAATACCGTTTGGCTTATCAAGGAGCAACCCGAGATTTCACCATAACCGACTAATGGCGCCGGTGTCAGTATTATTCATGCTAGACTACCTCCGACCAGCCATGAACAATACCCTTTGATTATTTGTCAGGTTCCAGGATACCTACTTATAATCGGCGGATTATGAACCCGGCTTCAACCCTAGACGCACGTCTCCGGGTATCCGCCTGTCACATAATCCAGGGCCCAAACAGATACACCCATGAGCGTCCTCAATGGGGTTAAACGTGTATGATCTCGCTTTTAAAAATATTTTAATGGACCAAAAGGGTCTTTCGAGACAAGGTATGTAACTGTCTAGGGTATCCCGTCACGTTGCCGAGTTATCTCGAGGCATAAGTGCAAGTCCCGAGACTAAATGTTACTTTTAAAATCAAAATAGTTCTCTTGTCTCTATTTTCAAACCATTTTAGAAAGATACACATATATCATTTTTATATCAAAACCTTTTTATTTCAAATATTGATAATATATAATTGAAATATAAAAGGGGATAGGGTTTTCGCAAATATTTCTTCATACTCCAGTTGAAAACCATTTTTCATCCTCACCTGTAGGCTTAACAAAAAGGATATTTCGACGACCAGAAATCAGCCCCGCGAGGTCCCACCTGTAATACACAGGCCTCGAGGTAAAACACGACTCGATAAATCAACCAAGTAAGACGCACGGCTATGAAATGCATTTTATGCTCAAAATAACGTATTATGTATAAATGCATTTAAACACAATTAAGCTCATTCAAATACATTCAAACACAATCAAATATTCATAATATTAAGCTAGATTAGGCATTCAAGTCATATGACAGCTTGGGAACTATAATTCAAAGGTTTTGTACATATTACACAAACCACCCCTCGTTTGATACTTTTCATAGCAAAACAACTCCGATTAATCCGAAACTTTCGGCATCTCTTAACTACTATATTTAAGGATTTTTTATGCCAAAAGAATCAAAAAACGAAGTTCGAATCAAAAGCTCAAAAATTCCCTATTCATGCCGCCACCATCCTTTTTGTCCCAAACATTTGATTTTCAATCCCAAACTCCATACAACTTCACCAATTAGCTTAATATCATGAACTAACATAAATTCCCTAACCATATAAGCATCTAAGATCATTAAGCCACTATTGCAAATTGATCAAATTCAATGAAAATTCACAAGTGATGCTACATGCAACCAACAACCAAACCAAGCTCAACAATCATTCATTCTAGCATACTTCTTCACTTCATCAACATATAAAACATTGAAACTTAAAGATTAGAGAGATTTACAACCTTACCTTGTAAAAGAGAATTGGAGAATAAGAAGTGTAGAGAGCCTGTTTGCAAAAACCACAAGTGGTAGCTTGTTCCTGGGATGAGAGAGCACTTTTTATAGCAAGAAAGAGGATGATTTCTTGATGCTTGTTGAAGATGGAGATGGCCGAGAGAGAGAGGTGAGAGTGGCGGCAATGGTGTGAAGAAGGAGAGAAAGAGAGAGTTGTTGCATGTTTTAGAAATGTGTAGAAAAGTAGAGAATAAATGAGATAATTAAATAAATAAAAATATTTTGAAAAGTCAAAATAGCTAACAATGTATATATATTTGTATATATATATTTGTATAGATATTTATGTATGTATTTGCATATATATTTATATATGTTTCAAGAATAATATCATATAATTCAAATATAATGTGAATATTTTCATAAAAGTTCAAATACAACACTTCAAATATAAACATAGTATAAGGTAATTCAAATATGATAATTCTTATGAATTCATCATATTATTCATATATTAAATCACACATTAATTCATATAATCCACATAAACACATAATTGCAACCCATACACACAAGAGCAATTAGTCGGTAAACTTACCGAGGCGTTATAAAAATAGCGGGGCGTTACTGTCCTCCACTAAATTAAAAGATTCAGTCCATTCGCGAAAGAGATAAGCGTAATTGAAATGACGTAAAGTGATAAAATGATTAAAAAACAAGTAAAATAAATGCCGATGATTCGAGATCTCTTGAGAGAGTATGTTTGGGTGCTGAAAGTGTGATTAGCCTTCAAATGAGTAGGATTTCTCCTATTTCTAGTAGGAAATCCGTAAGATCAATCCAATCTTGATCTCCAGGATTGTGGGTAGGTGTTAGAGAGAAATCCTAAATCTGGCCCCTCTTTCTCGGGTGGTTGGGCCCGGATAGAGTTGGCTGCTATCCCGTGAATCTCGGACGCGCTCTAGTAGGTGGTTGCATGGGCCAACGGCTATCCAGAGAGGGAGTGGATCGCAAGCCTGGTGGGCCTAGTGCTATCCAGAGAATAAGTGGATCGCTGGCCCAGCAGGCCTGGTGTTATCCTGAGTGGAAGTGGATCGCCAGTCTAGCGGGCCTGGTGCTATCCTGAGTGGAAGGAAGATCGCAATCCAGTGGGCCTTCGCCGCTCCTGGGCTATCCATGTCTCACGTTGGATTGGGCCGTCCAATTGGGTCGAGGTCCAATAGCCATGAATATGGATGGCATCAGTAATATTAAATTCTGGAAGAATAAAAATTGTAATTGGATTGCTTATAACCTTAAGATTCCGACTATAAACTTTTCATAATATTATACTCAGCTAGCATTGTTCAGGCATTCCTAGTATAGCCACAATATAGATTTCATAGAAATCAACTAGGCTACGTGAAAAAATTTAAAAACTACTTCAGATGATACTAGAATTTATACATGTCATGACATATCAATGAAAAATTCATTATAACAACAAAATCTTCAAAAAGGAGATAATATGAAGTAATTCGGAGAGAGCCTTTTGTATGGAGGACCATAAATTAAAGTACATTCTAGTCACTATCAATCCCCTAGGAAATTGCATTTTTTCAAAGTGTTCATGTAAGGCCTGATGACTGACTTGATCTCAACAACAAAAATGAAAAATCAAAACATAAATCTTCTTCTTCGGCTTCAATACAGTGTGATTCTTGAAAAAAAATGGCCGACGGCTTCTTCCTTGCTAGGTAGGGTTTTTTAGTGTGAGAATAGGACTTTCCATATGAGGTGTTTAATTGCACATGATGGGCATTTCAAAAGCCAAAAGCCCGCTTCTTTTTAGGTGAGGGTAAAAGAGTCTGAACATATTTTTTATATAATTTTAATATTTTAGTATTTTTTTTTAATCAAAAAATAATAAGGGTACAGTCGTAAAATTACAAGACCCTGGGTTTATTTTGTAATTATATACTTATATAAGGGATGTATTGGTAATTTTGAAAAGAAGAGGGGATCAACCTATAATTTTAGTAACCTAGAGGGGGTCTAAATGAAATTAATATTTTAAAGTTAATGAAACTTTTTATAAATGATCTAATTGATATAAGTTTAATAATTTAAAATTAATTTAATACTTTTTTTATAAACAATAGGCTTATGATTTATTACTTATATCAGTTAACATATATTTTGATTTATATATGAGTTATATAAGTTTTCTAACGTAGCGCCCCTTTTCGTAGGAGGATAAATGACACCACATCCGCACCAAGACGAACTTCCAAACAAGGTAAATGTACCCCATTCAAAAATTCATCTCGGCGAACGGCAAGCACTCGATCTATACTGGCAACAACGTCCCTGGCCCAACAACAACAACTACGACAATAACAAAGTGCGGAAACAAAATAGTAATAACTCAATATCCAAGCCATACAGGGCAACAATAATCATAAATATCAGAATATCAACATCAATAGGGTTCAACAAGGGAATTCAATAATAGAGGAACATAATTCAAAATATTAAATGATAGACAGTTGTTGGACACTACCGACATACAACCAATGGACACGAAACTCGAGACACACCACATGCTGTTGCCAACCGACATGAGAGGTGACACCGTCACCTGTCGACCTGAAGTAAGAATCAAAAGTAGGAGGGGTGAGCATAAAGGATCTCAGTGAAGGCATAAGTTGGGCAAGTTTGAGCCACGCTTTCGGGTTTTATATATATATAAGGAAAATACATATGCTAAATGAAGAAAACCGGAATGTGCTTCGACTTGTAGTATTGTAATAATCACTATACAATAATGACAATAAAGGCAATAATGAAGAGCAATTAATATCCCAGCGAGAATGAGCCTGTTCCTCCTTATAACTCCTACATGACATTTCAAGTACTCCATCACCGGTTGTCGAATTCAAGAAGCTACTAAGAATTGACGAAATGTAATTTTAGGAAAGTGTACAACGAATGCATCACCCACTGTGAACACCTCAATTTTGCACCTCGTCACACGACGACGTTTTGCAGAATTGATGACTCAGCGCCGCCAGACACCAGGCAGACTCCGGACGCCCGGACCATCCCCGAGAGCCAAACCCTAGGGTCCATATCCCGTGACATGCCCTCGGTGGCCCCTAATCACCTCTCTGTCCCTCCATATATTCATCGGATCTAGAATTCGATACAATATTACAATAGGACGTCGCGATAGGAGCATTTCGGTATTCGAGTCACCAAATCAGACGTGAAACGAAGAAGAAAACACCGAAAAAGCCCGGACGCGCGCAAACCCTAGCTCGGCCCAACAGGCTGGCCGGCCAACACGACTTCGCGGGCCGGCCAGCCAGTGAACTTCTCCTCCGGCTGGTGGGACCAGCCGGAGCTTGGCTGGCCAGTCACCCTTCCTGGGTGTTGCCCTAACTTTCCTTCCGGGGAATGCAGCCCTAACCTTCCTCGGATAGGCCATTTCTACTCCTATAAATTGAGGGCTACCCTCATTCTTTCAACTCGCTCATTCACTCTCAACCCTCTGCCCTCCTAAGGCTCGAGTACTCGTCTTAGGATTTCTAAAAGAGAGGACCAGACTTCCTTAGGCCGGTTCACTCTAGTCCCTTTTTCGGTCCCGTTCTCGGTTTTAGGTTAGGAATTCTACATTCCTAACCCCTAAAATCGAAAGGAGGTCCAGCGCTCTACTCAATAGAGTGTTCGGATTTTAGTCCCGAGTCGGAGTCCTGTCCGGTCCCTGCGATCGTGCTCCTGAGTTCGAGGAGGGAAGCAGCAGCTAGGAACGAAGTGAAGTGAAGATAAGACTACGAGAGTAAGTCTCCTTTTAGCCTTTTCAGCATTTACTTACTTTCTGCTTTCCTTAACTTTCATAGTGATAGCCCCCCGTTCCGTCCCCCTATGGGACAGAACACCCCCTATGGCTAAGGTCACCGGGTCTAGGTGGTCAATGAGCAAAGGGTCTCCCCTTCCTCGACCCCACCTAGACTACAACCGCCGCCCGATGCTCCCGCTTAGTTTCTTGCTTGTCTAAGTGTTTTGCCGCTTTCTCGCTTGAAACTTCTTATCTCGCATATCTGTGCTAAATCCCGAACTTCCCAAGCATAGGGTATAGGGTAGACATACCTAGGTCTAATTCCTTTTCCGATTTGCCAGATACCTTGCGCAGGGCTTATAATCCCTCGATAGGTTTAACGAAGGCCGGACAGCTTCACAGCCAGGAACAAAACCCAAGGTCTCGTCAAAAACACGAACCTTTCATATAAAACCTTCCTTTTTATCCAAGAAAACTTTCTAATGACAGCTCAAATCCCTTTCTTAATAAAAGAACCCCTTCCTCGGGTTAACTCTAGACATGAGGTTTCAGTGGTTAAATCCAACCCCCCTTTATTCTAGACACACCCGAAAGGCTAGTCTTTTCACATAAAGCTTTTCTGTCATATCACCCCATTTTTTAAAGAAATACAAAACCTTTCAAAAATGAGGCGTGACGAACCTCACATGTCTACTCCATACCATACTCTCAGAAGTTCGGGGGTATGAACTACGTTGGCTCTGATTCCCAAGCTCCTTGGGATCTGTAGGCAGCCGGCCCCTTCCGGCATGAAGCCAAAGGGATCCAATCCCTATATTTCACATGCACACACGTACGCATATATATATACTTGTTTGCAATTATTTGTTTACACATTTGGGGATC
The DNA here is from genome assembly GCA_958496215.1 of Verbena officinalis. Classification (NCBI taxonomy): domain Eukaryota; kingdom Viridiplantae; phylum Streptophyta; class Magnoliopsida; order Lamiales; family Verbenaceae; genus Verbena; species Verbena officinalis. The sequence continues at coordinate 25,286,567 of OY292387.1, read as the reverse complement.
TACTACGGTCATTTGGTATTGGTGAGAAGACCCGAAAGGGGCGATGGGGGGTGATAGGTTGTCTCAACCCCTTCCCCCATCGTAACTTAGCTCCCGGACCCATCACACGAATCTCTGGACACACACAAGGACACACGAGCCTATGCAGGTTTCCCTCTCAACCTTAACCGAGTGGGTGGAGACTCTAAACCTCCGAATGGCGAACAGGGAAGGATGCCACACCAAAGGTAAAACCCACCCTTACATCGCCATCCAGTCACAAAATACTCCACCAATACATCAACAAACAAGGAGGGCAGGCGATTCAGTCTTCACCCACCTTCAGTGGCGACTCTGCTTGGGACGTCTAAGAGAGCTAGACTTCGATCGTAGCCGAGCCAAATGACCAAAGGGTTCCCCAAACCCCTTATGTGTTTACTTTAGTTTCAACTTACCTATATATATATATATATATATACATGTATATACGCGTACTGATCTTGCACTAGAGACCTCACACACTCCACAAACTGCATTACATTCTGCATAACATGAGTGTTAAACCCCGAGGCATGGTATTCGGAGATTGGGGGGAGGTCATGACCCCCCGTCAAAGGTACTATGACCCTCAGCCACTTGCTCCAGTACTTAGTGCAAGCCGCCTAAGACGACTCTGTCAAGTCATTGGTACTTAAGAGGGCCGCTCGTGCCCTACCAACTCGACTGGGAATCCTCCGGCAGACTACACTAAGTACGTTAACGAGTCAACAAACTTGTTCTGACATAGGAGTCCATCGGCGAGGACCCTAGGAGGACATTTTTGGCACTCTAGGCAAGTGGTAGCCAAACATCAAACCCGTGAGGACCGCTCGTGCATATAGATTGCCTCAAGGTATACTATACCCGAGACCGGAGTAGAAACATTGCTTTTGACCCTTAGTGGCACTCCTTTTGAGTAAAACACTAAGAATGAGGCAAGGGTGTCAATGTTGCCTTAGATGGGTACCAAATTTCTCAAAAACCCCATCTATCAACATTGACATTCTACACCAAGTATTAGGACCGCTGCGTCGACTGGGAGTCTATCCGAGACATCGCCCTAATACTAGCCTACCGACCGTACTTGCAGTCCAAGTCCAAACGAATGTCACTTTTTCTAAAACAGCCGAAGCACCGTGTTGTCAGGGGTACTCTAAGGAGATCTTACCCTAAGTCGACAAAGTCACTCGATCTGTGATGTCGCATTTCTACATGGACTGGGGCTCTCTCGACTCGCCCCCCAACATATTTCTTCTACAATAGCCGGCTAGGTCAAACAGGATGACCTAGGCAAAAATGGCTCCCGGCTAGGTCGGACAGGACGACCTAGGCAAGAATGGGACAAACAAAAAAAAAAAAAATATCAAATCTAGAGGACTGTCAGTAGATGACCTAGTACTTAAGGAAATCCGAGAAGAGCCGAGGGATCCGAGAGGGAAGTTTAGCCCCAATTGGTCCGGGCCTTACCTCATTAAGAAATCCTGACAGGAGGTGCAGTTTGGTTAACTAACCTCGACGGAGTCGCGTTTGCCTCCCCTATGAACCTAGATCAACTAAAGAAGTACACGCCGTGAGGACTACGGATGTCGTTCCCTAATCGCCTTATTTTTCTAGCCACTACCATTCTTTTGTTACTCATGTAACAAGAATTACGTGTAGCTTGATCCACCATGAGAGTAGTTTTGAGTGAAAAATCCCTGTAAAAGGCCAAGTCCAACTATAAAGACCCACGCCTTAGGCAAAAAATCGACCTCACTAGGCAAAGGTTGTGATTTCTAAATTTTGTGAGGAAAAATAGAGGTACGTAGGCAGCTCGAGAAGTTACTTCGAGTCCAGCTACAATTTTCAATAAAAATTATCTTCCCCTTAGCCAATCTGAGCCAAGTGACAGGGCCTTACCACAACCTCGTCACAACCCCCTTTCTTTCTTAGCCTTTCTAAGAGCTCGAAAAGCCTCCGAGTGTAAATGGCTTTAACACATAAAAGTCCGAGAGCTCACACAAAAGAAAATGAGAGAAAAAGACCCCCAAACAAAAAAACAAAAAGGGCAAAACAAAAAAAAAAACAAACAAACAAAAAAAAATCGAACAAAAAGACCCCCAAAGCAAAGAGGGACAAAACAAAGAAGAGAGAATGTGAGAAAAAATGAGCCAAAATGGACTTAACAAAGTTCTAAAAGCCGCACGTGCTGAGCTCTTACTTTTTCCTATCCACATTGATCACCCCAGCCTTTCTATCAAGCCTTCAACCTCATTCTGCTAACCTACCTTAGATGGCATCCAAGGAAATACTCATACACGAAGAGAGGTACCTTTAGTCGGTCTAGGCTAGTCGGTATAGGTACACGTCGTTCCCTAGAGGAAGGAGCGTCATCATCTGTAGCTCCCTAAGGATATCCGAGATGGTGTCAGGATGGCATCAGTTGTCGGTTCGACCAACTCTCAAAGTCCTTAAGCAAACCAAGGCAGTCCGAGAGTCTAGGTTTCCCTCATCCACACTGGGGCTGGTCAAATCCCTAGGTCCTTTAGGTGGAAACCAATTGCCGCTCATCGCTCAGATCAACATTAGAGGATCTCTACACGGTCCGTTTTTGCAAACGCCGCACACTGGGGCTGGGTAGGACCCCAGCACCCGTACATGGGCAAATCCAACACTGGTGCCGCATGGGGAAGGAACCCCTCAGACGGGTTAGGATCAAATCTCGCGGCAGACACCCCATTATGAGATGCTTGCCTCAGTGTAACAGCTCGCACGAGGATTCGGCCCGCACTGGGGCTGTTCAGCAAAAAGAGATTCCCCACCTAACTAAAGGAGGGAATCCCGTGTCCGACACCTCAATACGAAATGTTCAGTCCTACCGATATGCACCGGGGCTATCTGCGAGAAGGCCAAAGTCCTTTGGAACGGCCAAAGCGGCCTCTAAGTACCACGTCCCGGCTACAGAACGAGTTCATCTCCCTCAATAGGATCTCGATGTCCTGCAAGTTTGGCTCTAGTGCTGTCTAGGAGCGAGTAACCCTTGGAAATGACGAGTACTGCAAGTACAATAGGTAGTCTAGGTTCTAACCTAGGTGTCCTCGAAACGATCCCAGTCAATGTGCACTAACGCGGGGGTTTTTCCTCCTGTTAAAGACTAAGCGATCAAACCCAGTCGTTTTGGTCTTGGCATGGCAAAATGCCCCGATCCCTCACGCGCCAATAGCATGCACCCGTCAGGTGTCATGAAATGGTCATTTCATACATCTACATTCAAGTGTCTCAAGGACACAAACATTTTATTGAAATGAAGACAACATTTTCATACATAGATAAGGTTTACAGTTCAACACAACACGCGATACAAGTTGTTACAGAACAACAGAAAACCTATCTATACTCCATATGAAAGGACCCACCAGCAGAACTGCTATTGCTACCGTGGTAAGGACTTCCATCGGCCACAGAGACGTCATCATCCGAGTCACTCAGCGTGGTGTCCCCCGTATGCTCCTGGGCTGCCCTCGTCTGAGGTCAACTCTCGTCAATCACCAGTCCACCCATTGGCCTTGCCGCTGGCCTATCATAGCGCACCTTGGTGCGTCACTCCTAACGTACTGCCTTGCCCTTACCCTTCTCAGCCACCCTATCAGACCCACGCCGAACTGGGGCTAAACGCTCGTCGCCGGAAGAGCCCTTAGACTGGTTCCGACGAACGGGCACATCTCGTCCCCGTCTCCTCGTCCCCTAAGACGAACCCTGCAAGGGATACACAGCTATATCAAACACAACAGAAATGACAAGATCACAAGGGTGACAGATGGGGGAAACGAACCACATCATTCGACTGGCAGACCAACTCCCTATAGAATGCGCCGGTCCTCTTCGCGAGCTCCTTCTTCAAGGAGTGAATCATCTTCATGGCCTCCTCATAGGCCACTTTGTAGCCCTGCACAGTCAAGAGGTTACCATTATACAACCAAATTCCTACCGAATAATGACAAGAGGAAGATAAGAAACATACCTTATGCTTCGGAAATGGAATCCTGGGGACCCCGTCTATCCCTGGATGAGGAAGGGTCTGAGTCACGGTGTTTTCCCGAAAGTCGACCATATCGAATGCCCAAGCGAAAAAATTCCTAGGCAAGTCCGCACTATGGATTGGGGCTGCCGCGGCCTCCGGAACGTCCCCCCCATCGTCATTGTCATCATCGTCATCTCCCTGCTGTCCCCCTTAGGCAGAAGAAGCCCCAGACTGATAAGGGAACCGACCCATCAAATACTGCCTGGCAAAGTCAGTATAGGTCATGGGCCCATCATAGGCATCCCCGAAGATGTCGTGAGGCTTATCATAAGCTGCCAGTACATCCGCCTCTCGGACAAAGGACATGCCCCACACATAGGGTGGATCGACCGGAATGGTCAACATATGGGCACCACCTGTCTGATACAACACTCGGGAACCCAAATAGTGGACTTGACCAAAGGGACAGTTGTACACATGATCCCTCATAGACTGGAGATAGAGATCCTGGTGCATGATCTCACTCCATCGTCCCCACCGCACCTGCATACGGAACAAAGATTCAGATAAGGATCTCTCCCATCAAGAACAGATCAAAAGGAGAAGATTCTCACCTGACTGATGGTGACTGACTCCAGAGCCCTCCGATAAGCCACCACTGTCCGGCAGCCCATGGCCTGGACGTTCTTCTGAGTGTAACGACGACTCAGAATGGAGGTATTGTTGGGATTCACGCGCCCCCGGGCGCAGCGGAAGTAATGGATTTCAAAAATTTTAGTCCTGGGGAGTTACAGTGAATCTTCATCCAATGAATTGTAACTTTGAAACGTTTATATATCTTGAGAGATATGCACCTTTACGCACTCCTTTTGTAGTAGATAAGGAACGAAAGCTTTCCAAAGCTTCTGGTCACTCCTTGATCAGTGCAGGCTTCTTGATTCTACCAAGATCTGATCTTTAACCGAAACCCTCTGAGGTTGATCCACGGCTTCTCGCAGACAAACTCTGAATCTCTTAATTCCTGCTAGAGATTTAAGATCAGTATTTATCTAATATAAATAAGAGAATCAAGAAACAATTGAAAGGGCTGGTTCACGTTGAACTGCAGAAAAGCTTTCTGCAGTTCATGTGAACTGCTTGTAGAGAGAGAGGAAAAAACGCAGAAGAGAGAGAGAGAGATTAGGGTTAGGAAAAATCTGATTTCTCTTCTTTTCTGTTTTCACGTGAAGTTGCATTGTTCTGTGTTCTGCAAGATCTATCTTAAATAGACTTGAGTGGGCCGAAAATTCCAGTCCTAGATGGGCTGGGATTTTCGCCTACTGCTACTATTGGGCCCAGCAGTATTTTGGCCTTCTAAAGGCCTTTCCAATTTAATATCAGATTAAATATTTCAGGCTCAATTTAATTAATCATAATTAATTAAGCAAGTCTATTATATCATACAGTGGGCTTTAATTTATTTTAAATAAATTACAAGCCTATCATTGATCAGCTTGGGCTAAAATTAATTCCAAATTAATTATCTAGTCCAATAAGCCCAATTAAAATTTAATTGCTACAGATTTTCACTTCTATTAATTGAACTTGATTTATTCCAAATAAATCATAAGTTTCTCAATTAATCATTTTGACTTGAGTTAATACTAATTAACTCTCAAGTCTTAAATTTTCAATTAACACTTTAATTGATAAAGCTCTCTTCTACTTAAATTAAGTAGTCTCAAATCTCAACATGAATTTCGAGACTCACCTTAATTACTTTAGACTTGAATTAATTCTCAATTAACTCTCAAGTCTAATATGCAATCAAATAACAAGTCTCTCGAATTTAATCACATTAAATACATGTTAATTACTCTTAATTAACTCTTTCATGCTAATTACACTTAATTAACATCTTGATTTCTTATTAATGAATTAATTCTAATTAATTCATTTGTCAATCCAGTTGACTGTTATCAAACTCTGTTGATATAGATAAATTTGTTCGCCTTTGGAAGTCATTGTGTGACCCCTCAGGTTCACCAATAGGACAGTAGTAGTGTAGCGCCCCGAAATATTCAGCGTGAAAAATGGTTCAGGTATTCCACACGGGCTGCTGCACGGTGTGTCTCAAGCCCGTGTGAATGGCGCACGGCCTCCCCTCACGGGGTGTCTCAAGGCCGTGTGCATTGGGGTTTCATCCCACATCGAAAGATCACATTGAAAATGAAGGGTTTATAACCAAATTCACCAAGCATAATCACCATATGGTTGCAACCTCTTTTGGCATGTGGTTTAAGCCAAACTTTAGGGTTGTGCTCAGTGGTGATGGAGGTTATACCCGCACGTCCAACGGGTGCCCAAGCAGGGGGGGTTCTCCTCTTCGTGCCCGGGGGGTCGCGACAAGTAGGAACACATTCTTAATGTCATAATTGTGACTTTAATTAAACTCATTTAATTAAAGACTATTTGTGAATCAACTCATTGACTTCACAAATACATTCCTACAGACCATGGATAACGTCTAGCAACGTGTCCATGGCCACCCATCCATCGATGAAGTGGTA